>JAWWQZ010000227.1:3785000-4385000 GCA_033815515.1 Cryptocheilus praepositus
TTAATACATCTCGAGTGTATAGGCTACAATTCAGTCAGTTAAATACGTGCTCTTGGTGATAAGGGGACGTGCGGAAATGTACCAGTATACCTCACAATAATCCGGAGTGAGCGTTTCAGTGATAAGGTACATTGAAGATGTCAGATTACGCAAATGATTAAATGACAGTCTTGACATAAAAACGGATATAAATCGGAAATCAGGTCATACGGGTATATATTCATATGAACTTTTCTTGTTATTGAAATGAAACTTTTTATTTCACCGTACAATATGTCGGCACATCGAGTCATAGAGTCGTACCGATAAGTGCAACGCTTATTTAATTGGGGGAGTTCAATAAAATAAAAGAACGAGGAAATTTTGGCCGTTGAGTATAAAGCTATGGATGAAACTTCATCGTAATATGGCTTTATAGGATTCATCCCTTTTTTTCATTTTTTTTATTTTTTTTATTGTTTGTGTGTATTATCGAGATGTCACATTTCCACCGATAGCGGATAAAATACTCGAATAGAAAGCAGTATGCCGCAGATATGTCACTAATCTCCAATCCAGAATTGGTGCCTCATCTTTCAGCTATCACAGACGCCCATCGTTTCATTTTCACTTTCCACCGAAGCCATCGACACTAGCGACCAAACATATACTTCCAAACGCCTAATTACATACGTTCCAAATATTCCTTTACCCCACCAATTTCCTATTCCCGCATCTTTGAGCTCTCACTCTCAACGCCCCCGGCGGCCACCCACCCTCTTCCTTTCTAGTGTACCCTATCCGTCCCCGCAGTTTTGCCCGCATCTTCGTAAACAGCCTGTATCAGGCAACAAAGGTGCGCCGATACGCCGAACCGTGGGCCAGAGTGGAATAAAGAGCGATAGGGTGGGTGGTGGACCGTACCATCTTTTGGACGCCCCTGGCCGTTCGGAATTATGCGTCGACCTCCCACCAACGCGAAAGCCGACGTCTCTTTTCTTCCTGCCCGCACGCCGTCGCGTTTCCCTTTTCGTCTTCCTCGTGTATTCTCGCTGTCCCCGTCGCAAGCTCTCGGGAGCCCGCGTTGCCACCCCTCGAACAAGAATGGCCACATGCCCAAATCGGGACATTAACGTGCCCGATGCGCCTCCCTGTTCCGTGCGCGAGGGTCATTCGCCGTGTTCGTGCACGTCAGGATGCTGCGAATTTTAGATGCCAACGCGTTTGACAACGCACTAGCCTACCACGACGGACCCTCGCAGTTTCGCGGCGGATGCTCGTGAAGGAAGCAGAAGGCGGGTGGTTCCCCGCAAACACCGTGCTAAGACTTTGACGCAAGAAGTTGACGCCGGAGTTTCTTGGAGTTGGGCTGATCACACGGTGGTGGGTGCGGAGTTCTTCAGATGGCCGGGTTGCTCTTTATGCGAAGGGTTAGGCGGTAGTCGTGAGTATGGTGAGATACGGTAAATTTTGGTATGGTACATTTTACGATAGGCAGGTGGTTCCCCGCAAACACCGTGCTAAGACTTTGACGCTAGAAGTTGACGCCGGAGTTTCTTGGAGTTGGGCTGATCACACGGTGGTGGGTGCGGAGTTCTTCAAATGGGCGGGTTGCTCTGTATGCGAAGGGTTAGGCGGTAGTCGAGAGTATGGTGAGATACGGTAAACTTTGGTATGGTACATTTTATGATACGTTGGGCTTGTATGTGTATTTAGTCGGTTAGCGTTTTGTTGCAGTGGCGCGTTGTTCTTTGCTGAACGCTCGGGGAGAAATATTTGTTGCTGCCGTCGTAAAAAAATATTATATGGTGTTAGATGCGAATTTCTTGAGATGGATAGGTTTTTCTTTATGACGATAGTCGAGAGTATGATGAGATACAGTCGATTTTTATATGGCATATTTTATGACACGTTTGGGTTGTATGCGTTTTTAGTCAGATAGTGTTTTATTGCAGTGTCGTGTTGTTGTTTGCTGAGTGCTCAAGGAGAATCGTAAGAAGTTTTCGAAAGACATCCATTTCCTCATGCAAAAATGCAAATTTTGTGTTAGGAAGATAGATACTTTTTGCCAGATAAATAGTTTACTGTCGTAAAAATACAAAGCCAATCTACTAAAATATCCAACTGTCTTTTTGTTGTATTTCAAATATGAACTAGGATCAAGACATTCCTGCTTATAATGCAAAGTTTAATTTCAGTCACGACTGGCAATATATTCACTAGTATATTGCCTATGCAAATTCTACGGTTTCGGACACATGCGTTCTTTTACGAAATATGCGAATGTTAGTGGTTGTTGATCTGTTATAGCCTTTTTCGCAGCTAATCAATATCGACTTCAGCGAAATCGTGTTCAATAGCCTTATCAATTCACGCATTCGCTATATATTTCTATACATTATCACTTTGACAGAAACGTTGGTTCCTGTTCGTGACTTCTTTTCTATTCCAAGATACATTTAAACCGCAGCATTCGCCATGGATAAAGAAAAATTCACTGAGCATCGCGGGCAAGGTTACTTATTAATAGAATACAAATGAAACAAGAACATTCGTGCGTTCGCAGTAGCAGCACACGCCTTTTTTTAAAAACGGCAGCCTTCTATGCCACGTTTCACTAATAGAGTTACAATCTATTTACAAAATGTTCTAAATATATTCACATACAAACCTTACAACACATGCTCATAAAGGTATTAATTAATTATTTTCAATGAAATATAATGCATACTATTAATTTTCCAACAGTAAAATAGTGATCAGGCATAACAAATATTTTCAAACAGAAAACGTACAAGCATATTTTGCAGTTTTCATTCATCTTTTTACAAAAAATGTCTCTAGTTGTTGATGCCGCCCGAGTTTGCCAATACCTTCGTCAAGGTTGACGCAATTTCTTTAATAAACGAAACTACAAAAACATTTGTCTCGTACATGCGATATATTTTTTTACGAAGAACTGCACAATTTATACCACGAGTTAAATATATGGTGAACACCTTGTATATATCCACTCTTAACTTGTGCCAAAACATCGTGACATTAAACCAACACAACGTATACGCCCAGAACATATAACGTTCGTAATACGCCCGGCATCGGATCGAATAATGAAATCTGGTCTGTCAATTAAATTCACAGGCATCACTTTATGATACTCTTGTCGAATGTCGACTAGGCAAACGTTATGGTTATCGTCGCAGTTTCGAGCGAAACAACGATGTACTTTGATCATCTTTTTGTGTCTACCCGTGTGGGACCTGCCTAGGTGGAATTTCTGATTCAACGTTTGATGGCATTCCATTGTGACAAAACTGCTTCAAGTTAACAATGGGTGACAATGTGTGGTGCCTAGTCAGTGCTGATCGATGATTGATATTTTAATAGCTATCGGCAACATGACGTTTGAAGTTGTCATACGAATCAACGACCGTCAAATGAAATTGGATGCGACAGCATGTGTAATGAGGAAAATGGGGTGCGGTTAGTTGGACAGCGATTTGAAAAAGGTATAACACGTATTTACATGCAAATCGTTTCTTTGTGGCAACGATTATATGTAATCCTTCCAAATGAAAGAAGATATATGTATATGTATGAATATATTTTTATATGTTAAACATATTTTGTATATATGTACACGTACAGTAGACTTCCGTATAACGTGAATTTCAATAACTCGATATAATAAAATGCTAAATTTTATTTGAAATTTCGTACAATGCGATTCCATACTATGCTTAAAGTATTAACTTTGTTATACCGGAGTCTACCATATATATTTTTAGTCCATTACTTGTAATTCATAATTGTCGTCATCATTACATTTTTTTTGCAGCAAGTGTATTGTTTTAATAAAGTGCATTCTCTTAAAAACAGCAAGTATCAACGTCACAATCAACGGACCGGTTTTGTTTTTAATTAGCTGCACACAGCAGTCCCTTCCATTTGACCAATTACCTAATTCTTACGAGTATACTTGTCATGAAGAAATGGCAACTTTTTGTATTACGACGAATATACTCGTCATGCGTAAAAAGTACATACAAGTTGCTATTTAAACTGCAATTTCAGTGAAAACTAAACTACATTAGAAAATATTAAGATGTGAATGTTCGCAGGCCAAGCCAAAATAAATTGAATAAATAAAATGCATAAGAAATTATTATGAAAAGTAGATACAGTGTAGGGATTGGACTAGATTTATCGATTAGTCTTATTATCTTACGTAAGTTCCCGGCGCAGTAGTTTGTTATGACAAGAATCTTTCACAAACAACTGCATCTCAAATAAATCTGTTTTTCACACATTCATCGTCCCAGGCCAGTTACCGAAGCGCCATTAATAATAAAATGAAAAAATAAAACCGAAATTTCATCACAATTAATTTCAATATTATAACAGCTCGCGTGCTCTGTGTTTGAAGCATATCCATCATCGCTTAGTTGCTGCGGCACATTTTAGCTACACACTTTTCACAGAGGTCTTAACAGCCGGCCGATTAAATTCGGCAATCAACATCGCCGCTTCCATATTTCGCGGCAACCAGGAAGAACGAAATGTCGAAGTATACTTCTGAACGTTCCTCTTGATTTTTCATGCCACTCTCGTGTTAAGAGCCCTTGGACGAACCTCGCGTATGAAGCGTCCTCGCGTAAGTACACCGTCGAATTGTTCAACGGCGAACAAGGAGGACAGACAATGGCCGGAGTAACGGAGACAAAAGCAACTCGGAGGACGTCGGTGCAGATCAACAAGGACGCGTAAACCGTTTCGCTGCGGATCCAGAATGCAAAACTGGTCCCATTGCGTCGGCCCCTGACCGCTATTATTAATGCAGAACGAACGATCCGGCGGATTCAAAGCAACCGCGAATAAATAATATGAAAAGAATCGCCGCTAGACCTTGGTCAGAGGCTAGGAGACCCGGGTCGACACACGCCGACATTCGTAAAATTCCGCAGAGAAGATGCGACTGACGTGCGACCAGAGAAAAAATATTAATATTAACACGCTGAGTGCCGTGTCGGGCAACAGACTGACGTATTTTCCGTATGGGGGGCGACGGTCACCAATGGTTGACGGCACGAAATTTGAGAGATTAAATTTATATGTCGTAACGTTGGCGACGGGCATTTCGCTCATTAGCATTACGTAAAAAATAACACTAATTTTTTCGCCACATAATATTTTTCAAAGAAACATTTTCTGTATGAATGGCATCAGTCACCAGTGGTTAAGAATATAAAATTTTAAAAATTACGTTTTTCTATTATCACAATGGTAATATGCTTGAGCAATTGCCAAGATATAAATGAATTTCTGAGTACTTACATATCGCTCCAATGTATATGCATTTTCAATATCGATAATCACCAATAATACAAAAAATTGCAAACATATTCAATTATTTTACTCCGAAAAACACATGCTATTAAACAACGCTTGGTTTATTTATTTAAGAGAGATGAGTAAAAAAATCTAAAATACACATACGTGTTATGCGACGCAAATCGGTTATAAATGCACCGTTTGAAGATTGTAAAATATATATCTAACCATCACTTCTTATCAGAAAAATGGCTTATCCGTTTGTTCAGCTGACGGCATGTTACGATGTAAGCAGAAAAATGAACACAATAGGCCTGGCACTCAACGCTTTAATAATATAGGGTAAAATTGATTGAGTAAGTGATAACAGTTCAAAAACCATTTACAATTGTGGCAATGTTTTTTTTTTTTGTTCATTCGCACTTCACTTCTTATTCTGTGAATTCACAGTTCGCTTTTTTGCACTGATGTCTTCCAAAACTCATATTCGCGCAACTATGCAACAAACACACTCACAAATTTCAAAGAAACTCGTTATCTGTGATACCGAAATATAATAATTGAAGATCATAGGAATCACTATAGAGAATTCGTCATTCTAATTTAATTCTATTTTAATTCGTCAAACTATTTTATTTTATTTTAATTTATTTTTTTTAACAAAATTAATTTCTTTGCCACCGGGGAATAGACGTTTCAGTCCCGAAAAAATATGAGAATGGTCACAATTATCACGATGTAGTAGATTAAAGACCCCCGCAGATGCAATATATCTGTGTCGAAATTTGATCATCGAAATTTGACAATAATAACACACTTCTTCTGACCGTTTAATTATGATATGTTTTACAGCAGGAAAACCAGATTATACGCCGTTGATGATCTTGGCTCGTGCAGATATAAATCTTATCAAATAGAACGGACCGCCGAGTATTATGCCGACCGCAGGCGATAAATGAAAACGGGGATTCCGAGCACTAAGTTCTGACAGCTAAGTTCGTCGACTATCGAAAATAGTAGATACGAAATATGAAATAATACGTTCGAAAATTGACGAATCCGTTTCTGAATCTCAGCAATCGCCACTCGCATTTTCTGAAATAATTTTACCATCCGCGCGCATTATAAATTCGATCGTCTTTCGTCGTGGATTCTTCACGCGTGAATTTGCGCATCCGAATGTCCGTTAAGTATCATAATTTTCAGCCAGGAAACAACATTCCCACATAGTTCGCACGAACACGACACTATCCACTGCGAAACAATGAATGCCGAGTCCAAAGTTGAAAGTCCTCCGCGACAGGGCACCAAACGAACAGGAGACCTAAGAAACTTAGTCTTATTGCTAATATGAAAGTGCTCGTGACGCTAATCAATCTCTGTTAACATATCGTCCGACAGGCACTTTTTCAAACGTGCGAACGCGTAAAATCCCCGTCGGCTAACTTCAAGTACAGTAGTCGTCAGTACTGTTGAGTCATTAAATTTGCTCGAACACGTATGACTACCGCACTAAACTGCGGTTCGGTGACCCACCGGGCTCGTTTGTCACGAAATAACGAGCAGAAACGAAACACGGAAGAAGAAGAGCAAGAAAACAGGGTCACCACGATGTTCAAAATGCAGACAAATCGCTCTACGCGGCGCACATTTCCCTTCCCAATGACACATTTGATGGTACTACGTCGACGTAAAAAACTACTTCCGTCAATGTTATCTTAGTTGCAGTCAATACGACGTGGTTCCTTTGCTGTGAGTTGGTGGGTTGATAAATCACAACCCTGTAATGCTGAATAGTGTGTTCTTTTCAACATTGTTACAAATCGTGATTAACACGTTGACTGCCGTGTATATTTTGCCGTATTAGAACGGCGGTGCTATGAAATACTACAGCGTTTGACTGAATTATGCAAAATGTAAATAATGTGCAAGTATTGGGGACCAAAGAATCGCATCACTATTCTAACAATAACTGCATTTATAAAATAATTATTACTACCCATTGCGAATATTTCGGATCTTCAGTAAAATCTCTTGCGCCGGTCACCGGTGACCCCCACGGCAGCCAACGTGTTAATGAGTAAAATTTGCGATGGTATTCTTATACCGACTTATATCTTCGCTGTAAGCTTCTGATAAATTACAAAAAAAAAACTGTGTTACAAAGATTTTCATAGAGAAAATGTTAAAGGTGCAAAAATTTAAGCAACATGTTCTTGTAACACTGATACGCTGGTTTTAACGTGCCTCGGTTGCCCGGAATTTTATTGTGTCGTTTCCTTTGCTCTGACTACTTATCTATATTCGGGAAACAACAAAAGCAAGCCGTGAACCGAGAGAAACGATTCCCCTGTTCTCCACGCGGGTGCGTTAGAAAATTTTTACTCTAATCGCGTACGACGCGTTTGTTTTGGGTCCTGATCAAATGTATTAACAGGCGAGATAATCTGACGTCAAAGCAAAAAATGCGACTTGTCGACAATGTCACTCGAACGTCCCTTCATCGCGATAAAGAAGCTAATCAGCGAGACGTCGTAATCAATCGACGAACGACAATTATCGAAATCAATATCCGCTAGGGCTTTCCAATCGCGATCAAATTGACTTTCGCTGTGATCCAATATCTTTTGCAATAAATTTTACGGAATGATTATATTTAGTAAAAACGCAATGAACTCGAAGATAGAAGATATTTTTTAAGTAATTGGAATTATGTGGAGGATTGAAAACTGGGGGTCTTCACATCTTTCACAGTCCTTAGAAACTTCCCCTTCAGGAATTTATGTAATATAAAGCGGTGGAAGTGACTGTGCCTTTTTAATTTTTCTTTATTGCAATGCGCAGAATTTGGTAAACGCATAATTTGATTTCTCCTATTGTTGGGAGCATATTACTAATACGTTTTAAAGGTTTGGAGAGCTACTGGAGTTCAGGAGAAAATGACACACCTACTTAAACCGCTTTATATTATGTATAATCCTGAACACCAGGTTCGTTATAACACGTTTTAGGGCGTTGGGGGTCCTCTTCAGGTATGTGGAGTTCATGAGAAAATTACACACCCACGTATGCCACTTTATATTGCACAGGCTCCTGAAGAGGACCCCTAGTACTTTGAAACATGTAGAGCGAAGCACTATATAACAAGATACATCAGTCAGAATAAGCCGTTCGTCAGAAGACACCGAGCTCCAATGCAATAAAACAAAGTTGATCAAGAAAGAAGCTTGAAAATCGACATTGTCTGATCGACGTTCGCGATATCACGTTTGCACATTTTAACGACCCTCCTCATGGTGCTCGAAACGATTACGGGACAATTGACTGTATCCTGTTGTGTTTCTGAGCACCGATAGCGAGAGATGCGCACGGTGAAGTTTCGAGTCGTACGAAAAGATACTATTACGTAATTGTTTGACAAAGACTAGAAATAAATATGCCGAATAAATGCGAGAAATCGCATTCCGCGGTTTGGTAATCGTTTCGGATGGATGATGTCGGTCGTGTAACGCCCTTGACTCGGTTCTTTCGTCCGAACGCAAACTATGACAGAAGGAGAGATGAAGGACTGAAGGACAATGATTAACTTATAACTTGACCTCATTTCTAATTCAATCTGCAGCCTCCACTGGCCTAATCTTAATCGATGCTCTTATCGGCGTCTTTGTATTTGATCGTTGTCAGTAATCTCACAAAGTTTATTGTGGGGGATCAATTTGTTGAACTTTGAATTGTGTTTCGACAAGTCGTCCTTAGTAAGTGTGCGTTTCTAATAGACTCGCTGAGTGTGCTGTACTTGAAGCCTATGAAACGTGTGTTCCATAAATTATTCGCTGATTTCTTATGCTAAAGAAACGATAATGGGGGAGTGAAACTTTACGCCACTGATAACAAATAGTTAGTCTGGACATGACAAACGATACCACAAAACTATGTTTACAACATTCATTCATCGTGGATCGTTCGGCTTGTGTTATCACGTAAATATTTTACAGTCGATCAACGACCTAAAATCTGCGAGTCTCGTTTTCGCATCGCGAATAAGTAAGTTGTGTTTACAAGATAACGAAGATTACGGAATTCTGTCTGACCGTGATAGCTATCAATATTTCCACCGGGTTGATCCGGTTTGAATTATTGTTACACAACGAGAATTTGGCGAGCCACTTAGAAATTTTCGTGTCCTGTCAGGCACTCGAGAATTTGCGTGCCGCCGACTATCTAATCACGGCGATGATCGCGATTCGGGGATGGACCGATTTCAATCACGACCTTTCAACGTTTCTTAACACGTCTGCAACAGGTCGTGCGCATTTAACCGTAATTTAGCAAATCGTCGAATTACGTAAGTGTCCGTTTAATAGAATTACTTCCCGTTTTCTCAATGTTTCCACCCATTAAACAACTGGTTAATCCATGTCGTCAGCTCCTTTTATCTCACCAATAACGACTTAATTTAGTAAATAAAATCATTTGTCAATCGCCGATATTTTTCTGTTTCGGAATTGTCGTGGCTAATGATAGATGCGAGTTAGCAAGTAAACGATACTATTGAATTATGTAATATATTTAAAACACCCGTTTTTCTAATGCATTAGATATAACTGAAGCCCTGCTGATGTTTTTTTGGTTTTTTATTCAAATGACTCTATACTCTACATTTTTCCAAACTATCAAGGTTTCCTTTTCAGGAGCTCTACATAGAAATGTAATTTTATAGTACACACATACCAAACACCGATAGTACAGATTTTCGTAGTTTTTAAACATGCAAAGCGCCGATCGTATTTTAATAAAACACCAAACAAACAACAAAACAGCTTCAGTTTTATTTAATAAACGATGTTGACAATGTGGCAATCGATTGATTGCTCTGCCAACGAAATCAAAAAATCAACATTGCAAACAGCAAACCTCATCCATCAACTTTATCATACAAACTATCCTGTGTGTATCATAAGTTCAATTTTTATATAGATTTCCTAAAGAAGAACTCATAATTTTTAAACGGGCGAACCACGGACTTATTTTAATCAAACACCAAAGAAATCCACAAACCACCTTCAAGTCTATGTAGTAAACAGCGCTGACAGCCTGTCAACCGATTCGTCACTCCGACTACGAAACTAAACCCAGTCAACATTGTCAAACAGTAAACCCCATCGGTCAACTTTATCTCATAATTTGTGCTCTGCGTGTATTATAAATTTAATTATTCTGTCGCGCTCCTGAAAAGCAAGCCCGGTAGTTTTTAAACATGCAAACCGCAGACCTATTTTAATCAAACACCAAACAACACATAAGCCACCTTCAGATCTATCTAGTAACCGGCGCCAACAGCGTGACAACCGATTCGTCGCTCCGGCTACGAAACAAAACCCAGTCAACATTGCCAAACAGCAAAGCTCATCCGTCAACTTTATCATCTCTCAGTGCCTCAGACCACTCGAACACCCGTCCAATTTGCATCTCTTCTCCGGGACAAGCCTCGACCGAGCAACATTGAGAAATTTTCATGCCGCTCGCGTAATTCCCCGCCCACGCCTTTCGTGATCGCGATATACATTCCTGTCAGTCCGGCGCCTCCCGAAAACAACGAAAAGGATGCGATCGCTGTCAACGGCATGGCCAACTATCGCACGGTCAGCTGCATCGGTGATCCTTGACAGGAGCGCGTTCACTCTTGACGTGTAAAACGACGAAGACCCGCACCACCAACGTCCGCCGAATCGTTAATCCCATCGAAGAGGTGCGTGAACCCACGGGCGAGAGAGAGAAGGAAGCAGAGGACGCGGATTTATTGAAAGTCAGGAAGCCGGCGAGCGACACAGAGTGGGGAACCCGCATAAAAGTCTCCTCTCTTAACGATCGCCAGATCACTCGGTGGCCGGTCAACAGCGACGGCGGACGATTCATTAGCGAAAGTAAACGAACGGATCTGCTGACGCCGGAGAACACCGGCAAGAAGATCGATTTCTGAAGCTACACTCGTTTTTGCTAGACACTCTTCGTCACACGGAAGCAACATGCTGCGGCAGTAAGTATTCACTGTGGAATGAAAGTTCATTGTAATTCAACCGTGTTTTCGTAATGTTGAATGATTTACGCATTTTTTGGGGGAGGCCTGGGTGTACAATCAAGAAAATTAATTAATTGTTCAATTATTTAAATACTGAACATAGTGCGGTTGTTGATTTCGTTGAAACAGAGTGTTGGGGTTTGATTGTTTTGTGAGAAGAAAGTTGGGCGCAGTGAAAATTGCAAACAATGTCAGAGTCTGTTGAACGGTTGTTGAATGGATGGTGACATGTGGTTACATTGTACGATCTGTTACAGTTTGTGGTTTTATGGCTCTTTATAATAGACACAGAAGTTAACAATAGAATTGTAGTATAGGAGGTGTCAATGTTATGATTAGCTTGTGCGTGTTGTTTGCCGTTTCAATATGCGTGGGTGTAACTGAGCTGTGTTACTAGATGACGGTTACTGCAACTCTTATCGCGCTCATTCTAATCACGAAACTGGGTCTTATTATCGAAATTTCGCATCTACCAGCATTGTGCCGCATTGTGTTTATTGTTGAGTAGCGTAATTAGAATAGGTTGTATGAAATCGAATTGACAGTTTCAAATCCACAGTTCCAATTGACTAGCTTAATGAGAGTAGGCTATTTGAAAAACGCTCAAGTAGCTGAATTGACAATTTCATATGCAAGCAAACATTACAGTATTTTTTCAACACTCGCTTCGGAGAACCTTATATGACGGTCAATAATGATAACATATTATGACACTTTCCATTCCCGCGTAATAACCACGTATATTCATCTGACCGCTTGGTCTCCGGCATACCGGTTACTTTCCAATTTCGCACAACTCTGGTGAAATGAAAAAGTATCCCCAATCATTCAAAATCAATGTTTAAAATGGATAAAAATCATACGGTACAAAGTCAACCATCATGTTTTTCGAATGTACACATTGCTTTGTGGAAAATATTTATACTTATCTCAAGCAGGTTTAAAAATATGCATTTATGCGAAAAAATGAGATGATTACGTACGTGATAAGTTATTTTATTCTGACCGCAATCATTAATGATGGTGCAACTTTTTTACATACCTAGTCAATTAATCTGTTTGAAACTATAAGAATAATGTTATAGATGCTCAAGTTTATTTAAGTAAATTACTAAAATATTAATTCATATGAAATTAAGCTTTACCCTCTTGTTGGCGTGGGATTCCACGGAGTTCTTTATTCTTCTGTGAACAAACCCTTTTTACACACCACGTGTTTTGGAACCTTTGATAAGCTCATACAGTGCCGAAACGTCATGCAACAGTTTCAAACAAATTAATTGACTGGATACGCCAAGAAATTGCAGTATCAATGATTACATATACATATACTCGTCTCTACGTTCAACAGAATACACGTAACAACTGATCACGATAAACTCTATGTGGTTACCCATCCGTATTAAAACGTTTACCGTGCTTCGAGTAGCAATGCATCAGGCTTTGCGACAAAAGTGACAATGGACACAGAAACGTGTCCAAATTGTTCACTCTTGTCTGGCAGGCTCGAGGTCATTGTTACGCGTACATCATGACGGGGACTCGTCATTACGATTAGCCGCGACAGGAAAATGGCCGCAACTATTATTTGCGCCGCAATGGGCAAGCCTTGATCGAGTTCACCTTCATGAAATTCACAATTAGATTCGCGGCGAGTGTAACGTGCACCGTGCTCAACACTGAGCATGTTTCACGATTACTACAGTGAGTAACATAAATCTCAGAACACCAAGATGTGGCTAAATTTATCATTGCATTTGGCTAGTTACAAATAGTGCACGTGCGTAATCTCACAACATTTTTGTACGGTGTCTTTCCCTGTGATATAGTAATGGATTATCGTCATAATATATTATTAATTGTTCATACCGGTCTTTTGAAGTGAGGAGAGTAATACCAGAATCGGAACATAGTGGGCCAGAGTAACAGAAAATATAAATAGACACCACTATCTTAATTATAATAAACTTCAACTACCGGCACTAGAATAAGTTCTGACTTACGAGAAAGTATCATGAATTGTTATTATAAATAGCACGCGCCACAGCAAAATTAGTCGTACGCTACTGTTGGAATATTTTTGTTGCTCACTGTATAAGTTCAACGTCATTAGAGCGGGAGAAACGCGAGTGATTTCTAATAGCAGACGTCAAATAGGCAGTAAGTGCAGGCTTGCGCATTCGAATCATACCGTGGCGTTACTCGAAACAGGTCGGACGATAGAATAATTTGAAGATACGAAAATATCATCATTCCCTTGACATCTCTGCCAGAGTAAACCTTGTTTCGTTTGCGTAACTTGAAGTGTACGGCGACCACGTGCGTAAAACGAATGCTGTCCGAAACCGTATTGATAATATGGTAGTCCAGTTGGAAGATCGGGTTGAGTGGCGCACAAGCATAATAGTGTAATGACTTCTGTAACATATTTGATATAACTAAAGACATACCTAACAATAAGATGAAATAACCGAAGCCATTTTACTGTCTCTACTTCCAATGCTTATATTCTATTAGCATACTAATAAAATGGTATTATATATACTATTAATAGTGATTTTAATATAATACTATTCGAAAATTTCCTTATTAAATGAGAGCAATCCTGTTAATGTATCCGGGCAATAGCATGTGAATTCCATTTTTTATCCAAATATGAACAAGTCGTATATCTCAAAAGCTTTTCTTTTACACGTGTCTATTGTTAGATTACATTACCTTTTTCTAGATGACTATAAGTTCCCCCTCCCAAAAACGTTGTATCTTTTTAGGTAAAAAACTGTTTGGCCATTCGTGGCGCCGTTATACATTTTGAAACCCATATGACACCTGTCGAACGAGCTTGTTTATATTCGTTACGAACGTCAACAGTATTTTCAAAACCAAAGTAAATTATTTGTAAACAGAGTATTGGTACACCGAAAAGATATTAGCGATACGTACGCTAACCGCGCAATAATTCCCAATGTTATCGGAAGTCTCTTAACCTTTGGTCAAAACTCAAAAAAAGAGGACATGTCGGCGATAGTTACTCTTTCCTACAGTATCGTTTCCTACTTCAGATAAATCGCTGTCTTATCGAATAATTAGATCCGATGTAAGTACTTTCGTTCGTGCGCGCAGCGAGCTGATTGTTGCACCTCATGACAGCACTGATTAAGGAATTCTTGATAAGACTATAGCAATTACATTCTTTTGTACGTTGAAGAATATATATACTATGGCAACTAGATAAGACTTAACATGATAATTAAATTGCTGAAGTTTTCAAGTACTTTATCGTACAGTATCCACACATTATGATTGCAAATGTGCCCATGGTAAGAACTGTAACTTTAGTTTTGAACAACGTCTTTTACGATTGATGAAATAATTTTCATAGTCAATATTCAATACAATAGTCATGATACTATTCACAGTAAAATTACATATTGACATATTCATAGTCATTGTAGAGGATAGATTATTCAGCGCTAACACCATCTAGTCTTTGATACAATTTATAATTTGCATGCGGATGTGTCTCATCGACAAAATTGATAATTTATGCATATGATTGGATATTGACGCCGCTTGATAAGTATTGTTCGCGTGACTGAACCTATTTCGCTAATGATAGCCACCAGATTATCTGGCACACTTCAATCTCGGCAGATTGCGGGAAAATAATTAAACCTACTGATCCTTATCGGCAATGTCATGAATTTTGCAAGCGCGCGACACTCCGTATTTTCCGCTAAAGGAACAGTTTATGAACACTAAAGCGCACCTGGCGCTATCAAAGCGTCGTTAAACATTGATTAAAGACATTGATAAAGATGGTAATTACGCCGATTGAACGTGGCACTGTACAGATCCTGATAGCGTCAGTTTTGCATAGAGTCGCGAGTCATACAGACACATGCTACGTTTTTAAGTGTGCAGTAGTTCGATTACTTCATTTCCGTGGCCATTTTACTATGCAGATCAGGAAAAAACATATAATATGTTTGGGCGTGTTAGTATAGTTTTCCATTGTTACAAATTATTTCTCGAACGAGTAAAACCTTGTGTACAATGTTCATCGTGTTTGTCACATAAGCGAAAAATACGGAATGTTGCGCTTGACGTCTCAATATGCGATATTCGTTGTCATTATGCTCTTAAAAGTGTCAGACCATATTTAACACGCGCCTAATACGGAAAGTATCGTTAACGACAATGCAGAATCTATTCTATATAGAATAATACTAAGTATACTTCGCAAGACCCATAATCAAGTCTGAAACCATATTAAACACGCATCTAACATGGAACGTATCGTTAACAATAACACCTGTACGACTCTATATAGTAATGTTAATAAATATTATGCTTGTATCTTATTTTAGCGTGGTAATAGCAGCCGCAATTATACTATTAGCCACGGCATTGCCGAGGCCACAAAGCGAAGACGAAGCACCAGCTGCCGAAAATGTCGAGAATGTCGAGAACACCGATGTCGGCGGTCAGGAGACGCCAACGGATCGTCTGAAGAGAGCAAAGGAACTGCTGGAACGACTTGATAAGGAGTATGCGGAATGGAACAATAAAGACAGCATAGCACAATGGAACTACGCTTCCGATCTAACAGAAGAAAACCTGAGGGTCAAGCTGAATGTGTCCGCCGAAGCTGCGCGTCATATGAAGCTCATGTGGCAAGAAGTGAACGCCTTCCCATGGAGAGACTTAGACGATGAGTATGTCAAGAGGCAGTTCTCCAAGTTGAGTGTGCTTGGAAACGCGGCACTGCCGGAAAAGGTAATATATTTGAGTTTGTTTTAACCTGCACTTCAATCTTTAAATTATCTAAAATAATACGGCTTGTTCCGGTTGAAACGTGCAACTTTATTTGTCAATTTGGCATGTTTCGGGTTGCCGATTCGCGAGTCTATATTTGTGATTGATTAGTGTTGGACATGTCGTTACTCTATGGTAGTTTACTTACAATGTGTTTTTCCGGTAGCAGAAGTTTTCCTGGTATAGCTTCTTTTGCACGCACGTAGTTTAACTATTTATTATTTGGCCTGATATAAGGACATAATATCAGACAGACCGAAAATCAAAGATTTCGGAGATCTTGCTGATGAGCAGAATCTCAATTATCCGTGTGAATTAGGGAACCCGATGTTCGGATAACGTGGACAAGCCGGTTTTTACCTTCGTCAAGTAAAATCTATAATTGGTGCAAAGTTAAGGCATTGATTCATTTTTTTTATTAAATCGTTAAACTAAACCAAGGTTTATCTACCATTTTCCGTACGTTTCCTCTTTTTAGGACCACATGGAGTTCGAGAAAATCATCAGCGACATGGAAAACATTTACAGTACGGCGAAAATCTGCGATTACAAAGATAAGACAAAATGTGATCTTGCACTGGAGCCTGAACTAACAGAGCTGCTCATGAAGAGCCGCAATGCTGATGAATTGAAGCATATTTGGGTTGAATGGAGGAAGGCATCTGGTGAAAAAGTAAAGGACCTCTATCCGAAATACATCGAGCTGAGCAACAAAGCGGCAGTGCTTAATAATTATTCCGACGCCGCTGCTTATTGGCTGAAAGAATACGAAGCTGATGATTTTACTGAGCAGATCGGTATGTTCCAATTTCAATAGAAAAGTGCCACTTTCTTTCTTGCAAGACTTTGTGGAACTTGCTCTTCACTACCGATTTTACTCTATAAAATATGATTATTAGTAACAATGTTAATTCTTTATTTACAGAAACAATTTGGCAAGAACTGAAACCATTGTACTTGCAACTTCACGCGTACGTTAGACGTGAGCTCAGAAAGAAATACGGACCGGAAGTTGTGTCAAAGGATGGACCTATCCCTGCCCATCTTTTGGGCAACATGTGGGCGCAAACTTGGTCCAATATCGCAGACTTCACGACCCCATTCCCTGGAAAACAGTTGCCTGATGTCTCTGATGCAATGGTTGCCAAAGGTATGTTATAGAACACTGCAATTACATTTCCTTATTTAACCTGTTGACGCGCCTATAACTAGTTATTACATTAAAACAGTCTCTCAGAAAGTAATGTAATTGCTTATGCGCTATTATAAGTCATTTTTCAACTTATAACAAAACTATTAAAGACAGAATAAGGTATAACTTTATACTTAGAAAACACTGGAAACTGGATAGTACTCGATTTCCGCTATGAATACAATAGTACATAGAATATTTGAAAGTGTACACAACATAAGATCTTTCATTGCTTGCCAGGATATAATGCCACCAGCATGTTCCGCCTTGCTGAAAGTTTCTTCAAATCAATCAATTTGACCGCCATGCCGGATTCGTTCTGGGAAAAATCTATTCTTGAGAAACAGCCTGGCAAGGAGATGATCTGCCACGCCAGCGCGTGGGACTTCTATGACGGCAACGACTTCAGAATCAAGCAGTGCACGCGCGTCAATATGGAAGACCTCATGACCGCTCACCACGAAATGGGACACATCGAATATTATCTGCAGTACAAAAACCAGCCAACGGTATACAAGGAGGGTGCAAATCCTGGTTTCCATGAAGCTGTGGGTGATGTCATTGCCCTGAGTGCATCTACTCCGGGCCACCTTAAAGCCATTGGCTTGCTAGAAGAGAGTGCAACTGACTCTGAAGCTGTTCTGAATCATCTTTACTCGAAGGGTCTTGACAAAGTTGTTTTCTTGCCGTTCGCTTATATGATGGACAAATGGCGGTGGAACGTGTTCCAAGGAAAAGTCACCAAAGACAACTACAATTGCAATTGGTAAATCGCATTGCAACTGATACGTCATGTTATACTTAATTCCACAGACGAAATTGTCCATACTTGCTTGCAATCTTAAGTTATTTTCCGAAACTAGGAAGCTCCCGAGTTACAACTAAAATTGTTAGTATTTACACTGTTTTGTTTGCCAATATTAAGGTGGGAGCTTGCAGAGGAATTCCAAGGCATTGAACCGCCAGTAGATAGATCAGAGGATGACTTTGATCCTGGCTCGAAGTATCACATTATCGCTGACGTCGAGTATATCAGATATTACGTTAGCTTCATCGTTCAGTTCCAATTCCATAAAGCACTTTGCACAGCAGCTAAGCAGTATGATCCCCAGAACCCAGCCGCGAAGCCATTATACGAATGTGACATTTACAACAATAAGGATGCTGGTAACTTGCTCAAGTGAGTGTCCGTGCCGAAATGTAAACTGTGAATTGGACAATGCGATAACAAATGTAACTTCCTCCAGGTCTATGCTAGCTCTGGGTTCGTCAAAACCATGGCAGGATGCAATGGAAAAGATCACGGGACAACGAAAGATGGACGCCAGTGGACTTCTTGAATACTTCAAACCTTTGATGGATTGGCTTGTACAAGAGAATACAAAAACAAACGAATATATCGGCTGGAAGTCTAGTGCAAAACGTATGTGTTACGACATCGTATAACCATTCTTCCAGTTACAGATTGATACGTCTTCCCGATCGACACTCAAGTATGTCCAATTTCTTGTTTTAGAATGCGTTCAAACGAGGAGCGAACTTGGTACTGGTGAAGTCACGGAGTGAAGTGTAGACCGTTAAAAAAATTGGGATATATTTCGACCTTTTTCACGTACAACACGCTTTAAATTTAATCAGATCTCATGTCACAGTGGTGAAATAAGTACATAAGTGTATTGTAAAAAAAAAAACAATTCACCCAAAGCTCTCTGAATAAACATACACTCCATTTGTAAGGGCCGGTTATTTTACTTTGCCGCGTCCTCTTCCACGTTTAGTGGTTTTGTCGCCTTTTTTACCCTTACTGCTCTCACTTTTGTCCCCTTTGCTTGTTGAAGAATCAGTCTTTTTACTTGTAGTAGGTTTCTTTGCCTGCAACATTTGTTTTGTGTGTGTAATTTACGGTGATGTGACATACATATCGCTAATTCAATCAAAATATAATATTACTAGAAAGATACATTATTCATATAATATGTAGACAAATATTTTGCTCCAATACTTACCTTAATCATTTTATCAGTTTCAACGGTATCTTCCTCTTCGTCCGAATTATTTTCTTCCTCGTATTCTGCTTCTCCAAAGCCGGAATCTTGTGGTTCCATTGCAGCTTTTTTCTTATTAGTTGTACCATGCACGGCGTAAGGTGCAGCAACACAATGCTTATTATACGCTCTTGTAAATGCAGCCTTCACCTGTTGGATACAAATGATTAAGGTATAATCTAACAAAGTATATAAGCGGCGATTATTTTAGACATACCTTGCTGTCCACGGCTTGCATTGGATCACGCTGACCCGGCCACAAAGAAATCTCGACTATTGAATCCAAGTCTTCCCTGGATGAGTAAAGACGTAGAAAAATATTTACCCTCAAAATTAACATTATTAAAAAAAATCGAAATTAATGCACAAACCTCATTAGATGGTACTTATTCATTACTTCTACAGCCTTGTCCACCCCATCCACTCCCTCAGTTGCTAGGGGCCTGAGAATAGCGTCTCTCAAATGAGGTAAACAGTCAATATTCATTGCTTCCTTACTCACCCCACTTGTCAAACGAGAATGTACCGTAATTTCTTGCATTAACCTGCATCATTGATTTTCATATTTTATTTTAAATCATTTAGAATGGCAGTCTGCAATTATTGCACCAGCACAATACCTGTTAAACTTATTGGTTTTTGAATTACGCCCAAGCCAAGCTGGGAAATTAATTTGTGCTGCGATGTGACCAGACATCAAACTTCCAGGTATAACGGAAGAAAAACACGCTTGAACCGGTAACAATGACCAAGCTCCATTACTACGAATTGACTTTTCAATAGTGTCACCAATAGCCAGACTCTCAGCGGTCTGGGCCACTCTATCTAATAACTCGCTTCTGCAATTAATTAATACATTTAACTTAGAAGGCCTAAATGCTTTTATAAATCTTAATGCATCGTAAGCCAATAGGTTATCGTGTATATGTACCTGTCAGCACGAGGTACGACCGAAAGATAATTTTCTTGGACGAATAACCCTGCTATGTTATAATCATGAAAGAAAAGATCACTCTTGTCGTGTATGCTCATATTTTTATGTTCCTCTGCACTGAACACCTGTCTGACAACATCCCAAGGACCTAGTTTAAGATCCTTATTTGCATGTTTTTTCGTAGTCTTTTCCAGGTGAGCTACATTATCAACTAACAGAGATAAGTGATTAATAATCTGTCGAATATCCTGGTTAGTAGATTCAATTAAACGATCTAGGTCTTCTGTGGATATTTGTACATTTTCCTTGAAACATATGGATTTCATCGCGCCCTAGTAAGAAAATGGTAGATTAGTATGATTGCGCTGAAAAACATTTGTAGACATGAACACATTGCACACACCCTGATTTGTTCTAATCTAGGTTTCTGGAACCTGAGGTCAAACGTGTAATTGGCGAGCGTTCTCATCTTGGGATTATTTCGATCGTTGCAAATGCAAATTATGGGAATTTCAGTGCTTTTAATTAATTGAATTAGTTCCTGCAAACCACCGCGATCTTCGTTGCCAGCCATTCCATCGACTTCATCCATGATTAAAACATGATTATATGTTGGCTTTTCCTTGTTTCCTGTAAATTACGAAACGTAGTCCGATTGTTCACAACCGTTGCAATGGTTTACTTACCTGAGAAATAGCCTTTCATTGTTGTATTTGATAAGATTTCAGTTACTTCTTCTTTTAGGAGCCTTTTGCTTCTTGTATCTGAAGCGTTAAATTCTAAGAGATCGAAACCTAATTCATTACAAGCAACCTGAGCTGTTGTGGTTTTTCCAATGCCTGGAGGGCCTGATAATAAAGCTGCTTTGAAGAAGGCACCGTCATCATTTTTCGCCCAGGGACCTTAAGAATTTTGACGCAATCGCAAGATAAGCATTTTTCATTAGGGCTACGCGTTCATCAAAAAAATAAATAAAATTAAACACACTTGGTTTGGTGTGTTTGACAGAACCACTTTGATTTTTGTGCCAATTTTTTAACCACTGATACAATTTCTTTGCAGAACTTTTATCTCCCTGCTGTCCCAAGATTTGCTTCATTGTTCTCGGTCTGTATTTCTCAACCAACGCTATAGTATCACCTGCTGGTGCATTCTACAATTAAAACGACATTAATCAGTTATCATACAGAGTGGCAAAGCTTGTCGGTCCTTTACAACTCACCTCAATTGCAGCACTCTCTTTCTCTACTTTAATTGCGGTAACTTCTTTCCCCTTATCCTTCGACCCTTGTAGCGTCTGGTCTGATTTAACTGCACTTTCATCTTTTTGTAGTTCCTTAACCGTATCGGCATCTTTCACCTCCTCTTTGATTTCCAACTTTGGTTTTTTTGGCGACACAGAAGCCGCCCGCTGCTTTCCTTTCTTTGGCGAAGGCGAAGTAACATATTCCGGTTCAGGAGATTTTCTTTTCGACCTGTCTGCAGATCTTGCATGACTCTGGACAACATCCGTTACTTTTCCAGCTGGTCTTGTGCGGATCATTTCTAGCAAGTCATCTTCAGATATCGTTTTCACCTTGAGACTGTCAGCCTTCATGGAAATATATTAGTAATTAGCACTTATTACTTATTTTTATTACTTATACAAGCTGCTTCGCCTAACTTAACTATCTCCCAATTAATTTATATGCTTTTTTAATTACCAATCACTTCTACTGAACAATATTTTACCCCAAATATCAGACATTGGAAATGGCTAAGTTACACAAAGCATACTATATGTACAAAAATCTGTATCAATGTATAACCTTTGCTAACTTTGCAGGACCCGGTTGATCTCCTACTATGACGTAATTTGTTTTTCTGGACACTTGTTGTAAAATACGACCACCATACTTTTTAATCAACTCATCTGCTTCTTCCCGTTCCAACGAATCCAAGACGCCGGTGATTAAAAAACTTAAACCTGCTAAACAATATTCAGCACCCTGTGAACAAAATGAGCTTTTTGTTGAAATGACAAAACCTAAGTACCGTTTTCTTCTAAGCTGTATAATACTATGCTTTTAGACGTTTCTGTGTATTTATCTAGTTACCTCAGGCACTTCCTTAGAGCCAGGATTTTTTGCACCACCTCTGTGGAGGTACTGTTGGTACAGGGCAGAAGATTGTTTCTTTTTCTCAATTCTCTCTTCAAATACATCCATCTGTGGTTTCTCAGGAGATTTCCCTTTGCCAGGTTTACTGTGTACAATTTCAATTTTTGAAATATTACTTGTCTTCTTGGAAGAACCGTTAAGTTTCTTTTTCTTGGGTGAAGACTCAACATTTGTGTCTTTATGATGCACGCCATCAGTTGAACTGCTACTGGATTTTCTCTTCTTCTGCACTTTCTCATCTCCCATATCACGATCTTTAGTTGGTGAATGCTTTGAAGTTTTATCATGAGCCTTTCCCTTTTGTTTCATCTCAGAATTATCATTGTGAGCTTTCTTATCTTTCCCATGTTTGCCCTTTTCTTCTTTGCTGTCCGCTTTCTTTTGATGTGAATTCGGACTCCCTTTTACTTTCTCGCTTACATCTATTTCATCATAAATTGCATCACATAAGATGTTTAAAGACT
This sequence comes from Cryptocheilus praepositus, assembly GCA_033815515.1. Classification (NCBI taxonomy): domain Eukaryota; kingdom Metazoa; phylum Arthropoda; class Insecta; order Hymenoptera; family Pompilidae; genus Cryptocheilus; species Cryptocheilus praepositus. The sequence continues at coordinate 3,808,002 of JAWWQZ010000227.1, forward strand.
AAGACTAGTAGCGTATTATTTATACCTTCATCCCCTTTTGGCTTCTTTGGACTGATTGTACCCTTGCCATTTTTGTCATTCTTATTTGCATCTGAATCGTCCATTGATGCTAAATAATCTTGTTCAATTTGGGATGTGTCTAACTGATTCAAAGTAGCCTCGAAATCATCATCATTGTGAATATCTGCTTCCTTCTACAATGGTTAATAATACGATTACTTACAAATTTTTCTCTTAATACCTAATACATCTATTCAAACTTACCGACGTATGTGGTTTAGATACTGCAGGTGCTTTCTGTCTTCTGATCGGCATGTCCCCAAACATTTCTTTGGGAGTAATTATCTTTACTGGTTTCTTAGGTTCCTCTTGCTTGGTTTTCACAGGGGTGCTTTGTTCTTTTGCTTGAACATCTTCATCTGAGTCAGACAAAGCGTGATGTTTCTGTTTCTTCTGTACCACCTTAAAATAATACAACAATTCAAAGTAATGCTCGTAAATAAATACCCTGCCTAATGTTAACATTGTGAGTGAAGTAATGATTTAATAAACCACCTTTTGTCGCTTGGTCGCCGTTGTCTTTTTATCATCTTCTTCATCCGACGAAATAACACGTAGCCGTTTTGTTTTCGGACGAGCAACACTGGGTGTCGTTTTCGTGCGTTCGGAGATTCCGAAAAAATATCGTATGTCCTGAAACGACAGTGTCAAGTGATCATTAATATTTTGTAAGAGACAAACGTCGCAGATAACCTCGCCGATGCTAGTCTACTAAAAATCAAACGGACTTACTCTTGGCATCGTTCCAATCTATGATACACTGTACACGATTATGTAAAAAATGTGTATCTGTCATGCAGACCTTTGCTATCAATGCATTAATCTCATTCGACAGGAAGTTCTACGCTCCGATATGAAACAACACACGTTTCCCGCGACAAAGGTTCATGTAAATTTCGGAGCATTTGCGCTCAATACACGGGGCTCCATCTTTCTGCACCAATAACTACAGTATCCACGAAATACGAACGGCAATTTTGTCCGTATAATCGATTAAAGAAGACTGCTTTCTCGTTAACACGACAAACTGCGGGGAAACATTTGTTAAATTGTATGACGCGAGGCGTAAAAGGTTTAAAATTTATACCCATGCAAAACTGTCATTTCTAAGATGGCGCTACAAGTGTGGAGCACGTGTTGACCGAAGACTCGGAAAAATGATTAACACCCGCCGCATGATGTTTCGAATGACACAACATGCCTGATTTCGAAGCTGACCGTTGTGAGAACGATCCGAGAAACGTATAGATGTAGAAGTGATGCTGGATTACGCCAGGAAGGTCGCATCTCGACAGACGCCGAAACTGCAAAGATAACGTATAACCTCAACCATGGTGAAGGAACAGTTTCGTGAGACAGACGTTGCACGCAAAATGTATGTACATGAGAACGTACGGTAAACTTGGCACGTTGGTACCGAAAGTTCTGCGTTATTTTTTCTTTATCTCAACACTCGTGCGAATTTTTAAGACTTAGACGTACGCTGTGTCAGATCTCATTCTTTCACTTTTTTCCTCAGCTCTCATGTGTCCTTTGGAGTGGACAGTCGCCACAACATGGAAAGGCAAGCGCATATCCATGTTGTGGCAAAGAATTTGTACAGTCAGGATAGTTCACATGCCCCTGTACCTTATGGGGTACTTGATAAACGAATGGTATGACTTGATACTTCTTGGTAGTAGACGCTAATTTCTGCCGCTGATTTTGTCGTGTCTGTTATTTAATCAAATTCTTTTTCGTACAGGGGACTTGTTCAAATGCAAGTAACTGTGGATCATGCAATAAATCGTTGAGTGAGTGCATCGGCCACTTTGGTTACATAGATTTGGAGCTACCGGTTTTCCATGTTGGTTACTTTAGATCAGTCATCACAATCCTTCAGACCATCTGTAAGGTACTGTGTCATTAATATTATTTTAAGCGCGTAAGGTTGAGCATAATTCTCATGAAATCCTTTGTATCAGAAATGCTCTCATGTCATGCTGGCTGAGGATGACAAAAAAAAATATTTGGCTAGAGTTTTAAATCCCAACTTGGGATATTTAGCACGTAAAGCTTTAAGGAAGCAGATCCTGGAAAAGGCAAAGAAGACATCTGTGTGCCAGAACTGTGGGGATCTTAACGGGACTGTAAAGAAAGCTAGTTTATTGAAGATCGTACATGAAAAGTACAAAGCCAAAAAGAAAATTGATGCAGTTGTGCAGCAAAAATTAGCAGAGTATAATAACGTACTGGAAAACAACAAAGAATTAGAAGGAATCCTTCAGAGTGGCTTAGTCAATGTTTTAAATCCTTTGGAAGTAAGATCTGTTGATATTATTACAGTTTTGTGTAAATCACTGTTAATTATTGGGGTGCTAACAATTGCACATGTTATTTCAAGGTACAAAATATTTTGGAGAGGATACCAATGCATGATATACCACTTTTACTAATGAACACAGAATGTGCATTGCCAAAAGATTTAATTCTAACCAGAATACCTGTACCCCCAATTTGCATCAGACCTAGCGTGGTATCAGATTTAAAAGCAGGTACAAACGAGGATCATCTAACAATGAAGTTATCAGAGATTGTATTCATCAATGATGTTATTCAAAAACATAGACAAAGTGGTGCCAAGGTTCAAATGTATAATGAGGATTGGGAGTTTTTGCAGTTGCATTGTGCTCTTTATATCAATAGTGAGATGTCCGGAATACCTCTTAACATGCAGGTAATTACTTTATAGCGATAAATCTTATCTGTTTCACGTAATTCACGTATTCAAATTTATTTGTAACCGTCAAATACAGCCAAAGAAATCTGGAAGAGGACTGGTACAAAGATTAAAGGGAAAACAAGGTCGTTTTCGAGGCAATTTATCCGGTAAACGTGTCGATTTTTCTAGCCGAACTGTTATTTCACCGGATCCTAATCTTAGGATAGAGCAGGTTGGTTTTATTTCTAAAGAAGAATACAATCAACTTAATGGTGCATGATTCGCAGTGAAAATTACATCTGTTTAAGGTTGGTGTGCCTATACACGTTGCAAAAATTTTAACTTATCCGGAGAGAGTTAATCCGTCAAACATTGAACTAATGCGTAAATTAGTAAGAAACGGACCCGACATTCATCCGGGAGCGAACTTCATACACCAGGGAAAAACACAATTCAAGAAGTTTCTGCGATATGGTAATCGGAACAAGATTGCTCAGGATCTACAGGTACTTGACGTTCTCAAAGAAAAACTTCAGTTAATTATGATTATCCCCCGTATTTACCAATATTTTATTATTCCAGTTTGGTGATATTGTTGAAAGGCATTTAAGGGATGACGACGTGGTGTTATTTAACCGACAACCATCACTGCATAAATTAAGTATAATGGCACACAAGGCGAAAGTATTAGAGCATCGAACATTTAGATTTAATGAATGTGTATGTACACCCTATAACGCCGACTTCGACGGCGACGAAATGAATCTTCATCTGCCACAAACGGAAGAAGCGCGAGCGGAAGCTCTGGTGCTAATGGGGGTAATTGAATACTATATTAAACCTGCTTCTTCGGTTGGCCAAAAAGAGTTCGTTCGATTTTTATAGAAATATGGAAGAGATATATTTTATTTTCATCAATATCCATTGACCAAATGTTCAATGTTTTGTTGTTTGCATTTTGTCAATTTCTAGGCGTTTTCATAATTCCACTCTAGTAAAATTCTGTATCCTTCTGGAGAAAGAATGATTTGATCAACCGGACGAAACATTTGGCTAATCCAATAATTGTATTACAATTTTTAATTACAAAATCCTAATATTTTCTTACGGTTGCATCACCAGAACAAATCCAATTTAGTCACACCACGTAACGGAGAATTATTAATAGCAGCGACGCAGGATTTTATCACGGGAGGGTACCTTTTAACTCAGAAAGACATGTTTTTAAATAAAGCACAGGCATGTCAATTGGCCAGCTGCCTTTTAGCAGGTCTCGATTCAAACATGCGCATAGATATACCCGAACCAGCAATTCTCAAACCGTCCAGGTTGTGGACGGGTAAACAGATATTCAGTCTTATTCTACGTCCGAACAAAACGTGTCATATTAAAGCTAATCTAAAAACCAAAGGCAGAGCCTACACATCCAATGAGGAACTGTGTATTAACGATTCATGTAAGTCTTGCACATATTTCTTCTAAGTCTCGTGAAGAAGCAAATGCAACTTTGTCGTATATTGCAGATGTCATTATACGCAATTCCGAGCTCCTGGCAGGGTCCATGGATAAATCAACTTTAGGATCTGGGTCGAAACAGAACATTTTCTATGTTCTTTTACGAGATTGGGGCGAAGACATTGCAACTACTGCTATGTGGAGATTGGCCAGATTAGCTAGCTACTTTCTTATGAATCGTGGTTTTTCTATCGGTATAGGTGACGTTACTCCTGGACAGGGTCTTCTCAGAGCTAAACATGAACTTTTAAACGCTGGGTATGTTTCGATTTTCCTATTTTCAAGAGCAGTATTTAGCGTATGGAATTTAATGGTGTAAGATTCGTACCGGTATCGTTAAATTTTACTCCACATATTATCAAAACACGGTTGTAAATCTTTGCTTATTTTAAAACACAAAGGCGTTAAACATGAACAACCAATTCTTTTTAATAAGAATAGTATCTAACGTCGATTTCTTTTGTGTAGGTATACCAAGTGCACTGAGTACATTCATCAAATGGAAGAAGGTCGTCTGGTCTGCCAACCAGGTTGTACCGAAGAAGAAACGTTAGAAGCTATGATACTCAAAGAGCTTTCGGTAATTCGAGATCACGCCGGTAAAGCTTGTTTGAAGGAACTCCATCCTAGCAACAGCCCATTAGTCATGGCCTTGTCTGGCAGCAAAGGCAGTTTTATCAATATCTCGCAGATGATTGGTACGTTTCAATAATGCATCGCATTCCTTGGGTTAAAATAATCAATTTAACACAATGACTGCCGTGGGGGTGACCGGTGACCGGCGCAAGAGATTTTACTGAAGATCCAAAATATTTGCAATGGGTAGTAATAATTGCACATATTTTATAAATGCAGTTATTGCTAGAATAGTGATGCGATTCTTTTGTCTCCAATACTTGCACATTATTTACATTTTGCATAATTCAGTCAAGTGCTGTAGTATTTCATAGCATCGCCGTTCTAATACGGCAAAATACGCACGGCAGTCAACGTGTTAACCGATCTGTTAGACATGCAATACTTGGTATGTCCGATAAAGGACTATATATATCGAAACCTATGTAGGTGATCCACTTGTAACACTTCTCCGTGACTTTTCAGCTTGTGTGGGTCAACAGGCTATCAGTGGTCACAGAGTACCAGATGGTTTCGAAGACCGTGCTCTACCTCACTTTGAACGGCATTCGAAAATACCTGCGGCGAAGGGTTTCGTAGAGAATTCATTCTATTCCGGCTTGACTCCGACCGAATTTTTCTTTCACACAATGGGCGGAAGAGAGGGTCTAGTAGACACAGCGGTAAAGACAGCGGAGACTGGATACATGCAGCGAAGATTAGTTAAGAGTTTGGAGGATCTTTGCCTTCACTATGATATGACAGTTCGTAATTCAGTCGGAGACATCGTACAGGTGGTGTACGGCGGAGATGCACTAGATCCGACGTACATGGAAGGTAGTGATATAATTTCCTTGTTTAAAAAATATACATATTGCTACTAATATGTTGTACAATTCTACAGTCTTATGGTATAACAATTTTATTGCCGCGTTTTTTAATTTAATATTTTGTAATAGATCTTCATTGTTTCTCTTATTTACTGCGTAGGCAAAGATTGTCCTGTCGACTATCAAAGAGTACTTGACCACGTGAGAGCGAAAAGTCCGTTCCAAAATGAACAGCCATTAGACGGTCCCAGTGTCATTAAAGCTACTACAGAATTGTTAAATTCAGAAGACTATGAATGCCTCAGTATGGAGTTCAAGCAGGAATTGGCGTACGTAATGTCCAAGCATTTATATATAATGACGGGATACGCGACTAAAGTTGCATGCAAAGAATCGTGATAAAGTAACGATTATTTTATTTTTTAGTACATTCCTCAAATCTGTGGCACACAAAATAGCTCGGTACCGCCACAACATTCCGTCAAAGTCGCCTGTGGTTTTCCAACTCGAGCGACTCACTGTTTCTCAGCTGGTTGATTTCATTCATACGTGCAAAGAGAAGTACATGAGGGCTAAAATTGAACCAGGTACAGCTGTAGGAGCTCTTGCGGCACAGAGTATTGGCGAACCCGGAACTCAGATGACACTGAAAACGTTCCATTTTGCTGGTGTAGCGTCCATGAACATTACGCAAGGTGTACCCCGTATTAAAGAAATTATTAACGCTAATCCGAGGATCAGTACTCCGATTGTCACGGCAGCTTTGGTATGTGACACATTGCAGTAACATTTATTTTTGTATTCGTCTCATTCTTTCTCAATACTATTAATACAATTATTTCTTAAACTAATGTGAGGCAATGTTGGTACTAGGAAAACGATGGTGATGCTGAATATGCTAGACGTGTGAAGGGTAGAATTGAAAAAACTACTTTAGGGGAGGTGACGGAATACCTTGAGGAAGTTTATTTGCCGGATGACTGTTTCCTTTTGATAAAATTGGACATAGACAGGATAAAACTGTTGAAATTAGAAGTGGACGTGCATTCGATACGTTATGCGTAAGTACAACTACGAGATGGATATTTGTGGGTTCTACTGCATAGCGTTGTTACAGGATTTGTACATCCAAACTAAAGTTAAATCCAAAATTGGTAAACGTGCGGAGTGATTCCATTATAACGGTAAATCCAAGTAAACTGAAACACAGTTTGAATTATGCACTTACGCAATTAAAAGAGAGTGTGCCAAACATCGTTGTGAAGGTAATGTGTTTGAAGCTATATCCAATGATAGACGCATTATAAAACTGCAAAGTGTTTAATTTTGCTTCACATAGGGCTTACCATCGGTTGCAAGAGCTGTAATACATAATGACGACTCTAGCGGAAAGACAAGATACAAATTATTTGTAGAAGGGGATAATATGCGAGAAGTAATGGCTACGCATGGAGTTTTAGGCCGAAAGACTACTTCCAACAATACAATAGAGGTAACGGTGTACAGATACGGCACAATATTTGAGTAGATCCTAACGATCATGTTTTTTAGGTTTTCAAGACTTTAGGAATTGAGGCAGCGAGAGCCACGATTATGACTGAAATTAAATTGGTAATGGAAAACCATGGAATGAGTATTGATCGGCGGCATCCAATGCTTGTAGCAGATTTGATGACGAGTCGGGGGGAAGTACTCGGTATTACGAGACAGGGTTTGGCAAAGATGAAAGAATCAGTTTTGAATTTAGCATCTGTAAGAATTTCTGTTTACCTTCGTCAATTTTGTGAGATTCAATAATGTTGCTTTTTGGACACATAATATTATTTGATTAATTTTAGTTCGAGAAAACAGCCGATCATCTATTTGACGCAGCGTTTTACGGTCAAAAAGACGTGATATGTGGAGTATCTGAATCAATAATAATGGGTATACCGGTTCCAGTAGGCACGGGCATTTTCAAATTGCTTCATCGATATCCTTTTATTACAATTTTAATTACAGCCAGAATTAGATATATGCATATTATAGCGGCACAAACAGTTATTTTCCTTATTAGATAAATACAGCGGACAAGGACGAACCGCAAAAAAGGGATTTAATATTTGACGATCCGCAATACCATAAAAAGATCTTGGATATGAGCCTCGCGTAAATGTAAATGAATCGTTATATACTTTGTAATAAAATGTTATTTAATATTGGTTGGCCGTCGTGGTTTATTAGCAATTTTATCCCTGGGTCTTTCGCTTAAAATTTGTTAGACAAAATGCTTCGTGTCATAGTGTTCCAGAAATACATATTTCGTCACTGGCCGTTACCAAGGAGTCAAATTCTGTTTAGCCTAGCCCCACATGTTATTGAATCATGGTAATTTGCAACGCTTTCGATACAGACGACAACACAGTAAATTGCGTGACCATACGCCGCGTATATAATCAATCTTTCTCATACGACTAAAGTGTACCATGCCACTTTGATATCGTGTCCGAATGCTTACTTCTTCAATGACATTTTACAATTTAATCGCGATACGTAAAAGAAGCGCGGAATGGTAAACGAGCAACAGTTCTGGTCCGAGATTCACAAAGATATCCCACGGTACAGTAAACGCAAGTTAAGAGTCGTACCTGCGTTCACAATCCAAGCTTTGCAGGTATCTCAATAAAATTCGTATATAATGCGACGTAGAAAGAGAATCACAAATGATAGTTAATAAATAATTTTATACATTGTAGGATAACACTGTAGTTGCCAAGCCACCCCGATGTTCGCTGTACAAACCACGACCGCCAGGTCCATCAGCTTTTCGAAAATATTACGAACGTGGCGTATTTCCGATTACGATGGAAAACGATGCGTTTGGGCAAAAGATTAATTGGAAAGTGAATATAGAGGATTTAGATTTCCATCATTACCTGCCAATGTTCTTCGACGGTTTAACTGAAATGGAACAACCGTTCAAGTTCTTCGTAGAGCAAGGAATATGCGATATGTTAGAGCACGGAGGTCCGAAAATCCTGCCTGTCGTGCCACAACTAATTATACCTATTAAAAGTAAGATAAATGATCTCTTTAAGAAATATACCCTCTTTGACAGTTTTATTGAGGATTGTTTTATGACAGACGCTTTGAATACAAAAATGCCGGAAATAATTTGCACAACGATGAGAGCCCTTCAACGCCTAGTGCGATCGGCTGATTGTGTCGGTGAAGCTTTAGTTCCATATTTCAGACAAATTTTGCCGGTTCTTAATTTATTGAAAGACAGAAATGGTAACGTTGGCGTAGATCTGACGTCAGAATTTCTGAATGACTGTAATACATTCTTTGATATTTTAGTAAATCTCGGCGGCGGCATTGACTATTCTCAGCAAAGAGGGGAAAATGCTGCGGATATGATACAAGAAACTCTTGAAGTGCTCGAAAAGTATGGCGGTGAAGATGCTTTCATAAATATCAAGTACATGGTTCCTACATATGAATCTTGTATGATGAATTGATGGAATCCTTAAAATGAGAGTCAACCATGCATAAGTTTACTTTAGGAATGCTGTGAATTTCAAAAAATTGATCATTGTACATATATAAATGCTTTGTTAGTCTCTCACATGTAACAACGCAAGAGTATAAGAAGCAATGCACTGTACAATTTGATCTTCAACTTGTATTTTATAAATATCATACAAAGCGTTATACATTACAAATGGTGATCACAAGATTATCGTTGCGAACATCACAGATTCGTTTAAGGCTTTCATATTTTTCCTGCGTCTTCTTTTAACGTCACTGTTCGATTAAACACAACCTGGAATGCATAGATTATTAAGCAAGATTAACTGAAAACTGTATCGGTATATATAGTTGATTTTATCAAAGAACTGAAATAATTACTTTGCCTGGCTTTGTATCAGGATCCACAGAAAAGAAGCCAATGCGCTCGAACTGGAATTTCTCGAAGGGTCTCGCAGCATCTGCTAGACTCTTATCCATGTATCCCACAATCTCCTTTTTACTGGCTGGATTAATATCGCTCAAAAAGCCATTCGGCACTTCCGAGGCATCTTCCGGATTTTTATGTTTGAATCTGAAACATAACAGACAACCATAAAATTCTATGTTCTCGAATGCAATAAGCACACACGATTTGTCGTATACGTACAGTCTTTCATACAGTCGCACAGACGCCAGCACCGGATGCGACACCCAATGTATAAACGCTTTCGGCTTATTATTCTCTGACACAGGATCTGTCTTGACTACAATATTTGTAATGTTACCTCTTTCATCCTTTTCGATCCGTTCAAACGTGAGTACAGCTCCTGCATGTTTCAAGCCAACAGGCTGCATTGGCGTCAGACGCCTGAACCCTTTTTCTTCTTGCTGCAAGCAAATACACGATTAACACTTTAACTGCCATGATGGTCACTGGTGACCGACGCAAGAGATTTAACTGAAGATCCAAAATATTCGCAATGGGCAGCAATTACTATTTTATAAATGCAGTTGTCATTAGAATAGTGCTGCGAACCTTTCGTCTCCAATACCTGCACATTATTTACATTTTGCATAATTCAGTCGAACTTGTCGATCTCGTCTAATATAGTAAAATACTCTTGACAGTCAACGTGTTAATGGGTTTGGCGCCGTTTGAAGCAAGATTGTAGATAAAAATATTCTGCAGCAGAAGAATTCTAACAATACAAGTTGTGTAGAATTTTGCATATTGCATAACTCAATCGAACGCTGTAGTATTTCATAGCATCGCCGTTCTAATACAGTAAAATACGCTTGGCAGTCAACGTGTTAAACATATTCCGCCAATCGGCTGAATACATTTTGTTAATCTACTTACTTCTTTGAAATCAGTAGCTTCAATGTAGATAATTTCATCAAACGTAATGTCATGTTGACCCTTTTCTGGTTCGTTCGGGAAATTGGGAACTATCAGTTTTATAGACTTGACATGCGGAAAGTTACTTATGGTTACTTTCACCGGTTCCAAGACAACCATGTGTCGGACAGCAGTGGCATTAAGAACGTCTCTAACAGCAGCTTCCAAAGCAGCCGGATCAACGACGGCCTGTGCTCCAGTCACACCCATCTGCGCACAGAAATTGTTGATGGCTTCCGGCGGAAAACCACGTCGACGTAACGCGGTCAACGTGAATAGTCTGCAAATAAAATAATAAAATCATAAAGCACAATTAATATAGCAGTTTACAGCAAGCGTCTTCTGGCTGTACCTTGGATCGTCCCAATCAGAAACAATTCCTTCGTCGATTAATTTACTTATTTTCCTCTTAGAAACTACTGTATAATTCACATTCAATCTACCGTACTCCCACTGGACGGGGCAGTAGATGTTCAGAGAATTGCAGAGCCAATAGTAGGAAGATCTTCGAGACTGGAATTCCTTAGTGCAGAGAGAATGTGTGATGTTCTCTATGCTATCGCAGAGGCAGTGAGTAAAATCATAAGTCGGATATATACACCATTCACCCCCCGTTCGGTGATGCGGTGAATATTTTATTCTGTAAGCCACAGGATCCTGCTTCCCTTCTTCCAACGTCACTTTCATACGTAAAGTGGCTTCGCCTTCTTCGAGAAGTGCGCCTCGCATGTCCTGCGAGAAATAAAATTGAATTTTACATTTACGCAAAAAATGCCATTGGTGAATATCTTGCCAAAACGCAATTGTACTTCGAAGAGCTGCAAACTCTCGGCGATTGGTCGATCACGCCATGGACTCGGTGGTGGATTAAACCCTTTCATCTCGTCGCTCGTTTGATGACAAACGTATGCCTGGCCATTTTTAATTAACTGAACTGCCCACTCGTAGAGCTGCTGGAAGTAATCCGATGAATGAGTGATTTGTGCTGGTTTATAACCCAGCCATTCCACCATTTCGCGAATTCCGGTGAAGAACTTTTCTTCTTCCTTCTCAGGGTTCGTGTCGTCATAACGCAAAAAGCACATGCCGTCGTAAGCAGCGGCGTATCTGGTGAAATAATCGGCATTGATTGCGATTTGTGTTACAAATTTAGTATAATGCATGGAAACATTACGTGTACCATAATAAGCTATTTTTACCCAAAATTAATATTGATTGCTTTTGCATGACCAATATGGTATTGATATTTGCGATTTGTGTTACAAGTTTAGTATAATATATGGCAGTATTACGTGTACCATATAAAGCTGTATTTACCCAAAATTAATGTTGATTGCCTTTGCATGACCAATATGCAGGATGCCATTGGGTTCTGGTGGAAACCTTGTTCTAACTTTTCCACCAGTTACTTTCAGATGTTCTTGTAGCAGACGATGTGTATTTTCAGTTACAATGTATCCTTCTGTTTTGAAATTCTCCCCAGGTTTGTGAAAGTGAACTTTGGTTTTCATGAGTTCACTTATGGTTTGAGCTCCTACTTTCTCGCTTGTGGCGGTAACTACCTTAGGATCTACAAAAATAATTTTCCTTTTTACCTGTTAGATTTGTACAAGATAAGAGGTGTTTGTTTTTATATAGCTCAGCAACGCACTTCTTACCCTCCTTTTGCTTCTGTTTTGGCTCTTTCTTTTGCTTTGTCTGTTTTGGCTGCATATCAGCGTCTGTCTTTGGTCCCAGTAAATCCAATAGTTGAATATCAAATTCATTTTTCACAGCTTTTCCATCTGCCCATTTCAAAATAGTCCTTACTTGTTGCATTAATGGACCAGCATTAAACTGATATCTGTGAAACAATAATAATGGTTTTTGAATTATCTATATATTCAAATATTCTGCACAATAAGCTTTTTCATAACTTCTGGGTGATACAATTTTGTTTACCTCTTTTCCAATATTTCTTCTTTATGTGCTTTTATGAGTTTCTCAACCTCAATTTCTATTTCCTCTGGTGAAACTACAATTCCTATACCACACGCATCCTCAAAAGCCTTTGCTTCGAAAGGTCCTTTTACATTACCAAGGAGAAAGGCAAGTGCAGCGTCAATGCGCTGTATGTTATCCAATTTTTTCTCAGCTATGTAACTCGCAACAAGAGGTATCTTCTCAGCAATCTGATTTTTAATTTTTGAAGAAAGGTGGTACAGCAACGTGCCAATTTCTGGTGTAATAGCACCATGTTTATTAGCCTGTAACAGATGAAACGTTATATCTTCATATTGTACATTCATATTGTCAATGTATGTATTGTGTATTGGTGAATATATTTCACTATATTATAGTTGCAATGTGATGAAATACTACAGAATATGATTAAATAATGTATGATACAGAATATGTATTGAATTATGTAGAATATGATTGAATTATGTATATCACTGTTTTAATATCAACTGCGCTGAACAAATTCTAAATTGTACCCATTGCAAATTTTCGGAATTCTTAGGTAATCTTTACACCAATCACTGGTGAATACCACAGCATTCTACAAGTTAATGTTGCACATACGTAACATTGTTAAAAGCACAACCTGATGTAAGCCAATATAACATTGCACATTGTTTACAAAATTTATTCTGTAAAATTAATTAACAGTGAAAACTTCAACAAACCCACGATATCAACGTTTTACACAAAATTACAGTAGCATTAATTTCACAAATGGCTTCTTTGAACTGCAAGCGAAAATCTGTTTTTGAACCGGTGACCGGATCGCACCACTAACCTCGGCAATAGCAAATTTCAAATTTTTCGTAACAGCCGCATTCTTCAAGGTTTCCTTCGCCTTCTGCTCGCTCAAGCCGACGGACTGCAATAATTTCACGTCGTCTTCGTTTTCTAACGCCATAATTGCCGGGTCCCGTGCTGTTTTCTTTAATTCGCTTTATAAACCTGTCGCTCGTTACAGGTAGACAACCATATGGACTAAGCCGAGAGTTCGAGAATGGAAGGGATAGAATCTGCAACTCAGATAAAAGTCTTCGCACCAGAGCGTTATCGCATGTCGTTCATTGAACTAACTCGTTCACACGCGGTGTATACGCAGCTGCTGTTTCGGCAAATATTGGCAGAATCATCTTACACGCTTTAACTCAATTTTGAATAATTAAAACCAAGGACACCAGGAAGACTACCGGTACTATTTCAATAATTGTCCGAGGTTAGGGCACGTGGATTTAAAAGGAATGGGGCTGATGATAGATCTTGCATGAAACCGTCTGAAGGATCCTGCAATAAGACAAACTAGACTCCCAAGGGATTAGCGATATTATTAGGAAAAATACGTTCAGCTGGAACTATTGGTTCTGTCATTGTGTTTAGGATCTCATTGTTACTTTGATTAATAACACGTCATTGTTAGGGTGCAAGTTATTTTATTCACATGTTCTTGAGCTCTTGTCTTGTCTGTTGTATACTTATTTACATTGAACACTTAAGGATCCTGCAATAAGTCAAACTAAAGAGTCCCAAGGGATTAGCAATATTATTAGGAAAAATACATTCAGCAGGAACTATTTGTTCTGTCATTGTGTTTAGGATCTAATTGTTACTTTGATTAACCCTTTGCACTCGGACATGTTCCTTCACGAAGTAGCGAATAGCGCAACATTTTGTTTAAAATGGTATAGTTCTGAAAAAAAATACTCTGGTCAAATCATGTTTTGCATACAACTTTGCTGATACATTTTATGTATACTGATATTATTTTCGAATGCATCATAGTTCATTCACCAATGTGCATTGCGGGTTTATTCAAATACATATCGCTTGTTTATGATCTTTCATGTGTCATTTTTTCTTCCGAGCATATACAATGTTTATACAATAACTTGCAGTTTATCATTCAGCCTATTGCAGGAATATATAGAAGGTTGTTCTTGCAGTCGCTAGATTTCTCCTCTCAGCTTATTGACCACGAATTTACTAAATATTAAATAGTGCACAGATTATTAATTGTAGCTCATTACCTTAACTTGTAACTCCCCGGAAAAATCTTAAGGAAAGAAATATTTGAACGAACGTTTTCTGTACATATATTTTCCTCAGTAATAACACGAAGTATCTTTGTCCCCTCAGAGGGAACAGTCGAGTGCAAAGGGTTAATAACATGTCATTGTTAGGGTGCAAGTTATTTTATTCACACGTTTTTGAGCTCCTGTCTTGTGTGTTGTATACTTACTTAGATTGAACACTAAAGAAATGGTCGATAGCGACGACGATACACCACAATTACGTCCGGACACGCTCAAGGCGATAGAAGAATTTTACAAAGAGCAACAGGAGCGTGCGGATTATTTTAAACGTGTCTCTGAACAAAAGCACCTTTCAGATGTGACTTTTGACGAGAACTGGGTAAGTTCCTGCCCTGAAGCTTTGTAATACCAATTTGCAAAACGCTGATGCTTGCTGTTTAGCATTTAATTGAGGATGATGGACGGAATATTAGTTTCGTCCAGTTTTGTATGAATCTACATGATTGGTGTTGTGTCATTGTAGCAACTGAGTCAGTTTTGGTATGACGATGAAACAACAGAGGCCTTTGTGAAGGGTGCGATTAATTCAACACCGTCCGATGGAAGTATAGCTTTGATTTCGTGTCCGACGTTGTATAATAGTTTAAGGAAGAATCGTGGGGATAGAAGAAGTAAGAAATCTTAAAAAATCAGTTGATTTTGCACGGTTGGGTCAAATTATCTTGTTAATTTATTGCAGTTACACTGTTGGAATTTGATCAGCGATTTAAGATACATGGTTCAGACTTTATACCGTACGATTATAAGTCTCCGTTGGATGTGCCAATAGACTTGGCTGGGAGCTACGATTTAGTTATTGCAGATCCACCGTTTCTTTCGGATGAATGTTTAACAAAAACGGCTATTACAATTAAGTTCTTGGCAAAGAAAAATGTTGTGCTATGTACAGGTATTGGCTGATCGTCTATTAGTAAAACATATTATCTATTTGGACATGTATAGCATAGAGAGTATTGCATTACAGGTGCAGTTATGGAAAGTTTGGCACAACGACTATTGGACATAAAGAAATGCGACTTTGTACCGCGTCATAAAAATAATTTGGCGAACGAATTCTTCTGCTATTCAAATTTTGATTTTGACGAAGCTCTGAAATAAACAAATATCTAGTTAACAGCTGCTTCATTTTCAGAATCCTCTAATAACAGAGTTTTGGAAGTCTCATTAATTTTGAATGATACGTATATCTTACTTAAAAATTCAGTACTTGCGAGAAAGATGTATAACTCATGAGACATCTAGTGGCAGCGCTTAGTGACCAACCGATTCTTATTGTGGCGCCATCTTACAACAAATTGCTCAAACTGTTCAAGCTTAACTCACATGGTAACTACATACTTACGGACTGAGTTAATGTTGAACAGTTTGAGCATTTTCTTCTGAGATGGCGCTAGTACAGCTATCTGTTTTTTCTGAAAAATTAAAGCGTTACATACATGTACGCTTATTAAGAAAAATATGTTCTTCCCCAGATTTTTGTTGTGCCTGATATGGTGTTAGATCATACATGAGATGTAGAGTAGATCTACAATCAAATGCATTTTTTTTTATTCAAACACAATGCTTTCATTTTTATTACATCAAGTTAGAAGTCATTTTTCTCCTCTTCTGCGCCACCTTTTGGCTACACCTTCGAAACTATTTGGAATTTTAGCTCACGGTTTATATTTTTCTAAGTCTATTCGTATCTTCTTTGAATATTTAAAGAACCAACTCCACTGAAGAAGATTTATTCTTTACTCACATTTCGGAAGTCCTGTTTCAAAACTTTTCCACATGTTTTGGTCCATATCTCCGGAACTATTGCGAATTTCGAGGTGCGGCTTGCATTTTTCCGAGTCATTTTGAACCCCCTTTGATATATTAAAAGGGCAAAAAAATCGGTGATCCATCATTTTTTCGCAAAAATGGCAAAGATTTTCTCGATTTCTTCAAGGCCCTGTCCCGTTTAAACTAGCGATCGAAACCTATAAGTAATATAGGTTTTCTTAAAGCTCTTTGGACGTACTTTCACATGCGACTAATCGCGACCAGCAACTTTGAAAAAAATTTTTTTGCGCTTTCTTAAAATCGTCGTATCTCGGAAACTATGAAGAGTTCAGCGCTCGGAAAGTGGTCTATCTTCAGGGCAAAATACCCTCTATCGAATGGTATCAGTCCGAAACAAAAAAAAAATTTGACATTTTTCGCCATTTTTCGCCTATTTTCGGTGTGTTTTTCTTATTTTTCTCTTTATTTTTGCTTATAACTCGTGAACTATTGCAAATTTTGGGGCGCGGTTTGAATTTTCTCGAATCTCTGTCGACCCTCTTTCATTTCATATAGGTGAGAAAGTCAAATAATTTACTTTCAGCTGATGGTTATAAAAAAAACCGTGTTTTTCTTATGTTCTTCTCGAGTTGTCCGTCTATTTTTTATCATATCTCCGCAACTATTTAGAATTTTTCAGCGCCACCGTGATCTTTCCGAGTTCCTTTATACCCTTTTTCATTTGGCACAATAATAAGTTGATCGATGGAATTTTTCCTTTTTTTTTTTAAGCATATATCTGAAATTTATTGGAGTCCTTTCCAATGATTACGACTATGTTCGAATGTCCTATAAATTGACAACACATGTACTTTCGCTCCAGAACATGATTACAGTCGAATTAACAAAGGTATATGAATTCTTTTGTCTTTTGCTTCAAAGCAAAGTTTTAAACTGTGAGGCACAAGCTTCCTCGGTTTGTCGCACTGTCATCAGCGCCTACCCGGATTTGCATGGGTGTCCAATGAAACGCCAGCGAGAAAGTTGCAGACATTATCCGACACCTGGCGGGTCATTTTGTAATGAGGAGAGTCCCTAGGGACGTAGAAGGATAGTCTCTAGTTGTGGTTAGCCGCGAAACGAAGACACGCGATGGAAAGCGTAAATATTTACATCTCTTGAGTGTTTGCAGGAGTAATTTTTATTTGTAATCATGATAGACGGAAACATTTCCATGGAGGAGGACACGGAGTTACGGGACTTGGTGGTGCAAACTCTTGAGAATAACGGCGTTCTCGCGAAAGTACGGGTACGGTTCTGTTGTGTGTCGTAAAAATCAATTTTTTCTAGGTTATACGGACCATGTCAAATTCGCGATATGATCTATCATTTTAATTCGCCCCACGATAATGCCCTCAGCGATTTTCTTCTGATGTTTTAGGCGGAACTCAGGGCGAGCGTGTTCTTAGCTCTCGAGGAACAGGAGTCCGTAATGGTAGGTTAAAATTACGTTCGCCAATAAAGTGTAAAAAAAGCTTTCTTCCTGTTTACAGTCTGTTGTACTTGACCGTTCTCGATGTGCCTTCGTGCGAGTCAATTCTCGGAAATCCACGCTTTCTGGCGCCGAGCGGTTCGGGAGTCGCAGGAATTTATTGTTGCACGCGAATTAATTAGAATATTGAATATTGGAATATCGGACGAATCGCGCTAAATTCTTTTGTTATACATTTTTACGCTGATTTGAACGTTTTGCCGTTTTAGGCGCCATTATCGGTGGAGCGAGGACGAATAATTATGCATAATAATTTAATGTTATGCCAAATGCCTTGTAGCATGCTGATTTGATCGGATGATGCATAAAATTAAAATGCAGTGTTTGTGATATTTCAGAATCCTGAGCCGCTCCTCAACAAAACTGTAAAGCAGTACCTGTCTAATTCAGAAGGAAAATTATTGTTTTCCTTGGTTAGGGAGTTCCTAGAATATTTTGGTCTTGACTACACAATATCCGTATATGATCCGGAAACATATTTTGGGAAGGAGTATAATTATATCGGAAGGAATAAATTGTGCGAGGAGCTAGGCATTAATTCGACCGAACCGCTGCTCGGAGAAATTTTAAAGAATAGCATGAACGGTGCCTTCAGCAACACGCAAAAGGTGGGCTCAAGGCGTTTGGGTCTTTCAGCGGTAAGCGGCTTTGCCACACTCATCATCTACCGTCTCATTATTGCAGAACGAATCTAACGACAGGCGCAGAACCAGCGAAGCATCTGCGAATTTTGCGAACACAACGTTCGACGTTTCCGTTCCGAAGGTTTTACAGAATGAGCCTGTGTCGTTCTCGAATGACAACGACTCCTCCGAGAAATTGGAAAGTTTTTTCGAGCCGAGCCCCAAAATTCCAATAAACGTGACAATAACCGATAAGAAAAGTAAAGATTTGACGACTCACAGCTTAACTAACAGATCCGAGCAAGACGAGCAGCGAGACTCGCTGAGAGACGACGTGGATGTTTCTGAAACTGTAACGGACGCCGACGGAATTGATCAGAAGGGGAACAATAATATACAGACCGACAAACTCCCTGCAAGTTCAAGCGACACGAGCGCTGCTGTAAATCACACAATAGACGAGACTGAAATAGACGCATCCAATCAAACAAATATATTAGATAAAAGTGATCCTGTAATTAAGTTTGACGAATCAATGTTAACCGAAGTGCAAACGAATCAAAACGAAGATATAACTAAGCAGAACAATAGAAATAGTTTGGAGCTGCACATAGCGAATAATGTACAAAATAAGAAAGCCGTTAATACAGAGAGTAGTTTTGGGAAGACCGTGTATTTCGGAGAAATAATTGTCGACGGGAAGCGGGAGGGCGTTGGCACAATGCATAAGAATGAATCGATCCTGGGGGACCTGCCCCCCTTGGATCACAAGGCTAATTCTATATTCGCTGATTTGCCGCCGTTGAATGGTAAAAAGGCAAACATAAACGACTTGAAAGAATTGATGGATATCGGACTCGGTGAGTAAAGAAGTATGTAAGCATGCAAAGCCCTCTTATGGGTGAAAATGGTTACCTTTAGCATTTTATTCAAGTTTGAAGTGCTAGTTTAACACTTTGACTGCCGTGATTGTCACCGATGACCGGTGCAAGAGATTTTGCTGAAGATCCAAAATATTCGCAATTGGTGGCAATCATTATTTTATAAATGCAGTTATTGTTAGAATAGTGACGCGATCTTTTGATCTCCAATACTTGCACATTGTTTACATTTTGTATAATTCATTCGAACGCTGTAGTATTTCATAGCATCGCCGTTTTAATACAGCAAAATACGCACGGCAGTCAACGTGTTAAATAATAAAATTCTAAATTCAAGCATTTGCACCCAGTTTTCCATTTGTTACGTTACTCTTGCTTGCAACGGATTTTGTCTTTGCATACATTTTTCTTCAGTAACAGCTGAGAAAGGATAGTCGAGTGCAAAGGGTGAACATTATCAAAGAAGCTTGAATTTATAATCAAATTGATAAGTTATGAGCTAGCAGGTATCTCTGATAAACGTTGCATAATTTCAGCGAGCGACGTTGTCGACAATTACGAAGAAGACTTTGTCTCGTCCGCATCCGGCAGTGCCAACGAGCAGAGCCCCAGTAAGGATCCTGACAAAGCAGAGAGCCCTCGCAAGCTGCAATCGAAGAAAGAGGAAAAGATTGAGAGCGCTCGTAGCGAGGATATAAGCGAGGAGATTGACATATTGAGTAGCACTTCATGCGTAAGTAGAGCAAGCGTTGATTAGACAATGATCACGATAACCCAGGCAACATCGGTAAGCATGACGTGCAGTATTACATAGAACGATTCGGTTTCAGCTTGAGGATGTAAATATGGATAAGAGTGTATCGAACTTCGCGACGGGTATTACGGCAGATTTTATTGAGAAAATGTAATTTTTAATCGTGTCACTGCGGGGATACGCGTGAGTGTATTCGAGAGTTGGTTTTTCTTATAGTCTCGACGAATAACATCCTACATTACGGCATCTTCGCGTGCCCACGCTAATTGTCGCGGATGCAGAAGCTTGCAGGATTTAAGTCACATTACACTTTCTGACAAGGCACTGCCAGCTATGGCTCAATACTTATAAGCTGCGCTGCAAAGAACGTAGAAGGAAAATGTCTGAACGTATATTTGCAGGCATCGTAGTTTCACTTCTTTGTACAGATTTTTGTCAGACTGAATAACGTATTTTTCTACAGTTCGTAGTCTAAGCGGAAGCGTATATGATCCATACAGTCCAGAATGTTTAAACTGAAATCGCTAACGTATAGTTTCAGTGTAAGCACTTGAAAACTCAGAATATTTCGAATAGAATATCCGTGTTAATATAGATTATCATTATTTTCAACTACTGTTTACGGTGGAAGATAAAAAGTGTATTTTTTAGTGATACCGTATGTGTATAGTGCGTAAATGAACCTGCAACTGCTTACACATTCGAAATCATCGATATATAGCAGTATTACAGATAGAAAATTTAAAGAAAAAAAAATTCAGCGGTATTATGGTTTCCCGTGCTTTTGTTAGAGAATCACCCTGAGTCTTGAGTGCAGGACAGGAAACGAATGATACCTTAAAGTTTCGTACATCTCTTAGCCCCGGAAATACAAGTTACGAATATTTACAATTGCTCTCCGGTAAACGTAATAATCACCGTCTTCATTAAGCACGAAAGCACTTTATGAATGGTAAGCATGAAATTTGCTTAGGAACGATAGGATTCAGAAGGCGCATATGAAAATCAAAACGGCAGAGCTCCTGATTTCATACACTTTCAGACAATTTGCCTCCTACGGATTTATGTAAATATGCCTAGTATTATTATTCTTACAAGCAAAGTATATACGTGTTAAAGTACTTTAAGATTTAAAAAGAAATTGATTAAGTTACTGCTTGTTGGTAACTCAGTTACATTTTAAAATGTTTCGTAGTAGCCTTTCCTTATGTTCATCAAAATAATTCCTGTATCTAATTTTACGACTGAATGTTATCCATTACCTCATTTAACTAAAGTTACTGGTACGATATCTGGAATGATATCAACAAATCATCCGTCTAACATGGATTGCCTAAAAAAATCCGTCAAATTATTTTTTCGATGACAATGGTGCTAAATGTATGAAACTAAAGTTATTTATGAAAGTTGAAGTTATCCGAGAACACTTAGGTGCTTTATATATTTCTTGCATCTATGGTTCGCAGGAAGTTACCGATTAACAAAAGCCGTAGGATAGGATCTTTGTTTTTGGGCAATCCAATACAATGAAGAAAAGTGAAAAGAAAAAAAAATATTTAATGCGAATATATATTGCGCCCCAAAATAAGATGCAATAACTAAGTACAATTCAAGGTGGATCAACTGGATGCTTGACAAATCAAAATCCTTTTGTAAAAAAAAAAGAGAAAGAAATGTATAGCTTGCTGTCTTTACAAAAGAATTTTCATTAACAGGTAGAATCGTAATATTGCCAATGCTAAGTGTCACGATTGGTTCAAACGAAGGGATTTCACATTTAAGTAACATAGCTACGATAAACGATACTCACGGATACCGACATGACTCGCGATAATTGTTGAAATTTCACTGTCTATGTGTTTGGTGATTATGAATGTATTTTACTATGTTGCTAGATGTGTGGTTTTCGTACTTTTTAATGTACCGTATAACGTAATTCATTAATACCGTTTAGACGACCAAGATGATATAGTTACGCTCTTTTGATTCTGTAGTGTACTAAAATTGGATATAGGCAACGAAATCACTTAGTTTGAATCAACATTTGTCCCATTATATACATTTAAACAGGTGTGTTCCTGGCCAATCAGCGTGGTTACATTCTGTTATCGCTCACGGTACACATATTATAAAAGCAACAGAACAAAAACAAATTCAGGACTGCACTGAACATTCCCACACTATGTAGACTTTAGGAAATAGATACATTCCATTGTTATTAAGATAATTTTACTTTCGTTGGGGTAGCAGTAGCGAGCATGTCTACGAGATAGGTATTTTTCACAGTAGTCCGTAAGAGAATACTTTAAGGAAAGTCTTACGACCATCATAGGCTAGCGCTCACTTTAATTCAAATTCTTTTAACGTTTCCCCCCTTCGCAGAGACCAACTGCAGATCACGCGAATCTTGCTTTCGTTCACATTCGAACGATCCTATGTACTGCATACATTTTTACGAAAATGCCACAAGCTGTGCAACTCGAACACGATTCCTCATTCGAAAACAATCTTGTGTACTGGGCCCGCTAATCAGTAAAAGAGTGAATGGGACATAGAAAGAAATAATAGCATTTTCACCGGTACACTGAACATGAAAACTGTTGTCCTATAGTTGTTAGCATTTTTGAACGTATTTATTCTTTACAGGAATGAAATGTTGATAGTCTCTTTTGATACACCGTTGTTTAACACAGCTTTTTATAAGACAAACATATCTCATATAGAAGGTACATGAAACCGATATATATACATATATATGTGTATATATATATATGTGTGTGTAGTAACAATTTTCGTATCGTCAGGATAAGATAACCACAGTTATTGTTATTCATACTTTACACTCTCAAATTCAAAAGATCATCAAGTATTAACGAATTAACAATATTTTTCCATCCAGACACATGATAATCACTTTGTAACCACGTTGAAATATTGGTAGCTATATCGTGCCTTTTAGTGTGTATGAATAATTATAAACAATGCAACTAAACACTGTGGAATTGTGGGTTTTATGAAACACCTATGTTACTTATTTATGATTTTCAAACTATGATGTAATGATATTCATGTATATGTTATTTATTTTATAAAGATTTTTCTCTTTTGCAATTGCTGTACATTTTTTTACTTTTACCTTATACCTTCACACTGTTCCATTCTGCCAATCAAGTTTCTCTACGTGTTTTCATTTAATTAGCTTTTTCAACTTAATATAGTACAACAGATTATGTATTGATTGCAGCATTTAATTACTTTTCTTAACTATAGATAAAATGGATACATTGTCCGCATAATGTTTGTGATTCTTTCTTTAAGTAGGAAGTGTTTAATGTCTTTCTGTGGTCAATGCACTGGGATTAAATAAAACATGTATGAATATTTCATACACATATGTTACTGAACTGACCTATGCAAAAACATTGTTTCTGTTCAATTAAATAATAAAGGCCAGTCCATTTATACTTTCTATTATTCTCAATGTTTTCTCATATTGGTGTTTTATTTAATAAATAGATTTAACCGTGTATTATCCGTACATTAAATAAACGCTCACGTAATAGTTCCAGAACACAGACCATAGAAATCAAAAAAGAAACAGCTATGTGCTGATGTTATGCATATTGTAAATTTCATATTACATATTTTCTCATCTTCAAGCAATATGAATAGATATACACATAAATATTATAACAAAACCTTTGGTATTGTTTAATTTAATATATTAATGTATATAATCTATCAATTTCACTTGTTGTTCCTATGATGTAATATTATGTACAAATAAGTGTATCTTCTAAGTACATACTTTAAGAGTGTACTTGAGACAGTAAAAATATACGGTAAAAGCAAAGTTGTCCAGAGTTTTATTTAAAAGTTATGAGTGTTCAAAAGATACCGTAACATTCATATAGTAAAATAATGTTTTAGTTATTGTGTCTTATGTATAATATATAATTTATTAAGGATCAGGTAAATCTCAATAATAAGGGTTAAATTTTGTGACAGGTTTTTTAATAACAACATAGCACATAAGGTTCTAATATTATTCTTCAATAGCTATGCTTCAAGTGCATAAAATGGTATATGGCATAAGAAAATAAAAATAAACATCTTTTTATGCATATTTTTACCGTAATAAAACTCAGCTTTTCTAAGTTAAAATGATGTTATTAATGATCCGTTAAGAATCTGTATATATATTACATTTTCTTGCGCAAGGAATACATTGTACTCAATGTACCTTCTTCAACTCACAGAGCTCTCAACACATTGTTCACTATTAAGAGTTTTATTCTTGCCATTTACCATCTCAGGTAAATGAATACTCGAAATACAAGGAAACTTCTCTGAGGAGTCATAAAATGAACGATATTTATATTACTGGTATGTACAGTATCGCCTGACACTTAGAAGCTATTGAACACCAGAAAACACTGTAACCATATTAATGCATATACATATACACGGTAAACCATCTGTTCAACGGACTAAAAGTTCTGACGTACCTCCTCAGCTGCTCAGTGAACTACAAAGTGCACAACGAAAAACAGTTTATTCATACGGATTTATTTACATTCGATTACGCTCTCTTTTCAGCCTGTTGCTATAGGCTTTCGACACAATGTTAAACGCATCCATGTATCGATCCATGCACATTGCCACACATTTCTGTAACAAAGTGAAAGTTGTTAATAGAAGGACTGACAGTGATCGTCAGGTTGAGAGTGACGATCTTGAAACTAATCTGAAGCGTTTCAATGAGTCACTCCATTTAACAAGTTATAAGAAATGGCGCTTCTTATTAAAACAACTCAGCGCGAGGTTGTTGTATGTAATCAACTGCTCGGACGAAGGTTAACACGTTGACTGCCACAGTGGTCACCGGTGACCGGCGCAAAAGATTTGACTATAAATGCAAAAAATTTGCAATCTTGTAAAAGCAATTGATATTGGAATGGTGCTTCGATACTGTGGCTTCTAACAACTCTGCCGTAGCTTCGTTTTGCACGAATTAATTATATTCTGCAGTATTTCATCGCATCACGGTTCCAACATAGCAAAATACGCGGCAACTGACGCAAATCATTTTTCTAGAAATGCCAAAAATTTGCAATCTTGTCAAAGCAATTGATATTGGAACGGTGCTTCGATACTTTGGCTTCTAACAACTCTGTCGTAGCTTCATTTTGCACGATTTAATCATATTCTGCAGTATTTCATCGTATTGCGGTTCCAACATAGCAAAATACGCGGCGACTGACGCAAATCATTTTACTAGAAATGCCAAAAATTCGCAATGAAGCCTATTTGCAATCTTGTAAAAGCAATTGATATTGAAATGCTGCTTCGATACTTTGGCTTCTAACAACTCTGCCATAGCTTCATTTTGCACGATTTAATCATATTCTGCAGTATTCCATTGCATCGCGGTTCTAACATAGCAAAATACGCACAGCAGTCAACGTGTTAAGATTGTGGTGCTAGAAAGGTTCACTACTATCCAATAAAGTGAAAGTTGTTAATAGAAGGACTGACAGTGATCGTCAGGTTAAGAGTGACGATCTTGAAACTAATTTGAAGCGTTTCAATGAGTCATCCTATTTAACAAGTTACAAGAAATGGCGATTCTTATTAAAACAGCTCAACGCGAGGCAGTTTCGCTGTATGTAATCAATTGCTCGAAGGTTAAGATTGCGGTGCCAGAAAGGTTACCTGTTCACTACTATCCAACGAGGTGCCGGGCTTGTATATGCACTTTTTGAAACACTTCTCTGTCATTTTCTGTAAACACGCAAGTAAATTGACACGGTTCATTTATAAGGGGCCCGTACGAGCGAGGAAAAAACTGCGTGCACCGTATGATGTTACCGAGAGTATTTCTTGGGCAGTGGCAATGGCTATTTGCTGCCTCAATTGCTCCATAATATCCTCCTTTCCTAGGTCCGTCGAACCCGAGCCGGTCAACGAGTCCATTATTGCACGCGCCACAAACTGTCTTTGTTAAATGTTATAAAAATAATTCGAATGTTAACAGAGTAACGCTGCTTGCCCTGCCGGCCTCGAGAAAAGCGGAAGCACGTGAAGTTCTGCTTGAAAGTTCCGGTCAATTTTCCAGCCAGATTGACCACTTGCAGCGAAATAAATCTATCGACGATTCCTGACCCAAAGAGAATGTCGCAATGGTATATTAGCCATTTTACTCCTTCTAACAGTGTTTTATGCTTAGATGACGACGTTACAAAGTCCGAAATGTTTAAATGCACCGTAAATTGATTCATCGATATCTGCAGTCTAGGAACTTTTGCATCGCCATATTGGATTCGTGGTGCCACATAAAACGTTTTGAATGTTCAACTACGAATTTCAGGTAATCTGGATTATACTCAATTTGTTGCTTTAAAGAATTGGAGATAATAACAGTGGGTGCATGCAGAAATTTCTTTTCGTCAAGAATTGTCTGCGGCTTGACACGAACTGTTACGGAACGGATACTTGGCTAATACTCTGCAGATCTTCTTTTGTCATTCAACGCATTGGTACTACGTCTCATTCATATATTTACGTTTGACGGATCTATTGTGAGGCGGAATTTGTTCTTTTAATTATTATATTACCAAAATGAAAACGCGAAGTCAAACTAAGAAGTTACTGGAACGTAAACGGGTGAAACTGCAAAAAGTTGAGATGCATAAGAAGGCATCTGCAACAAGAAAAGCGACTGTAAAGAATCGCGTAAATGATGAGCGATGTCAGTCCGAAGAACCTGAAGAAGTGGAAGTACCATTAATGCGATGTCAGTCCGAAGAATCCGTAGAAGTGGAAGTACCATTAATGCGATGTCAGTCCGAAGAACCCGTAGAAGTGGGAGTACCATTAATGCGACCCATTTTAAGTATAGGGCCTACAGATCAGGGTGATGACGAAGTTAAGAAAGACTTGTTTGAACGCTGGTTGGAATATTTACGGACAGATAATATTCGAGATATGGAAGATGCAGGTACCGGATATGCCATATTACTGTTTTCAATGTACAGTATCCATAGACATTAAGGGAAGCGGCGTGTTTTTGTATCAGTTAAAAAGACTTCAATTCCTTATGATATTTTCCAAACATGTAGACTCCGACACACAGGAGTCATCTTCTTATACCTCAGACCTCCTGGAAGAGTTAAATCTAAGACAAAGATCAGAATCCAGGAGAAATAAAGATTCAGGATGTCTGCGTTGTAGACACTTCTTAGATATACCCAGAAATCTATTGCAGCCACCTTGTAAAAGACCTGCCAGTGAATTGGCACAGTGCGACGCAGACTTGTCGTTTATTCAAGCCATATCATGGTTGAAGTCGACTATATTAACAATGTCTTATGTGCCACGTGAGGAGTTTTGTAGAGTTTTTCATAGACAATGGATGAATGCAGATGCTAAGAGCACTGGTACGTTAAAATATCTTACTGCACAACTCAGAAACATTGAATCGGAGAACCTGACTTCTCAATTGTAGGAAAGAGAGTGAAATCTATGTATAAAAGTCTGTTAGACAGAGCCAAAAAGAAGAAAATGATGCATTCAGGTAATGCAGGTCTAAAGAATAAAGATACAATAACTACGCAATGTAGTCCGACGAAGAATTATATTGAAACAGAAGTCAGAAATAATTCTTCACCTACTTCCAATGTAAAGAGCGTACTAATTCTTGAATCATTAACTCCGCAAAGAGCTTATGGCAATTGCATGTTGCACACTCAAATAATTGAGGATTCCGATGATGAGGCATCTAAGGATTCGAGCACTTCAGAAGATATAGGTCATACGGATTTAAACAGAAATGCTCATAACTTTCAAAATAATTTTATGACCAATGAAAAACTGCTACCAGACTGTCCTCTTCTGTCGAGTATTATTTGCAAGAGTTCACCGTCGGTTCAAACTTATATCAGCCCTGTTTGGAATGAAGACAATCTTGACTTGAATGAACATTTAGTAATGTCAGGTTTGAACAGCTTGGATATATCACCATCGCAACTCAACACCAGCACATTTGAATCTACTTCGAGTCCCGAATTGATACAGCTCTCAGATGCACCTTTTATTACACAACGAAATAAATCTAGTAAAACTAGTAAGTGTTCAACATCAAGTGACAACGCCATACTGAAATTAGTTGAACAATATCCCACTCCCAGTAGCACCAATAACGTAAGTCCTGTCATTAATGTTATTCCCGCCAACGTTGATAAGTCCAAGAAGCTTGTATTGCCTGAAAGCGAACAGTTTGACAGTGCATACGATACTTATAACATGTATCCCATAGATACATCAATTCCAATGCAATCTAATACAAATGTAGTACGATTAATGCGTAAGAATGTGCAGAAGATAATGAAAAAGGCAAACAATTTGAATGGAACACTTGAAAATGCCACACTCGAATCTACATTAAACAATGATACCGACGTTATTAAAACGTTGTGCATTGAGAAGGAGCAACAGACTGACATACGATTTTACAATAAGGCGAAAAACACAGCTGTTGATCCTCGAAAAATGTCGCCTTCTTTGATTGCACGGTCCGATAAACGCACGATGAGCAAAAAAAGCCAACGGGCAAGCAAAGATATTGAGAGGGTGGAGAATGAAGATCCGCCGAGACAGAATAAGCGAAGATCTGATGAGAGGGTAGTTGAAGAAAACGCAGAAGCTGAAATGGGTCAAATTCCAACGAAGTGGTTGAACTATACCCTCGAGACGGTGCACGTTGATGATATTCTGCGTAAGTCAGTCGGAATAATCATGTCAGTGTTCGAAGACGAGGAAATAGCGAGAATGTACATGAAGCGGAAACGTTGGAAAGAGACACTGGAAGAAGAAGCGATAAACGCCATTCTAAATTTATCCGAGATCCTCGAGGCAGAAAGAAAATTTGATACTTGTAATAAGCAGATTGTGGAAGTAATTGAAAGGATTTTAACGAAGATTGTCGACAGTGCAGCCTTCGGCAAGGTAATTTGCTAATAGCCTAAATAAATATGGCAATAGGAAATTTGTTGTGTAAAAGAATTTTATTTTATTTACTAGTGTCTATGTCATAGCTGGAATCTAAAAATGAAATAATAGATTTATGGTAGTTTAAGTATGTACATGAATTCGGGATTGGAGTTGATCTAAATGTCTATAAAATACTGCATTGATATATTCTTATTCAATTATTTTATTCACTGTCAATGAAATTACAATAATACACTTGTGCAGTAAAACAAGAAAGAAAACATGAGTCCAATAAAGTCTTATTATGTTCGAGTTTCTTATAAAGCTTTATATTCGGCCACTAATCTTTTCTCATTATCGGAAAAGTAAAGTTTGGTATTTCGACATTTAATCGGCTTCAGAAATATATACACATAACTTTAATAAACAATGATTAAATTTCATATATGTTAAAGTATACTTTCTTATTTGTTGCTACAGTTTATTGTATTTTATTGGCCTCGTCTAATTGAATGTCTTGCGCATTTTCCGTTATGCTTCTATGACTCAATCGACTTACTCTACTGTGAAATATGAAGTTTCGCTTAAAAAAATATTACATAACAACTATTTGTGTATTCGCAAGTAACAAAAGGTTCTTATTTCAGACAACGCTGTGGACACATCACGTGCAGATTGTCCTGCAATTTTGTGACTCCATGAGGATTTGCGTCGAAATAATCAGTTACTTGATCACAAAACTGGAAGACTTCGAGCCGGTCGTCTCATCGGCAAGCTACGAAGTTGTCGGTAGATTCAATCAGCTACATTTTATATTTTATGCTTTATACATCGCTGTTCATAAGTTTCGACTGGTCCGTTCGTGCACAAAGCACGAAAGCTGTCAAAATCCAATACCTCCCGTGACGGATCTTTGGAAGAGACAGTGGAGCGACAAAATACTCCACGACGACGCCGACCTTCTGTCGGCTAAGGAAAAACGGTGGTCGAACAGTTTGGAAAGCTTCGCGGTTGCGTGCGTGGAAGAATTTCCGCAATTCGCAGATAAAGCACGTCGGCTATTTCTGATGCTTGTCGGAAGGTGAAGATAACTGGAGTAAAATAGTAAAAATATTTTCTCATACGGTAAGGTAATTGTTCACACAGATATTGATATTGCTCACTTGCACCTGGGTTTCAAGTCACGTTTGCGTGACAATATAAAAACTGTATTTACACGTTATGGGGGGTATGTTCATTTTGTAAGATACAGAGTCGATATAAGCAGAATAGCGAGTGGTATAGGATGAATTCCATCGTGAGTGGGAGAGTCACTAGTACTTTGATAGTTTAGGATCGGGTCGCGGTTGGTGGTAGAAGAAGTTGGCCAACCGCACAAAATTTCTTCATTTGTTGGTAGGACGTCGGAGATGATGTTCTTGAATTTGTCGATGGGACAAATTTCGTCGCAGCCTGGTATTATTAACGGGATTACTTCCATGTCTATGCCAGTGTAATAGATGAGCTGAAACGTAATTTACTTGTTATGCAAGGCTTATAATTTAACATATTCTAAAAATGGCTCGAGTTCAAGTAAAGTGGAAACTTAACATAATTTATGGTTAAAATTATATATTAAAAACATTATTGTACTGTTTTGGTTAAAATGGTTCTTCATTGTGGGTTGTCTTTAAAATTCTAATAGGTCTCTCTCCTTAAGAATATTGTTCTATATCGAAGAGATTTTCTCTGAAAGATGCTTTTCTAGAGAGACAAAGACCCATTCAACCAAAAAAATTTTTTCTCTCCAGAAGCACAATCATTCAATCAAAACTTCTCTTTAGAAAATATGTATCGTAGAAATTCCTTCAATATAGAATAACGTAAACATCAGAAAAAAAGTCTAGAAGAAAAACCATTCAATCTCGAAATTCTTCTTAGAAAAGTATCTTACGGGAGTTCTTCAATATACAACAATGAAAGTAGGAATAAAATTTCCCAAAAAAGACAAAGTCAAAATAATATTTTAACTAGGACACAATTTTTCTATAAAACAGACTCCTCAGGTGGAGACCCGAAGGTCTCAAAATATGTCGAGCTTTGAAACAAAACCGCCATAAAAACCATTTAACCAAAGCAAGCCAATGATAAGTAAGCCCAAGCAAGCTTATACCTTTATTCCGTAGACCTGTGTTTCATTGTCAAAGTGCAATTCGAAAAGTAAAGTCGACGCCTCGCCGGGTATGTGCGGTGAAGACCACAAGTCTAAGTTTTTGAAAATTGCGACCAAATTTCTCTCATCTCCGCTGTAGAGCATCATTTTCCGTTCTTTCGGCAAGTCGCCTTGGATATGTTTTATTGAATTGCTTAGGATTTCTTTAAGCAGCACGCCGCCATTCAGCTGCCTTTGAAATAACGTTTTCGAGAGAACATCGTATTCGAGTAATGATACGTTATACATTTCGCCATCCGGGAATATTCCGTCTGCCCAGGCTGGAAGTATTTCTTGTTTCACCTGCGACAAATTTTTGTTATTATTTGCTTGAATTGTAGAAGTAAAGGGTGTTAGGATAAATTATTTTTACTGCTGACGTATGCCGGTTACTAATTTAATAACAAAATTAATTTAAGTTAATGAAAAGTTAGGATACAATTCTAACTTATCAATTCGTTTAAATTCGCTTTAATTATCAGTGACATTCAGTTTTTTCGAGTATCAGTGATATTCACTTTTTTATATTTTAATTCATCTAAATTCATTTTAATTATCAATTACCGGCATACAGCAATGAAATAATTTTCCTTACAATTAAACGCGTAATTCAAAGTTTATTGAATGTACACATTTGATCATATCCGAGGTACCGATACTAGACGTGTGCCTTCTTCAAAGGGAAAACAAAGATTGTGCAATGGAAAATTTTCAGATCGTAAACTGGCAGTTACTGAATGT
The DNA here is from genome assembly GCA_033815515.1 of Cryptocheilus praepositus. Classification (NCBI taxonomy): domain Eukaryota; kingdom Metazoa; phylum Arthropoda; class Insecta; order Hymenoptera; family Pompilidae; genus Cryptocheilus; species Cryptocheilus praepositus. Next base: position 3,840,187 of record JAWWQZ010000227.1, read on the forward strand.
ATTACCTGCATTTCCATATAGGAATATGTTAGAGCGACGTCAGAAGGGAGACTAATATTTCTTCCGGTATGTTCTGAAATATGTTCAAACAACGCTTCATGGTGCATTATTCTTTTTTGAATTTCATCCATCTGCAGTACCCTCTGTACCTCCAACTTGAAATTTGGACAAAATATGCTCATCAGCAATGCATCGTTTTGCAGAGGTTCGTAATCTAAGAAAATGGGGGTATGTTAAAAATGTAATGTTCATGATTTGCTTAATTCTGAAATTGCTTGTTTTGAAGATCTATATAAGAGACTACATGATTGTTAGTTCTTATGTCAGTCTGACATAAATACGTTAGGGATTTGCATGATGCTGCTGCAAAATATCCATGTTTTTTCATAAAAACTAACATTTGCGATTAGCATTAATACCTGATGGTATTGGCTGCCATTGCATATCGTCGGACCACTTCTGTATACCTCTCGGAGGCCACAAACCAGCATTTACCAATTGTCCAGCTATCATCGACAGTGGAAATTCGGTTGTTCGCATTTTCATGTGTTCCGTCATATATATGTCTCCCAAAAATGCATCGTACTTCTCACGTAGGTACACCCCAAGGTTGTACATGTTGAGTTTCGCTGACTGATAAAACGTATTTTACTCATTTACTGATTCGCTGCTTTCACGGATGACATAATTTTAGAAACTATTGGTGCAATTTAGTAACATAACAAGGTGCTGCATGAGGTTTTGCATAATAGCGTATACATATAACTATCTTTAAGAATTCATAAGAATTTTTGTTTAACAGTGCATAGATATAAATATCGTTACAAGTTAAAATAATATTTCTGTTATAACGCACAGATATATCTATTTTTAATCATTTATAAGAATTTCTGTATAACAATATATAGATATAACTGGGATTTGCAATGGCTTTCATTCTATAATATTCTCGTATTTCCATTTTGATTTATTATTTTGCAACTTTTGTTTCGATTGTGGTTGTTGGTATATTTCCATAAGTTAGCCGTATCTTTTGGAAGGAACAGCTTTGATGTTCGAAGTGGTTGCAAGATTAATGGAACATCAACAAAATTCACGAAATATCATAATTCACACCAGAAAGCCCTACATAATGTTGATGTTCCAAAAGTCGTTGATAAAATGTTTAGTCGTGATAAGTTAACTAAAAACTTACGTTGGACATGTCGAGCGTCCTCTCATTGAAATATTCATATGTCAAGTTCGTTGGAAAATTTGTTCCGTTGCTCTTCCACGTATCCGTTATCGGCGCGTACATTTTGTGTGCAAATATCTGCGGAGAGTAATTGATTAGAAGTGCTCGACGTTCAAGGATTATTGCTACTGCTGTTACGTGTCATCGGTGTATTTATGAGGGTTCTTACTCACCACGTGCACTAACTTTAGCTCTTGTGCACCAAAAACAGACGTAATCGAGATCCATAACAGTAACACACCTTTCACATCCATCACAGCGAGGGTTTTTGTGTTGTTGGTGTCAATCAAATAAAATTCCAATGTGCGCGTCGATACGTGGACTAGGGACCCATTTACACAGGCATATTTTGCTATTGTTCGTAATTATGACCAATATGGAATATCTGGTATAATTCAATTCAACACCTGCCAACAAATTAAAATTTTACAGTCACTTTATGGTATTGTAATACTTAAATTACGATAAATGGGAAATTCGATGTTAACTCTAAGTTGTGCAATTTCCAAATTTCGGATACTTTTTCTTTTACGAAAATAATGGTTTAGTTTCGTCGTTACTTTCAAGATTTTGGATCATTTAATTTCGTTTGATTATCATTGGCCGATGTTTGCCAAACAATAATACCTGGCTTTCATTTTTTTTTTACGTAACATTTATATCAGACTTATCAGTTTGCACGCAAGAAACGCTGCATTTTCTTGAACACCGTTATTACTGGTGTCCGCCGAAACGAAATAATTCCCGCCTACATGCGAGAGTCTTTTCTATATTCATAAATTGTTCCTTTAAAAATAATTAGGTAATAGTTAAACATAATTTCTTTCATTTAAGAGAGCACGTATGTGATACGTCGGATTGATTGTTTAGTATTAGGTTTATAGATAATATTATGTCGTTCATGTATCAGTGACTGATATTTGCCAATAATAAAGTCTTACTTTCATTATTTTATTATATCATTCTTATATCGTAATAGTGTGATTCTTTTAGGCGATTTCGGACCAATGAAACATCGTTCTTTGAATTTCGTTGTTGCAACCATTGTTTTTAGTTTACTCAATTATAGTTTCATTATGATGTCGATTTTATATCAGGTACTAAAATTTCATTGGTCGCAACCTACCGGAAAGGACCACAACGTCTTTCGTACACCGAGACCATTCTCCCACACATCATTTATTTCATAATTATCAGCAATCCCTCGACCCGTTAAGGTAGAATTCTTTCATGCAAAGCTGTCTTCTCCTAATTATATCTTATCACCTTCTACACAAGATCCACTCACTATATTTCTTTGATCACCCTAAGTGCTGATCTCTGTCGAAACTAATTAATTCCCGTCAATTCGCTGATTCGTTACCGATTCACTATAAGCAGAAAAAAATCTTTTTCATGTTTGTAAATTTTTTCCTTCAAAGAAGACACTCATATAGTGCAGAAACGTCGGATTATTCGTTCAATTTCGTTTTTACCTTCAACCTTTTTAATAATTTAATTTCGTTCAAATTCCAGCGACCAGTTTTTGCCTATAAGTTAGCTTTGTTTCTTCATCTTTGTTTTATATAACACCTTTTTAATCATTTAATTTTGTTCAAATACCAGCGACCAGTTTTTGCCAATAAGTTAGCTTTGTTTCTTCATCTTTCTTTTATATAACACCTATACCGTAATGTGATTCTTTCCATCGCATTCGGGCCGGAAAGTTGAATTTCTTATTTTTAGACCCTCAATTTCCATCGTCCGGAACTCCGGAAAGTATCACATCTTCAAGATCCCGCGACCATTCTCCCACACGTCATTCATCTCGCAACTATCACCAATCGCAAGTGCCATATGGTAGAATTTCTTCCGTGCAAAGCTGCCCTCTCCCAACTATATCAGACTTATCAATCTGCTCGCAAGGTCCACTCACTGCATTTTCTTGATCGCCGTCAGTGCCGATGTCAGTTGAAACGAATTAATTGCCACCGATTCGTTCCCGATCCGTTCGCCTTCGATATCCGTCACGCAATCAGGTTCACCGCATTAACACGAAATGAGAAGCTGATTCGCGGTGATCGCCGGCAACGAGTGCAGTGCGCTTCTTATCAGGCCCGCCTTCGAGATGCTGCGGCTTTGCATACTGTTTGATCTTCTCGGCGGCCGTGCGAGCTTTTTGCAAAAATTGCCGCGTCCCGTGCCGTCTGCTGAGAGGGGCAATAAAATGGATCCGTTTGCAGGAGTGCGATTAAGTCGTCGAATTGCCCGTGTCTGCGAGGGACAGTGAACAAGTAGGGACGGCTGCAGGATCCGAAGTCGTCGGCCAAATTGTCATCACCGGCAGCCAAAGGTTTATCGTCGGTACGTTAAATGTCAAGTCGATTTTAATTGACTCTCCGTTAGCATAAGTGTAGAGACAACTAATATTCGTTTCATGGGGCCCATGTAATTAACAGGATGGCGCTTACAATGCTATTTTACCATCGGCGTTAGCAACTCTTCAATTTATTTGTAAGGTACTACATTTGTAATTGTGAGGGGAAATTATTTTTCAACTTTCTTATCGAAGGGTGTTATTATGAGGATTTTGGGAGAAATGAAAGCGAAGACACATTAAAAGTTCGTATTGTGAGAAAAGGTCGAAAAAGGGATTGCGAGTATATTCGGAAAGAGAATGAAAAAATAGGAGCCGAAAAGTGGGCGAATGACGCGATGCTTGTCGAAATAAATCAAGAATGTATGTTGGTGAATGTTTTGAAAGGTATTACATCGCAGTGAATTATAATATTAAAAATTTAAGTCTTATTTGTGGTAAAACAAACCATATGTATATGATTAGTAAAATTGAAGGATAACTGGAACATTAAGGGTTAAAGGAGACTTTTTGCCTGAAGCGTAATAAAACCTCACTTTTCTTTAAACATGATAATGAGCACCCATTTCTTGTTTAAAACATTCATGGAAACCTCACGGTTGTTTAAAATCTTCAAGAAAATTAGTTAAAAATGCATGCATACTTTGTAATATTATATAGTTTATGAAGTATTGTTTTTCAAAGTTGACACTGTCGCCTGAACGGGAACTTTAGTGTCGGCCCCCGGTCACAAAATAGTATTTATCGTGCGAAACGTGCATGTTTTGTCGGCGCGGACTATCGTACGATTTTTTTTATTCTTGGTTCATTACACTCGTGTACGCGCGATTTGAGATTTGAGTAATGGGTGAGCGTTTTGATGTGAATGTTGGGCACAGGTTACATTTTTAAGTAACAGTGTTTTAGGGGTTGAATATGGCAAAAAGGATGAAAAATCAGATGAAAATCGGAAGGATGGCAAAATCGAATTAATTAACAGAGTTTAATTAGATTGTTATGAGGGGAACGTACAGTTAAAGTATTTTTGTAATACCATTTAACGGTACGAAGCAAGTTGCACAAAACAAATTTTCTGACTACCTTTTAACATTTCCGTATGTGATAAGAACTTAATGTTTCAATTACCATTTAATCTTCAACGTCGTTTTACAAAGCAAGTTCAGCGATATGAAGTAGTAATATGAAGAAATACTCAATGTTTAATTATCTTTTCCAGAAACTCTCCTTCATTAATTTTAAATTCTGCCAAAGATTTTAATGTGTAAAACCCAATTAATCTTTAATATCAGTTTCTCACCAAATTCAAACATTTTGGTATGAAATATGAAGAATTACACAATGTTCAACTTACTTTTTCCGTTTTTAAGACGTTAGCTTCGATTTTACACGCGTTTCGTTATCTGTTCACACCTTAATAGGTATTTCTAGGATCGCTCGGCAGGTGATACGTTAATGATTGCACGTAACGAACATGCATTAAGACGTGGTTAATCGTCATTCGACAACGATAAGCGATACATCATCAGCGTGCGTGACAAATGCACATGCTGCTGACATTAAGCGACGCGTCATTATGCTGACATTAGACGACGCGTGTTCCTCTCGTGCTTTTTCGCTCGCTCGTGTGAATTTTTGATAGTTCCTACGCGTGAAAATGATAATATCCTTTGATTTACGCATCTGAATGCATTGTCATTGATCTAAGGTGAATTTGCCGGTTTATAGTATATTTATATACGGCATACGTGTGCTTTCTTGAATGTTGCAACGATTTGTCAAGCACTTTACAATATTGTTAGGTTGGATAAGCATTGTTGTAAATTTATTTGACGATCTTATTAGGTTGGACATGATAAGGAATCAATCAAGAAAACATTTATATGCCAAGGCGTTTTTCGTCCGTATACTTGTTTAATGTGGAACAATGGTATCACGAAATATGAAAAAAAATGCAGAAACATATTATAAACTAAATAAAGAAATATAAAATAAATAAAGAAACATAATATATGAAAAAAAATGCAGAAACATATTATAAACACATATAAACAGAAACACGTACATTTGGGTATTATTCACATAATATGTTTAGTCGAATTAAAAAAATATTTCTTCCATATATATTTGAAATTTTATTTTATATGGACCGTTCAACAAAATAACAAATTGACAAGTCAATCGGCTTTGAGACGTACAGGTAATTCTCATTTGCATAGTACGTTCAATCAGTTAAAAATCTTCCTCTTGCAGAAGTGTCAACTTTAAGAGACAAACGACAGAAAAATATTCCTCTTGCACATATATCAGTTTCATTATACAAACGACACGTACTTTGTTACTCAAACAGCATGTCACGCGAGCAATGGCATTACACGCATTTAGAAGTAATTAAATCACTGCATCATTGTAACTTCCTGCTTTCAGCTCATTTAAAATGACAATTTAGTGAGGATACATATCAAACAGGGAAACGTACTGCTTACAAAAACTCATTGATTTATGCATGAAGATTCATCGTAGAAAACTCATCGCAGTAATTTCAATACGTCGGGTATAATTTCATGGCATACTACTGAATTCAGTTTTACGCAGTTGCGATCGAAATCTCGCGTAGCCAGGTGATCTATAGATTTCCACAATCACACTGTCTTCATTACCATTGACAAGTAGTCAGGTGACAACGAAAATCTAACTCCGCGTTATCGTGGCAATTTGAATATTCTCGAGAAACGATAAGGAGAGGAACAGTCGCCTGATGCGTAATAAAAATGTGTACCCATCAGGCCGTTTGTCGGATGATAGCCTAATTAGATAGATTATCGTGCATCGATTATTAATTTTCGAAGCACGAAGACATAAAGATACAACGCATACTAGTTATTTAGTCGCTAAACAAATTCTCGGCATTGAGGATTTCTAAATTCAATCTCTTCGAGCACGATTGCTTCATAGATATTTTTATGCCATTTAAAATATTTGTTTTATTAAATCACAGGCTGCCAGTTAAGTGTTTGGCTTTGGTATACATACAGTTTGCACTAAATCTAGCATCCTACTAGTTGCTATCTTAAGTCTACACAGATTTCAATGTGGAGGTATAAACTACAATGAATTTTGGGATATAAAATATATTCGTTCTTGTTCAGTTTATTTCGCTTATATCTGGATTTTTTTGCCCTACAAATATTTTCATACTTTCAGTTGCATAGTAGAGACAAAATATTACCAATGTAGCTATGCGACACTTTTATATTTTTCTTTGTCGAATGTTTGTCTTTTTGTCCGTGAGATTGTAATGAGTAAAAATTATAAAACAAATGGGATTGATCTCTACAAGTAGTGGCCACGTGTGTGGACGTTTAATTCGTTAAAATTATGTTTCACTCATTTCTTTATATATATATATTTATATCTTGTTTATATATATATATATGTATACATAAAGAAATTCACTCAGTTTTTTATATATATATATATATTTATATCTTATTTATATATATATATATTAATTTGTATATATATATATATACATATATAAAGAAATGAATGAAACATAATTTTAAGGAACTAAACGTCCACACACGCGGCTACTGTTTGTAGAGATTAACCACATTTGTTTTGTAATTTTCACTCATTTGCAGTGCGTGAAATGTTTATCACTCCATAATTCAAGTGCGTGATAGAACATTGAAATAGATTCGTTTTTTTTTTTGCTCAGTGAACAAGTGTATCTCAAGAGAAACAGATCCCCTTAATGATTCAGACCATCGAAGATAACGTCTGTTATCAATCGAGCAAAAAGCTCTTGTCATACAGAACACTCTCTTCGTTAGCAAATTGAGTTTTGCTTAAGACGAAAATCACGTTAAGCCTTTGCGGCGATGTATGAAAGATATGGGTTACATGTTGCTCAACTAGGCCGATAAAATGCCTTGTCTGGTCCCTTTTGTTGATACCAGCTTTTATCATACGATAATTATCCTCCTTCGGTATGAGCAGTCTGCATTTTCTTAGCTCTAACGGCAGCTGGCTAATTTTTCAGCGAACAGATCGTTGTGCAATAAAAATGTAAATGAAAAAAATTGATTTATCAGAATATTGAAACGTACCGGGAAATATTAATTTCATCAAGAAGTGAAACAGAAATTCAAATATAAAGATTCTCTATGAGGAAGAGAATGGAATTATTTGCATTAAGCAAATTAAGAATAATTTCAACTTAATCAACGTTATTAATAGCAAACTGTTTATTCCAGGCTACGTTTACTCAAGCGTCATATAAAAAAACATTGAACTGATGTTTATAAAATCCGGAGATTCAAGAAGCCATTACGGAGGCAACGGGATTCTGATAAATTGTTTGCAGACCAAATATCATTAGTCGGATCGTAAAGTAATCGGCAATTAAACAAACGCGGAACTGCTGTACCAAGAAAGTCTCTAAGTCAAGTCATTTAGTTGAAGCATTGTGCGAGAAAGTTGACTGATATCAGTGCTTTAGTCGCATCCTGATCAAATCAGGTGCAATATTGGCGGAACGACGGATTCGCGAATGAAAGACTCGTATAATCGGGAAACTAGGGAAAATTCCATTTGGGATTAGGAACAGAATAGCTGGAATATTCCACTGCGCATTCTAGTTCGGTGGCGATAGTCATAAATTTGCAAGTTTGAACGTTTTCCTCGTTTTCCAGATAATAGTTCACAACGTGTAATTTTATGTCATTGATGCGCAGGTGGTTTGACGTAAAGTGGAAATTAGGGGCAACTCCAAAGTAGATAAAATACAGATAAAATAGCGTTATTTGGTATGAAATTAAAAATAAGTAAAACACATAAAATACCGTTGCTTCGGTATGACATTTGCCGTTGAAGCGGTATGAAATAAAGAAATAGATGAAGTATAGATAAAACAGCGCTGTTTGGTATGAAATTGAATCTATTTATCTGTTGCAACGTTCGAACTACAAATTCAACTTCATATATTCACTTATTTAAGAAAAATGTTCTCAATACGTTTTTGTATTATTTTCTTATGATTCTTCCTTTAAAACCCTGAATTCTTCGACAACGACAGACATCTAACGTCCAAAGGTTTAGGTCATTAAACAATATAATTCGAGGAAATTGCCTGACGATATACTCCAATTAAACTTGCATTATGATTAGTTCAGAATAGTTGGAATAGTGTTGCTAAATGAAGCATTCTCCGATATCTAGTTGTACCTGATATAAAAAGTCGTTGAAAAGCGGCGATCCTTACTTTGTTATCGAATAACTTCCACGTCATTAGCGCGTTAAGTAGTCGCTCATGTTTGCATCATTTTCCCAACGCGTTGTTAAGAAATTCTCAAGCGCGCGCTTATATCTGGCCGATTATAATAGCGCATTCTCGAGAATCTCAGTGGTCATAAATCCGGCCGCTATCGTGCGGAACAATCAGTTATCGTCGGTCCTGTATCGTTCTCTAATCCTTGACCAATTAGTAAATCGTAGGACGGACTATCGGTGAAGCGTACTTGTCGACGATAGCCTCGACCGAACGATGTTATGGTTAAGATGCTATCCGCCACTTCAATCTTCCATTACTCGTACGATTTAGATAATCTATTAATTATCGGGATAGAATGTTAACAAACAAGCGTGGGCAAAAATGTTCTAGCTTTGACTGCCTCGCGTGAGCGGAGAAATTCGAGGACGACACTAACTGAAAATTAAAATAATCACCTCTTCTGATAGCTGTTAACTGATAGAGAGCGTCAAAGTTACGGGACGGGTATATATGTAAGTGCGCTCTGCAGTTGCACATGCTTCGTTACTGATATATCTTATCTTTATTTTGGCAACGGTGGCACCGTTTCCCTGCCGACTAAATAGTGCACGGTAATTGCGGTTGTAACAATGAAATTGCGTGTAAGTTTTGTCGAAATATATAATAGATTTTACGAACTGGATCCGGCGGTGGAACGAAAAAGGACATTGGTGTGTTTGTGCGCGCATAATCGAATAACTAGCATTCTTTCGCAGCGGATGAATACGCTGTATACGCGGAATCAGTAATTTGTTCAATATTGTGCACGCTAAAGAGTGCACGGTAATTGTGGATGTAACAATGAAAATGCGTGTAAGTTTTGTCGAAATATATAATAGATTTTACGAATTGGATCCTGCGGTGTAACGAAAATGGACATTGGTGTGTTTGTGCGCGCGTAATCGAATAACTAGCATTCTTTCGCAGCAGATCAATACGCCGTATACGCGGAATCAGTGTAATTTGTTCAATTTTGCGCAATTCTTTTACAACGCCTTTGTTACGTTTACTTAAAAATTAATGTACTCAATGTAATAGTGTTCGCGCGATTCTATTGAAAATAATGGGACACTACGGAACATTTCTGGAATTCATCTGTCCTGCAACGACGTGCTGCGAAATGGTAAATTAAAAGGACATAAATTACATTCGTCCATATTTCAATTATATTTTTATAATATTGTTCCCGAACCTCCATTTGAAATAGTATCAATCGAATAATACCGGTCATTTTATCGATTTATCTACCCTTGCACTAATCTGCCGTGATAATTTAAAGTAAAAGAACATGAATGTCATTCGTTTATATGTCAATTACATTTTTGTAATATTCTTCACATAGTTCTACTAGAAATAATAAAAGGACGTACGTCCATATAATTATATTATATTTTTCTAATACGGTCCGCATGCTTCTATTAGAATGAATAGAAGAGCCCTGAACATTTTTGGAATTTATCTACCCGTCAGACTGACGTGTGAAAAATGAAATGAAGAGGACAGAAAGGACATTCGTTTATATGGCACACGCTCCTGAAGGCACTAAGTGCGCGTGCAAGTCTTAAGGTTAAAACGTTGAAAGGAAGGTGCTTTGTTATCATGGCTAACCGCAGGATCGCGTGGAAAGAGATCAGCTGTGAAGATTCAGTGCATTGATATATCCTGTAGCCACAGGATCTTGAGGAAAAGGGGAGCACGGATGAACTAGTGACAGGATATCAGTGGTAATCGCAGGATCTTGTGGAAGGAGGAATCGGTCCTGGCTATCGTCCGTGGCCACAGGATATTGCGGAAAGGAGATGTGCAGTTGCATTGTGGCTTCTGTAATCTAGTCTAAACCGGTCATTTTCTAATAATACTCCTGATTCTTGGAGACGGGATCCATGCACTTGGCATAAATAAATGTTAATCAACTACGGACTCTATAAAGAATGCAGAAGATAAATTCCTGCAATCGTCCGAAATGAAATTAAATCGAGTTAAATCATCCCGCTTCCCCATTGATATTTTTCATGGGCATTGACTGTTTACGCGATTATGAAATTTTAGGTGTTAAACACTTTTTTTATTATATGACGTAATAAATGGCTTCTGAACAGTGCGCGATTTTCTGGTTTATTTTAATGGATTCGTCGTGATTCTGTGTGCGGTGCACGTTTTTATGTCAGTAAATGCAACGTCCGCCGGATTACATTCTGTACGAAATTGTGTGATACTTGGTACTTCCCGGATTTTATGTGATTAGATGCAACGTCCTCTTGTTTACGATGTTGCGGCACTTTTTAGTGGGTCCGGGTCAATGACATTTGGTACTCTTAACGTGAACGTTCCGACCTTTATTTTCATTAAAAAAAAGGTGCCTCAATCAGTCTCACAATGAACATTGTAAAATCTGACACCAAGAACATTTATCCGCATTTAGCGTTAATAATTTATTTTTAAATAAAACCATTCAATCAGGACAGGCGCAAAATGATTAAGACTATCAGAAAGGTTGAACTTGCAATTAAGTTAGGTTTTATCTATCCACATGACGTATTTACATTTACGCTACGTGCAGTTTTCTGCACGTGTCGCTAATGTTTTATTTTCCATTACATCATTTCCCCTGCATGTTTGCTTAGATAACCACCAGTCCGGTTACACCACATTCGAATATTCAAGGAGTCACACAATTTCCTTACTATCCATCACCAACATCTCAAAGCAGTTTAGTGATTATCAATGAGAAATTTCGGATAGCGTCAATCAAAACCAATCGAACACCAGTCGCGATAAACGACATTCGACGTACTGTAGTATTTTTTATATTAATCTGAACAGGAGCTCGCCTAATTGAATATTCTCATTTTCAAATAAATAAATATTGTTAATAGAGACGGTAATAAAATAATAACTGGTAAAAACTATTTTTCAAAATGAATATATTGATTATATTTTTTTATTTAATTTGAATTTTGTTTTGAGTATGAATGACCAGTATACAACAACAAAAAAATAACTTTTCATACAATTAAGTGCGCAATTTGGCATTTATCGAATGTTTGTGATAGGAGCTTGCAGGTGTGTTTCTATGACTGTCTCTTCAGGCCAGTAATTAACGACAGTGCAAATTGGGCAATTTATGTGTGGGCAGAATGTTGAGTATTTTTCTTCAAAATTATCGCATTTACGGTTTGCAAGCGTCCGTCCTAAACGGCGAATACCAAACGTATGTCCACCTATACGTATATCACTCCCCTCTTTTTAATTAATTTTAATTCGTTTTCAGTGTCAGTAATCAGTACACAACAATACAATTAAGTGCTTCTATAAACGCTCCCTATAAACAGTTTTTTTAGGAAATTAGTCAAAAACAGTGCAGTTTAAGATTTACAAGTGGTTTGCAAGCGTCCGTCCTAAACGGCGAATACCAAACGTACGTCCACCTATACATATATTACTCCCCTCTTTTTAATTAATTTGAATTCGTTTTCACTGTCAATGACCAGTACACAACAATACAATTAAATACTTCTATAAACGCTCTCTATAAATATTTCTTTAGGAAAGTAGTCAAAAACAGTGCAGTTTAAGATTTCCAAGCGGTTTGCAAGCGTCCGTCCTAAACGGCGAATACCAAACGTATGTCCACCTATACGTATATTACTCCCCTCTTTTTAACACGTTGACTGCCGAGCGGATTTTGCTGTATTAGAATGGCGATGTTATGAAATACTACAGCGTTTGACTGAATTATGCAAAATGTGAATAATGTGCAGGTATTGGAGACCAAAGGATTGCGTCACTATCCTAACAATAAGTGCATTTATAAAATGATCATTGCTACTCATTGCGAATATTTTGGACCTTCAGTAAAATCTCTTGCGCCGGTCACCGATGACCATCATGGCGGTCAAAGTGTTAATTAATTTGAATTCGTTTCCACTGTCAGTGATCAGTACACAAAAATACAATTAAATACTTCTATAAATGCTCTCTATAAACATTTCTTTAGGAAAGTAACCAACAACAGTGCAGTTTAAGATTTACAAGCTCCCGTCTTAATAACAAACGTGTGTCCACCTGTACGTCCAGACGGGTCCCGAATTCATACTATAGCTTGAACCTGATAAAATGTTGACACAGTAGTCAACTAGCGATCGCGTGACCGTGTGCTTTCATCTGATCGTGATTATCGGCATTCGTACGAGGTCGTCGATGTGGCCCGTCCATTCTTATCGTTGAAGCGCGTTCTGTCCACAAGTCTTCGCCACTCCGAGGGTTCGCGGTGGAAGTGAAACTTCCGTTTCGTTGGGGAAATTCTGCGGAAAAAGGCGGGACGCTCGCCCAATAATCGGTGGATCCTTATAAGCTGTCTTTCGCGTCACGTGTTTCCTTGACTTCCGCGAGTTTCTTGCTGGGAAGTGGAATAAATTTTACGGGAATCGGCGCTGTCGTTTAAAGACGTCGCGAGCTGTCGGACAGGGATCAGTGTGGGATAAATCGTTGCAATCGATACGTCGGTAGGTGATGGCTTTTCTATGGCTTGTAAGAACGGATATTCTTTTCTTCTCATTTTAACACGTTGAGTGCCGTTCGTATTATACTAGATCAAAAGCGCAACTTGATGAAGTACTACAGAATATGATTGAATTGTGCAAAATGAAAATAATGTGAAGGTATCGGAGACCAAAGAATTGAATCATTGTTTAATATTAATTGCATTTACAAAATTATAAATGCTACGGATTGGATATTTTTTTAATTTTGCGTAAGACCTTTTGCGCCGGTCACCGATGACCACCATGGCAGTCAATGTGTTAATAAAATGTAGGATAAATTGTTTTATAGAGAACGGATATTCTTTTGTTCTCATTGTGACGAGTCGACGACTCGCGGAATTTTTAGTGAGCAGTTAAAGTTGTTATTTACCTGAATGTTGTATTAACGTTTAATAAAATGTAGGATAAATTATTTCATTGTTCAAGTATTGATTTATAGTCAAAACGAATTCAATTAAATTAAAAAGTTCGAAATTAAGAAACAGTATCTGTACATTTTTAATTAATTTGAATTCGCTTTGATTATCAGTTTCGGTAAACAAAAATAAAATAATTTATCTCATAATTAAACGCGTAACGTGATTTGAATGTGTAAATGTATGTGAATGTTATATTGACTGCTTAATCGAATGCAGGAAATATTGCATTATTGTTGGCGTATGCCGGTCACTTATAATCAACACGAATTTAAATGAATTAAAAACTGTAGACATTTATTTTATCCGTATGTGTTTTTTCTTTCTATTTTTGTTTGAAGTTATCTAGTGTACGGAAGTTGACGGTTCGCAAGTTTTACTATTCAGCGCAAATAAGAAACGTATTTCCACGGTTTCTTCAATGTTACGTTTATTCGCATATTCGCATAAAAGAACGTTGTCTTGTCGTTTTTCGAGGAAATATTGAAATTCGCGACTCAAGTGTTTCGCTTATCGATAACAGTGCAAATTATGTGACATATGGGCGGTCTTTATACGAATTTTTCAAAGAACTGCAAAAATGATTTTTCGGTGCATATATTTTTTAACTTGAAATTATGTTTATATATTACATTTTCGCATATTAAGTATATGCGAGTATAAAGAATATTAAGCATATGCCACCATCGCATATATATTACATTTTAGTTCTAAATTATTTGTGTTGCTTATTGTTTTCTTATTGTTCAGAATATCTTATAATAATACAAATGCTAAGTTTTTTCCGGTGTTCAACTTTATACTCCCAATTACTGACATAGAAATATTTTGTCTGTACATGTTTCTTCCTAAACCTCTGTTTCATGCATTCTAACTTTTGTTCTATCTTCTACTTTACGCTATGTGCATTTAAACGTGCACATTTCTTATCTACATCCTCATTGTAACGATGTCGTTAACATATTCGGTACGATGAAGAAATAAAAGGAAGCATTTAGTACACATTGTGTCTTACCTTTCTGTAGTTCTGTACTGTGTAAATATGTGGTGTTGCATTTCGTGTGAAATAATTTCTCTAAGACCACACGTCACATTTACGTGACACATCAAAAATAATTAAATAAATGCTTACGTTCAGTTACTTTTTTCATCGTTTGTAAAAGTAACACTCATTTTTTCAAGTGGTTTAATTAATTTAACGTGCCAGCTTATGTTTACACGCTTATGTGTCAAGTTCACGGTAGACTATTTATTTATGTGACACCAGTAGTAAAACGTGAACTTCCGATATATGCCTGATAACAACTGACGACGCTGAAGTCCTAAAGTAATAGACACTGTGTCACGACTAAACCGATAATACTGGCGATATTGACACAAGTGACATTTTTGTCAATAAAATGCACGCGTGTGGCATTAACGGAATCCGGATATTTCAATCAAGCTTTCGTTCGATTGGGTAAACGGCTCACTTCGGGGTCATAAACAATGAAAATTACGCGAAATGTCAGAAACATGAGACACGTATTATGTTGTGCAGCGAAATTATGCAATTATGCAGTGAACGCGGAGAATTCATTTTGAAAATACTAACTATTAACTATATTCTAAATTCATGCAGTGAAGCAGTGAACGCGTTGAAATAATTTTGATAAAATGGATCATTAAATATATTCCAAAATTATGTGAAGCAGTGAATGCGGTGGAATCGTTTTGATAAGCAATTATTAAATGTATTCCAAAATTACACGAAGAAACGGCAAAAGCGATGGAATCATTTTGACGAAGTTAATTAATTATGATGAGAGGATTTCATCGACTGTAAATATAAAACTGCACTGACGTTAATGTTGTCCCATCAATCTTTACTGACATTATCACCCGTCATTAAGTCATACGATAAATTAATGCTCGTGTTAACATAAATACATTGTTTTAATATAGTTCTGTAAAATGTGTGAAGCCAAATGTATATTTGCGTATTTTCTTTCAGACCGAAGAACCGTCGACATGACTTCTGTTCGTGGGATCCATCTTTATTTGTCAATCGTTTTAGTTATTGTTACAATATGTAACAGAGCCTCTGCCATACTTTCAACCCCGGAATTAAGATTAATCAACGTGGTGAGTTGCATGATTGTATATCCCAGGTTTTCTCTATGAATTCTACATAAGAATCTTTGCCACATTTTATGATACAAGTATGCATTTAACTTCTGACATGTAGCAAAGCATTTAGCGTGTGACAGTTTCATTGTAAGAGTATTTATAATAAAGTTTGTCATTTTTTAACGTAGAATGTAATTTGTATAAGAACTGTACGTTCTTAAATCTGGTCAACGTTTATAAGAGGGAATATACGAATATTTACGAAAATACAAAGTAATGGTTGTACTAATGATTTATTTCACAGGTATTTCGACATGGAGACCGAACACCAGATTTTGGCGGTAACGAATTATACCCAACTGACCCACATAGAGACTCTGACTTTTTTCCAATGGGCCGAGGCCAATTAACTAACGTAAGTAATTTTAGCCAGCAAATCGTATTTTATGTGCTAAATTATAAGATTTTTAATTCCGATATTTAATTCCAAATGTCCATGTGCATATTCATTATTCATTATCAATATGAGCCGTTTATTTTGAAAGTGGCCTAACTCCGTTTTTCAATATTTTCCGGTTACCATGGTTACATGTACAAATTCATGTTATTTATCAGTAAATGCTATTTATCTCGATTTGAAGATAAATGGAGTTAGGCTACTTTCAAAATAAACGGCTCTTATACTACAATGATTTGCGTAACTTTTTCTTTAACAAATCTTACGCTTATTAAAAATATGATAAGAAGCGTGTCATGCATTGTACACTTTTCAGGATGGCAAGAACAGAGAATTTACTTTGGGCAAAACTCTTAGGAATGCGTATAACAACTTCCTCGGGAAGATTTATACGGCGGAAGCAGTCGTGGCTCGCAGTTCCGATTACGACAGGACGAAAATGTCTCTGCAACTTGTCTTGGCTTCTCTCTTTCCACCGGCACCGATACAAAAATGGAACACGCAGTTGAATTGGCAACCGATACCTGCTACTTATGTTCCTCGCAGCGAAGACAACCTTATCCTCCCGGACGAGTGTCCGTCGTGAGTTTCGAAGAAATTCTGAATTTATGTCGTTCTACGTTATTGCAGAATTGTCTGAGAAGTTCGCACGAAGTCCCCTCGCTTAATGTTACTGAAATTCTTTCTAGCTGGTAAGCGCGTGTTTCCTGTCAAACGAATTTCTTACCGCGTGTATTGGGTCATCTGGTAGTGTTTCGTACAGTAAATTACATTTTGGCCACAAGTGTTTGGCTAAATAGTAAGGTGTTGCATTCGGAATGACTGCTTTTGCATGGAGCATTAATATATAACAACACACATAAATTACTATTTCGTCACTTACGGTATTTTAATTCGTTATTACATTCCGAACGGTGTTATTAACACAGAAGACAGTACATTTTGACCATAAGTGATTTGGCTAAATAGTAAGGTGTTGCATTCGGAATGACTACTTTTGCATGGAGCCTAAATATATAGCAACACATAAATTACTATTTCGCCACTTACGGTATTTTAATTTGTTATTACATTTCGAACTGTGTTATTAACACAGAAGACAGAACAAAATGATATGGGACATGTACCTACCTAAATAACCTGGAAAATGGTCGTGAAATAGATGATTAAATTCAATATGATAAAATAAGGCCGAGGAATAGATTTTAATTAATATGACTTAAATGCACTTAAGAAAGCATTTTAAATGTTCTGCAAATTTTCACCGTGTCAATAATTGAGTCTATTATTTTTGTATTATCCAGCATGTGTTAGTATTTCTGATTAAGGATAATCTTCTTACAGGTATCTCCGAGAATATAACAGAATTTTGAGGACGCCAGAGGTGATGGAAATAGTAGGAAATTATGCGGACTTAATGGAATATCTGACTCGTAAAACTGGAAAAAATATTACGACGCTCTCGGATATGTATTATCTTTATCATACACTTATGGCCGAGAAATCCATGAATCTGACACTTCCCAGTTGGACACGTTCATTGTTTCCTTATGGGGAATTATGGGATGCCACTGTTGAGAGTTACGACGTCGCTAGTTACAATACTTTACTGAAGAGACTATTTGCAGGTCAGTTATATCAAATTTGGTATAAATTTAACAAATGATCTCTCTTCCGATGTTTGTGCCGTAACCGCCGAAATTAGTTTTTCCAAAACAATTTATTAAATTGAAAGAAATCTTCACCGGTATATACCCACTTATACAGATTTTGTCATAGAGTACCTTCCCTTGAAGTAATCCTGTAAATTTAGAACCAGTGAAATTTTTGTATTTAACAAGTTTTGTGTAAAGAACTAAAAAGCGCCTTTACACTCATTTATATTCTTCTTATATTCGTACAAATTTATTGTTTCGTATGACACATATTCGCGGTAACTTGAATGTTAGATTTTTCAACTGTTAATTACATGGCATGAATGAACATTTAATGCGGTTTTTAGGCCCTCTTCTGCGGTCAATGACTGAGAACATGAGAAGATATGTGAATGACACTTTAGAACCCGGAAGAAAGATTTTCCTGTACAGTGGACATGAGACGAATATTGCTTCGATGTTAGAAGCTCTTGACGTATACGAGCCGCATGTTCCTGAATATTCGAGCGCTGTTATACTCGAACTTCGACAGCTGAGGAATCGTTTCTATGTCAAGGTAGCTTGAATTTTGTGTTGTTATTTAAATGTTTGATTATTTAAATGTTGTTATTTAAATGTTTGATTATTGATTTGATGTTGAGACATTTTGAATATGCACCTGTTGCATTTCAATTTAGTATCCGTATAAAAATAATTGAATCATGCATCTATACCTATAACGTACGGACATTATGGCGTAGAGTGCAAAATTGTGATATGTTACTTATCAAGAATTCATACGTTTGACTATTACTAAAAGGAACCTTCCATATTAATCCGTCATTAGGTAGATGATTAAAAATTAGTTAACTTTGGTCATAGGATACCATACAAAATGATGACATATGACTTATCAAAAATTCATACGATTGAGCATGGCTAAATGGAATGCCTCAGTCGTATTTCCAAACAAAAACGTTCAACGTTTACCTGAACCACTGCGAGTCTCATTATACCGTACTTAAAAACGTACAAAACAACACATAATCCTTATCACCTGATAAAATATCTTATTCCGTCTGTTGTTATTAATGACAAAGTGTCCAAAGAAATTTCCAATATCGAAAGACACGGTGATGCGATTATCAAAACGTTGCTCTGCAGATCGCTATTTCTCACTTCACGTTTTTCACAGGTCAACTACTACACCGGCATACCGCCAGTGATAAAAGAGATGCGTATGCCTGGCTGCGACACGCTGTGCCCGTTCGAGCAATTCCTTGACTTGACGGCGAATCTGATACCCTCCGATCAAGAAATGATCTGTCCCAAAGAGTAGGACGGCCCACGTCCGACAAGCAGGATGTTGCCGACGACGTGATAACAAAGTAACGTACGGACGATGCCAATGAACGATAACGAGCATGCGAGTGATAATGCGAGCAAGGCAGAAAACACAAATCATCTCTCGAAAATCTCATTACACACACCCACCGCATATTAATATCATCCGCGCAGGCTTAACGTAGTGTTATATATAGATATCATATGGATATAATATATATTATTATATATTATATATCATAGATATAATATATTATATCTAAATAAAGCCTTGCTTTCATTTGATTAACACTTTGACTGCCACGGTGGTCACCCGTGACCGGTGCAAAAGATTTTACTAAAAATGCAAAAAATTCGCAATGAAGCCTATTTGCAATCTTATAAAAGCAATTGACATAGGGACGGTGCTTCAATACTTTGGCTTCTAATAACTCTGCGTCACCTTTATTTTGCACGATTTAATCATACTCTGCAGTATTTTATCGCATCGCAGTTCTAACATAGCAAAATACATTTGGCAGTCAAAGTGTTAAACGATCGATGGAAACGAATTCTCACAGTATTACGTAATGTGGGACGAACTTTTTTATTGTCCGTGTGCATCGGTCATAAACAATGTAAACGAGTTTAAATTCATTGAGAAGTTAAAAAATGGGAAAGAAATTTTGTCTGACACTTCGGTACTGGGTGCACGACCTTTCAAAGGTATTTAATAAAAGAATGTTAAATTGTCGGTTAAAATTGTTGACTTATCTATAATCTCAAAATTATGTAGAATTATTAGCTCATTTACGATCTCAAAGTCCAACTTTTCAATTAAGTTAAACTTGTCTTGATTATCTGTGACGGATATACGCCGACAATAAAAACATTTTTCCTACATTTGATTAAACGGTCGATCACATTCGCGTACAAAGTGTTATATAATATACTTTAAAAAGTTTACATGTGCGTGTCGCGAAGTTTATCAGACGCAACGATATGAACACTTCGATGCAAGTTACATAATACAATTTCGTATTGTATGTATATGTATATACGTCGTGAACGTCATCGGAATGCACGATAAGAATGAGACGATATATATTACATAATCTATGTCGTATGGTACGTGCATTCGTATTCGTGTCGTGAATTATGTGGGACCGCACGGACGTGAATGTCAGAGGACACTGCATTAAATTGATATTTCGTATGTCAGCTGTGAGATACCTGGCTTTTGAGAAGTTGACGGCTAAGGACTAATCAGTGGATACCGTATATTAAAATATCTATCAATTTTTCAAGCTCAACCTTGTGTAATGCGTGACGTGAAGAAGTTGTCGTCTTGCTGATTGGAGTTTCTAAGTTCAAATACCTTTAGAATTGTTGATGATAGGTATCGGATGTGGGCGTTCTCGTGTATGGGCGTCATGCCGTAATGTGAACCGTAAAAAACAGCGTTCATCGATAATGTATACCTTATCGGTCGAAATTGATTACTTACAAATGGGTTTATTTTGCTACCAGACGTCCATTCAATTAACGCATTTTTGGAATCTTCGGTGCGCAAAGTTAAAATTGAAATATCCATTCGTTCGCATTGAGTGTTACGTCATATTCTGCTTTCCAGTATTATTTTGAAGGATAGTATGTTTTTGCAATGCCTTGTAAGACGATCTAATGGTCACACGTGAGAGAATTAGTCTTAATTAATAAATGTATTAGTCGTGTTTGTATTCGATGCAGTCGCAAAAGTTTGTACCCGTGTTCTATATATTACTACGATATTAAACACACTTAGACACAGTAATGTATTATGGACGTATACAACTTTTGGTTTCTGTCGATGCAGAAACGTTTTATATGAAGAATTCGTCGAAGCTATAATGAAAGAGATCTACGTATTACTACGATTTTACACACGCTTAGACACGGTAATATACTACGGCGGTATACAAATTTTAGTTTCTGCCGATGTAGAAACATTTTGCATGTGGAATTCGCCGATGCCATGATAAAATAATTCTATGTATTACTACGATTTTAAACACACTTAGACACAGTAATATACTATGGACGTATACAACTTTTGGTTTCTGTCGATGCAGAAACGTTTTATACGAAGAATTCGTCGAAGCTATGATGAAAGAGATCTACATATTACTACGATTTTACACATGCTTGGACACGGTAATATACTACGGTGGTATGCAAATTTTAGTTTCTGCCGATGTAGAAACATTTTGCATGTGGAATTCGCCGATGCCATGATAAAATAATTCTATGTATTACTACGATTTTAAACATACTTAGACACAGTAATGTACTCTTGACGTACACAACTTTTAATTTCTGTCGATGTATGAATGCTTTGCATGAATTGATTTTTATGAAAAATTGTTTGGTGTAAAGACAATGATGTTTGTTAGACGGCAATGATAATGAAATACCACAGCGATTGTAAACTACCGTTGCACTCTATCGTACGGACATTTAGTATAATTACATTCGTTAACTTATCACACTGAACGTTCTTGCGAAGGTTCTACTAAGTCGCATAAATCACCTAAAGTATGATAAATTTTAATCACACGGACACCGACTGTTTGACGAACGGTGTTCTTTATCGGCGTTCTACTTACAATTACCTGCACGAATGTAAGGAATGTAAACGACAGCGGGAGTTTCCCTCATGAAACACAATTTCGTCTGTGAGAAATAAAGAATTTTTGTACTGGATGTCTTGAAACGTTGCTACACCTTTGTCACCTTTATTCTTATTTGTTCTCTGTTATGTAAATTGTACTAAAGAATAATGGATTATCGTGCCAAAGATTCTGCATATTAATCAGAGTTTTATGTATTACATGTACAGTGTAATTGTAAAAGTTATATAAGTTGTTTTATAAGTTACAATTTAAATTAGCTACTGCCAAATTATTAATATATTAATTATTGTTATTATATATATTAAATTATTAATATATTATAATATAAATTATTTTTTATATACATAGCAAGATAGCATTTATTTTACTTGTAAGTACTAGTAGACATTTTATGAATTACATGTGCAGTACAATTGTGACATCTACGTAAATTGTATTCGTAACACGTGTTTCCAAATTAGTTAGATATGCACCGCAAAATAGTTGCGCATATAATAATTTTAATAGCGATATTAGTAGACATTTAAAGTATTACACATAGAGTGCAATTCTAAGAGCAATTTACTTAAGGTGTCATTAAATTCATTTGACGCACACAGCAAAATAGCATTAATTTCACCAGTAATAATAGTAGACCTTTTATACATTACATGTACCGTGCAATAATAAAAACTATACAATTTTCTCCATAAACCACCGTCAACACTTGGTGCTGCCGAAATGCTTCTCATTAATTACTTCATTATCCAACAACTTAACCGACAAAAATATTTAAAGCACCCAATCGAGAAAAATACCTAAAAACGCTACTTACGATCTGCACAATGTATGTCACACTCTCGTCACAAGCAGACAGATCAAACGTTTTCCTGATCTGTCGTGTCTACTTCTACGAAACCACCCCGCAAACTTCCGACCATGTTCGTGTTTTTAAAAATAGTTGCAGCAAGACGTTTACCTTCGGTATTAGACATAAGAAAACAAGTAAATCCCACGGTACCCCTGAGATCCACTCAACGTACGTTGATCCTCATTAGATGAGATCCCGCGGATCTCTTCCAACAACAAAAGTGCCGTTTTATGGCATTTTGCACATAACTACGAACGTGCCCCGCATTAGGCAGACGACTTAGAAATTTTAGACAAGCCTTTTGCTGATAATTCCTATTTACACGTTGCTCGACCGTATCGTGATATCACATGATCGTCGCACGTAAAGAATCTCCGCACGGCATTAGCTGAAAGCCGATAGCACGTGGCGCGTGTCGGGAGGGTATAAATGTGGCCGAATCTGTCATTTTCGAAAATATATCGAACGGGCTAGTGACAGACAAGGTGAGATGACGGCGCGGTTGGAGTGTGGTAACGTCGTCGGCAAAGTGCTTGTAGTGGGATAAGCGAGTTAAAAGTGAAATGAAGCTTTTTCGTACAAATTCGAGTCGCTTCATCTAGTTTCTACGAGCGTGTCATCATTAATAACACCGATCGGAATTTTAAAGTGTTTCATTCGAAAATGAGTAATTGAATAAGTGATTGTTTCCTACACAAAAAATTAATTAACACTTTGACTGCCACGCGTATTTTATTATATTAAAACCGCAACGGGATGGAGTACTACAGAATATGATTGAATTGTGCAAAATGAAAATAATGCGAAGGTATCGGAGACCAAAGAATTGAATCAGTATTCAATATTAATTGCATTTTCAAAATTATAAATGCGATCGATTGAATATTTTTTTAATTTTTCGTGAGACCTTTTGCGCCGATTACCGATGACCACCATGGTGAAACAAAGCTTTTTCGTACAAATTCGAGTCACTTCATTTAGTTTCTACGAGCGTGTCATCATTAATAACACCGATCGGAGTATTAAAGTGTTTTATTCGAAAATGACTAATTGAATAAGTGATTGTTTCGTACACAAAAAATTGATTAACACTTTGTCTGCCACGCGTATTTTACTATATTAAAACCGCAACGGGATGAAGTACTACAGAATATGATTGAATCGTGCAAAATGAAAATAATGCGAAGGTATCGGAAACCAAAGAATTGAATCAGTATTCAACATTAATTGCATTTTCAAAATTATAAATGCGACCGATTGGATATTTTTTGAATTTTTCGTGAGACCTTTTGCGCCGGGCACCGATGACCACCATGACAGTCAAAGTGTTAACTCCTTATACAGCTATTGTTCAAAATAAATATAAAACCAAGTGCGGCATAACTACTTATATGTCACTTTTTCAGTATTTCCACAAGATGTTTGCTTTCTATTTAAAAATGATAAATCTTAAACCCGTTTCTTCATCAGTTCTTTAACGTCAATGTATGCTTGATGCCAACAGTGGTATCATGTTTTATCCTGCGCGTTGTGTTTGTTTCAGACAACGGTGGATATAATATTTTCACTTATTTACCGGCACGCGTAGCATGAGTTTAATAGTATTTTGATCTTGTCTCATATCACAGACATGGCTATCAAGTGGGTCTTGGCGGTTCTTACGGCTTTGTTTGCCATTCAGGGTTGCACCGCCGACTTGAAACTTATACAAGTCGTACACAGGCACGGAAACAGGGCACCTGCACATGACACTAAAACATACTATCCTCTTGACCCATACCGTAATGAAACTTACTATCCGGAAGGATGGGGCGGATTGACAAACGTATGTAAAATTAATTGTGACAAATAGTATATATAAACATTAATGTACAAGATATGTTCATGATAAGTCATAGATATCGCGATAGTTGTGACAAAAGCGAATTGTTGTCGTGAATTTATATATAATATATTTTATATTCTCGAAATGTTTGGTTCATGTTTAACAAGTATTCATTTTACGCTTCCTGTACATGTGTACAATATTTAGATCCAATATTTTTTTTATATTGTAAAGTGTGGTTTAAGAAATATTTTTTCAATATTTGAAAAATATATTTAATAAATATTATTCTGCCACTGGGGGTATGTGATGGATTAATGCATACACTACAGGCAATGTTTGCAAATGTTTCAGTTATTTACGTATACTGTAGTAAAGTTCTTTCCTTTGCGTTTTATGCAATCTAGTCTTTGTAAATGTAGGTCGGGAAATGGTCTGTCTACAGACTCGGCAAATACCTTCATCGACGATACAAGCCATTCCTGGGATCAATTTATTCGCATCAAATCATTCGCTTCCAAGCTGATGAAGTCGAGCGAATTGTCATGTCGGCGCAATTGATCGCTGCAGCACTGTTTCCTCCAACTAAACTGCAAAGGTTATATAAAATATAATCAAGTATTTAAATTAAAAATATAATCAAGTATTTTATATTAGCAAAACCAGTGATCCGAATTTCATTGGCGCAGACCGTCAATCGATGTCTTTAAATTTCATTGTTCAGAATCTTAACTTTCGACACTAGATGCCTGTCCTTATCAGAAGAAAAATATATTTTTTTTAAAACAGTAAAGTTTAAACATTTCAGTTAACTTTTAGTCATTAGCTGCGAGTACATATTTTGTCACATCTTTCTGATGTTTACGAAAAATTTGCTAGATGGCACGAAGAAATAAAGTGGCAACCAGTTCCCGTGTGGACCGAGCCTATCGAGAGTGATTTGTTGTACAACGGTGTTTATTGCACAAACTTCGAAGAAATGCGAGCAAATGCAGAAGCAAACGACCCGACATTGGTGAGACGGAACGAGCAACTCAAGAGTTTCTATGATTACATGTCCCAACACACGGGTACGAACATGACGCACTTCACCAGTTTCCTTCTTCGCCAAAATTTACATGCGCAGGTATGATGTTTGCGTAAAATACATTGTTGGGTTGTAAATCAACTCGTTAAAACTAAACTTACGGAGGGATATCTAGGTATACGACATTATCCGACGTAATATACAAGTATGTACTTGTTTTGCTCGAATGTACTTTATTACAGTTTGTGTATTAAACTGGGGACCCGTGGATCCTCTGGAGTATTCTCTTATTTACTATACTATTTTCTAGAATAATCTTCTGTTTTTAATGATTGAAAAGTAGATATACTCTCCTAACTTGAAAAATATAAGAACGGTATCATTTGGAGTATTATTTTTAAATGACAATTGAAATGACAATATAGTTTGGCATAAAGTTGCGAAAAATTCATGTTAATGAAAATCATGGCATTTGTGAGAAAAAAATTATTTTCCGAACAACCCAAGTACAAGTACAAGTGCGTACTCGCAATTTTCTAATTTTGCAAATAATGGTTTCACGAAATACGAGTTTACATATTATAACAGTGCCATTTTTCCATTTTCAAATTTCGTACTTTTCTTTGTTTTTCAGTTAGACATTGGCCTGAAGTTACCTGAATGGACGGTGCCTGTATTTCCTCATGGAAAATTGGATGAAGTCGCGATGTTCGATTTAGTGATACAATCATACACAACTGGTCAAAAGCAACTCATGGGCGGTATGCACTATTTTTATTCTCATCGCATTATGCGCTTTTCCATGTTTACTCAATATTATTATCTTTACTTCCAATATTTAATTACCTTTTCTTCCAGTAAACACTCGATATTTTCAATTTTTTGTCGCATTGTAACTTTTACTGGCGATTACAAGCACTTTACCAATTAAATCATGTATTGAATTATGTTTAAAGGGCCATGGATTAAGGAATGGTTAAACCACGTTGACGATCATTTAAACGTCACATCAACTAACAAACGGAAAGCATATGTCTATGCGTCCCATGAGATAAATATCGCTGGCATTCTAAACGCGCTGAATGCCTTCGACTTTCAAATTCCGAATTATAGCTGCGCTGTCATTTTTGAGCTTCATGAGATACATGGAGAATACTTTGTACAGGTACGTAAATTATACTACATCAAAACAAACACAATAAAAATTGAAGTAATGAGTAAAATTCCGACAAAGTAATCAACAAAATTGTGCTATAATACTCGTTTCAGTATTTGCTTTTTGATCGACCGTATAATCAAATGAATACAAGATTTTATCATTGGCGAGTATCGGTTACTGATAATCAACATGAAATTAAATTAATTAAAAAGTTGAATGTTGGGGGAAACAATTAAGTCGATGTTTCACCTTCTAATTAATTTAATTTTTTTCTCAACTTCCAACCTTCGAATTCATTTATTTTCGTCTTCTTCAAAGGAGATAATTATTTTTATCTATTTTATTATAACATTTTTTTTTTCCCAACTTCCACCTTTTAATTAATTTAATTCCGTTTGGATTATCAGCTACCCGTATCTGTAAATAATAAAATCTTGCCTTTATTTAAAAGCCGTTGTAGTAGATGTTAAGATATTGATCTTGCGTCATTGAATATTAAAGTTGATAATAAGAGAATAAATTTCCGCTATTATAGTATTGGTTCATTCATAAATAACAAACATTTTTTTATTAAGAATCATTATTTAATTCGGTAATCTATATGTAATGTCAGTGCTAAGAATAACTTTTTTTACAGATCCTGTACAGGAATAACGACAATGTACAAACACTTTTAATTCCTGGGTGCCAAAATACCATGTGCCCACTTCAGGTCTTCAAAGAAATTGTTGCCCCTGTGATGACGGACGATTTGGAAACTTTATGCGGCGAAATAGTTTTACAAGGCTAACATTACGAGACTTCGTAAATATATTTATTGTACGTCTGTACCCTAGTCATTTACTTTCTTTTCAATATGTCTCCAGTTACCTTCCATAATATCTACCGAAGAAATACATATAACTCAAACACAGTTGCTTGATAAATTGTGATTTATTTGTTTACAATTTGCTAGAGTTACAGTTACATGCTTACGCAAATATCACATCAGCTTTCACAAAGAACGCTTTATACCGCCAGCGGTACGTACGAATACGCAGCGTTACACGCTTTTCAACCAGCATACACCATAAGCATTATCCTCACGAGTCCTTTATCATTACGATCACGTTTGTAATGTACCGAGTAAACTATTTGCGGCGGAACAGCTTAAGCTTCTCCGCATTGTGCGAAATATCTATTTTCACCTGAGTCTGAAGTTAGAACTGCGTAAAGTTCGACATTTAGCGGTCGAAAGCAAATGTGCAACGATCAGTGCACTGACATGGCTCGGAGTCTAAGGAGCTAAACTATGTCCCAGCGAACAGCAAATATATTCTGCGTTCTAATACAAAATAACAGCGTGCACGTAACCAATTTCTCTTGAAAGCGTCTCGTACGAAGGAATGTGAAGAGCAAAACTAGGCGCCGTCTCATTACATTTTCCAAAATAGAATTTCTTTTATTCCTACTGCTGGATCACAGACAACGATTCTCACTAGCCGAACTTCTGTCTTTTCAGACTGTCGGTTCATACGCGCGAACTTTTTCGTCATGTTCATTACGCTGAAGGCTTTACAAGTTTTTCTGGGGGTGTGAGTGATATCGTAGACGCGAGAAGCGTGTAAAATTTAGTCAAGGTGGATTCTCTCGGTGTAGAGCTGTTTTAGTTCTTCTCGCGTTATCCTGTCCCAGTAGCAGTCCTCCTCTTGGGTGGAAGGTATAACGTCTTCGACTAGTTTCAAGTACTTTTCGATTGGACAAACATCGTCGCAGTCGCCGAGACGGAAGGTTTTTAGTTGCTCCGTGGCTCCGGTCCAGAACAGCATCTACGAAAAAACGAGCACATAGTGGCAAATATATAGAAGGCCAAACTTATTTTTTATTATATTATGTCGAGAAAATGCAGTCTTGTCGGCATGCGATATTATTCAAATTAATTATGTAATATGTTAATATATGTGTTG
This sequence comes from Cryptocheilus praepositus, assembly GCA_033815515.1. Lineage (NCBI taxonomy): Eukaryota > Metazoa > Arthropoda > Insecta > Hymenoptera > Pompilidae > Cryptocheilus > Cryptocheilus praepositus. The sequence goes on from JAWWQZ010000227.1 coordinate 3,869,050, forward strand.
GTGGTATGCTGTAGTATTGAGTTTGACTACTCATGAGCAGACATGAAATATTGATGAAATTTGCAGATGCTCAACCGTATTTTCTTCGCAGTATCTAACGGAAGTAAAATATTTAAAAGTTTAACTATGATTTTATCCATAGCTAAAGCTATAAAGATAATCAAACCGTCAACAACAAATCGTCAAACACGTAGATACACAGAGTTAGTTTTTATTATATGACGCGAAGAAAGTTTCATCCTCTTGGCATGGGACTTTGTATTTAAATTAATTAATTTAAATTATATCGATACATATTCGTGAACGTTCGATACATATGGAATTTAATGTAAAAATGAAATGTTAGAAAACAAATGACGGAATAATAACGCGAATTGGCGTTGATGCAATTACCCTGACAAACAGTTTGCCATCCATACAGAAGATCAAACTTATTTTTTATTATACGATGTCGAGAAAATGCAGTCTTGTCGGTATGCGATTTGATATTCAAATTAATTATGTAATATGTTAATAATAATGCGTTAATATATGTGTTGGTGGTACGCTGTAGTATTGGGTTTAATCCATGGGCAGACATTAAATATTAATGAAATTTCCAGATGCTCAACCGTATTTTCTTCACAGTATCTAACCGAAGTAAAATATTTAAGAGTTTAACTATGATTTTATCAATAGCTAAAGCTATAAAGATAATCGAACTGTCAACAACAAAGCGTCAAACACGTAGATACGCAGAGTTAGTTTTTAATATATGATGTGAAGAAAGTGTCATCTTCTTGGTATGGGACTTTGCATTTAAATTAATTAATTTAAATGATATCGATAGATATTCGTGAACGTTCGATGCATATGGAATTTAACGTAAAAATGATATGTTAGAAAACAAATGACGGAATAATAACGTAAATTGGCGTTGATGCAATTACCCTGACAAACAGTTTGCCATCCTTATCTCGCAGTTTTTCAAGTATCACTGCACCGCCATATGGCGGCAATGTGATTTCATCGATGCCGTGAGCTCTCGTGTAAGCCGCGAGGTTTACTTCGTGGCCGCTGTACAAATAGATTTTCCGCGGATTGTCGCGTGTCCCGGCCACATTCATGTTCTCGATGAACCTCTTTACTAACATGCCGCCGTTTATTCGCTTCAAGTATGTCGTGTATGAACGAATCTCATACTCAAGCGCCACGACTTCTTGCATCTTTCGGAAAATTTCGTCCGTACACCAATCAGGCAGCGTGAAGTTCATGTGTTTCTGAAAGATAATTGCATTATTGTATGGATCGTTGAAAATTTAATGCCGTCTTCTTTCCAACCGCAAATTAAATTTTCTTGGTTTTGCAACGAACTGTAAACTACCTCACAGATTGAACATGCGAATTCTTAATGCCTTAAAGTAATTGCGTTTTTGTACGGTTTCTTGGAACTTTCAATATAGACTTCTTTCGGGCCGCAAAAAAAAATTTCTCACTTATGCTGCGAACTGGAAAATGACTCACAGATTGAATATGCAAATTCTTAATATTATAAAGTAATTGCTTTTTTATATGGTTTGTTGGAAGTTTTAATACAGCAAACTGCAAAATGTCTCGCAGATTGAAAATGCAAATTCGTAGTATTACCTGCGCGGATAGCAGATTATAAACTTCATAAACTGGCGTTGGCTCATTGATGTCCATCCCGGTATTTTGGGAAAGATACTTGTACAGTTCTTTGTACGCGGCCATTTTCTCCTTCACATCCGGTTGTTTCTTAACTTCTTCCAAAGCCTCCTCATATCTAAATTGAGCGAAATTAAAATGAAAATGCACCCTCATCAACGATTAACCATTAATCATTTTCTCGTCCACGAAACCAATCATACGCTTCGAGGACAAATATGTCGAGTTTTACAGAAAACCCAGAATAACCACCCACTGAACATCTTGAAAAAATAATAATCACCAAACCAAAATTTATATTGTAACAAGAATAAAATTTTCCTGCAAAATAAACTCATGACAATGATACCCAAGAGTCTCGTAAATCATAAAATTTTGTACAAAAATCGTAATAAGCCACCATTCAACCTCTCGAAAATGAAATAAACATCTGTGTTGTAACATCTACGACATTTCGACACGTACGAAATTACGCATAACATCTTGAAAAAAAAATAACCACCAAACCAAAATTTATATTGTAATAAGAATACAATTTTCCTGCAAAATAAACTCGTGACAATGATACCCAAGAGTCTCATAAATCATAAAATTTGTACAAAAATCGTAATAAAGCCCCCTTCAGCCTCTGGAAAATGAAATAAACATCTGTGTTGTAACATCTACATTTCGACACGTACGAAATTACGCAGAACCGGCCGCAAACAACAAGTACGTAATAAGTTTCGCATAAGTTAAGCCGGGATCAATTCGGGATTAAACCGGATGGATAAGTGACGTCGACAAATTGTCGAAAGCGTACGAGGTGCTCTTGCTAACGTAATTTCTTAGTGCAAACCACTGACACGGGGCAACAATGCGGCCTCAGCAAAATGTCGATCTTCTCGGGCACGTAATGCGTGGGTATAGCTATCCACCGCAGGTCCGGATTCCACAATTGGATCGCTGAAGGCGGATAGAGTCCGGCCAGAGCGAGTTGAAGCGACATTTTCGTGCGATCGATGTCAGTGCTTACAGCGTAAACGTCCCGAGGGTGGTAAACCTTGCCGAGGAAGTCGTTGTATCTCTCCCTGAGCATCGTTCCGATCCGATACTCCGTCGACTTCCCCCGCTGAAAGAAAAGACCCTTGTCTTCTGTCATTCGAAACTTACAGAGCATGAGGTTACATATGGTGTTCATGAAAAATCGGGGGATTGCGACTGGCGAGATGTAATTTTACAGGTGCCAAGGGGTGAATTGATCGTTTGAATACGTTGATGTGTGGCATATTAATACGAATATTAATACTGAATATTAATAAAAAATACCTAATGGGTCGCATTTATAATTTTATAAATGCAATTAATATTAGATAGCGATTCGATTCTTTGGTCTTCGATACCTTCGCATTATTCTCACTTTGCACAATTCAATCGTATTCTGTAGTACTTCATCCGGTTGCAGTTTTAATATAGTAAAATACGCATGGCAGTCAAAGTGTTAACAAATGTTGATATCAGAATGTTTTGCCTATACTTAACAAATACTAAAGCTAGAAAATTCTGTTCAAATTTCGCAAATATTACAACAGTACCGAAAAGTTTTGTTATGTATTGAAAATGTATTATTTTCTATTAATTCAAAGCCGGAACGAATTTTGATGAAGACCTAATAGTTGTGCGCGATTTTCAACTGGTACGATGAAAGTAATTAACATGCATACTATCGTTTTATGTATATTTAGTGACGATAGTTAAGATCTTGACGTAGAAATAATCATTTATACGGCTGGACAATCGGAACTTTGTATTTATTTTTACACGGTAGTATAATTGTTTCTATATAGTCATGTCAATATAGTTACTTCTCCATATAAACAAAGCCATGTATTAGGTGGAAAGGCATTTTTATAATCCACTGGAAGTATGCAAACTACCAATCAAAAAATATTGATACCGAAAACCGTGGAACATCATATATTACATATCTATGTGTACCTACATATTATCTCACACGTTCTGTCAACATACGAAAATAGCATCACATTCAAATTCGCGTTAAATACCAGAAACCTACAGATACATATTTATATGAATTAATTTATTTTGATCGAGTGAATCGTGAAGGCCGGCAGTAAATTACTAAAAGAATCGTCATGTGAATGAATTTGACCAGATGTGCAAATAGACGTGGAACACGAAGTATGGATTCCACATTCTTCGATTCTTCGCTGAATGCGTCGCTTTATGTTTAATCGTATTAATATTGCTTCGCCACAGTTGAACAAAGACATAACCAAAAATTGCTTTATATACATCGGAATTGTTTAAACAATTTTTATGTGTGCCTTAAATTTTAGGATATATTTTGGTAGATGTACTTACGTTCGTTAGCTGACCTAATCCCCATGGCTCGTATGCCGTCTCGTTATATGTATCGTTGGGGTACCTTTCTTTTTGCAATGGCGTTCTTTCTCCATGTCGGAACAGCTAAGGTCATACAAAATTATATAATCAATTGTTTTAGTTCGTTATTAAGTCTTAATATTAGTTGCCACTGCTAAGCGCTTATATCTGATAAATTTAAATATCATAACACAATTATTCTCGAAGTTCGTTAGTTAAGAAAGCGCATGGAATTAGCGTTTTGTCCTTTATAAATAAATTCGGTATAACAGAAGCCCTTTTTTATCCTGGTTTTTTGGTTTCATTGAAATAATTATTTTACTTAAAATTGTTATTATGAGAATAATTCTCTTCTTCTGATTTTATTAAAATAAAGTTCGGGTCAATGATGGTATTTTTATAATTGTAACATTTAATAAAACCAAACAATCGACGTAAAAAAAGGGGCTTGGGTTTTCTCGAAGCTATTTTACGAACAAAAGCATTTTCGTTTTTAAGCGACTGTGACGATAGTGTCATGCTGATATACGTTGGTAAGAACTATTAGTTTCGGAATGAATCAGTAAGCCCTTGATAAAATAAATCAACGAAGTCACACCACGATAGCTATATTTGTTTCGTGGAACTTTAAGATTTTTGTTTTCAGACATTATCATTTATACGATAGCTTAGAAATCGTACCATGAGAAAAAGTATAATTCCTTTTAAAAAAATACGCGGAAAGTGCGCAATAACATTCGTATCTATACCATATCTACTCTGAAAGCAATCTTGTTCTACTACCGCCATTCCTTTACTTCAAGTAGATTTATCATTACACTCCGATATTTAATTTTGGAGACTCAAGTAGTATAGCTCAAAATATGTTTTCGAATCAATTTTCCCAAAAAGAAGATTCCACGTGAACAAGATGTGTTTACGTTAAGAAAAAACGAGACACTATTTCCGTTCTCAACAACAGACCAAATGCAACAGGGGTTATCATTAATTTTTTCAAGCCGGCGTTTTACAGAAAATATCATGCTGCAAAACTAAATAATTGAACACAAAAAATAATAAACGAGAAAATTCCGTCGTATTTGCGTAATAGATGCCATTTAAATGATTACAACATTTAAGTTAGTAATTTTCAAAACCCATTGACATATGCTGTTTTCAAAAAGTACAAGAATTGCTAGAGCGTCCGGTGGCATATCTCACTTCAAAGTTCAACGACACACATCCTATTCATCGACGGGATACTAATTCCGCCAATGGCCCTTCCATCTCAGCACTTTCCACGTCGCTCTCGCCGACTTTCAAAGTTACATAAGCGACCTGCAAACGTTGCTACGGCGTTCGGTACCATATGTCAAAGTGAAAATCGCCAAGAGTCGCCTGCACCGTGTTGCGACGGAAGTGCCATCAACCCAATCACCATCCACACCCGAACAGCTTCCACCCCAACACGACCGGACTCAACAAAGTTCCACAGTCCGTCATTTCCACCGAGAACCGCCTTTGCATTCCTCCGTCACTCAAGCAAGTTCCAGTAAGTCCCAACTAACAACTGCAAGCTCCAGTAAGTCCCAACAAACAACTGCGAGTTCCAGTAAGTGCCAACTAACAACTGCAAGTTCCAGTCAGTCCCAACTAACAACTGCAAGTTCCAGTAACTCCCAACTAACAACTGCAAGTTCCAGTAAATCCCAACAACCAACTGCAAGTTCCAGTAACTCCCAACTAACAACTGCAAGTTCCAGCAAGTCCCAACTAACAACTGCAAGTTCCCACCTGCCCAATGTCAGTATCCCAAAGCAGGAAGCAGCGCGCAACCCGCCAAAAGCCACGCGTCCCACGAAAATAAATGGCAGACGCTCAGTAAGCAAGACTCATACGCGGCTTTCCGCCAATTAAGCGAATCCATCCGTCGATCAATCGGTACTCACCACCTGGACAAGTTCCAGACGTAGCTCGCTCTCGCCTATAGACACGAATGAGCTTAGCGTGAGTAGAGTTAATTGCAGGAACGTTACGGTGGATTTCATGATTTCTGGATGATAAATGTGAGACGGCACACGAGACACTGACTCGTCGGCAGGACGGTCGCGAATGCGTATTTGTAGCCGAGAGTTTGGCTCGCCTACGGACCCGAGTGGCTCTGGACTTCCACGCGTTGCGGACGCTCGTCTTATCTCGCCGATTTCAAGCGGCCCGGTGGCATCATCGTGTCACGATAGCGAGCTTCTGCAACGGCCAATCGATACAGAACAGCTTTTTTCCCCGTCGGCGGGGACCTGGGGAGCTGGGAGCAAACACGCGCGGAAGGCAGCGTTTTTAAGGGGAGGAGAGGAAAAAGGCTGCACCGATCTAAGAATAATGCGGCGAGTGTGTACGAGAGGATGCGACCCGTCGAGTCAAGGTTTCCCATAGCGTTTTATGGGAATTTCACGTTTTTGATAATGTGAAGCGATCGTGGGTACTGGGCTTGGGAGGGTTTTGTGTCATTGGGGGGGAGCTGTGAGGATGGAAAAGCGTGTAATCGGGTCTCTAATTATTTATGATCGAATTATCTGTGATGCGATTAATGTACACACGTGTCCACATTGAGTTATGTATAATTATACATTAGACATTAGAGGTGCGGAGGGCAGCGTTTCCAAGGGAAGGAGAGGAAAAAGGCTGCACCGATCTAAGAATAATGCGGCGAGTGTGTGCGAGAGGATGCGACCCGTCGAGTCAAGGTTTCCCATAGCGCTTTATGGGAATTTCACGTTTTTGATAATGTCAAGCGATCGTGGGTACTGGGCTTGGGAGGGTTTTGTGTCATTCGGGGGAGAGCTGTGAGGATGAAAGCGTGTAGTCGTGTCTCTAATTATTTATGATCGAATTATCTGTGATGCGATTAATGTACGCACGTGTCCACGTTGAATTATGCATAATTATACGCGAAATCTAATAAATCGCACGTCAACTCACGAGCATTCAAAACGGTTAATAACTGTTGCCTATTATGTTTTGATCATGTAGGAGTTGCACATGTTTCGGGGCCTACGGGCCTTCTTTGAGGAGCCTATTGTACAAAAAAGTTCTTCTTGATTCTATTGCTTATATATGTGTTACATTTGGATTATGCTTAAATTCTATTTACACTGGCGAGTGTTTATGGTGTAAGTAGAAACTAAACACAAATCCAAATGTATAATATGCTTCCCCAGGTAGAGCTCCTACAGGATTAAATTAAACTATTCAACTGTAACAGGCAAAAATGATGGAGAGTTCTTAACACTTTGACTGCCGTGATGGTCACCGATGACCGGTGCAAGATATTTTACTAAAGATCCAAAATATTCGCAATGATTAGCAATAATTATTTTATAAATACAGTTATTGTTAGTATAGTGATGCGATCCTTTGGTCTCCAATACCTACACATTATTTAAATTTTGCATAATTCAGTCAAACGCTGAATTATAATTTGATAGTATGTTCATCGTATCATTAATAATTTCATAGTATCGCCGTTCTAATACAGCAAAATACGCACGGCAGTCAACGTGTTAATAGTTATGAGATGGAGTGCGGTTTCTAATGGAGATGCTATTTTAAGTACATATGTAAAAATGGCAAAATTCCGAATTTGAATGAAAAAAAATGTCAATCACGTGATACGTAACATTTGGCGCAATCATTGCAGCTTTCGTCAGTGTCGCACTTTTCCAATCTTTTCTTCCGCGGCGACGCGTTTATGGAATACTGCGACGCGCACGTTATACACTTATAATCCGCGTGGGCTCGTGCGTCATCGGTAATTTCCCCAATATATTGTAACCCGCCGCATGTTAAAAACGTTAACAACACCGAACCGGGAAGCTCCGGAACGCATGACGTGCCTGGCGTTCGATAACGGAAAGCACCGGGCATAACGTGGGTGCATCTGGAATACCCACGCGCGCGACCTTGACCTCCAGATGCTATTGCTGCATCGGCAGGCCTGCACCGCAAATTTCCCCTCCCTCCACTTTAACGGGTACTTCTTAACAGCAACTACTAAAATTAACAACCGTGCCAAGCGACGATTGCATCACACGACCACGAAACCTAAGATACGCGTTTGTGGCTGACGTAACGCATTATCTAGTGGAGCCTAGTCTACGCAATTCTCGCAATACGTAACATTACGTCTAGAAGCTTCTACGATGAACGGTGACGTTAATCATGTTTGCTTTCTCTTGTTGAGTGGTTTTGTTTAAACATGTAGAAGCTGTATGTTTCGAGGCCTATGGACTTCGGCTTCAGGAGCCTGGGGTACAAAGAAGTTTGGATTAAGTCGTCCGTATGTCTGTTACTTTTGGATTTGTGGTTAGATTGCAGTTAGACTGCAAGTACTTGCGTTAGGTGATTATGTTGTGTAGGTGTGACTGGCAGAAATCGTATTGTAACACACATCCGAATAATAGAATTAAGACAAACTGCTTTGTACAAGAAGCTCCTGAAGAGGTATACTTACAAGTACATTCGTGCTTATAATGCATATTTCAGTTAGATTGCAGTTAGATTGCAAGTACTTGCAAGTGTTTTGTGATTATGTTGTGTGAATATGACTGGCAGAAATTGTATTGTAACACACATCCGAATAATAGAATTAAGTCAAACTGCTTTGTACAAAAAGCTCCTGAAGAGGTATACTTACAAGTGCATTCGTACTTATATTGCATATTTCAGTTAGATTGCAGTTAGACTGCAAGTACTTGCAAGTGTATTTGTGATTATGTTGTGTAGGTGTGACTGGCAGAAATCGTATTGTAACACACATCCGAATAATAGAATTAAGTCAAACTGCTTTGTACAAGAAGCTCCTGAAGAGGTATAGTTACAAGTGCATTCGTGCTTATATTGCATATTTCAGTTAGATTGCAAGTTCTTGCAAGTGTTTTGTGATTATGTTGTGTAGACGTGACTAGCAGAAATTGTATTGTAACACACATCCGAATAATAGAATTAAGTCAAACTGCTTTGTACAAGAAGCTCCTGAAGAGGTATACTTACAAGTGCATTCGTGCTTATATTGCATATTTCAGCATTTGTGCTTAGATTCCCTCTCAACTCCAATTACTTATAAACATAAGCAGCATCTAGGCATACACCAAATGTCACCCCCATGCGTGCAATGCAATTTAGCCAAACTTCCTTGACAGGCCCTTGACATTCACCCCACGGGCCTTGAAACACATAAAACTTCCACGCGGCAAGATAAAACGCGTTCAACCGTATCAGGCAAAAATAACGTCAGGCGGTCACATTGCAACGGAGCTAAACCCCATAAAGCGCGAAGTGCCGGGGTTAAAAATACTCCCGACACAGCTCGCACACCGCGCGACAGTTCAGTAGCGTGAACACGTCTACACACGTCTACACACGTCTACACGCGCGTTCCCTGCGATTTTTTACATCGCCGCATATTATCGCATATCGCCCCATAACGCGCCGCTTACTTCGGCCAGCCGAGAAAACGAAGGCCAGCATCAAAGCCGCACGATAGGATTTAATGAGCGTGACAAAGGTGGCGAGGTGACGCGTAAGTGTGGGGCGGTAAATGTTTATAGTGAATGTTCTTGTGAAGTGTGTGGCGCCATATGTTTATAGAGTGTTCTTGTGAAGTGGCGACGGGGTCTGCGATCATTGTGTCGCACTGTTTTAACGCACTGCTTACTTTTACCGCGCGCCGTTGCGAATCCCCTGACCGTGGCCGTGCACCATTCACCGACGCGGCGACAATGAGACAAGTCGAGGGTTGAACGAGGGGGGAGTCCCACGCCGGGCGACCGCGCGATACATCGCATGATCGCAAGCGATCGATGCCGCACTAAGATCCATTCTTAACCACTAAGCTGTCGCGACCTCTGTGAAAAGTGGATACCTGCGATGTTGCGCAAGAAGTAGGTGATTACGAGTGCACTCGTCACAGATTATCTATAGCTGTTGAAATATGGAATTAAGTTCTAATCAAATGTTTTATAATAAATGTAATTTAACGCCCCTACTGTACACAGTTTCCTCATTCTCATTTTTGAGATTTTGTCAGATGTAGTTTAGTTTTCGATAGAAATGCAATTTAACCACTAAGCTGTCGCGACCTCTGTGAAAAGTGGATACCTGCGATGTTGCATAAGAACTAGGTGATTACGAGTCCACTCGTCACAGATTATCTATAGCTGTTGAAATATGGAATTAAGTTCTAATCAAATGTTTTATAATAAATGCAATTTAACGCCTCTACTGTACACAATTTCCTCGTTCTCATTTTTGAGATTTTGTCAGATGTACTTTAGTTTTCGATAAAAATGCAATTTAACCACTAAGCTGTCGCGACCTCTGTGAAAAGTAGATACCTGCGATGTTGCATAAGAACTAGGTGATTACGAGTCCACTCGTCACAAATTATCTATAGCTGTTGAAATATAGAATTAAGTTCTAATCAAATGTCTTATGATGAATGCAATTTAACGCCTCTACTGTGCACGGTTTCCTCATTCCCATTTTTGAGATTTCGTCAGATGTACTTTAGTTTTCAATAGAAATGCAATTTAACCACTAAGCTGTCGCGACCTCTGTGAAAAGTGGATACCTGCGATGTTGCGCAAGAACTAGGTGATTACGAGTCTATTCGTCACAGATTATCTATAGCGGTTGAAATATGGAATTAAGTTTTAATCAAATGTCTTATGATACATTTAATTTAATTCTTATACTGCACATAGTTTCTTCATTTTAACTTTTGTTTTGTTTCGTGTCGGTTTTTAAATATTCAAAGCATCTGAAAATGTATGGATGTACTTTAGTTTTTGATAAAAATGCGATTTAACCAGTAAACTGTCGCGACCTCTGTGAAAAGTGGATACTTGCGATGTTGCGTAGGAACTAGGCGATTACGAGTCCACTCGTTACAGATTATCTATGATTATCATAATATAGAATTAAGTTTTAATCAAATGTTCTTCATTTTAACTTTTGTTTTGTTTCGTGTTGGTCTTCAAATATTCAAAGCATCTTAAAACGTATGGATGTACCATAGTTTTCAATAAAAATGCGATTTAACCAGTTAGCTGTCGCAACCGCGGTGAAAAGTGGGTACCTGTACTGTTGCGCAAGAACTAAGCGGTGATGAGTGCATTCGTCACAGATTACGTGTGGCTGTCGTAATGTAGAATTAAGTTGCAACGAAACTAGTCTTTATTAACTACACCACTTTTTAATTTACTTTATACCATGTATTTTTTAATTTTAGTACTGACAAAGCATTTTTTTAACAGTACTGAGGTAATGAGTATGCGAAGAAGAGATTTATTTGGTACGAAGTTCTTTGTTAAAGTTTGATGAAGATTCTTATTATAATAAAATATTGCACCGAAAAAGCCCGTGGGATAATTAACCTAGTCGATAAATCGAATCCAATTCCTACACTATGTGCATTTTTTTTTATTTATAAATCGAATCCACTTCCTACACTATATGCAATTTTTTTATTTATAAATCGAATCCAATTCCTACACTATATGCAATTTTTTTATTTGTTATTGAACTCAAAATATTCGCAGCATCTTAACTACTTCTCGCACATGTCGAGTTGCTATTTAAATTGCGATTCCAAGTATTCTTGTTGAAATACAATTGCCATACCTATCTAACGATTGTACTCGACAAAAACAGCTAACGCTCGCTCTGATTAAGATGCGCGTTTTTACAGTCGCGCCAGTGAATCAAAGTTGGCAAATTGCATTAATGGAAAATCTATCAGCGTTATGAACCGGTTATTATCTCACGAATACCCTCGTTATAACACAAAATATTGCCGTTAGTATTAACAGCTAATTGGTTGACGAGATTACGTAAGCAGAAAGAGGCCGAGAGGAATGTCAAATGCGGACAGCTCGCACTTCATAGGCAAATTACCAGCGGAAAAACACGAAAGCTGGATACAAGGTAGACGGAAATTAATTTTAATACTGCTAACGACTAGATGTCGTGGGTGACGATTTGGAGGGCTTGTTTTTAAAAGGAATTTAACAGTAGAATTCCGCTACGAGTAAATTTACAGAAACCATACTATTATTTTCGCGCAACTGTTGCCGACTTTTATTAATGAAATAATGCGAATACATGTTCACATCTCCCACTCAGGCTTCTAATTATCAAATTCAGTATGTGGTATACGTACACATTTCTTCGGAAATCCAGTGTTAAACCAGTTATCGAAACGATATTACATGTACCGGTAAAATACAGGTATTTTAAGGTAGTTATCCAAAAAGAGAGTGAATTCTTAATACCGGTTTGTATTTCGGCTTATACATGGAATATCATTGTTAAAATAAATTTGTTGAAATTATTTTTATTGTTTTAATTGTTTAATGAATAATTAATAATGATAATTGTTTAATGCATAAGCTTACTATAAATTTAAATTATACTTCATTAATATATTATAGGATTAGATTGGTAATTGGATCATGATGAACGCAATATATAAATTAGAATAGTAATAAGATACGATATTCTAACCACAAATTCCATTCCATATGGCGGCAACTGTATTTGTTTCATAAATAATAACAGCATCTACGGCTTAATTTAAAAAAAAAAAATATTCCCCCCACACCATCACATTAGCCGCGCTTGCGGTCGACTGGCTTTATGCCCGTATACACGGTTATTTAAAACTCTCGACGCTGCGTTCCTATTGGTCCATTCTCGGAACCTAGCTTTACAGCGCCCACCAATCAAACGTTAGAATCAATTTGACGTCAGCTGCCGGAAAACCCACAGGTGGAATGCGCGTCTCTGCTCCGAAATGATCAACCGTGCTCCAAGATATTGTCTGCTCCTCTTTAAATAAAAAATTTGTAAATACAATGCGCCGTAGAATTATTTAAACTATGTCCCACCGGTGTTGATAAACATGTTTCGAACTGGAAGAGACTCCAGATGAGAAGTAGGTATTCAGACGTGCAAATGCTGGCGAAAATCAATGGAACGTTGTGAGGAGAAAAATTTGTTGAGGTATTTTTAAGGTGCCGGCGTTAAACTTTATTTATGTGTCAGGTTTAGGCGTCCTGTGGTTTCCGAATGTTTTAATGCGTTTGGAAATCTTGAGGAGAAAAAGTATTTTTAACATGTTAAAGTTTATTTATGTGCTAGGTTCAGGCGCGCTGTGGTTTCCGAATGTTTTAATGCATTTGGTCTCGGAAAAGGTAATGAAATGGAACGTTGTGGATGTTTTAATGCGTTTGGTCTTGGAAAAAGTAATGAAATGCAATCACAGGTTTAGGCGTCCTGTGGTTTCCGAATGTTTTAATGCGTTTGGTCTTGGAAAAAGTAATGAAATGCAATCACTCGGGGACGGCACCCTGTCTGAGTGTTTGCAGTTGGAAGGCAAACACCGGGGAGACAGTGATCTTGAGAAATATTTTAAGGAGAGCATTTTGTTCTCCGAGAATCCGGTGAAGGACGATGATATCGAGAGTAATGAAAATTCTAAGGAGCAGAGTACCGTACAAACGTTTAGAAAGACAAGAAGTGCGCATAGTAAAAATGAGTCTGACATTGCCAAGTATTTCATTGATAGCATTGCCCTCACAAACACTAAGGTCAAAAGCCAGAGGAAGGGAAAAGCACAAGCTAGCAGTAACAGAAGAAAGCAGTTGCAGTCTAAAAATGGTACCTTCAGTAAAATAGTGGAAGAGAATGGGAGCGGGAATGATATTGGAAGTAAGAATAATTCTGCTACCGTACCTGCAGAACCATCTAATAAAAGCAGTAGTAAGAGAGATTGTATTAGTATAAATGCCTGTAGAGAGGAGTTAAGTTGTGTAAGTAGCTGCATAAGAATTCCAGCCATTGGTGCCTCTTGTAGTGAAGAAAAATATTGTGCGAGTGGAAATAATACTGCCAACAGCAGTGCTTCCCATGTTTGTACGCAAGACCGCCATAAATTGTCTTCGTGGGGTTTACACCAAACTATTCTTCAGGTATACATTTAATAAAATTTCTACAGTGTAATGATAACACTCAAGACATACTTATTGGTATTCTTAATATTAATACTGACATTATATATTGTTTTATCTTTTAAATATGTATGTCTAGAAGTACGAAGCAAGAGGAATTTCAAGTATGTTTCCTTGGCAAGTGGAATGCTTATCAAATTATAAAATAATAGCAGAAAATAAAAATGTAGTATACTCAGCACCAACTTCAGCTGGAAAGACACTAGTTTCTGAAATTCTTCTCATAAAAACAGTGCTTGAGCGAAGGAAAAAAGTGATATTTATACTACCATTTGTCTCTGTTGTAAGAGAAAAGATGTATTATTTTCAAGTAAGTTGCATACATTTAGTTTAGTAGTTAAAGATGGGTAGGAATACGATGTAATTGTAAAGTGAATTGCTGAAGGATTTATTAGCAGACAGTGGCATCAGAGTAGAAGGTTTCATGGGAGGTGTGGCACCTGTAGGAGGATTTGCAGCAACAAACGTTGCTATTGCAACTATTGAAAAAGCAAACTCTTTGGTGAATCGTTTAATGGAGGAACATGAATTGAATGCACTAGGTGCAGTTGTGATTGATGAATTACATTTGCTTGGTGATCCAAATCGTGGTTACCTTCTTGAATTACTTCTAACAAAGTTGAAGTACATGACTCTCAGGTAATATCGATACCAAAGTTGTCGTCAATACACAACAACAAGGAATAATATAAAAATACTGTTAATTTTCACCTTGCAGGGACACTAATGTTAACATACAACTAATAGGCATGTCCGCTACATTGCCAAATCTGCCATTGCTAGCTAAATGGTTGGATGCAGAACTATACAGCACAGATTTTAGGCCTGTGCCATTAAATGAGCAATGCAAGGTGATAACTTCAATGAGTATAACAGCGAATACATTTAATTCTTGCACTGTATGCACATAATAAAACTGGAATTCTTAGATCGGAACAATTATATATGATAACAAGTTGAATCAAATCAGGGAACTGACACAAATACCGGAATTACCTAAAGATGCAGACGATATTCTTCAACTCTGCATTGAAACTATATCTGGTGGCCACAGTGTTCTTATTTTCTGCCCGACAAAGAGTTGGTGTGAAAAATTGGCACATCAAGTGTCCGGGGCATTTCTTACTATAGGTAACTGTCTACATTAAATTATTTTCACTATCTGCATGCTGACATATAGAGATTTGCTTTAATGTTAGTTCAAATCAGGTCAGAAGGATACAGAGCTCGGAAAGATGTTAAGACAACAGCTAAACCCTGATGCAATCATGGAAACTCTAGAACAATTGAAACGTAGCCCCACTGGACTGGATAATGTTCTGAAACATACTGTTTCGTTCGGCGTTGCTTTTCACCATGCAGGTCTTACCATGGATGAACGCGACATTATAGAAGGATCTTTTCGGTATCATAAATAATTATAGCACCATCAAATTGAATATATTTGAGGTTGCAATTCAGTGTAATAATACAGTTATTGATACAGGACAGGATCCCTCAGAGTTCTTACCGCAACGTCAACTCTAAGTAGTGGTGTTAACTTACCAGCGAGAAGAGTAATTATTAGGTCACCAAAGTTTGGTGGCAGACTCCTAGACACACTTACATATAAACAAATGATAGGGCGAGCTGGCAGAATGGGGAAGGATACAGCAGGTACACAACTTAAAGAACATTTAACATTGTGGGTGCGCAAAGTAATACATTCAATTTCATTACTTTCTGTCAGGTGAAAGTATACTGATATGTAAACCAAATGAGCAACAGGCAGCGACAACATTATTGTCTGCACCGTTAGAGCCAATACAATCATGTCTAGAAGGCGCGGAACCTTTAATCAGAGCACTATTAGAAGCAGTTGCAAGTGAAGTCGTATATACACCGGCTGATCTTGAACTCTATACAAAATGCACACTGCTCAGTCAGACAGACAATGAGAATAGTGATGAACTCTCTAAGCATGCGATTAAATTCTTGGTGGATAATGAATTTTTATTGTAAGTATAGATAAAACATGCAGGCTTCAGGATTACTATGCTTTCTATATAAAATCTATCAATTTATACTTTATATATACTTTCTATATAAAATCTATCTAGATAAAACATGCAGACTTCAGGATTACTATACTTTCTATATAAAATCTATCAATTGATACTTTCTATATAAAATCTATCTATCAATACTGTGTGCTGTCAATCAAGTATTATACTGTGTGTTGCCAATTGTACCGCTCACTATACAAGTACTTTGTGGATTTCTACAGATTACAAGTCACAGGAGAAGAACGACGATGGGTAGCAACTCCACTTGGCAAAGCATGTTTAGCTGCATCTGTTCCTCCTAGAGATGGACTATTTTTATTCGAGGAACTACAGAAAGCAAGGAGATGCTTTGTGCTAGACACAGAATTACACGTTGTTTATCTAGTAACACCTATCAATTCGGGAAGTCAAATTGGTACGATCGACTGGATCGCGTTTCTTGAACTCTGGAAAAGTATTTCAGAAAGCGAACGTAGAGTCGGTCAACTCGTCGGCGTGGACGAACGATTCCTGATGACGGCTGTTAAGGGCATCGTGAGGCCAGGCAAACTGGTGAATCAAGAATATTCAACCACTCTTTCAAAAATGTTCTTATTTCAATAACAATTTCTTAAAATATTCTTTCAGTTGAATATACATAAACGATTCTACACCGCCTTGGCCCTGCACGACTTAATACGCGAATTTCCACTCAGTACCGTTTGTAATAAATACGGATGTTGTCGCGGTGTACTTCAAAGTTTGCAACAATCAGCAGCCACATTCGCTGGTAAGGTGCATCTTTGCTATTTAACCCTTCTTTGCATGATGGTGGAAATTTCCATCATAACATTGAATGCCCAAAAATTATATAAAAGAACAAGTTCACTTTGATCTAACTTTGCATGATGATGGAAATTTCCATCATATTGTTTTTTGCTAAATTTATACTATAAATATATACTAAAATTTTTTTAACCATTTTTCCTTTAATTTTGAACATGAATTATATCACCTTGATTTATTTCACCAATAAAGAAAAAGTCATGCAAAGAAGGGTTTACAATTATGACGAACAATATGACTTTATTTCCTGAAACTAAGTTGTCTATTAGGCATGGTGACGCATTTTTGTAAGCAACTAGGCTGGGACTGTTTAGAAATACTCGTGGCCCAATTTCAAACGCGTCTGCAGTTTGGCGTGTGTAGAGAATTGCTCGACTTATTACGCCTTCCGATGTTAAATGGATTGCGAGCGAGAAGTCTTTACAAACAAGGTATCACTTGCGTGGCGGACTTGGCAATCGCTAATGAGCTTGATGTCGAACGGGCGCTCTATAAGGCTTTGCCTTTTGAAAGGTACAAGACGTCTTCCAGGCATTCTTCACTTTCCATATTTAATCCCTACATAAATTGTTGCATATAACAGTGAAAAGGAACAAGACGGCGAACATGAAGCGGACACTGCCAGACGTACAAAAATGAGAACTGTTTTTGTAACCGGAAGGGATGGCTTGACACCGCGACAAGCCGCTGCTATGTTGGTACAAGAAGCCAGAGTACTGATTCAAGTTGGTGAACAAATTGTTTTAAATACAAATTAGTTAATTCGTATAAAATGCTTCTTACGTATAAAGGTTTTTTTTTAATATAGAATGAGTTAGGGATACAGGATGTACCCTGGGAACAGAAAGATCAATCGTCTACTTCGACAACGTCGTCTTTGGAGAGTAGTAATAACATATCGAGTAAACGTGAAGATGTAAGCATAAATCGTGATACTGAAGAAAATCAAGGACACATTAGCACAAAAACGTCCGAACGAGAAGAATTGCAACGTGATGAGCATCGTATTAATCAAAAAACAATAAATCAAACTAATAATATGGAAACTGATCCCAAGCCAGAGAAATTCCAATCAGTTTCAGACAAGTCTGAGAACGATGTTAAAGAGAATTTAATACCGACACATACTAATAATTACGAGAATCGTAATCCAGTAATTGTTTGCTCTCCTACAAAATTGCCAAAATTAAAAACTAAGACAAATATCATACAGGATGCCGCCATTGAAGTTAATGAAACTAAAAAGGATCACGACAGCGATTTGCTTATTTCGAAAAAGAAGACGCAATTTAAAAAAAGTGTTACTAATTTGGAATCCCCAGCACAGAGTGTTAGAACTATACAATCAAATAACATGGAGAACGATCCTGTGTTAATCAAAACGAGTGATTTAGGTAAGGAGTCAATATTCAAGCCAGAAGAAATTGTGGACAATCTGCAAGTTCCCAGAAATAACAAAATAAACACACCGTCTAATGAACAAACTTGTAAATTGCCGAATTCAAGAAGCCCTAGTTTGTTCGATGAGAGTTTGAATCTTGATACTCAAATATGTAACATTCTGGAGCAAAACATTGTGGATTCTTTTAATATATCGGAATTCGAAGATACAAATTCGATTTTGCTTCGATTATCTGCAATAAGCGAACAAAAGGCACTCAATATAAGTAATACTAGTAGTAATTCTAAAACACCGAAACATTGTGAAACAAAGGGTCCTACTACTCGTTCTGACACTAAACAGGACATTTTATCGTGGAAAGACGATTCATGGAATCAATCAAAGGTAATTGTCAAGAAGGTAAACGAACTTAATAACCGCAATGGAAAATTATCGAGAAAGCCATCCATAACGAATATAACGAACACAAACACACCAAAACTAGTAAGAAATCTCCAGTCTCTAAACTCGCCATCGTCATCGGGAGATAAGGATGCAAAAGCCAATACGTTTAAACCTGTTCACAAAAATTTAGAAAAGTTAACACAGATGCACAAGTTCACGCAACTACCGATTGAAAAGTCGCCTGTTGCGAATGTAAGTACTTTTAATAAACGTAAACTTTCCGTAGGCTCCAATAAATCAGATTCGGACGATATTATTATTCCGTCACAAAATACAGAATCACCTGGCAGCAATAGCAAAATTCAGATAAAGTCAAAATTACGTTCTGTGCAAAGAATACCAAATCAACAACTACCTGGTTCTACTACCCCCACAGCGCGACTTCTCAAAGACACAGAACAGTCAAACAAGTTTCCGAAAACAGTACAAATCTCCTCTGAAAGATCAAGACCCAAGTTAAAAGACATATTGGCACGAAATATTAGAGTACCTGCAGATTGCAGTATTGAGAGCGTTCAATCAAACTCTGACGATGACATTCCCTCGAAAAGATTGAAACAGGCGCAAGAATCCAATCGTACACCGACTAAGAACGGAATACCTTCCGTCCAGTACAAGCAAATTCCCTGCAACGCAGGAACAAGCATACAGTTTGATAAGATACATGCTAACTTAAACGAAGCGAATGACTGGAACACGTTGAACATCATAAAAGTTGGCAGCGACAGAGGAACATTCAATCTCTTCAAACGCGAGGTCCTGAAGAAAGGAACAGTTGCACTAGCCATCAGCTGCGAACATTTTCCATCGGATACCGATGGCATCGGTTCAAAAGTCATCAACTCAGTCACCGGCATCAGGAAAAAGAAATCCAAGAAATCAGAAAATTACGTCAATGGCGACCGTAAGCTATGCGGCGCGGCGATATCTTGGGAAAGTAACATAGCGTATTACCTTTCATTCGACAACGTAGAAGACTCCAAAATTTCCGGCAAGGAGCAATTTTCCCTCCTAAAAGACCTGTTGTCCAACAGATCAGTATACGTCAAGTGCTTCGCCACCAAAGAGGTGTACAAAGTTCTCTACCAATGCTGCGGCATCACAGCCAACTGCAGCTTTCTTGATCCAAAAATAGCGGATTGGCTGGTGACCGGCAACATATTTGAACGAAGCTTTAGCGAAATGGTGTCAGACTATTTCCCCGAAGGCGTCTTCATAGTCAAGCGCTCAGATTCGCATTACGCGAAAGGTCCGGGGCTGAACGTAAAAAGTTCATTGCCAGGGGACTTTCGAGCATCCGCAGAAGTAGTTCTAACATGGCACATGATGGAGACGCTCTTGGGTAAATTGAAGCAGCTAAGTCCTTCTCTGTTGTACACGTTCAGAGAAGTCGAGATGAGAACCGTGTCGCTTCTGGCCTGTATGGAACTGTCTGGTTTGGGCATATGCCTGAAAGCCTTGCAGGATCTGTCTTCTGTGATACTCGAAGAAATGGGGTCTCTGCAGGAGCGGGCCTATGCCTTAGCGGGCAGAAAATTTAACTTAGCGTCGTCGAAGGAAGTCAGCCAAGTTCTGGGTCTGTACAGAGGCAAGAAAGTCAGCACCAGTAAAGCTGTGTTGGAACATTGCGACAATCCCATTTCGAGTCTTGTTGTGGCGTGGCGTAAATTAAGCACGACACAGACTAGAATTGTGTATCCGTTGTTGAAGCTAGCGCAGAATGATGCACGAATTCACGGAAATTGCGTTGTGTGCACGGTCACTGGGCGAATTTCGATGCACGAGCCGAATTTGCAAAACGTCCCCAGGGACTTCAGTTCTGAAGACAATAGCTTCATAATAAGCGTACGGATGGCGTTCATACCGATCGTGGGGAATATCTTGCTGTCAGCAGACTATTGTCAATTGGAGTTGAGAATACTGGCGCATTTTTCTAAGGATGCGGTGCTGTGTGGTATTATGCGGAAAGAGGGTGATATCTTTAAGAGTATCGCTGCAAAGTGGAATTGTGTCACAGAGGATCAGGTAGGAATATGGGGAAGGAAGATTTTAAGCGTTGTATTAGTGTTTCATGAGATAAACACCTTTTGGTTGAAGTTAGGAACCAATGGAATTCTAATAAAAGTTCCTGAAAGATTGCCAATATCGATCAAAAAGGGGCGTATCTCATTATCTACTATTATTAACACTTTGACCGCCATGATGGTCATCATTGACCAGCGCAAGAGATTTTACTGAAGATACAAAATATTCGCAATGAGTAGCAATAATTATTTTATGAATGCAGTTATTGTTAGAATAGTGACGCGATCATTTGGTCTCCAATACCTGCAGATTATTTACATTTTGCATAATTTAGTCAAATGCTGTAGTATTTCATAGCATCGTCTTTCTAATACAGCAAAATACGCTTGGCAGTCAACGTGTTAATACTTTGACTGCCGTGATGGTCATCGGTGACCAGTGCAAGAGATTTTACTGAAGATCCAAAATATTCGCAATAAGTAGCAATAATTATTTTATGAATGCAGTTATTGTTAGAATAGTGACGCGATCATTTGGTCTTCAATACCTGCAGATTATTTACATTTTGCATAATTTAGTCAAACGCTGTAGTATTTCATAGTATCGCCTTTCTAATACAGCAAAATCCGTTCGGCAGTCAACGTGTTAATAAGGTTGAAAATAATACAGCATTTAGCGAGCATTGTATTAAAACGTAATGCACATTTGGAAATATTCTTTACATAGGTTGATGATAAAATGAGACAACGTACTAAACAATTATGCTATGCCATGATATACGGTATGGGAACGAGGACACTCGCTGAAAGTTTATCAGTAACTGAGGAAGAAGCTAAAAAATTTCAAGAGTCCTTTATGAGTACATATCCAGAGATAAATAAGTGGCTAAAGACTGTAATAGAACAAGCCCGTGAAACTGGTTACATTACAACGATTATGGAAAGACGAAGAATGCTTCCAGGATTAACAAGTGCTAATTCAAGCGAGAAATGTAAATTTCAGATTTTTTCGTCGGTGCCTTTACAGAAACACCATTTAAATAAATAATTGCTGTATTTTTTAATTCCACAGCACAAGCCGAAAGGCAAGCGATAAATACAAAGGTGCAAGGGTCAGCTGCGGATATAGCGAAAAAAGCTATGCTAAATATACATGATCGGATACAATATGAGATTCCAAATTCTGCAATGGTTTTGTCAGAAACTAGTAGTAAGCGCAAATTGAGAAGCACTAGCAAAGAAGGGCAGCAAAGAGGTGGTTATTTAGTGCTGCAGCTTCACGATGAATTATTATATGAGGTAAATTGACAATTTTTTAATACGTGCAATAGTGTGTATGTAGCGTAAACGGAATAAATTTGCAGGTGAATATAGCTGATTTGAGACAAGTCGCTGTTATAATCAAGGAATCGATGGAACAAGTGTGTCAACTTGCAGTACCGCTGCCTGTGAAAATCAAAGTGGGTCCTGCATGGGGTGAACTTTCAGAGTATAATGTGCCACCATAGTAATTACATATTTATAGAATTACTCATTTTAAAGGAATACGCTTATACAATTTTTGAATGAAGTAGTTTTTAATTAATTATCTCATCGATTATCAATCAATTCCAATTGTACATTGTTGAATCATGTTTTTATACAAATTTATACTCAATCTAATGTATTTTTACTATTGTTATTTACAAATACATCGATTGCTTCTATTTATAAGTACATATTTTCTACATTTTATAAAAAAACGAGAAGATAGGAAAAATAAAGAAATGCAAATTTTTTACTAATAATTATTATTCAAAATACCTTATAAAATTCATTTAAATCAATTGCGGATACAAGTATTTGCGATACGCCACATTATTACAGGTTTCCGTTACGTTTATGCCATTGAAAAAATGGAAAATGTAGGGCAATAAAGATAAAAAAAAATGGAAGAATAAATAGTATAGTTTAATCGTCTGTGTATGTTAACCAATGCCTCATGTTAAATGCAAAAAAAATCTTCGGAAGATTTAACAAAAGTGGCACCTATTATCTAACATTAGTAGATTCATTGATAATCTTGGTAACGGAATTTTACGAGACAATGTTTGTTCACGATTGTACAAAATACTTATTACTTTACATTGTATCACAGGGTGGTGCTAATGATTGATGTAACTTCGTTACAGCTGTTTGTACTATTTGTTGAAACGTCTCGTCCTCCTTGCTGGTCACTTCTAAGTTGAGTAGATCTATATGAGCCTTCTTTCCATCGACGGTAACATAAAGTTTCTCTCCCTTGAAGATTTTCGGGACAGAATCTTCGCCGAACATTTCTTGAAGCATTTCTATGAGGCACTCTTTGAAATGCATTCTATCCATTTTCGTGGGTGCGGGTAATATTTTTGGCGGTTGCTCCATCATCTCGGCTTGCAGTATTGCGGTTAAAACGGAATCCGCGTACATATCGTTCACCGGAGTTGCGATCCATTCCATCGTAACTATTTTCCCATCAATCGTCACATCGATGTTCTTAAACACGCGCAATTTTTTGTCATCGATCACTTCTAGGTTTCCGGCTATCTGCGTTAAAAGATGTTTTAGCACTGGCAACGACGCTGAAAAATATACACTTTGCCTTTGAATGACCTGACTCATGCTCATGTCAGTGTACTTTGATAAATCGCAAGGGGCTAGCATATGATAATTGAAATTCCTTTTGACCAGAACCCCAGACAGTTTTTGTCCAGGTTTCGGTGTCTCCATGGCTAAAGTTCCCATGACTTTAGCAGTCTTTTCCCCTCTGAAATACAGTTCCACGGCAACAGTGTTTCGTGGATTGTGTATCTCCATTGTTGTGTTAGGGTCATCCTCGTACTCTCTCTGCAACGCTGCTTTCAATCTACCCATTTCATTTTGCTCACCGTGTACGAGTACCACATGTGGTGGCTTCAGTATGCGAATGAACTCGGAAGTTTGTTGATAATCCGTATGAGCTGAAAATGATATATAGTCGACAGACATTTTCAGTGGTAATTTCTGTCCAGACATAGTTGTGATTTCTTCTGGTTCTGACAGAATAGTTTTGGCCAAGGTTCCTTCCACGCAATAACCAGCTATTATGACCCCATTTTTTGCGTCAGTGCACCATGATTCAAATAATTCTCTGGACAAACCACTTTGCATCATACCCGGAGAGGCCATGACGACACAGGGTCCTATGTCTTCAAAGTGATCTATGCCTTTTAGATTTGATATGTGCTTAAAGACAAATGGGTTGTTTATGGCTATTTGCCTCCTGATCTTGTCATTCATGGCATTAACGTATGTTTGATATACAGCCATACATTTTTTTGCTAATGAAGATGCATAGTATATAGGTATTTCATGTAACTCAGGATGCTGACTCCAGTACTCATCCAAAATAAGCAGAAGTTCTTGCGCTCTACCCAATGCGAACACAGGTATCAAACATCTACCGCCCCTGTTCACAATTTCGTGTACTAAATTAGTAAATCTTCCTTCCCGATCTTCTCTCTTCTCATGGATATGAGTACCGTACGTGGACTCAGTAATTAACACGTCTGGATGAATGTTTGGAATTTCTGCAGCCATTAAATGTCTATCTTCCTGTCGACTAAAGTCTCCAGTATATAATATTTTTACACCGGCAATTTCTATCATAAACATAGCGGCACCTAGTACATGTCCAGCATTGTAAGCCCAGAACTTGACCCCAAAAACATCCTTCTCTTCATGGAAGTTTATTGTCTCTATTTTGTCCATGCTGGTTTCCAAGTCAGACTCTGTATACAACATTTGTTCAGTAGCGATATTACTAACCTTGATATAATCTGATAAAAGCCAGCGATAAATAGCTTTGGTTGCATGTGTCATGAGACAGCGTCCCTTAAAACTAGTCTTTTGCAGAAACCAAGGCAAGGCACCGCAATGGTCCAGGTGAAAATGAGAAATTAGAAGTAAGTCAATTTCATCTGCTTCGACTAAGTCCACGAATGGAAGAGCATCCATTCCGGATAAACCTGGATGTATGCCACAGTCCAACATAATTTTTTTTCCCTTGAATTCCAACATTATACATGATCTTCCGACTTCTTGACCAGCACCCAAGGGTCTAATGGAGAGTAAGTCGCTTTCCTCAGCTGGAACCTGAGTTTCAGGCTTCCTCTTGGATGTCATTTTGCACTATAGGTAAATGCTACACTTGTTAGGTAGACGAAAGTGTTGATCTCCAAATGTGTAAAGCCTTTAGAAATGTCTTTAACACTGAACACATTATATTTTAATGAGGCGTCGGAATAATTCCCTCACAAAAGTTTCGCTGTAGACCACAACGTTTTACACTCAGTCAGATCTCATAACAGTAAACATGCACGATTCGATATGAAGATATGACATATTGTATTTACTAATAATAAAATACTTAATTTTTTATTATGTGCAAGTTTTGTGTCATATATCAAGGCATTTTCACGTAATTATGTATTTTCGTGAATAAATGCAAAACGCTCTTTATGATACAACTTTACATTAACCTATAATTTCTAGATGGCGTACAATGTGAATGGCGTGGAAGAAACTGTACGATCGGTGAATGGAGTTGTTGATGAGGTTTCTTCCTGATTTGTAAATAATTATAAATTGTTATAATATTAGCAAAATGTTGTTGATTCAGTCGTGGCTAAGGTAAGCATTTATTTATGAATTATGGTGTATGAAATCATTTAAGGAAATATCAAATCTTGTAAATTGTGTAGTATAACCAAAGCTAATGTAATTTTTCATTAACATTTTGACTGCGACTGTGGTCACCGGTGACCGGTGCAAAAAATTTTACTAAAAATGCAAAAAATTTGCAATGAAGCCTATTTGCAATCTTGTAAAAGCAACTAACATTGGAATGGTGCTCTAATACTTTAGCTTCTAACAACTGTGCATTACCTTTATTTTGCACGATTTAATTATACTCTGCAGTCACCGGTGACCGGTATAAAAGATTTTACTAAAAATGCAAAAAATTTGCAATGAAGCCTATTTGCAATCTTGTAAAAGCAACTGACATTGGAGTGGTGCTCCAAGACTTTAGCTTCTAACAACTCTGTGTTACCTTTATTTTGCACGATTTAATTATACTCTGTAGTATTTGATCGCATCGCGGTTCTACCATAGCTAAATTCGTTTGGCAGTCAACGTGTTAATTGTATCAAAAGACGTATACACCGGTGTAATATAATATTGGACATAAAGAAGTACTTAAAGTTCGGTTTTATTCTTAGGAATCATAATTATTACGTTTTTCAGGACTTGCAGGTGGCAAATTATTAGTGTCCAACAAGTACCAGCTTCTGCAAAACTATGTTACTCCAAAGATTCATCATCA
Source organism: Cryptocheilus praepositus (assembly GCA_033815515.1). Lineage (NCBI taxonomy): Eukaryota > Metazoa > Arthropoda > Insecta > Hymenoptera > Pompilidae > Cryptocheilus > Cryptocheilus praepositus. The sequence continues at coordinate 3,895,269 of JAWWQZ010000227.1, forward strand.
TCATCCTCCTCAGACTCAGAATCAAGTACAGATACAGAAAAGAGTGAAAAGCAGGAGCCGTCATCAGATTCCAGTAAAGCTACAATACAAACCAAGCCACCCACAGTCAATACAGCTGACAAACAGGCAAAACCATTTATGGCCAGTATAACTCAGAAACAAGGAAAACAGTTTGCAGGCAATGTATCTGGAAAAAAGCAAGAGCCATTTATAAAAAGTATAAGTAGGAAACAGGCAAAACCATTTATAGATAGTATACCTAGGAAACAACAAAATCTATTTATTGACAATAGACCTGTGAAGCAACAAAAGCCATTTATTGAAACTATAAAGGAGAAAAAACAGAAGCCATTCATAGAGAGTAAAACAGCGAAGGAAGCAAAACCATTTATAGCAAGTATACGTGAGAATCAAGCACAACAATTTAAAAAGAATATAGATGTACAGGAGTCAAAACAAAGTAATGTGCCAAAACAGTTAAGCGGTTCATGGGAAAAGAATTTGAGACGTCCTGACCGACAGAATGTTAGAGAGAAAAGACAACAGCAGCCAAATATGCTGAGCATTTCTGCCCAACTACTTCGTCAGTATAATATAATTAATTTCTACCTTGCTTTTCAGAGATATTCTACATCCTATTATATCTTACAGAAAGCAAGACAATTGAGGCAGCAGAGAACATAGCTTCAAAGTTCGGTCCTCAAAAGCAGAGTGTAATGTCAGAATTAATGAATAAGTATGTAACTGATAACCAAAATGCTAGGAATAATGCAAGATTCCCCATGAAGCGAATGGAGGATACGATATCAATGCAGAATGAGTATGTAGTTTAATAAATATGATGCCATTTGTTATTATTTTAACACATTGCATACGGCGTTCTTGCTTACCCAGACCTTGCACATTTTTAAACATCTTAAAAAGTTTAGTACAATATATACAAGCTTTTTTTTAATACTGACTGATACGTTTACGATTGTTCGACATTCTAATATTCATTTACTTCGCAATTATACTATCAAAGGTTGCCGCAAGGCTTCATTACTTTAGCAATGTACCCATCAACATTAAAACGAGATATCTTGTGACCCATACGCAATGTGTTAATAGTAGCACTACCAATAAGAGTATTGCAATAATTATTATTTCCCTTAAATATTGTCAGGAGTCCTGCAGAAGTGATCGAGGAATCCTGGTCGTATAAAATGACTGCTGCCAGAAACGCAGGTGTTAGAAATATGGGACCTCGAAGGCGGGGTCCTGTGCAAAGGTAAATTTGCAAAATCCTCTATCTAGATATAAAACCTGAAATGCATACTAAATATCACACTGTGTTTACCCAGCCACGGAGAAGGTAAACTTCATTCAGATCAACTGATACGCTTCATAAAACAAGATGTCGCAACTCCCGCTACATACGAACCCGAATTATCCACGTGGAATGCAGAATCGCAAAAGTTTCTGAGCTACATAGCTAGGCACTATCCGAAAAATGCATTTGAAGAAATGATTCAGTGGACGGAAAAGGGATTGTTATGGAAATTCCCTATCGACAACGAGCAGGGTATGTAGGATGTGTAATTGAGTGCGAACGAGCAACGAAAGAGTGTACGTATGAGAGAGATAGACTGAGAGTGACCGAGAACGCATGATGAAAGAAAAGAAAATCGCCAGGCCCAACGGTCCGGGCCGATCGTCTGCTATTTTCCTATAAAACGCATGCATGAGTATGCATGTGGTAACGAGAAGGTTCTAGAACAAAACTGTTGTCATGGAGACGAAAAAAGTATATAAGACGATCGAGAGAAGAGCGCGTCTTCTTCTTGAGTCAACGTTGAGAGTACTTGCGAATTTTAAGTGACCAGCGACTGTATCTGCGAGTGAGTTTTTGCGTAGCTTTGCGTTGTGCGTGGTTGTAATTCAGACTGTTCGTTTCTTTGCCTTTTTCCATATATCAATATATATTCACATTTCACTTTACACGAATCTTTATTAGCATCTTAACCACTTGTGCCGGCAAAATTTCGCCGAAGCGTGGACCAGAACGGTCCATTGTAACTTGCTGGGGTTCGCGTCACACAGTGTTCGATGTCTCAGAGAAATCGGAAAAAGCTTTATATTTTCTAAACTTTCCCCTTTTTCCATATATCAATATATATTCACATTTCACTTTACACGAATCTTTATTAGCATCTTAACCAGTTGGGCTGGCAAAATTGCGCCGTAGCGTGGACCAGAAGGGTCCATTGTAACTTACTGGGGGGTGTCACACAGTGTTCGATGTCTCAGAGAAATCGGAAAAAGATTTATATTTTCTAAACTAATTTATTTTCGGCCTAGGACTTTTTATAGCTTTTTGAAGGGAATATAGAGCATCAATTGATTATTAAATACATGCACGTCGTTTTTGTTTCTGTGACAATCGCGTGACGACGTAGATACCAGTGTTCGATGTCTCAGAGAAATCGGAAACAGCTGTATATTTTCTAAAGTAACTTATTTTCGGCCGAGGACTTTTTATAGCTTTTTGAAGGGAATATAGAGCATCGATTGATCATAAAATACATGCACGTCGTTTCTGTGACAGTCGCATGACGACGTAGATACCACGCCGTTGGCGATTCTGTGACAAAAGCATTGCGACGTGCATGGCGTCTTTCCAGCGCAAGTAGTTAAGACGCAAGTGGTTAATTCCCACAGCTATGTGAAGCGAAATGTATTACTCACTTTTTAGATAATTCTTTTTCTTAACCCTTTGACTGCTATGGACGCATATATGCGTCCGCCGAAATCTTACCGGTGTCGACTATGGGCGCATATATGCGTTTTCCAATCGTTTCGATTTCTTACCTATTGCAGCCACAATTATCAATATATAAGCTGAATACAGATACGTTCTTTAGCAAGTAATTTTCTTGCATTGTTTAATTTGGCATAAATTAAAAATTTTCATTAGAACTTAGTTGCGTCGTACATAATCAATGAATAGAGTTCACACTAGTGAAAAGTATTCTGTCCTCAGTGAGCGCTTTCGCCAGAAGTATTCAGCACTCAAAGGGTTGAGGAGGTAGGCGTTAGTTGTTTGACTAGTGTGTAAGAAAGCTGGAATTAAACACGTCTGTTAAGGTTGGCAAACGTTTTGCGGTGAAACTGGTAAATGCGGGAATTGTAAAAATTGAAAATTGCAAAACAAGTTTGGTTTTGAAACTTGGATATAAGATATTTAATAGACTGTGTGCGGAAGTTTAATTGCCGTTTGTCTGAATTACGTATATGATGATAATCAAAATATTTTACTGTATAATTCTTAAAGACTATACAGACATTTTTGGTAATTATATGTGTGAATTGAATGTTTCAGGAATGGAAGAAGAAAACAATGTGCATTTCTCAGACCATGTATTCTTGGATCGGCTCCTTAGAGGTTGGTGTCCCATGCAAGGTCCAGTACGTCATTTTATGGATCTGCTGTGCATTGGTCTGTCAAGAAATCCATACATGACGGTTAAAGAGAAAACCGAACATATTATGTGGTACAGAGATTACTTTGCCGAGAAATCCAGCATATTACTGGAAGCTGGAGCAATAACAGAGGAGATACCCAAGAGAAACATGTTAAATGAAAGAAACATGTAAAAATGTTTTCCTTTTTTTAATTCTGTATAATCTGAAACGTAACACCACAAGCTTGCAAGGCCAGAGCACACGGATTCTACATAAACTCCAGGGGTTGTTTCTGGATCCTAAATAAATAAATACATGTATCGCTGTTTTCTTCAATTAGAATTCATATTCCATATTTTATCACATTTAAGTTACAACAAACTGTCGATGATTTGTCCTGCCACGTTTAAGTACTTATACCCTAAGTTCATAGTATTAATAAAAACAAAATTGTACTAAAAACTACAAAGTTAAAGCTAAGAAAAGTCTGAATTCTGGTATTACTCTACTAAATCGTTTGCGGACTTTGTGCTGACATGTTTGTCACCGCCAATAAACAGAATTCTCGCTGAAGATATTATGCGTTACAAAAAATAAAAAATTGCATTTATTTAATCAACTGCTCCCCGACTTTGCCAGAATTATTTCTTCGACTGCTGAATGCTTTGTCGCTAGTGCGAAGTCTGCTGATTGATTGTACAGGATGCAATTAGGTTATAATTGCAGTTCTGTTAACCTAAATTGGCATTCAAAAGGGTTATAATAGTGCATAACGAGATAAAGTCCTTTGTCGATTGAAAATGAAAATCGATTGGAAACTTTTACTAAAACGTCTCTACGTATTCCAGAGCAGTCAGTGGTCATTGGTAGTCTATGGTAATGTTAATAATTTTGTATCTCTATGGTTAAATGCATTCATCTAATTCTGTAAGTGCTTTACATCTTTCGACACCTGCGGTTTTTTTCTTCAGAAGCACTGTGGATTTTTCGCACGTTTTCACTGGAAGGTACTCATTCTCTGACTTACCTTATTTACTGAACTTACTTTTTCCTTTTCACTTTTCATAACCTCGATTGCAAATTCAGCCTTCTTTATAATGTTAATAATGTAAGAATTATTGAAGTCATGTTAATAAAGTCATTAACTTGATTACAGTCGTAAAAAGTAATAAAAGTCGAAAAATAATAAAAAAACAGACATTATAAATAATGTCATTAACTTAATCGTAAAATTTCTCTTTCCCGATATTATTAATAATCGACCGATGAATAAACGGCGCAGAAACATTTGCCACCAAAGTATATAATTTCAATTACTCAACCCCAAATAGCGGCACGCCGATCTTCATCCGCCCTGAACCTTGCCACCCATTGCATTTTCGACTGACGTAGTCAGTTTCCCGCCACCATTTTCGCAGAAATTTGAATGTCCCTCCTCATTTTGCACTGAGTCCAGCAGTACCAGCGACCAAACTGGCGGCTTCTCGACGTCTGACAATTGGCAGCTCAACAAATGTAAGTAATCCAACAAATATTCGCGACCGTAACTAAGAATCAGCACCCCCGCATGCAACGTAATTAACAACCCCAATCGATCGGCCTCAAACACATTCTAGGTTGTGTCATGGGAATCACGGATTTCGCACCGTACTCCAACCTCACCTCCGACACTTTTTGCTACACTTCGAAAGGACGACCGAAGGCGATGGCGAAAATATCAGGCACCCCAGAATTGGCGCGTTCACTGCGAATGGCAGATACGGGGTAAGTACGTGTTACTTTAATCGTCGCGCGTGTTCTAATTGTTCACCCGCAATTACAGCCTGCAACGAAGGGTCGACCGAAGGCAATGACGAAAATATCAGGCACTCCAGAATTGGGGCGGTCACTGCGAATAGCAGATACAGGGTAAGTACGTGTTACGTCGGTCGTCGCGCGTGTTCTGATTGTTCACCCGCAATTACAGCCTGCAACGAAGGGACGACCGAAGGCGATGGCGAAAATATCAGGCACTCCAGAATTGGGGCGTTCACTGCGAAAAGCAGATACGGGGTAAGTACGTGTTACGTGGGTCGTCGCGCGTGTTTTAATTGTTCACCCGCAATTACAGCCTGCAACGAAGGGACGACCGAAGGCGATGGCGAAAATATCAGGCACTCCAATTGGGGCGTTCACTGCAAATAGCAGATACGGGGTAAGTACGTGTTATTTTAATCGTCGCGCGTGTTCTAATTGTTCACCCGCAATTACAGCCTGCAACGAAGGGACGACCAAAGGCGATGGCGAAAATATCAGGCACTCCAGAATTGGGGCGTTCACTGCGAATAGCAGATACAGGGTAAGTACGTGTCACGTCGGTCGTCGCGCGTGTTCTGATTGTTCACCCGCAATTACAGGAATGGGGCATGCGTGCACGTCGAACGTGTGTATCTTCGGACGGTGCAGTGGGTGCTCCCGAGTACGTTTCCGACCGGCGTAGTCAGTTTGCTGGCGGTATTCGCGGTGTGTAGATCTGTCGGAAATTTGAACGTGTCTCGTCATTCCGCGCTTGGGGCCGGCGTTGTGAAAAGCTCGACGGTCAGTCTGCGAGGGTGGAGAAGACCAAGTGGGCCGACGCGAATGTAAGTGAGCATGCTTGCAATTTTTGTAATGCAGTGAGATGCGACTTCCTGACTTGCGCGGAGGTAGCGATTGATCGGTGTTAGCGTTTACTGCGATAGGAGGACGGTTGCGTTGTAGGAATTCGAGGATCGGAGCGAGTTTTGTTTTGCGCGAAATAATAGATCAGTGTCTTCGATCATCGGTGGAGTCTTCTGGCTGAGAGTTCTACGACGTTTCCAGGATTGAGGTGGTTTGGGAGGACAGAAATGAACTGTTGGAAAATGAGCGTAGAGGACGGTTGCGTTGTAGGAATTCGAGGATCGGAGCGATATTTTGTTTTGCGCGAAATAATAGTTCAATGTCTTCGGTCATCTGTGGAGTCTTCAGGATGAGAGTTCTGCGACGTTTCCAGGATTGAGGTGGTTTGGGAGGACAGAAATGAACTGTTGGAAAATGAGCGTAGAGGACGGTTGCGTTGTAGGAATTTGAAGATCGGAGCGATCTTTTGTTTTGCGCGAAATAATAGGTCAGTGTCTTCGGTCATCGGTGGAGTCTTCAGGCTGAAAGTTCTGCGACGTTTCCAGGATTGAGGTGGTTTGGGAGGACAGAAATGAACCGTCGGAAAATGAGCAAGAGTGCGGATGCCGGAGTGACGGAAGTGTCAAACGAGAATAATTGCGTGAATTAACAACCGCTGCGTAAATGCGCAGATATATAGATGGGAACAAGCGGAATTTTGGCTTGTCTGAAATAAGCGGTCAATACCTTCGCTCGTCGGTGAACGGAATGAGTATTGTCGACATTTTTGGAATAGAGGGATTTGAAATGTCAAAAATGAAACGTTCGGCAATGAGCGTAGAGTGCAGATGCCGGCGTAATCAAAGTGTCAAACGAGAATAGTTGTGTAAATTAACTTCTGTTGTGCAGATGCATAAATGCGCGAAGGATTCTAGCAATATTTTCTTACGTGAAATTTCTGTCGGCATTTATGGAACTGGGAGGCTGGAGATGCCAAAAATAAAGCGTCCAACAATGCGTGTAGCGTGCAGATGCCGGAGTGTGCAAAGTGTCAAACGGGATTTTTGTCAGAATAGTTGTGTAAATTCAACCATTTTATAACAATTGTACAAACAACTATAATAACAATTTTTATCAGAATAGTTGTGCAAATTCAACCATTTTATAACAATTGTACAAACAACATAATAACAATTTTTGTCAGAGTAGTTGTGCAAATTTAACAATTTTATAATTCCATTTACAAACAAATGAATGTTTGCTGCTTAGATGCACAAATGCATAAAGGATTTAAACAATATTCGTTTGCCGGTGAGCGTTGAATCTGAACATTTTTTCAAAATTTTCGGAGTTGAGAGATTGAGATGTCAGAAATGGAGCGTCCGGCAATGTGCGTAGAGTGCAGATGCTGGAGTGCGCAAAGTGCCAAACGTGAATAGTTGTGTATAAATCATCGTCTGCTGTATAGATGTGCATACATTGGATCTTATCTTATCGTTGTTGTATATGTTTTGAAACAACGTTGGTACGCGCATGCACATGCTTTGCGTGGCGCGTGTTGGGCCATTGAGATATGAACGTCTATCGTGCTGAAGCTCGCTTTCGCCTTGCAGTTTTAATTAGTTCAGTGCCGAAAAGTGCCGTTGCGATCAAACGAGGGTTATATATTTCTGTTAAATGCGAGTGGTAGGTGTCAACGTGGCGACGGTCATTTAAATTAAACACCTGATTGATGGAACAAAAGTTTTTTGGTGTGCAGTAATGTTTCGTTATGGAGTAACAGTCGTTTGCGATCTTTTTTCTTTAATTTATTTATTTTAGATAGTGTACGAATTGTTTTTAAACGTGAGGGGTGTGTGTCACTGTGTCGGCGGCGATAATTAAACATTAAATATCTGATTCATTGAGTGCCGTGAAACAAGTTCTTTGTTGTGACAGCGAGCTTTACAAAACTGCAGTATGGAAGATAGAGTTGTCTGTGCTTCAAATCGCCCGATCCTTTCACTATGGATGAACAGTTATTCATGACATTTTTTCTTTTCTTTATTTTAGATCGTACACATTAATCCGTGTCGTATATGAATTATGAAATATTATTTTATTTATCGTAGAAACTGAACGCATAGATACGAATATTACAATGTTGTTACGCAAAACTTTCATTATGCATTACTTGTGCGGGAGATATCGAAGTTTGAGACAGAAATGAATTTGGAAACATTCGCATTATTCCATTAAAAAGAGGCAGCAACATTTTCAAGAAAATATTAGTAACAGTTCAAAATAATGTCTAAGCAACCAGTTTAAAATAATTAAAAAATAACTGTACTTTCACTCGTGACATCGGAAACCCGTTAAATTCTGTGTTGAATGCACGGTTTAGTCTGAGCTCCCACTGCAATGTTTCTAATAAGGCAATTTGTCTTCTGCTTAGCGTACGTGTCATGCATATATTGTCAGTATTGTTTAACTCAGATAGCAGAAGTTAGGCGAACACCCACGTTGTAGAGTCACTGCACTCCGCGTGTTGCGATACGTGCACAGCGTGCAAAGTCAAGGTACATCACGGAGGCGGCAATAACACGAACAATGTTATTTTCGAACTCACGCACTACGTAACAGCCGCAACGCATTCGCATTTTTTCCCACAAATTCCCAGTGTTGATTTACTCGTAGTCTGATACTATTCTTACTCTTACTGTCCCGTTCATTCTAACCGTGCCGAATTTAGTACTGAATTATTTTTGTAATTTCGTCTAACGTCTGACCCTTGGTTGGTAGCACAATTATGTTAAGACTGTTCTGGGTTGGATTAATGAGACTAATAACTAATAAACTAACTAAACACTAATAATACTATTAAAATACTAGTAAATATTAAAAAAAGACGTAGTACTAGTGTAAATATGATTGTTGCAGGTAGTGGTATTCATAATTCTCAAATGTTTCATCTACTCATGTTTATCTAGATTATCAGAGTCATTTAGTTAGAGCAATAGTAGTCATTTAGTTATAACAATTTAGTATTTAACATAGAGCAATAGAATTTTTGTTACATTTTTATTGTATCCAACGTGTCACGCTACAAACATGTTTTTGCAGAGGTTCGGTTTAATTATACTTAAATCCAGTTAAGTATTTCCATAGACACATAGAGAAACGCACGTTTATCTACGTTATCAGAGTCATTTGCGTATTTAGTAAACAGCAATAGAATTTTTGTTAATATCCGCGCAACAAAATTCGCACGAGATAAAAACGTGGTCATAAGTGAACGTCTCGTACCGCGAGTATGTCTTTTGGCAAGGATCCGGTTCGATTGCGCCTAAATCGGTTTAAGTATTTCTACACGCCCATAAAGACTTTTTTGATACACGCGCGCAAGTGAAAACTACACAGCGCACTGATCGGTTAAAGGTCCGAGTACTTTCATCCAAAAGTCTGAACTTTGCGCGAACGTATCATCCTCACTGGGCAACGCATAAAAAACAGACGGCTGTTTAAAATAAACGTGCCCGCCAGTTCCCAAGCGAGCGCTGTTTGTGAATAATCACTAGCGAAATTATCTACGATCGCGTGTAACGAAACGCGGCCTCTTGACGTCGCAAAACATGTCACGGGGGTAATGAATCAGACCGTGATCTTGACATTCAGCAGTCGGCGCGTTTCTCGCTGCTGACTGCGATCGGCGAGAGATGAATCAGCTGTCGGCGGCGAGAAAAAAGAGGTTGTGTTAGAAGTGAAACTTCAAAGATACGGGGATATGAAATTTGCACGGTAACAGAACATTTAAACATGTGTAATTATGGGTCGAAAATATATCTTCATTCACTAGTGCCCGGGTCTCCACTGGAATCTAAAAAGAAAAAAATGGGTTTATGATAGCGAAAATATGATACACAAGTTCGGGATTGGAGTTTACTCAAATATCTACAAAACAACGCGTCGATATTTTCTTATATAATTTTTTTAATCTCTAGCAGTACAATTATAATAGTTCAACAATACATTTAAAGAATAAAAAAGAAAGAGGAGTCCAATATGGTTTAATTATGTTTGAGTTTTATACATAACTTCATATTCCACTGCTAAAATTTCAGTATAGTTTAGAATTTTGACACTTAATGGATTTCAGAACAAAATTCTCATAATAATAATAGACGGTGATTAAATTTGATACATGTCAAAGTGTATTTTTTATTTGTTCCTATAGTTACTTGCTTAATTTCATCTTATTGGCCTCGACCAATAAAATAAGCGTTGCTCTTTTCGTTACGCTTCTATTACTCAATGTGTCGACTTACTCTACCGCGAAAAAAGGAAGTTTCACTTAAAAAAGAAAAGCCGCAAATCTTATCGTGAAAGGTGGATAACCGAAGAGAGCCGGCATTTGCGGCGGTGAATTGATATATGGCTTGCGGAATACGTTGAAAGTGAAACGACAATGTCATTGTGAATAGTGCCATTTATATTTGCTGAATATTAATTAATTATGCGTTACTCTTGATGTAGCTTATAAGTGATAACTGACGTGGTCTTTGACCGACGTGTTATATAACGACAGTACGGACTGTATAGGCTGGACGGCAATAGATGATAAATACGTTGGTTATTTGTATATGTGTTGTGTACAGCAGTGTGACTGAATACCATAAAATTTAGTTGAGTGCTCAATGTGTGGAAACGGATGTCGCGAGGTGCAATGTATGCTTTTGTAATTTTGGTTACTGTTTCGGATATTCTTATTTACGCGGAGTATGAATTCTTTTGGTTGAAACGTTTAGCATTACAAGATGATTTTCGGGAGTCTGCGATTGCTGTGCAATAGAAATTCTATCCTTAGTGGGATCTGTTATATCTATATGTTTGTTTGTGACTTTGTAACGCAAGATAAAATTGATTAAGAAAGTAATAACAATGCAAAAACCATACACGTAAACTACGACTATACTTTTCTTCTCACACTTGTTATTTTTGCACTTGCAACGCTTGTTATTTTTATCACTCACAATTCACATCACTCACACATAACACAATTGTTAAACAAACTGATCACCTGCAACACCGCATTTAAAATTGAAGTTCATAGGTAATCTTCGTCTTTCTCTCTCATAGCAATCTTCATTCGCTTTGCTCTTTCTCTCTCTCTCTCTCTCTCATACTTTTGCATTTGCACATTCGCACAAGTTCAGAATCGCACGTCACAATATATGGAACATTAAACGTGTCAACAAAAGTAGACATATTCTACTTACATAGTTGAACGACGATTCTATTGGTGTAATGGGCAATGAAATATATATACATATATATATTTGAAAGTACCTGGTAGCACGTAATCAAGACCTAACGGCGTACTACAGAGTCAGGCTGAGAAATACCTACAAGCCAGCAGGAGGACGCATTTATTAGATTTCAAAGGAAACGAAATAGAAAGCTTATACCGGAAATAGCTATGCAGCTGAAACTCTAGAGGAATAAGACTGTATCAGCGTCAAAGGTGAAAGGATGAAGCTGATCTCCTCAGCATAGTGGCGTTAAAAAAGCGTTTTTTTGTTAAAAGAACGAAATGGATTTCACGCGGATATAAAAATTTGACCAACAGGAATAGACTAAAAGCCATAAGACGGTTGAGTAAAAGTTTGATTTTCACGATGTTAAAAAACAAATATGGAATAGAAACATAGTGGAGATAGTGTTATGAATTGAACCCGTTGTCTCAGGAAAAAATGAGAAATCTCATGAAAGCAGACAGTGGTAAATACATTTGCAAACTAAAGGTGTAACTACCTTCAAGAGAAAGATTGATGAATCAAATAATTGTTTTCAATGAGACAATGACTTAAATCATAGCAACCTACGCCTATCATATCCGTATTAAGAATTTTAATACAATTTATGACAATTTAAAGAGCTGTTAATAACGCAACTTTAATTTTATGGAATATTTATGCAACTCAACGCGCAGGAAAGTAACGGATAAGCGGCTTTTGAACAAGGAAGAGACATGATGTAATTCACAGGAAGTAGGGTGCATAATATCTGCGGAACACTTATGAAAATCTTTTACTAACGCCGAACGCTAAATAGACTGAGTGTATAAACAGCAACTCATTTCGGGAAAAAACTGTTAAGCTATGGTCTAAAAACAATTTTTAGTGCAACGCGGTGTAATGTACAGTGCAATCATTAACGTGAAACGTGCTCTTTGAAATTAGAAAGACGGTTTATGAGCGATAGCGTACGCATGCTTTAAGTGCACATTATAAAAGCGGTATAATATTAATATATTCGTCGGATTCCGTAAAAATGTTCATACTTACTTTGCTGCAAACTGTAAGTTTCTTACCCGTTGCAACACAATTACTCAGAATAGCGCAGCAGCAGATTTATAATTCTACTGTTACTGCTCATGATTTTGTTCTGTTTTTTTTTCATTTTACCGTTTATAATTGGAGGGCCTGGTAATTGATTAATTTCTATTTTTATATTTAGAGTATTTGGAAATTTATATTTCATACTTGATAATATAAAATGTATAAGTAGAGGATTTGATGATAGATTAATTCCTATTTTTAAAATTAGAGTATTCGCTAACTGATATTTCATATTTGGCAATTGATACTTTACATTTGGTAATCGATATTTTTATAATCGGAACATTTGGTAACTGATTAATTCCTATTATCCCAGGTTCTCCTGCTAGGGCTTATTCTTCCATAAATAATATAAGATTTCGAGTACTTCCTTCTGCAATTTCTTTTCTTTCTTTTGGATTATCTTTAGATGATGGTACAGGAAAGCTTTCGTACCGGACCGTAAAGCCTCTCGGAAGTGCAATTAGCATTTCCATCTGCATATTTTCCGTCCGAGACACTGCGCATACAGCGTAATTCTACGAACAAAGGAAAAACAGCCGATTATCGGTTAGTCTCGTATGCAAGCATTCTGAACGTAAGAAAGAATATGTGCCAGTATTGTTATCACGCCAAACGTACCTTTCGCTTGACTTTTTACGTCGCAAAACCAGAATGGCGTGCTAAATGCACACAGTCTGACAAACAGCGATCGAAAGAGTATTACAAATACTGTTAAAATACCCGTATACATAAATAGGTGTTAAATATTTTGATATTACAAACACTTTTGTATTATGAAAATATTTAACACCTACTTTGAAATACTTCAGTATAACACCAAATACTTAAAATACGTATATGTACTATAGTATATATATCTATGCATCTAGCAGATCAGTATATATATCTAGCAGAAATCGAATATTGGTATATTTTGAGGTTTCCGTGTATATACATGATCTATACAGACATCGGTGTATGTACAGATATTAAATATGAATATAATTTGTCCAGGTTTCGGTTCTATGGTATATATACCTATACCATAGAATAGAACCGAAACCTCAACAAATTATATTAATATATATATACATAGGTATATATACCTATACCATAGAATAGAACCGAAACCTGGACAAATTATATTAATATTTAATATCTGTTCATACACCGATGTCTGTATATATTCATGTATATACACGGAAACCTCAAAATATATCAATATTCGATTTCTGCTAGCGACTTTCGCCAAATTGCCGTCTGCGACTTTAAAACACAACGGGATCTTATTTTTGTCGTTTCTTAGTGGCTTCGTCATTTGACGCGTGTGAATGTTTTCACCTTCATTCTCCTCACACGTGCAGCCTTTCCGGAATGACGTGTAATTCAATGAAGCAGTGACTGCTAATGTTTATGAAACATGGTCGATTAACATTACTTTGTGTCGCGTGCATTGATTTATCAGCCTCTGCACTTACAATACGTTGTGCAAGATGTTCAGTGTAATTCGATTAAGTTGCTTTGTATTAATGACGAGACACTGATTGATAAGTGCGGCTATTACCATAAACACTTGAGTAACGACATGGGCTTACGTGTAATTGGATTTATTTCAATGAATCAATACCCTTCGATTTATACCTGCATCCATTTTTATTACGTTACGGAAAGTGAACGGTTTTATTATTGTTGTAGATGATGGCTAAAGATTTACGTAAAAAGACTATGTGTCTCTTTGATTAATAAAACACTTTTATGATAATGGAGCAATGTAATGTCAATTTTGCGTGGTTATTAACATATTTTACGTGACAGCATACGTACTATGTCACATTAAATTCAAAAGCGGCCGCACACATTTATCACATAAACACTTATTGCTTACATTTATGGTGAACGTGACAACATAAGAACATATAGAAATTAGCACTCATGCAGGTCATAATTTTGTAAACAGGATTAATAATCCCATATTCTTTGTTCAGTGTAATACACGTAACATCTTTGTTCAGTGTAATTCGATTAAGTTGCTTTGTATTAATGACGAGACACTGATTGATAAGTGCGGCTATTACCATAAACACTTGAGAAACGACATGGGCTTACATGTAATTGGATTTTTTTCAATAAATCAATACCCTTCGATTTATACCTGCATCCACTTTTATTACGTTACGGAAAGTGAACGGTTTTGTTATCGTTGGGGTAGATGATGGCTAAAGATTTACGTAAAAAGACTATGTGTCTCTTTGATTAATAAAACACTTTTATGATAATGGAGCAATGTAATGTCAATTTTGAGTGGATATAAACATATTTTACGTGACAGCATACATACTCTGTCACGTTAAATTCAAAAGCGGCCGCACACATTTATCACATAAACACTTATTGCTTACATTTATGGTGAACGTGACAACATAAGAACATATAGAAATTAGCACTCATGCGGGTCATAATTTTGTAAACAGGATCAATAATCCCATATTCTTTCGCGCGTAAAAACTAGATAGGTGTGTTTGAAAGCGTGGAGGCAAAACACGTCGAATGTTTTTTATCGAAGCATAAAGTTACAGATTTATTATTACTGTTGGAAAAAAGATTGTCTGCAAGAAAATGAACAATATGCATCTCGTGCCGCGGCAGACATGCGTAAGGATTAATGGAAGTTTGCAAAACAGCGGCGCGGCCAATAAACTAAGAGCGCGGCAAGTCTAGTAAAAAGTCAAAATTTCGGTTTGCTAAGTCAAACGTGCGTCAGTCCGCATGCAAATATATCGGCGAGAAGCATCGCGTTGATACGCGGCGGATGAAAAAAAATTGCAAAATTCGGGACGAACTGGTATCCTGCAAAAGCAAGGCGCCAACAGGTTCTCGCGTCGATAGAACCATTAAAGTTCTTCTTCTGGAAAACACTACGAATTCCATGTGATACCTAGTCCCGCCATTAACTTATCGAGACTCGTGGAAAAAGACTCGTCACTGTGACTTTGAGAATTTGTCGCTCGCGGTTGTCAGACGGGTAGATTATACATTTTTTTTAACGCTTTTTTAGATTATACATTTTATTTACTGATGCACTTCGGTGCTGGCGGAAAAATATAGGAGATTCTGCTGGTTCGTCAAAACACGCGGTTGCTTTGATGAAGTATAAATGTGGCTAGACTGAAAAGAATATAGAGTGATAGCCTTAATGTTAAATGATTAGAAAATTAGAGCACGGTTATGTCTGGAATGTCAGTCTTTGCATATTAATAGCGTTGCAGCATTGATTATACTCTTAGAATTGTCGGGTCAGTCGTGGTTAATTATGGACTTAGTGTGTGCTTTCTTTCGAGTAACGAGTTTATACGCACGACACTACGAGTTGATACTGTGCAGTAGATCTGTTAAACAGGGTGTCGGGTCACATAGATGCAATTTTGTTTTGATTTTTTATACTGGCAGGAAAGTTGAAGATTTTGCCATTAAGAAAATTCTCTGATGACCTGAATAGGTGAAAATTGGAACGCTGTCGCCTAGCATATCCCAAACAACCTTCAACAGCTTTTATCAAGTAGTTAATAACAAGTAGATAAAGCATTGAACGGATAAAACACGACGCTTTTCCGATTTTCTGGCTTTCGACGTTTTCATTCAATGGCTGTATTTAATTCGTCTAATCACGAGCGATACTTTTCCGAATTTATCGTCCGGTAATTTGGCAGAAGCTCATTATGCAGAATTTCTTTCGGGTTCCATCAGACACAGATCATGACTTTCTTCAGTTGAAGACCAGTTTCTAGGGTGGCATAAAAATTCTTAATTTTGTTTTCCTCAAGATCTTTTCCGTTCGTTATTGCCGCAAATAATTAATTTTTCGTCCCCACCACTATTTGCTTAAAAAACGGTGACCCCTTGTTGCGTGTCTATAATAAATATTGAGTCTACGAGTCGCGAATTAAATTTCCAACCATCAAATTTCTTTTCTAATGATAACCACAGGATGGTGGCTATTTTTATCATTAATTCATGCGTTGTAGAGCATGGCTCATTCTCAGTGTTTTGATCTGATCTTCCTCAATAGCGGAGGGCCTACTCAGGCGTTGTTCATCTTCGCACTGAAATTACCAGCTATAAACCTGGCAAACCACTTCCGCACGGTTCTTCCAGCTACAGCAGTCACCATAAACAACGGCTGTCTTGTTTGCTGCTTGTCTGGCATTTTTACCTCTCTGTTCAAAGGAGAGCATCAAATGCCTGTTTCCTTACACATTGAAAAGCGTATAAAACTAACCACGACAGATGTATCTCAACCAAACTTTTTTTCGAAAGACTCCTGAACGGTCATTTTTTAGAATGTGTACGCATGTCGTTTATTTTTTAGTAAAGCAATCATTATTAACAGCGGCCGTCTTGTTCGTTGCTTGTCTAGAATTTTTGCTTCTCCGTTCAAAGAAAAGCATGCCAACCAAACTTTTTTTCTAAAGACTCTTGCACGGTCACTTTTTCGAATGCGTACACATGTCGTTTATTTTCCGTCATTCTGACGTATTCACAACCGTCCCAATGCCTACCAAAAATCGGCCTTTACAGACAATATTTCGTCTTGATTTCAGCGCCAAAAACGACAGACGGCGATCAGTCTTCGGGGTGGAAGAGGCTTCACAGTGATGGCACTGGCGGATCGGTGATAAGACGGTTCACGAGCTGACAGCAAAACTCTGGCACGATGGAGACGAAAGAGAAGAGCGAACTGGTGATGTACGGCGATCAGGGTGTCTACGATTGCGTAAAATGCATCCCGGTGAATCACGATCCGCGGCGTGCGATGTCGCATCTGTCGAAAATGTACCCGGTCAACCTCGAGTTCAACGATTTATGCTACAGCGTGACGACAGGCAGAAAGAGTAAGTGTTTTTCATGTGTACTTTAGCTTTTTAAATTATTTTAGCCGATACGCCTTCTTATGGTTGAAATTTAGAACGTGTATTTATCAACTTGACATGTTCGGGATATATTACAAAATTTATTTTGAGTTACAAAAAACCTTTATGTATTAGCTATAAACTACCTCTTTAACACGTTGACTGCTAAGCGTATTTTACTATGTTAGAACCGCGATGCTACGAAATACTACAGCGTTTGACTGAATTATGCAAAGTGTAAATAATGTGCAGGTATTGGACACCAAAGGATCGCATCACTATTCTAATAACAACTGCATTTATAAAATAATAATTGCTACCCATTGCGAATATTTTAGATCTTCAGTAAAATCTCTTGCGTCGGTCACCGGTGACCATCATGGCAGTCAAAGTGTTAAATGATTTAAGATAATAGCCTTGTTCGGTTGAAATGTCGAGCATTCATCAGGAAAAATTCTATAAAAACTTCCGCATATTTTAGTACATAATCTTACTCCACATAGAAAATGTCTTCCGTCCCACGGCAAAAAGATTCAGTAGCTGTTTACTGCAAAGGGTTGACGTCTAAATGGAATTTATTCAAAATATTTCCGCATTAATACTCTCTCGTGCGTTTACATCGAGTTGCACAAATTAGTGGGTATCTCGTGGATTGCCGTATAATTATAAAGGTATCTCTATTGCATGATAGAAAGTATCACGCACGGAGTTCACCAAGCGAAATATACGTAACATATAAAATAAAACACACGCAATCGAAAATGAGATGTTTCAGCGGCGAAAAGACGTCGACGGCGTCGATCGACTAAGTTACGTCATTTATCTATCGGGCATTAATTGACAGAATCGGTTAAAACGCAAAACCTTGGAATATCAAACGAACGTACGCGTTAAACTTTCCCGATTTTTTTATACGTTCTAAACATTCGTGCATGTCGATCGGCAATATTTCTCGATTCACTCGATAACGCTCGACATCGTTTACACTCTGGTCAGTTGTTCCGATATTTGTTTTCCGTTAATGGCATTGACTTAGAAAGGGACGCAAGTTTCGTCCAATCGCTTACGGATCATTATCGTAAGTTACGTAAAAAACAAGGCGAGCCAGTACTCTTCTATTCAGGTTTCTATGTTTAAATTCATTTTTTGTTCCGCAAGACACGTGAATCGTTAGCGCGAAAGAAGTTTCTATCGTCTAAGAGTCTGGGTTGTTTCGCTCTTCCATCCAAATTTCGATTTTATAATGTTAGGTTTAAGGTTGGTATTGTGAAAAATTACGAAAATTAATTATTACATACAAGTTATATATATATATATATAAGAAAATATATAAACCGCTAATAATCAAATAATTTAAAGAAACCTTATATGTTCAAACTGCGCTAAAACCAGAAGGTTATTTTTTATCTGATTCCATACTTTACTTGCTTGCTATTTAAAGATCGATGTTGTTATGCTCTTCCATGCAAATCTCGATATTATACATAAACACTTAATGATTAAAAAGAAATTAAAAAGGAAACTAGATTAAACCCGTGATAAAACAGAAATGTTATTTTTTTTATTATTCGGTCTTCCATCCAAATTTCGACTTTATAATGTTAGGCTTAAGGTTGGTATTGTGAAAAATTACAAAAATTAATTATTACATACAAGTTATATATTAATATATATAAGAAAATATATAAACCGCTAATAATCAAATAATTTAAAGAAACCTTAAGAAAGCTATGTTCAAACTGTGCTAAAACCAGAAGGTTATTTTTTATCTGATTCCATACTTTACTTGCTTGCTATTTAAAGATCGATGTTGTTATGCTCTTCCATGCAAATCTCGATATTATACATAAACACTTAATGATTAAAAAGAAATTAAAAAGGAAACTAGATTAAATCCGTGATAAAACAGAAAGGTTATTTTTTGTCTCGTTCCATAATTTGCTTGCTTGCCTTTTAAAGATCGACGTTGTTTTGCTCTTCTAGGCAAATGTCGACATTTTACATACAAATGCTTCATGATTAAGAAGAAATGGTTAAAAACCTTGAAAAGGAAACTAGACTAAAACCATGATAAAATGCGTAGGCTACTTCTTGTCTAAGTCTATCATAAATGTCATGCAAACGGAAATAAGTATGTGTGCTTTGTTGTTTGCTTTGCTGGATGCCTTGGTGAAGATTACTTTGATTCCGGACGCTTATTAGAGCTAACGGTATGACTACATTGCGGAATCGGTTTTTACTGTGACAGTAGAAAAGTTGAATGGACTGCGAAACGTCAATTTTCTGATATCTCGGGATGTAAGAAGTTGAGAATAGTAATTCAAATATATTGCAAGAGTCGCATTTCGTAGACATCACTTCGAAGCATTAGTTATGCAAAATCATCATTGTGATTAGAGACTCTTAGAAATTGTCGGCTGTAAGCATTCCTGATGATAATTTTTAATGTCGGGGGACTTTGCATTGTACTTTTATGTAGGATTGAAACATTTTGTTTACATTGTAGATGCATTTTCTGGTGTACGCGAGTAAGCATTATGAAGATAATCTTATATTTAGTCTATTGCTTTCCTTTCTTCGTCAAGTTTCGTAAGACCGAGATCGAACTAGCGATTTAAAACTTCCACACTATTCGTTGACGTAAATTCGACTAAACAAAGGCATAAATTCACTAAGGAAATGCAATGTCAACAATTTATATTACGAATATATTGTTGAATCTACAATAAATATTATATATCCCATACTTAATAAATATTATAAATATTAATATAATATATAATATAATATAAATTAATATAATATATATCATAAATATTACTTACTGAATATAATAAATATTATATACTCAATATATTTCTACAACAAACATTTCTGTTCAATGAGAATCGTTTTCTTCTCTAAAAATCCCGTATAGGCAGGGTTAAACGAATATCGCCTTCGCTCATATCGTAACTCGCGCAATAATGTACCTTAAGATTCTTTGCAAAACTTTAAAAGTGACTTTAATGTCTTTTCAAGAAAATTATTTATCGTTTACGTTTTTGAGTTAATTCGTATTGCGAAGTGACTCGTTAGACGCAAGTTTATGGTTGTCTATGCGCTGTATGAGGTGTCACTAAAGAAAGGCAAACGTACAGGCAATAAAAAGGATAATAAATCGGTTCCTTATGCCATATTAGTAAACTGATTAGTCAGCGCGCGGAGTAAGTCGCGAAATGAACAACCTCGGTCTTTCCTCAACTCGTTTCATTAGTCGCGCGCAG
The DNA here is from genome assembly GCA_033815515.1 of Cryptocheilus praepositus. Taxonomy (NCBI): domain Eukaryota; kingdom Metazoa; phylum Arthropoda; class Insecta; order Hymenoptera; family Pompilidae; genus Cryptocheilus; species Cryptocheilus praepositus. The sequence goes on from JAWWQZ010000227.1 coordinate 3,915,864, forward strand.
ATGAAACGAAGGACTTCGATAAAGTTCGAGATTGCCGTGTTCTGATCGCGATTTACAAGCGACGAAAAACAGCAGAGTTTCAACAAATTCGCGTAATAGTAATTATGACTATAATTCGTCGAACTGTGCGCCGTGCGCTCGATTTGAATGCAAATTTATCGTTTCCGTGGAAATGTATCTCACCCGTAAAAAGTGTATCTCGTCGCTGTTTGTCCGACGCGCTTTCATTAGGAGAAGAATGCAAGGACGTCGTGTGACGTTAGTGAGAGAAGCAATTCGGACTGATGAATAAATGTAACGAGCGCGACGCGTCTTAGGCAACCGTCGAATTTATGCTGTTGGATAAATATTTAATTGAACAAATGATAACGCGTTGACTGACGCACCGGAGACTGTTCGTTCGATTGAATGCTTGGAATAAATAAAATGGGACGAATATTGTCAATGAAAAATGTCGAAAATCGTGGCTGATTGGACTGCAATCTGGATTAAAAATGATCCATTCACGAATTAACGATTTTAACACTGTGTGGTTGCAATTTTCGGTGGTTGTTATTAACGAACGAAGGTATATATGTATATATGTGTACGTACAAATTAATTTTCTAGTCAAGTTTCTAATTATCAAATTCTGCACATTGCATACCTGTATATTTTTGGTCAATACGTCAATTTCACGGGTTTTGGATTTCACGAGAAAAATTGCAGAAAGTGTTCCTATTATTGTCTAGCAGCGTTTTGCTAATTCCTTTTCTTTCATTGAAATTTGACTTGCACTCTCTGTGCATCTCGTTTTCTTTCATTGAAATTTGATGAAAAAGAATAATTACACAGATTATTTATTACATTACTTTCTTATATATAATTAAAAAGATTGAAGCAAAATTTTTGTAATCCGGATCATTAGTCACTATCTGCGTCACCCAAAGTTACATCCCAACGTCTCTGTCCCAGTTGCATTAATCACTCACATTTCAATTCACATGATCAAAACAACTGTATTCATTAATTTATCGGCACAACAAACGTTGCACTCTTTAGCCAAAGAAACGCAGAACCGATCAAGACACGTCATGAACACTGAATCTCATATCCCTCTGCATATAAATCCGTCTCAACAAGCGTCGCAGTATTCCTTAACGAAAGAAGCTCAAGACCGATCAGACCGCATCTCAAACACTTCTGCCTATACTAGTACAGACCCGATCATATATCAAATCGCACTTCTTGCATTTCTCGAAAAAACAATGACTGTCAATTAACACGTTGACTGCCAAGCTATTTTTCTATACTAGAACAGCGATGCTATGAAATAATACAGCGTTTGACAGAATTATGCAAAATGTAAATAATGTGCAGGTATTGAAGACCAAAGGATCGCATCACTATTCTAATAACAACTGCATTTATGAAATAATAATTGCTACCCATTGTGAATATTTTGGATCTTCAGTAAAATTTCTTGCGTCGGTCACCGGTGACCATCATGGCAAAGTGTTAATATTTGCTTTTTGTCACGGCCGATTGACAATTGCTTCATCAATTATTTGAATCACCCATAACTTTTACTGTACATTCCTTCCGACCATCGGATGTAAAATACTAGTAGCAGTGCATGCGTGCGTACTAGTACGGTAATGCAAATTTGCGAAATTTTTAAAAGTCGCGCTGAACTGTCTGTCGTTTCAAGGATCAGAATTGCGCGCGAACGAGCACAAGGCACCGCACCTTTGAGAATTTATGATTGGCATTGAGACCGGGCGTTATTAAATGTTTTGCCGCGCACATTTGCGTGACATAAGACTGTCTGGCGGAAGGCGTTTCACGCGCCTCGCCTGTTGATCTATGTGCGTCGCGCTTGAAAAAGTACGGGCCGCGCAATTTCTTACCTACGATTTTTCAATGCCTCCAGTTCGTTCAACCTGTTAGACGAGGATCCCACGATGTTTCGCGCATAAATGTGTCTTGCGTGAAAAAGAAACGAGTGGGCTTTTGGTTTATTGACAGTCATGGTGGAGGGTTCCGAAATTTGCTCGATGTGATGTCATGCGACGGTGGCTTCATTTGTTGCGATGGATTAATACCAAATGAGTTTATCCAAAAACGGTGGAATTCATCATTTGTCATAAGCGATGGTCCGGAAATTTTCGGGATTTAATGTAGTGCGGTACATTACACACCACACATGCAATACATTAAATACAATACATGCTATACATGCAGTATATTGTTACAATTATATAAAATACATCATAAATAATACAGTACACACCGTACATGCAACACATGCAATACATTACATACAATACGTGCTATAAATGCAATACATTACATACAATACATGCTATACATGCAATACAGTACACACAGTACATGCAATACATTACATGCAGTATATTGTTACAATTATATACAATACATCATAAACAATACAGTACACACAGTACCTGCAATACACGCTATACATGCAGTACATTACATACAGTACATGCAGTATATTGTTACAATTACATACAATACATCATATACAATACATGCCATGCATTCAGTACATCGTTCACCATCACTCATAGCAAAGTATTTCAAAATTTCCCGGATTTAATACACCGCATCAGTTGCTTCACTTGGATTGCAATCGGCCGATTCAATTGATTTCGTCGGTCAAGCTTTGTACGGCAAGGTTATTATAAATTCGACGCCGTGCGACTTCCACTCCCGCCGCTGTTGTTCGGAAGGCGTTAATTTCCATTCACTGTTTTCCAATGTAAATCAGCGGTGACCCGTGCGGCCGGGCAAGATAGATTATCCGAAGAAAATCAGGTTTCATCGCGATGTTACGCCACGACTGACGATTGGCCGCTTCCGCCAACAGGTCATCGCCGCGGCGCTTCATAGCAATACGAATATGCTAGTGTGAAATCCAGCGATAGTTTTGCCAGCCTTCAACTTCGACGTTCTTCGTTCAAACGAACACCGCGACGCTCGTTTGCAATTGCAAGCGAGTGGTCCATTTAGAATCGTGCTAAACAACAGTCTTTCGTGAAAGTAGGAAAACTTGAATGAAAATAATGCGGACAGTTATCGGTTCAGACCTTTGGACGAATTATATTTGATAAAATTCTCTGCATATCTCGAGGATAGTAAACTTGCTCCATGCAGAGAATTTGAGCATTTAATTTGAGCATTGAGCATTTAAGCCATTACATTTCAATAATTTACCGTACCATTGTTAATTATTCTACCAATAAGAAGCTGCATTATATTTAGCCACGATTTAAGTTGCAGTCGTTCATAAATATAAGAAAAATTGGATGAAGATAATGTGGCGTTTTATTTGTTCAGACGTTTAAACGGGTTATATTTGATAAAACCGGTACATATAAAATTTGTAATAAAGTTGAAATTCATATTTTTTGGTACGAAATTAAATTATATAAAATATTACATAAAATTCGTAATAAGGTTCAAATACATATGTTTCAAGTAAAAGAAAAATTGCGAAGCTTTTAAAAGCAGACAGACGCAGAATCGAAAGTCGCGATTTTAGCGAACGCTGAACTGATTGCCGTAATTCTGACAAGCGCGACTCAGGTGTAGCAACATTCGACAGTCGCGGAATTTCAAAGTTGGAAGTCGACAGGTATGAAGGCGCCAGATAAAAAAATTGCCTTGTCGAAAAGTGCAAGTTTTATATCTGGACGCTGACGAATTGAAGGCTCAAAAACAGCAAACAGCAGAGCTAATGAGCGCGAAGTTAAAAGCGCTGTTGCTTTCCTTTGGCCGCAAAAAGAAGAAAGCTGAACGGCATTTTAATCGGCGCCACGTACAGGCGTGGGATACACTGAAACCGATAGTATAATAACCTGATACTCTAGTCGTCTTCACAGAAATGTCCTTTAACATTAGATTTACGGACATGTGTCAAATGATACACAAATGAAACCCAACATTTTATTAAACAGACAACTTCCGCACTTTCTTCTACAATGCACGAAACTGAGGAAAAAATAAAATTGTTATCTTCAAGCCGTGTTAGTAACTGAAACAGTAACATCCGTTCTTCATTTTGATATTTAGCACTTTTCGGCATACGAGTTGCCAACGTGAATGCGAAGGTAAGAATATAAGCAATTTCGCCATTAATATTTGTAATATTGAATTATTTGAGATATTGAGTGTATATATTTTTAACGATTACTTTGTAAAGACTTTTTTATTACATTAATATTTGTATTCGAAGCAATGCTTTCATGTATGGAGCCAATTTATTAGGATTATTGATCAATTCGCAATCGCATTAAAGTGACTCGCATCCATAAAGTTAGCATACTACATAGAATTTCGGAATTAGAAGGCTTAGAAGGATACTAATTTGTATACATATATATATATTGGTCCTATCAAATGGATAAAAGTCAACACAAATAATAGGAGAGCATCATGAACAGATTCTCTCATTTTCGCTTAGAAACTCGGAATGCGATAAAATGATCTAGTGTGTTCTTCCTGCAAGATAAAGCGAGCGCAATCGAACAGACAAAACGTTTGTCCGCCTATGCACGTCTCTGCTCAATCATGCAGCACGACTGGCCGTAGTGTCGGGCTAATACATTGTTTGGCACTTGCGGCAAATCACACGGCATATCAGGGACAACGGTAGTTACATGATAAAAATAAGAAAACCCGCTAAGTCACTATTGAACTTGAAGCATCGAAATGCACGCGAGAGACGACAAACAATTCATTGACGACTGGCATTGTGGGATGGGAAAATCGAAGCAACGTCACTGCGGGACTTGAAATGCAACTATAATACTTCAGATCCCCAGGCGCTATTGATCGAGTGAAGCATTGAAATGCCGCGAGAAACGTCGAACAATTCAGTGACCATCGCTATTGTGGGATCGGAAAATTCACGCAACATCACTGTGGGACTTGAAGCAAAGCTACTTTGTTCAAATCCTCAGACACTATTAACACGTTGACTGCCACGGTGGTCACCGATGACCGGCGCAAAAGATTTGACTAAAAATGCAAAAAATTCGCAATGAAACCTATTTACACTCTTGTAAAAGCAATTAATATTGAAAAAATGCTTCAATACTGTGGTTTCTAATAACTCTGTGTTTCCTTTATTCTGCACAATTTAATTATACTTTGCAGTATTTCATCGCATCGCGGTTCTAACGTAGCAAAATACGCTTGGCAGTCAACGTGTTAACGCTAGATGCATTTGATGTGCATAACAGAACCTGCTTACGCTTCTGTCCTACGCTTCTGTACTACTCGTTCTGACTTTTACCCATTTGACAAAGACTACAATGTAACCAAATTAATATCCTTCGCAGCCTTCTAATCGTGATGTTCTTTATGTCGTATGCTTATTTGTATGAATGCGCGTCATTTTGCGGCGGTCGTAAATTGAACATTAATCCTAGTAAATCGCCTTCACCCATGACAGCACTACTTCAGAAATGAATGAAGAGGTTCTTACAAAGTAATCGTCAAAAGTAAGTACACACGGTGTAGTGGAAATGCTGTAAACCGAATGTTTCAAATCTGCAGTGGTTGGCACGGCTGATCTGGTTATGGACTTATCTCCGTATTCACGTTGGAAAGTCGTAATGCCGAAAAGCATTTATTGCCAGAAAAAAACGGATCTCAGTATTTCGATTGCTCTCCTAATACGAAGACATCTTAGAGGTTTCATTTTTTGCTTGGTTTTGTCCATTGAAGAAGAAAGTACAGAACAGTTGTCTGAATAAATGAACGTTGAATCAATTTGACGGGTATCCATAGAAATAGTATATAAGAAATTTCCATTAATCTAGTGCCAATTGAAGAAAACATTGAAACGCACGCGAGAAACGCCAAGCAATTTATTGTGGTATTGTAAGATCAGAAAATTGACGCAACATTACTCTGGGACTTGAAATACCACTACTTCAGAATCTCAAGCACTACTGATGGAGTTCTGCCCCTGGGGCAATGGTTTGCAACCGGTGTGTCTCGAAGAAATCTTAGATGTGCGGCAAACGTTTTGAAAGGCCATTAATTAAATGATTTTCGAAAGAAATCTAATCAGTTAGTGTACATATCTCTAACGGATATTTATCTCTGGGCATACCTTTTTTTTCTTCTTTTTTATCCTTGGAATTTAAGTGTGCGGCGAAAGTTTAACTATAGGCTCAAATGAGCTGAGGGATAAAAAAATGGTTAAAAAATAATGCCTGGGGCTTTTGTTTCTTTTCGGTACGTTCCAACTTCTCTCTCTCTCTCTCTCGCTCGTTCTATTTATCTGTCTGTTCTTCAGTGCCCTTTTTACGTCACGTAATGTATTATCCCGACAGTCGGAGCTGGTAAATTTAGAAATTCGTTTGTGTGCCAGTCGATTAATTATTTTATTAAAATTTAGTATTCAAAAAACCCGTATATTTCGACACGTGGTGCGTCCTCTTACTGAAGGAGTAAACTTTCGTACTGACATCCTATAACAGTAAGAAAATTGTATGTAATCTGTACAGTACTAAAATTAAAATTATACAATATACATGTTACCGTGAATGACCGAAATTGGAGAATGTCGACTTTCACCGGTGAATGTCAACAGATACCAAATACGTCGGTGAAAGATCGAATATTTCATTACATTGTTGTACATAAGGATCCTCTTCGGTATGTGTCAACATTTACCGGTGTAAGTCAGAAATAAGGGTATTTAGCAAATATTTCGGACATACACCAAGCGACTATGTGAATGTTCACATTCACCGGTGAAAGTCGACATTCTCCAGATTTCGGTGTTTCACCGTAACATATGCAAACAATACGTACAGTACAAAAATGATATGTAATATGTTTCAACCGAAGCCTCGAAACAATACAGTTTACACATTTAACAAAGGCACGTGCCTGATGTCGAAAATCAAGATTGATCGGTCCACGTCACGCAAATATCTGAGTTCCTATTTCTTCACGCACTATCTCTCTCTTTCCTTCCATTCGTACGCCACCGAATAATTGTTCATCGATTCCTTGCAACCTACTGCGATCAAGGCCAGAAACGTAGATTCCAGCTGATTCCTTTCCGCGACGATCATGACACGAGCCTTCAAGGAAACCTAATTTTGCCTCAGGGCGCTAATTAGCATAAATCAGCGTGCAGCCTAATTACTCATTCGCTTGCCCGTAACAGCAGCTGATCTTAGATCACCAAGTAAAAGATGTGTACCTGTCAGGCTCGTGTGGTGTACCAATTCTTCAACGAAATTCGCCTTGCCGAGTGGTCGTTTGATTTATCGCGCGTATTAAAAAATCAGGGACGAACGTACTACGTGTCTAAACTTCAGCTGAACGTTGCTCAGGGTGTCGATTGCTTGGCGGTTGTTTTCGCAAGTCTGACCTCTTTGAAGGAACCATCCGTCGACGTAATTACAAATGCGTCACAACATTGTATGTTAATAACGTTGCGACGGATTACAATACGCAGATTTATGTTGGCCGATGTCATGCGATCTTTTAGCATGTTTGCGCTTCTATGCGCGAATATTGTTGATCGCCCTTGAGTATAATATTGCTTTCGAGCGTGCGTCAGGTTACCTGGGTGTGAAAGTACAAAATTGTACAATTCTTCGGTGTAGGATCGGTTTTTGTAGTCGATAGTGCGCGATAATTATATTATGCGCCTGATTTTTGGGATCCTAAAGACGCTTTGGATGGCTTCAAGCTTCTTCATGATTTTATATACATATCACCCGATCTAATTTTTGGGATCCTAAAGACGCTTTGGATGGCTTCAAGCTTCTTCATGATTTTACATATATATCACCCGATCTGATTTTTGGGATCCTATATATACTTTTAGTAGCTTTAAACTTCTTCACGTACGCTTCGCAAATATTTTTTGAGAATAATTTTTTGTGATCAGAGAAATACTGAAAAGAGTAGTTTAAGGGGGTATACAATTATTCATTAGTCAAATGGACTTTTTGGGAGTTTAAATATTTGACAACCATTTCGCTTTGTAAGGAAATAAGTCGTCTTGAAGGCGGTTTTAGCTTTGCGTATCTCGACACGTTCGGTCTGCAAACATACAGTTAAATAACAAGTTTTCTTCTTTATAAGAGTTTGCTTCGAAAGTTTACACGTTTTGGATTAATGAGTTTGTTTGGCGTTTGATTAAGCGTAGGATTGCTGGCGAGTTTGCCGCGATTTTCGAAGCCATCTAAATGTGGAAGGTAATAGTGGACAAATATCATTGAATATTCCTGTCGCTGTCGATGAAGAGCAAAAACAAACAGTACGCCATGGGCCTTAATCTGGACCCTCCTTAGTTATCTGTCAACTCTGACGTAATTAAAATTTTACGACCACTTAACACTTATTATGCATTCTCGAAGGATAACAGGGTATAAGGTTATGCGTTTGTTCTCATTCATGCTGCTGTATAATCATACTGCAGAGTGCATTAATGCAGATAGCCAAACAAAAATGAGGCGAGGAGAATAAAATGAAAAGGAAATAAAAGGAAATGGACAAAAAATAATAGATTCTTGCTAATAAGGTATTTGCTATTGCTTCTATTTTTATTACTCCCGTGATCTGTAATAATTCAGAGTGGTCCGTCTACATTTTTTACTTTCATTTGAAGCAGGCATCTCAAGTGTACAGGGAAAATTGTACGGTGTGTTGTTCTATATTATGGAAATTATTGAAGTGTAGAGAAAAAAATATAATTAACGCAACGGCACGGCAAGATTTTTGTTTTTTGTTCTTGAGGAACTCAGCAGTGAATAATTAACGATTGAGTTGTGACTTTTGCTAGCGACAATAATTATAACAGCAAGAAACTAAACGCACGTATAGCGGCAGTGTGTCTAGAGAGAAGAAGTTTCGCGTTGTTAATAAATCTATGATAGTTTTTGCATCATTCAGAGGTTCAACAGAGTGCCAACGTAAACAAGATCTTATTCAACAAACAAGTCATTAGACGCTCCCGGCTACAATGTAATGTAAATCCAATAAGACAATGAAACATCGTTATTGCATAATGTTAGGATCTGTCACAAAAAAGCTCATTATCAACATAAGTGACCTGAGCGAAAAAAACTACCGTCATCTGAGTTATTGCCGATAAAGTATACAGCATTGCAGTTTCATTCTTTTCGCCTGCAGTCTCAGTTGGTTCAACAATGATAATCCTTATCGCTCAGTTAATTGACACTGAAATATGTTGCTAATTTTTTACTGTCTTCGCTTTCTGGTATTTTTCAATCCGTACGCAAGTGCACGTTAACGTGTTCATAATGCAAATAAAATTAATATCGTTAAGTGAATAATGTGAACTTCATAATTAGCTGAATAATATTATGAAATAAAAAATCCGCTGTTCAATGATAAATGAAAAATACAGTACATTTAGTTCAATAACACCAAAAATTATTATTGCTGTTGTTGTTGTACTATTAACACGTTGACTGCCGTGGTGGTCACCGGTGACCGGCGCAAAGATTTTATTCTAAATGCAAAAAAATTCGCTATAAAGCCTATTTGCAATCTTGCAAAAGCAATTGATATTGGAATGATGCTTCAATACTTTGGCTTCTAACAACTCTGCGTTACCTTCATTTTGCACGATTTAATCATACTCTGCAGTATTTCATCGCATCGCTGTTCTAACATAGCAAAATACGCTTGGCAGTCAACGTGTTAACATATAATATGTAACAATACGTAACCATCAGTTACAAATTGTATCAGTTACAATACGTAACCATCAGTTACAAATTGTATCAGTTACAATACGTAACTATCAGTTACACAAAAAAACATATTTTTTTAATAATACCTAAAACATTTCCAATTATACAATTTCTGAAAGTTTCAGAAAAATTGCTTCGTAGATAACAAAGTTATGATTCTTTGTAACGTACAAATTTTCCAAAAACGTGCGGTCCGAGGCGTATTTCTTACAGATTTCTTAGCGGTTAAAGTGTTAAACTAATAATTCGAAGAATAATAAAAAGCAAAGGCCGCGATAACGTGCGTTCGGAAATCAAACCCATTTGTACTCCACCGTGTCACATTAATGCGAGAAAATCGGCGACTCACGCGATTAGAAATCCGCTTCTCCGATCGTGAAAATAAACGTGCGCATCGATCTGCCGCTCGGAAGCGCACGAGGGAAAAATTTTGCTCGAACGATCGTCTCTCCCTTTCTCTTTCCGCGGACCCACTTATTTGGCGCGTCGGTTTCTGCCCGCTAGAAGCAATTATTGTAGAGAGCCGTGTCCGCACCGCCAAGAAGACGGTTTTCAACGTCAGAACACGCGAGCACCGTCGCGTCACGGTGAACAGCAAGAAAGCAGGAAAGGCAGGAAGTCGATGAGACGCTCTTATCCGTTCACCCCGTAAATTGAACCGATTGCGAGTGCCGAGAGTGATCAATTAGCTAGTGAACTGTTTTCGGCGAGTATAGTCGTCGTGAAGAAACGATAACTTGTTATGACGCGTATACGCGTTATGAATGAGATATGGAAAATAGAAATTATTATTATGAAAAAATTACGTATAACATTATGAATAAGATATGGAGAATAGAAATAATTGTTATGAAAAAATTACGTATAGCATTATGAATGAGATATGGGGAATAGAAATAATTGTTATGAAAAAATTACGTATAGCGTGAGGTTGGATTGGTTTTATCGGTTAGGGTAGTTATCGTACGTGCGTCGTCGGTGCAGTGATTAATTAATAAATCTCAGTAGTTAATTAGTAATAGTAGTATAAACTACTACTATATTAGTACTATATTAGTAATTAAATAATAAATATCAGTAGTTAATTAGTAGTAGTAGTTTGTACTACTACTATATTAGTATTATATTAGTAGTTAATTAATAAATCTCTTTCATGCAATATTCACCCAAGGACTGTTACCAAAAACCCTGTCAGTAATGAAACCGAAAAATTAGTTAATGTAAAAATATATTCGTAGAATTTAAGATGCTTTGAATATTTAGAGGCCAAAACGAAATAACACGAATAAATAAAAGATTAAAATATTAATATGACAATACTTTATATCTTATATGCTCCTGATAATAATTCTTTGTTTTCCAATACAATTATTATTATTTATGTTAGTTAAAATGAAAATATATTCGCAGAATTTTAGATGCTTTGAATATTTGGACGCCAAAACGAAATAACACGAATAAGTAAAACATTAAAAATTAAAATATTAACATGACGATACTTTATATCTTGGGTGCTCCTGATAACGATTCTTTGTTTTCCAATACAATTGGTCCTATTGGAAGGCACAGCAAACTCACTTTAAGCAACTTTTAATCTCAAGATTGTTATAATCTCAATCTAACAGCGGTGGTAGTATGTACACGTGTATACCAGACAATCAAGTAATTAGCAAAAAGTGTGCACAAAAACAATTGGACGAAAATGTATTTCTTGCTGCTAGATAAATAGACAAACTATAGATCGACAAAGAATCAGAAGCAACACAAAAACTATGATTCATAGACTCATTATCGAAGTGTTCTGACATGTCATAACTTTGTTAAATTGGTTTGAAGGATGTCACAAGAACTTGCGACGTCATATATTTTTTTATGCATAATGTATTTATCAGCACTTAATATAATTTCTTGTTCATAGTTACTATTAAATATCTTCTTTACTGTTCTAACATTTCTAAATATCTGGTGACTCGTCCGTCACCCATACTTCTACTTTCCGCAAGTTTCTATAATTTGTAGTCTCCGTACTTTTGCAAATTTGCTAATTTCTGTAATTCGGCTCGCGAAACCCGAAACTCGTCAAATTGGCGGTTGTCGTGCACCTAACATTAAGCAAACTTCAAACTCACAGCTACTATTAACCAGTCATAATTATCTCACAATGAAGCAACATTTATGCTACTAGTTAATGGACAGGTGTGTAATGCGCGATTAGTACAAGTCGTATTAAAGTCGCATTCAATACCCGATGCATTTATATCTACGAATCGCAGTTTCTACGAATCGGCAGTGTCAGAGATCTTCTCCACGTAACAGTTTTTTTTACAATAAACCGCAACATTGTAAAACAGTAGGTCTACGGCAAGATTGACTCATCTCATCCAGCATCGCTGTTAATGACTTTCGTCATAAAAATATTCGCCTTTGCCACCAATTTGTTTAGCGTCGCGATTTTTATCAGCGCAACCGGAAATTAGGTCAAATTGATTGGCACAAAAGAACAAGCCGACAAAGCAAGAAACGTAAAGCTGGAAAACGAGGAACGAATCCTTCTGATTCTTCTTGCCAGCACGTCAACACATTCACGTCTAATGACGCGTGTGTAAAAATACATGAACGAAGCGCTGTAAATAGTTCGATTTCTTTTCGGGCATTTAACACGTTGACTGCCGCGGTGGTCACCGATGACCGGCACAAAAGATTTTATCAAAAATTCATGAAATACCCAATCGGTAGCATTTATAATTTTGTAAATACAATTAATATTAAATGGTGATTCAATTCTTTGGTCTCCGATACCTTCGCGTTATTTTCATTTGCCCAATTCAATCATATTTTGTAGTACTTCATCACGTTGCGGTTTCAATACAGTAAAATACGCACGGCAGTCAACGTGTTAACTGCAGAATATATGTAACATGTTATGTTCTGTTTTGGGATTAATTTACACCGAAACTGCATTTATATTAGAGCGGCAAGAGATAAGTTTGACGCATAGGCTTCGCTACGGAATTCTTGTACTGGAAACTTTGCACGTCTGTGAATACTGTGAAGTGCAGGTATAGGTTGACAAATGCATTCAAGCGCACCATGCAAAGGGAAGAGGGTAAATTCGATAATACGATGTAGAAGACGTGAGAAAAGCGGTGCGTAAATTTTTGTATCTTTCCCTTTTCCAGTATGAAAATTCTTGAAACATATTGTTTCTACCGTTGTGATCAAAATGAGACCAGACATTATACATTACAGACGTGAGAAGACCTGTGCGTAAACTTTTGTATCTTTCCCTTTTTCAGTATGAAAATTCTTGAAACATAATGTTTCTACCGCTGTGATCAAAATGAGACCAGACATTATACATTTCCTTTTTCTATATGAAAATCCTTCAAACATATTGTTTCTATTGTTGTGATCAAAATGAAATCGGACTTTATGCATTTCGGCCTACATTCCATATAAGCCGCGTCTGTATAATACGAGAACATAATGTATGTATTAATGTCATTTGGAGAGGAGTGGACTACGTTTGACTGTCATGTGGAAGGGAGATATCACGTTCGATTGGAAAAGTATAGGAAAGTTGTATTCAAGGGCCAATCTTTGTAAAAGAAAAGCTCGGCATGTCATGTGTCTTTACATAGCGTGTTGGTGTATTTGAAGTAGATATGTTTATACTCTCCGTAGGTTATTGTATAGTATGAGAAGATAGATAAGCAAGTTTAAGAATAAATCTGTAGTCTACAAGAAAAAGAACTTCAAAGCTGAACGTAGTTTGTGCTGAAGTATAGGACGCTATATATCGAGGTCTGCGTAAAGTTTTACATTTCTTTGTTCAATTTTATTCAGTTATTTTGTAAATCAACATTTTTTATCCGTTTACGTCTTTGTCGGGACGATAGCAAAACAAAAAGACACGATTATTTTTTTGTAAAACTTCTAATCAGCCAGTCCAGAGGTAAATTCCGGGCATCACGAGCATATCTGTCTACATATTCATCGGAGAACAGACTTAATTACAAAATGCATATTCTCAATATGGGATGAAAGAAACGTATTGTTTGCTCTAATAAAAAAAACACAAAGTGAGAGACGTCAAACTAATTATCATTATGAAACGTGTATAGATGAACCTGTAATGCATGTCGGGATCTATTTTAAACTTGATCACACTGCAGAAAATGATAAGATAGAAACTTTCGATTTTCCAGAAATTGCTTATAAATTGTCTGTAAATTTATGTTAGTCAAATATTATTGCAATATTTGATTCCAAAACTACACTATCTAACATCGCGCTCATCTAACATTTTTCCTCCTCCGCGGTTTTATGGCTAAAAAAGGTTAAAGAACAATTTAATTTCAAAATACCAGAAGTCCTAGGTTATGAGCAAGGATATAAATCAACTAAAATAGCATTCTCAACGTAAGCATGTTAATTACATGACAGCGTGAGAAAAACATTAAATGCCTGCATAATGAGCTTCAAGGGTTATCTGTCGAACAGCGCATATTTTCTTAATATTGTCTACATAGCTACGAAGTCCACATTGTTCACTCGACGACATTAATTTGACTTTAACTATTCCAGCCATTCGCGATAACAAAGAAATCGCGTCTCCGCGCGACTTTTCATCGAAAAACCTCAATAAAGCCTCATCTACTGTGACTCGGCCGCGAAACACGTAGACTCGCTGTCCTAGAGCTATTTCGCGTTTTTCCGTGACTCCTGGTCGCACAAAAGGTTAGAACACGTCATGCCCGTGTATCCAATGCCGCTAAAAGTCCGCTCGTTTAAATCTTCTTACTCGCACTTCCAAAGAACACGCCCGTAAAGCCACTCGTACGCGCGCATTTGCCTTATAATTTCTTCGGCGTGTGCAAACTGACCGCTTCGTTGTAATCGGCGGCGATTAGCGGCTGTTTTTGTGCGCTAATAAAAATAGTACCATTGAGTAAGTTCACTGGTAACAGATTGATGTATCACGAGCGGAGCGAGCACGTGTCGTAGCTTGAGTGCGTAATCGATAGCGGCGCACGCGTGTAAGAATAATCGAGCGAAACTTGGTTAACACTAGATTTACCGGCTATTTAAGTATACCTATTTGTACTTGTTGTTACTATATGCATTTGTGTCAGAATGACTGGTCTTTAGAAAAAAATGCTCAGTGGTGTTTTCAGTCTTTATTTGCTTTTAAATAATGACAAAAATACAGTTGAATAATATTAATTGTAATACAAAAATAGATTTATAGACATTATCGATTAATGAAACGCTTAACATGTTGACTGCCAAGCGTATTTTACTATATCAGAACGGCGATGCTATGAAGTACTACAGCGTTCGACTGAATTATGCAAAATGTAAATAATGTGCAGGTATTGCAAACCAAAGGATCGCATCACTATTCTAATAACAACTGCATTTATAAAATAATACTTGCTACCCATTGCGAATATTTTGGATCTTCAGTAAAATCTCTTGCGTCGGTCACTGGTAACCATCATGGCAGTCAAAGTGTTAATTGTTTTTAGTTCATCGGTCACAATTTTTGCACCTGTAGACTTTCCTCAGTGTACACTTTCCGCATACACTTTTTTTGCATATATTGCATTCGTTGGAAAGAGTTGCTCAAGTTTTCAATAAATTTGTTCCAAACTGTTGAAACTAAAGCGAATTTGTCAATTAGTAATAGTAGGCCCGGGTACATCCTTGAACATACACTAAACTGGTAACGTTCCAGCAACACCTCCTCCTTCAACTTTTTGAAATCATATATTCTGAATATCATATATTTTGAAATCATATATTCTGAATATCATATATTTTGAAATTATATATTCGGAATCATATATTTTGAAATCATATATTCTGAATCATATATTCTATCCCGAAAAAACGTTGCAGTGCTTATCAATTGCTGCAGCTGCCCCAAGATCATTGCTTCACATTGAAACATGCACCAGTCATTTTGACTGGTACTGGTATAGGTGTCAATAACAAAAAATATATTTGTTACGATTGCACATCAAATAATATAAAGTTCATAAAACTGATTCTTTAAATATGGCTACAAAAGTCATGATATCATTTCGGAAAGAAAATGTTACTTGCAGTAGGAATTTATAATTGAAACTGCAAGACCAGTCATGGTGACTGGTCTGGTAAATCTAGTGTTAATCTACGTTGACTCACGGCCAACAAAGCTCGAGAGACCCCGTTCTACATTCCCCGTATGCTCAAGTAGTTTATCGAACGATTGCTGCTGTTGCAAAAATGTATCGGTGCAACCGGACATTGAATATTCATGCAATTCTGTATCTGGTTGAAGAGAAGAATTCTGACGCGATCGAGCAATAAGTGTCGTTTTAATCTGACGCCCGGCGACCCGCGAACAAGTCGTTTAACAACCCCTTCGTAATTGCAGCGAATTAACTGCGCGGGCGATTAGGTAATTGAGCGCATGCTGTGCATAGTGCACAAAGCATTGGAGAATCTTACCAACAATGACCTCATTTCTTATCGCTGCACGCGCGTGCAGTGATAAAAATGCGTCGGCATGAAAATGATCGAATTGAAAGGGGGCGACCGACAAAGTTACATTAACCTTTAAATGCCATATTGTCTGCGTACATGTGTGTAAGTGGATAAACAATGAAATCGCACAGAAATTACTTATAATAGTAGAAATTGTGTGTAGAAGTCGTAAATTGATATGGATATGCGACGTTTAGTTATGTCATGGTAATATAGTGGCAAAATGTATAATTGCATTCGGTGTATATACACGTAGAATATATAACAGTGTTGCAGAATATTCGCAGAATGTATAATTATATTGCAGAATGTATAATTATAATACATATAATAATATTAGTATTGGTATTATACACATAATATAGTAATATTTGCAAAATGTATAATTATAGTACATATACATGGGTGTGTGTGGGAAACTGCATAAATAATGAAGTCGCATCGAATAGTCATCGGAGTGTATTTAAAAGATTAGATGAAGCTTGTGATATCAAAAATTATTACAATTATGTTAACGTGCTAATGGATACCTATGGGAAAAGAGTTAACTCGTGTTTGCACTTGCATTAGCTATTTAATTCTATTTCAGTAGAATATTACAAAAGCTTCGTTTACTGTGTTTAGTCGTATCCGCTTTATTACAAAAAAATATATTTCAAGGTATTTCGGTTTTTATCACAATTCTAAGATCTCAACAATCTCAACCATGACAGAAAATGACGGTAAAGAATGCTTCAGTGAATCATACGCGGATGCTTCAGCCGATTTGCAAAAAAAAAAGAAAGAAGAAGAATAATGTAATAGAATCTGCCAGCGAAAGAATTTTTGTATACCATTATATGTACATGACTGCTATACCATTTATAAGACGACAGATAATATTATAAGCTACACAAACTATAAGTCGAAAGTTTTATTCCAATTCATTACGCACATGTAGCATTCCTTGAAGTTTCTTTAGATTCGCTCATTTCCATATTCAGCTACAAAGTAAGCGCCGGTGACGTGAAACACCTACTGCGTAAATTATTGGTGAACAATGTGTTAAGATGCTAAGCGTTGCAACATCTGCTTGCTTGCCGAACATGTTCCTGTTCATATTATTGGATTCCGGATGATTGTCGCGTCTCTTCTCAGCATTTCGCCGGCTTTTCACAAGCATTCCAGTCTGCAAAATGTCGGCAAAATGCAGAAAAGAGAGTCTGCAACTATCCGGAATCCAGTAATATAATCATGGTTGTGAAAGTCTTAAATTTAAAATGTCCCAGTTTCTAATCACCAGGCCCAAAGACCACCCGGTAGTTTCTAGAAGTCGGGGAACAGCCATCGATGGCCACGGGGCTTGCAATTACAATAAGCTTGCTTACAATTAGCCTCACACTTTCTCTCCTAAGGATCATTTCCTCGATAAGGCCCGATGATAAATTATGCTCAGCACTGCATGACTGACTCAATCGTCTTGGACTCTGTTCTCACGTGCGTCGCTCATATATATACGTATATATATGTATAACTTTATTACCGTGAGTCGCGCAAACTGATGTGAAAACATACTGTACTAAATTACCAGTTACCGGGTTCCTGCGTAGCATCGAATCTTTGGATATCTGCAAGTTCTCATGGTAGGGTATGTAAATGTCACTGGATAACAAGTGGTACTCTTGATTAATGCAGTCATTATCCAAAATTCTGGTTCTGTGGGGCAAATACCAGATTTTTGGATCCATATTAATTTAGTAATCAGTAATGGAAGCTCTTGATGTTGCGGTGAATTGATCAGTATAAATCAATACAAAGGTTTGGTCACGCATTGCATTACATTGCATTACTACTTACTTGATGCCCTAGTGAATTAGTAGATATTCTATACGCCAGGTCGTTTATCTTACGTTGAATCACTAAGTGAAAATCATGCCAAAGCCTTGATCTCACATTGTATCACTGAACAAGAATCATACCAAACCCTTGATGCCTTAGTAAACCACCGAATAATCGATACTCAAAATACTCGGAATTGCAGGAACATGTTTTTCATTTATCATACTCATACTCTATAATACTAAAAAATGATCTGCAATCGGATACTTGGTATTGAAAGTAAAAAGATCAATACAGTGACTGCTGTACTAAAAAGTTCTCGGTTTTGGACTTCAGACCGTACTTTGCTGTACTTAAAAATTCCCCGCTTTTGAAAACTTGGTATTCAAAAATGCGATAGTGACCTCAGACACTATTCTACAATACTAAAAAATGATCTGCTATCGGATATTTGGTATTGAAAGTAAAAAGATCAATACAGTGACTCCATATATTACTCTGCCGTACTAAAAAATTCTCTGTTTTGGAGACTTGGTACCAAAAGTTCAATACAGTGACTTCATACACTACTCTGACGCACATGAAAGTTCTCTGCTGTTAGACACCTCGTATTCCGGGTCATGTCGTAAATTACTTTTAGGCCTCCAATCGGACGCGCGGCATGACGCATTTTTGTACAAACGTCACAAGTCTGATGCGTTGACACTCGTAATACGACTCGTGCATTTTCCACGTAGACGCGACAATAGGACGATGAAGGCATCTCGGGCAAGTCATGTTCATAATCACGTTTTTGCGTTCGCAAAAAATGTCGCGCCTGCTGCTGCGTGACGGGGGATTCATTTTGTTTTACCTGGAACCCACGTAATATCCGCGGCTAGCAGGCGTTTCATTCGTTGCATTGCGTACGTCAACGGGTTGGCGGCTTTTACGCGAGCACTTCGAGATAGTTTCAGGAACTATAACTTACGTAAACATGCGCCCGTGACGCGTTTGATGCATAACGTATGCGCAAAGCTGTTAATTAAGTTGCTGATAAGGTTCTAAGGCGGAGAAAATGTAAAAGATTTGCCCGACATTTCGGTATTATGCGTGTGCACTCGGCATTTATTACCACATGTTTCTTTATTCTTGCAATCCGGTTTATTATGTCAACTTTTTCGGTTATTGTAGTTTATTTGTGTCACTATTTATAGTTATGTTTCTTTAAGCATAGTTTTCGCAATATCGTGCAAATCGATCTAAATTCCTTCTCGTTGACATCAACAAAATTGAGTCGGTATTAATTTATATCCTTATCCCACCTACACTTTCTAGATGCTACGTATAAATTTCCTGCAGTCTATCGGTCAATTGGATTTTGGAAGGAAGAAATTATTTGAATTAATTAAAAACGTGATTATTTCCGGCGATTGGGGTTAATGAACTGTGGTTCTTAAAATTTCCTTTATGTTTAGGTGCCCTGAAGGGGGCGGTGTAATAATTAAATTCAAATGAAATGCAGATTTTTGATAATTAAATTGACATGATGATTATCTTTGTGATATTTGTCGCGTGATTGTCAAATTTAAACAAGACGAAGATTTTTTACAATTAAATTCACCTGGGTTGAAGAATTTTCACCATGAGATTGAGATGAGATGAAGATTCTGTACAATTCAATTGAATTGTTACGTAGTCTTCCGAAGAGAAGCTCAAAACTTATTTGAGCGTAGAAATGTTCAAGACTTATTTAACAGATCTTAATAAAAATTGTACTCCGCTAAAGCAGAAAGGATATTTGACGGATGACAAACAACGCAATTTATGACTGAGGAAATAGCAAGCTAGAAAGAAATGCGTTGTTGAAGGAAAGTCGGGGATCTCCCCATTCAACTGGCGAAGTGTTATAAAGCGTAAAAGGGTCAGGCGGAAGATGACCCAACAGCTTCAAGATATAATACTGTATTTCAGTGCATAATCATGTATCAGAAAGGATGCAGCGCGACATGTCCTTTGTTAAAAAACTAATCATATCTTCAGTGGGCACGTGTGAGGGAACGTGCGATTGTTTGGCGATAACAAAAAATTAGCTGCGAGCAAGTTAGCCGAACAACAGGCGCTGTCACAACGAATTATATATTATTAAGAATAATTTGTTGCAGGAAATATTTTTCAGGATTGTATGTCTACGACTAGAACAACGTGTGTGGCATCCGATGCTAACGACAGTCTGTCAACGAATATTAATATCGAAGTACAAATTGACAGTTCATTCAATAGGTTTCATAATTTTATCATAACAAATATGCGAACCTGTGTAGTCCGAAATGTTTTTGTGACTATACAAAAGTTTATGCGACGTAAAATCAATGAATATCAACCTCTAAATACAAATTAACAGTTGATACAGTAGTTTTAATGATTTTACCATAACAAATATGCTTCATAACTATTACGATAAGAACAAATTGCAAATCAACAATATACAAACCACACAATATACTCTTATTTTATTTTATTTTATTTCACAAAATTCAAACATTTTAGAACTCCTGAAGAGGAAGTCCTTGTGTTTTTAAAACGTGTACAACGGATAACTATTTCAATGAAAATCCGACAAACCAAAGAAAAATTTTAGTTTATTCTATACTTTAAACAAACCTTTCTGTTCAAACATATTACCCAATCAAATGTCACCATTATTGTCATTATGGCGACGTTGAGAATATGCTCAGGAAAATATTATCAAACTTGCTGTGCCCTGAAAACCCAGTTTTGACAGAATATACTTCTGTCAAAATACTATAAACGATGACCATTGCTTCTGCTTTTCCACCAGAATTTTGCCCGAATATTTCGGTAACGATTAACACGTTGACTGCCACGGTGGTCAGCGGTGACCGGCGCAAAAGATTTTACTAAAAATGCAAAAAATTCGCCATGAAGCCTATTTGCAACCTCATAAAAGCAATTGATATTGAAACGGCGTTTCAATACTTTGGCTTTTAACAACTCTGCGTCACTTTAGTTTTGCACGATTTAATCATACTCTGCAGTATTTCATTGCATCGCGGTTCTAACATAGTAAAATACGCTTGGCAGTCAACGTGCTAACAAACCGCCACCGACATTTATCGCAAGTATCTTTTCACTCATTCCCACGTACACCGGTACAACAATAATCCTTAAACGGCTTGTTTCATAATTAATTAAGACGGTACCAAAACGATTACGAAACGTCAGCGAAGACTCACGACCGTCGCCCTCGAAAAACATCACACTTGATCCCTCCCCGCAAATTCAAGAACACACTCCGGACTTTAGCCGGTGCGTCACAGGTCGCACACTTGCGTGTCAAAGTTTAGCCCAAAGTATGCGTCGCAACTGCAATTACCCCGCACGCGCCAACTTGCAGAAGAACTGTTGTTCGCCAGCAAACTCGCATTCCAGCGACAGATGCAGGCGGTCGCGCTAACGAACTCTGACGTCTTAATGACGGCAGTAATCCGGTCATCATAAATGCATTATAAACGCATTACAGCCTCTGCATCGCGACCCGAAAGAACTCGCCACCCTGCGACCCCCGTCTTTACAGCTTCGTTACACCCGCAAAACATTGACCGGTCAGGCGTCCGTACACAAAACAGTCGTATCGGACGCCAGATGAATTTGCTGAACCTGACATCGGATGAATGTGGATTGACTCGTGCTTCCGCGGAACACAGTTTCTTGCAGGACCGCTTTTTGCAGGCAGTTGAAGCACATAAGTGCTTCCACGCCGTGCACGTGGCTGCAAGAACGTAGTAAGCTTAACACTTTGACTGCCGTGATGGTCATCGGTGACCGATGCAAGAGATTTTAGTGAAGATCCAAAATATTCGCAATGGGTAGCAATTATTATTTTATAATTGCAGTTGTTATTAGAATAGCGATGCGATCCTTTGGTCTGCAATACTTGCATATTATTTACATTTTGCATAATTCAGTCGAACGCTGTAGTATTTCATAGCATCGCCGTTCTAATGTAGTAAAATAGGCACCCAGGTGCCCTCGGAGAATTTCCACAGGAATACGAATAATGCGAAGGGACCGGGAACCAAAGAATTGAATTACCTATTGCAGCCACAATTATCAATGTATGAGATAAACACAAATGCGATCTTTATCAAATAATTTTCTTGCATTATTTAATTTGAAGTAAATCAAGAATTACCATTAGAACTTTGTTGTGCCTTGCATAATCAATTAATAAAGCTCACACTAGTGAAAAGTGTTTCGTCCTCAGCGAGCGCTTCAGCCGGAAGTACTCAGCAGTCAAAGGGTTAAAAAAACTATCAAAAGTCCTAGGTCGAAAATAAATTAGTTTAGAAAATACAAATCTTTTTCCAATTTCTCTGCGGCATCGAACACTGTGTGATGCCCCCCAGCGTTCTGGTACACGCGTCTGTGAATTTTTTACCAGCGCAAGTGGTTAAGGCCAAAGCGCATGCTGATCATATTTCAATGGCGCAACGTATGCAAATGAGTCTTTGGTAACGCAGGTTTTCCGGTTATCCGGGCTTCAGCGGCGAATGGCGCGAATCGTCGGAAATGGCGCTTTCATGCGAGTCTCGCGGCCTCAGGCTTTCTGGGAGAAAAAACGCATATCGCCGCTGGCAGTGCTAGGAGATGTAAAACAAATGTCTTTTGATCGCGTAAAATGTGCTGTCGTCCGTGGTTCGGAAAAGAATCATTCTTTCGCTGGGTCGGACTCTAGGAGATGCGTTGCGCTTTTGTCGATGCCGCGTCGGTTTTGTTTTCGGCGTATCGTTCTTCGACGGCAGTGCATTGCATCACCCAATCGTTCGATACTTTGTCGTTGTAAGAAATCGTCTTACACGCCACTCGTCGGAAATTGTGCTTTCGTGCGAGTTGCGGCCTCAGGCTTTCTGGGAGAAAAAACGTATATTGCCGCTGGCAGTGATGGGAGAGATGCAGTATACTGATAAATTGTAGATGCAAAGACGAAAAAGTCGTATGTTTCAGTTTACGCAATTTTCACGTAGATTCTGCAAACAGAGACGTCGGTATTTCTGCTGGAAAATTCGTAAGATGTGACTGGCGTTGTTGGGAGAGATGCGGTATGCTGATAAATTGTAGATGCAAAGACGGAAAAGTCGTGTGTTTCAGTTTACGCAATTTTCATGTAGATTCTGCAAACTGAGACGTCGCTATTTCTGCTGGAAAATTCGTAAGATGTGACTGGCGTTGCTGGGAGATCCGAGGTGTACTGATACATTTTTTGGTATTTTTATTAGAAAAATTAACAGCGTACAAAGTGAATATTTTGTGGCAAGAATAATTACAGAAAAAATCTTAACACCCGTATGTATGGCAAGCTTAAGCGCGACTGCCCGACGCATTCGAAACAATACATAGCGACGAAAACAAAGATCGTAAGATACTTTTAATTTAATTTACCTTTTCATACAATGTACATTTTCGCATAAATAATTTATTGAATGTAATAACAGTAGGAAACCGAAATTCAAGATAAATATTCATTCAGTGGAAAAGAAAATTAAATCATACACGATTTAATTGCGTTATTAGTATAATTGGGTCTAATTGCTTTACGTATTAATAGCACAATTCAAAAAACTTGCAGCTTAATTTCCTTTTTCATACAATGCCAGTAATTGCTTTTTAAATTTCGTTTTTATTCTATTATTACATTAATCAATGCACTTTCTGAGTCTGGGTTTATATTAAAGAGATAGGTGATGTAAGATTCAATCGATATCACTACTTCCGCGTCTATATCGATCTTTTCTATATTAGCAAGCGCTGCCGCTTTGAAGTCAAGGAAAACCCGCCCTTGTCATGATGTAACTATTACAAAAGTGCGAGGTCGACGTCTATGCTTGCAATCAAGTTTTTGCATGGATATTCATTATCCGATGATGTCGACGTGGCGTAGTTAAAAAACTTTAACTTGTGTAATCGATTTGACCACTAGAATAGCGTTGATATTGAAACAGCTCGTCACTTTTAATTTGCAAAGTGTAAATTGTAGGTCAATCTAACATATTGAAGTGGAGTTAAAAAGAAATAGGATTACTTGCAAATTATTGAAGTCATTAAAATAACCCTGAGCACAGTGACATTTTGATTATACAAACTAAGCTTTCGATCAGTATTCAGACAGTTATATATTTTTTGCATTACAAAGAAAACAACGTTTTGAAACATATAATATTATTGAGTTTTATTAGATTATTATTTTTATGGAATTAAGTAACACACACACTAGTTCAGTACTTGTCAATTATAGTTCAGTTCAATTTGAATACAACTCATTTTTACTGCAGTATCACGTTTTCCTTTAAGAATATTTAATAATAAATAGTAGAGTCAACAGGAATTCAAGTAGAAAGCTGCGTCCTGGAAACTGTAGCATCATGCACATCAAAGAGCATGATTCGTTCTTTGCAATGAAAAAACCGCGTTGAATCACGTGTACTACGTGGATTCCTGCGGAAGTACAGCATGACAAGACAAAATATCTCGGCGTATAATTGAAAGGCGCATTAGAAGGCGTTCTGTAATGTGATAAACACTGCGGAAGACAGGAAACAAACACCGACAAAGATTATTACAATCTAAGATTATTATAATCTAACGGTGCTACGAAGAAAGTGTGCTCTTCATAACTTAGAATTTTAAGATATACTTCTTGCATAAATGTATTATTGTAGTAATACTTGTTATTAATAATATAATTATTAATTGTTTGTAATAATATTATTGTATTAATATTATACTTCTTGTATAAAGTGTATGCACATAGATTCCTGAGGAAGTAATCGTCGGTTCCGAAAGATGCAGAGTAAATAGGTTTTTCCTTTACTGTTTTCCAACCTTTTTAGAGTATTTGGATTTTATTATTTTATTACTTATCAATAAAATTATTATACCTTCAATGATACACTTAATAAAATAAAAAAAGAGTACTTCAATAAAGTCTTATTATAACCGTGTTATATTAAGAATACATTAATTATACATTGTTTTATATTCAACTGTCAACATTTCTTCGTTATCAAAAAAATGAAGTTTCTAATTGTGACACTTAATATGTCTCAGACGGAAATTCTAATATCAGTAAACTGTGATTAAATTAATTATGCGTTAAAATTATAATTTGTTATTTGTTACTACTCTTAGTTCTTTATTTTATTTTTCTGGCCTCGTCCTACAACGTTAATGATGTTTACACAGCAGTCTCCAGCTGCTCTAAACCAACATTTTCTAGCGACGCACTTAACACGCGCAAGAAAACTGCAGTTATGTTAACGTGCGATGACTCGACATCTGCTCAGTGCGTGAAATTTTCTATATCACGCCGCATTCGGCGAATGTTTCTTTGTGCCGGCGTTTCTTGCTCGGAGTTCTGCTGTTTGAACGGAATCATTATGACCTTGTGCCGGCCAACAACGAGAGCGTCTACGCAAAGAAAAGCAGAATGACAAATTGCTTACCAGTCATCGAAACTAAATGATGAACAAACGTGCACCGTTAAAATCGCCTGTCGCTTCAAGTAAGCAGACGTAATCGTTGTGTGACAAACGGCGCCACTGATCGAATTTCAATGGATTAAATGAAAGACTCCTGGAACGCAGAGGATGATTTATGAGAACCGGGTGTAGGACAGTTCATTGAAGAACAGTATAAGCGGACAATATGAGAGAACAATATGATTATTGAATTAAAACCTGTTTACTCTACATGTTTTGAAACCGTACAGATTCCTTCCTCAGGAGTCCATTATTCATACACGTGTTAGGACATAAAAACATGTTTCCGAGCAATATGGATTCCTTCTTCAGGAATCTGAACAATTGAAATTTAGCTGTCTCAATCGTTAGCACCGTTTAAAAATCATAAATAGATTACAATATGTTCACTTTTTAACATCGGTGACCGGCGCAAATGGTCTCACGAAAAATTAAAAAACTACCCAATCAGTAGCATTTATAATTTTGTAAATGCAATTAATATTAAATAGTGGTTCAATTCTTTGCTCTCCGATACCTTCGCATTATTTTCATTTTGCCCAATTCAATCACATTCTGCAGTACTTCATCACGTTGCGGTGTAATATAGTAAAATACGCATGGCAGTGATCGCGTTAATGCATGTTCAAATTATTTCATTTATCTTTAATTTTATGTTTCGCATGAACTACAAAAAATGCTCGATTGTGACATTTGTTTTTAATTTCCCGTTTTCCATAGCCTACACACAGTACTTTAATTATGATTGCCACCAAATACAATATATCCGTTAAAACCATTTTTATATATCCTCTGTCTCTTTCAAGTAATGAACTCTGCTTTGCTTGCAAAAAATCTTGTTTTGCACGGTTGACTAGTTGTTAAGTTTCACTTAAAGTTCTACATTCTGCACTCAGCTTCTACCAGCCATAAACTCGGCACTCACCCCTCATTAACTCGCCGGGTAACATCAAATATAATATATCCGTTAAAACCATTTTTATATATTCTCTGTCTCTTTCAAGTAGTGAACTCTGCTCTGCTTGCAAAAAATGATGTTTTGCATGGTTGACTAGCTATTAAGTTTCACTTAAAGTTCTACATTCTGCACTCAGCTTCTACCAGCCATAAACTCGGCACTCACCCCTCATTAACTTGCCGGGTAACATCAAATATAATATATCCGTTAAAACCATTTTTATATATTCTCCGTCTCTTTCAAGTAGTGAACTCTGCTCTGCTTGCAAAAATCTTGTTTTGCACGCTTGACTAGTTGTTAAGTTTCACTTAAAGTTCTACATTCTGCACTCACCTTCTATCAGCCATAAACTCGGCACGCACCCCTCATTAACTCGCCGGGTAACATCAATTACGCAATAATTGACACGTAATCGTCGCACTCATTTGACAAGCCGGTCGATTAATCGCTCGCCTGAGCTGATTAAAACGAGCACGTGTCGACTCATTACGTATCGACATGACTCGTAGACCGTCTCCCAATTACAAAACCTCTCCGATAAAAAATAGGCACGTCATTCGTCGCGGGTTTAGAATAATTGTGAAGTCAATTACCCCACACCCATGTCCGTGAGAGTATTACTATGCATGCCATGCGATATTGGTGATGTTCCGGTGCGACGGCACCAAAACATGTTATTTTCCCCGAATTCGTCTCGTTTCTCGGAATTCGCCGCGACCGCATGTGACTAACTTCGAAAATATATGCACCGGTTCGTTGATGCTTTTTCGTGGCCTCGATCGACGTACGAACGGTGGAAACATTTTAATTGGATAACGAAGAGACATTTTAATTGGGACGAGTCCTCTTGTGATTGGAAATATTGAGTTTAGAGTGTTATTGTGGAAATTATCGAAATGCAGTAACTCAATCCCTTTCGCCATTTTCGAAATTGGTGAAAGTGATGTGCAAAGTGAAGTAAGGAAATGAGATATTAGGTGTACTTAAATTTATTTAAATGGATTGATACCTTTTGATTCATGCTTACATCTACATGTATTCGTATTATGTTACGTGAAGTGATACGGTTTATTATCGTGGAGATACATGATGACCAAAAATTTGCGTGAAAAGGACGAAATGGTGAAATGGACGAATGTAATATTAATTTTATGTGAAATTAAACGTATATTATGTGACACTATATACTCTGTTATATTAAATTCAAAAGCGGTCATACACATTTGTCACATAAAGCCATGAGAAATTACGTATGCTTACGTCTAATTAGATTTATTTGAATGAATTGATACGCTTTGATTTACGCTT
Organism: Cryptocheilus praepositus; assembly: GCA_033815515.1. NCBI lineage: Eukaryota > Metazoa > Arthropoda > Insecta > Hymenoptera > Pompilidae > Cryptocheilus > Cryptocheilus praepositus. The sequence goes on from JAWWQZ010000227.1 coordinate 3,943,781, forward strand.
GCATCCACTTTTATTATGTTGCGGAAAATGATGGGTTTTATATGGGTCATCTGCGTACTTCTCACAAGCCTATTTATTTGTTGCCAGGTACAAAGGCGATTTTAAAAGGCGTCAGTGGACAATTCCGCTCTGGCGAGTTAACTGCGATTTTGGGTCCGTCCGGTGCGGGAAAGTCGACCCTCCTCAACGTTCTCGCCTGCTACAGGTAAGTCACCTTCGGATTCTCCTCCGCCGTTGTTCATCGCGCCGTTGCAATCAGTCAACAGGGGAATAATCGAAAAATGTGCGCAGTTCCACGTCTTTCAGAGCCTCAGACGCGACCGGACTGATAACCGTAAACGGGCAGCCGCGGGAACAGCGAAGTTTTCGGAGAATGTCCTGTTACATTATGCAGGCCGACCTGTTGCAACCGCGACTCACGGTGTTTGAGGCGATGCGCTTCGCGGCTGACTTGAAGCTTGGCCGAAAAGTCGACGCCATTGAGAAATTATCTGCGGTAAGTTGAAATGCCTTTTATCGGACGTCTGTCGGTCAGCGAGAATGCCCGAAATTTGTAGAGCGAAAAGCAGCGCAAAGTATAGAAAAGAACATTTGAGTTGAGCTAATTTGCTGCTGACCGGCAAGGAAGCTGGATCAGAAATTAATGTACCATTTTGCGGGCAAGGGAAAAGTTATGGGAACACCCCCAAAGTATCGGAGGAAGTGAGAAATTGTTCCGGAAGTAGGACGCGGGGTGTGTGGGTATATGGTGTATGCATAAAATTCATGTGTGGATACACGAATATGTATATATGGGCGTACATACGTGTTATTTGAAATAATACACATTTTGTATGTTATTATACATATTATTTGAAATAATATGCCAAATATTATATATGGTACACCTATAAAATGTATATATAGATCCAGACATACATGTATACGTGTATGCTTACATATTATTTGAAATCATATGGATTTTATATGTTATTATATATATATATTATTTGAAGCAGTACGCCAAGTATGCGGCATTCCCATAAAATCCATATGTAGATACACACTTATGTGCATACATACATTTTCTTGAAATAATATGCCAAATATACGGTATACAGTACTGATATACGCTAGTAACAAAATAACGGTAATCCATGCGAACCAAAGCAAAAAAAGTTCTAAGCGCATCTAACAGGAAATCAGTAGACTGTTGCCTTCTGTTTGAAGTGAAACCAATGGTGGTCGTGTGGAAGAAAACGTTCCAGGAACTCTCATCGCGAGTAACCTGTATTTATTCGTAACTCAATTGTGAGAACTATGCATTATATCTGATGAACGCCGACGTTTTTTCTGGCTTATTCTTCGTCGGAGGATTGAGACGGGAAAATCTGATTGTATGCTTCACACAATTGTACTGATAATGCAATTGGCTAATGAATCAAAAATTTATTTAGCTTGCACCGGTTAAATGATTAATACGTTGAAATTCACCGTTCAAAGAAACCTGGCGTTCGGTGCGGTTATTAAAATACATTTTTGTACTGTGTACCATTTTAGTTCCGCCTAGAACGTTTCTACGTTAATCAGTCGCGGAGCACTTTAATGAATGAAGAGATTGTAGTAAATGATATCTAGTGACATCGTGACTTTGTCAGACATGCAATTAGATTTACGGTCCAAAAAGAATTCTCAATTTATCGACGACGATAAAGGCTAATGCGCGCGACGCGTTTAAAGTTGTCTGATCAATTATAAATTCGTTCCACTGCGCCCGCTCTGCCACACCTCTATGCTAAAGGAACAGAATATAATTTTAATTGGCACTTAATCGTGTACAAATGCTTTCCGTAAATCCTTATTATTCACTTGAGATTGACTGGTGCGATGTGAGCAATTCCAAAAAAGCTGCAATCATTACATAAGCACACTCGCGTTCCAGCATACATTATAGGCAGAAAGAAACTATTCTATAAATACGATCTTAATAGTGCGTGAAACATTTAGTCGCATTGACGAATTTATTATAGCTCTAAGTTTCTCTGATTGTGTAGGGGAAAATGTCGACCGACAGAAAAATTATAATATTGTTTAAAATGTATTTAATATACATTATTATACGCATTATTTAGCATATATTTTTTATTATTACATACATTAATTACATTTATTCATTATATATTTTTTTCTTTTATTATTATGGCATTTTATATTAATTAATATACAAATTATGATTTTATTTTAAATATATTTAATGTACATTTTTTGCACATAGTATTATATTATCTAATATACATTTAAAATATAACGTCACATTACGTGACATCAAAAAGACACGTGAAAATTATTCATGCATGCACTCATACCAGTATTTGGTACTTTGGAATTGCACAGATGCCATTAGACAGAATGTAAGTAGTCAGCACAGAAACTTTGATAAATGACGAATTTAGTGTTTTATCCTTAGTCATTGCTTTTGTATGTTCGACTGCGACAATGAGTCAGTTAATGACACACTTTTACAATGAGTGTTATAAATGCAATGTCCACGTAGCTTGCTATGGTCATGCTTGGCTGAGGCACAACGTTATATTCCGGGGCACGTAACCAGCAGTTTCTCAAATTGTTTAAACAGGCCACGGCCGGTTATAAATCAACGTTTTAGATCGTTTGTCTATTAATGCGCTTAAAAAGGTTAATGTCAGTTTGCATTCAGTAAATTATGAAATTGTGTATTAGCTGTACTTCTACCAGTTTAGTATTTCTTACTTTGTCCTGTGTAGCTTGCTAATAATATTTTCTCCATAGAAATTAATGTAAAATAAATAAATGAATATAAATGATGATGAATAATACAAGAATATTGACAAAACTAAATTAATTTCTCTTATTAATGTAATTACTATTACAAATCGAATTTGACTTAAAGTTGAAAATGTAATCATTTTTTTCAATCATAATCAATTATAGCGACAATTCTTACCACTATTATTAATACTATTATTAACATAGATTGATATTGGGATTAGTTAATAGCAGTTACAAGGGTTAAAGTATGAAAAATATAACTATTCCATAATTCCAACCATATTCTCTGACATAACAAATAATTCATATTAAGGACCTCAACCCACCATTGCTATTATACCATTGGTATTTCCTGTCAATACTGTTCATACTTTTGAATGTCGCTTGTTTCGGCTGAACACTTTTCTTTTAGCCTGTGCATTTCGAAGCTCACCAGCCCACGTATTTTTGCGTAATGTTACGATTTCACGTGAAAGTCGTTCCACCTATCTACCGACCGTCGAAGCGTCAGTCCCGCATTTTTTTATACCGCCAAATTCGACCCCCATTCTTTCACAAAAAACCACCTGCAATCATGCCGCAAACTTTCAGACACCCTGCACTTCCGTACAGCGCATTCTCGCTACAACCGCAATTACTTTCCAATCTTAACGACAGCATTCGCGTACTATATCTGCACCATAATCGCACTGCACTTAGCCGTACCGCTATAAATAACGCCTAATCGCAAGGCGGTCAAAAACATGACGAGAGTGTCTAATCACAGCGCACTTATAACAATTAACAGAGAAACGATCGACTTGCCATCGCGGGCAATTTTCCGTAACGAGTGTTACAGGAGTTAACGACGTCGAACATTATTTCGCCAACCTGACATCGTGGCTTCGTTAATTTCAGATAAACGAGATCCTAGATACCCTTCGCCTGACTGCTGCCAGGGACACACTCACCGAACGATTGTCCGGCGGCGAGAAGAAAAGGGTCTCCATCGCTCTTGAGCTGCTGAACAATCCACCAGTAATATTCCTCGACGAGCCCACCACGTGAGTATCGCAGAGTCCATTTGCGATTAGTTGTAGTGTATGACGTATCTGTCCAGGGACTGTTTTATTTTATTAACTTCGGCCTACTTGCAATTGATAACTTTTATTACTTCCGCAAAGCAACCGAAGAATACGATTTTAGGTTTGGGCGAGGCCATATCGGCTTCGTGAGTTAGGCATTTGACAATTTGGCTTTGCGGTATATTGTTGTTTATGTCAAATTAAATAGAGTTAATATCGGCGTTAAATTGTAATCAGTAAATTATATCCTTTGGTTGCGTACGTTATGATTAAAAATAGGACATCTGGACTACATATGGTATCGAAGGACCACGTACAAGCTAGATGCATATATAATGATCATATACAATATAGATGCATATATAATGATCATATATATAATATAGATGCATTTATAATGATCATATATACAATATTAATTATTTCCTCGTTATATCCTTAGAATAGCCGTTTGAGTCCTTACTTGAATTTATCTCGGAAAACGCCAAATAAGACGATAGCACTTGTGTTTATTGAATAAATATAATTGAAAATAATGGCAATTCGCGACAAAATGTATTGCTCATATGTTTGACATGTGAAACAGTAACTATGCGGAGAATAATTATTAGTAAAATTGTGCACGTATTTAGTTGGACTTTTCCACATAAAATCTGTACAGTCTATCACGTGTATGGCTTAGTAGTACTATCACTAGTACTATCAAGTTGTATGGAACGCAACCAGATATTTAAAGCCGAATAGCTGGACAGTGAACGCGTTTACATTAATTCCATAGCGTTCACATTTTTCTTTTTCAGCGGCTTAGACGAACTATCGTCGACGCAATGCATTGACCTGCTGAAAACAGTCGCTCGTTTAGGAAGGACTGTCGTTTGCTCAATTCACACCCCCAGCGCGAGCGTCTTCGCGAAATTCGATCACGTTTTCGTCGTCGCGTCGGGTCAATGCGTTTACAGAGGCCCCGTGTGTAACGTGGTACCATTTATAGGAAGCATAGGCATCGAATGTCCGAAGCACTACAATCCTGCAGATTTCCGTGAGTCGACACTTCTGCATCCAATCGCCCTAGTTCTAAAAGGCGTAGTATGCTATATACGCTTTGCGTGGTGTGTCGGTTTGAACCTTGTTAATAATCGTTAGTCATCGGGAATAATTGGGTTTCATTTAATCGCAATTCGATACTTTTTAATAACGTTGAATAATTTTGCGAGTTAGGGTTGAATGGTTTTATTTGGTCTTGAATGAAATATACGTGCTATATCTTCAGAAAGCTCCGGTACAGATAAGTTTGTCATAGAAGATCGAATGAAATTATTCAAGCGCAATAGGCAAAAATGATTTAACATGAAGGCAAGAATTATTTAACATAGTGGGCTACTACATTTTTTTGCTATATGTAGTGTGTGCTGTGGACTGTATTACTGATACATATTGTCGTCTATATCACCATACACGATTAGTATTATACTACTACTACTAATACCTTATACTGCCTATGCTACTACTTATATTATACTACTTATACCACCAATACCGGATACTTATTAACTGCCACCGCATAGTTCAGAAAATTTTCGTAGACACCCTGCATATTTTCACATCACACCCCATTTCAATTACTTTTAACTCAGCTTATCGCATCTTACAGTTTATAAAAAGTAAGACCGTGGTTTTTTTACCACCCGGCATACATTATTTTGCGCAGTTATCGAAATCTCAGCAGGAGAATATGGTTCCGAATACGTCGAACGGATGATCACGAATGTAGAAACGTCGTTGCCGCTGTTGCCTGTCAGACAAAGAAGCATACAAGAGTTCGAACGCGACACAGAACTCACCAAGATGTCCTGGGCCGAGCAATTCACAGTGCTGTTCAGGCGGATGATGCTGCAATTATACAGAAATCGGGTAAGCGAAATGAATAGATTGTTTGCAAGCCGCGAACGGCACGGTCTCTGACGGTAGTTGTCACAAGAAATAATTAGCGAGAGTACTTTCCAAATTGCAAGGCAAACCTCCGACAGGTGCTAAAATCGTGCTAAGTGGAATAAATGAAAAGACGACGCGAATTATTGATTTACGCGGTAGATGCTGTGTTCCGAGGTGGGTGGACTTTGGATGTATGGTGTAATGTGTTACATCATTTTAAAGATTCTAACGTAAATTTATAGCTTAGTAGTAACTAATTATATATGTATGTAAATACTTTTCAAAACATTATATATATAATGTTGGTACAGTAAGTATAATATGGTACATGCCTTTTAAGAATTCCAACATAAAGTTAGAATTTATTTTTAAAAATATTTACATGTGCATACATTTATTATATATATACCTATAATATTTATTCATTTAATTTAATAATATATAATATTTAATAATTAAATTTATTATATATATACATATAATACATATATCAATTTTTTTTAAATAAATTCTAACTTTATGTTGGAATTCTTAAAAGGCATGCACCATATTATACTTACTGTATCACCTAAAGTCTTGAACAGGGAACTCACCATTCTGAAACGTGTACAGTATCAAAAGGTTCCGTTCAAAGAAATGCGGCGCAATAGAAATACGAATTGCCCTCTGTCTAATTACAAGCATAAAAATGGTATCGTAAACGCGGTCATCGCAATGTAAGAAAAATATTGAACGAACACATTTAGAAGCAGGTATAATCCGTACAATCAAAGTGATCGCGGCATCATCTAATCACTGCTGTAACATTAATTTCGCTCCGATCAGTTCCTGAACGAGAAAAACCTGTCAATCGAGTGCACTGAAGATCGCGCGATCATTCTATCCCATAAATTCCGGTAGCGTAAAAACGATATTACGCAGAAACATTTACACGTGCGAAGTAATCGAACCCCGCGTTACACGTGTCGTTGCGATATGTAATGCGCAATTAACATCTAAGACGTTTGTTCGTCGACGATCGCCGGCAAATCGTCGGTTTGTGCGATAAAGCGTATTTTTTCCGGCAGAATTACTTGTACCTGAAGGTGTCTCTGCATATCTTCATCGGCATCATCATCGGCGGCCTCTTCTTCCGCATCGGCAATGACGGCTCCAAGACCCTCTTCAATTTTGGATTCTGCTTTACTTGCCTAATCGTCTTCCTCTACATACCCATGTTACCGACATTGCTTTCCTGTAAGTACGAAACAACTTCGCTGTTCTTTATTACATTACTTTGCCACACAATTATCTAGTTTCTTGTACCAGTCGAACACTTTTAACTCCTTCCTAAAATACTTTGACCAGTATGACTTATGATGAGAATTTTGAGCCAAACGTGAATATCGCGAGTTACAAAGTACAAAGTACGAAAGTACAAATTAATGAGTAATTATTATTTGAAGAGTAGACTTTTCAGACAGAGATTTATTATATGAATTTTATATTATATATATTCTATTATATGAACAAATTAAGTGAACATATAATTGACATTATAACATTTACGAACATATATGACACACATGATATGAACACATTATATGAACATATAAAGTACAAATTCATGACTAATTATTATATGAAAAATAGACTTTCCAGACAGAGATTTATTATATGCATTTTATATTATATATATTCTTTTATATGAAGAGTAGACAGAGTTTACTTTTCGTATAATAAAAATGATATGCCACAGCCCATGGCCGAAAACTTTGGAAGTTTATTTTTACTGTGGAAAATTACTTTAGAGCAATACAAATTTCATACAAACAAAAAACGGAAAAATATATCCGATGATACTGCAGTTGGCCAGTATTTGACGATAAGTGGAAGTTGGCGGTCTTTATTTAGCAACATAAATATATGATACATGTTATTCGTTGGTTCGTCTTCAGAGTAGCAGATCCTTCTGTTTCGATTTAATTGCCGACATCAGACGACTCGATAAGAGAATTCCCTCAAAGGAATGCGGTGCATCGCATACTTCGACCGTTCGCTGTTACACCTTCATCGTGGCCGGTTTTTATTTACTTGCGATTACGCACCGACGACAACTAAATAAAAAGATCGCATTATTCACGAGTGTATAAATTCCGCAAAGTGCATTTATATAACATAACGCCGATAACGTTGGTAGAATTTATGTCAAATTTTGCGACCGTCGGATGGGTTTCCATTTTTTTCGCAATCCCAACAATAAAGCATCACGTTGCGAATATTCTTAATGCACTTTTTGTTCGCAAACGAAATAATTATTATAAGACCAATTTTGTGCGCTCAATGGTTGTGTGAAAAAAAAATGATTCGTGGGCAGTGAATTTTTTGCAGGTTTCGATGGCGATCTTTGAATTTCTATTCTAAAGAATTTCCTGCGCGAAGTGTTCGCTGAAACGAAAGAAACACTTGCGACGTTCTCGGAAAATTAAAGCATCCCACTTACATTAGAGACCTTCAATTCCTGACTCCGTCAATTAGCACCTACTATTTCAACGACTTATTTGTAAACTCAGTCTCTAACATTCATTATGGAATCATCGATCATGCCATTTTTATTTCTTCCTCTTGGAGAAGACAGCTCGTAAGATATAGCGTTGCATTAGAGTCAGGTAAAAAAAAATATTAAAATTGCAAAAAGCTAAAGAGAAGCTAAAGAAAATGCAAATAGAATGGGCAAAAAAAGTGACTGCGAATTCATTGAGATAATTCACTTTAATTGAAAGTTGCTCAACTTACGACGGAATATCAATTTTTCTTTTACATGCACCGAACGTGGGAATTACGTTTTGCGCGTTAAGTAATGTTTTAGTCATAGTGTTAACCTTCAATTATGCACATTTAATTACAGTTCCTTCGGAAGTTCTTCTGGTCAAACGTGAGCACTTCAACAGATGGTACGACTTGAGTCCGTATTACTGCGCTTTGACCATAACCAACATTCCTGCACAGGTTGGTCGACGGTAAACTTCCTCCATAATTACATTCTTTTAGCACGGCTGCTATTTTGAGCGTTGTTTGATCAAATTTAGCATGTTTGAAACATGAGGTATACATGCACCGTAATTATCTTACGCCACTGTGGATGACGGCGTCGTATTTTTCGTATTCACGTATATATATTTCTGTTTCACACGTTTTGGGCGTCATTTAAGCAAATTTAACATAATTGATACGTGAAGTTTGTGTACAACACAATATAGTACATTTTTATTAATAAATAAATATATTGTGCAAATATAGACCGATACTTAGCGCAGCAGATTTTTTTGTATAAAATAACAACTGATCAGATTCGATTTTACGCTAAATTGAATGATGTTCGTACTTGCGTTTATTATAATACTATAATATATTACTATATATTATTATAGTAACGCACACAAATTTGGAGAGCTACTGAAATTAAATAGATATTGAATTTATTATTATAATTAAAATATTATAATATTAAATTACATTCATTACTATAATTATACCGATACTTAGCACGGCAGATTTTTTTTATGTAAAATAACAACTGATCAGGTTCGATTTTACGCTAAATTGAATGATGTTCGTACTTGCGTTTATTATAATACTATAATATACTACTATATATTAATATAGTAACGCACACAAATTTGGACAGCTACTGAAATGAAATAGATATTGAATTTATTATTATAATTAAAATATTATAATATTAAATTACATTCATTACTATAATTATTATAAACATCTAAATGTAAGATTGAACCAAATAACTCGTCTTTAGCGTTCAAGATGGCAACCTCTTGATTCATCTATTCGACATCTAAACCGTCAACCGCGCACGTCTCTGTCAACTGGAAAAGTTTAATATTCTGTTTGCAGTTAATTATGGCCACGTTATACCTAACGATGGTGTATCTGATCACTGGTCAACCACTGGAGTTGTATAGGTGCTCGATGTTTTTCAGCACGTGCGTTATATGTTCGTTTATAGCAGAAAGCATCGGCCTCGCGATAGGAAGCACCCTCAATATCGTCGTGAGTACATCAACTTACTGGCATTCTACTTCAATTTATCGAGATATATGTATGCTTGATCACTTATTATCACTAACAGTGTTGCGCTATTGTCGATGGGATATGAAAAGATTATCTTCTTTATTTGAGCTTTTAAGACGCTTCATTCTTCTCGAATTAAAACTTGTTCACTCTGCACGTTTCATAACAGTAGGTTCCGTCTTCAGGAACATAAGTATAGACACAAACTATTTATGTGTTGATATGCTTAATTGATTATAATGAGATTCGGGCGAAAATTATTTTCTTTAAATATAATAAAAGGGTTGCATGTGATGATAAATTCTATTTCTTGAAAGCTAGACTGCATACATGTGTGGTTCTCTATAATACGTAACATAAAAAATTGCCGTCTAATTGGTCTGAGTCTTTAAGATGTTTTATTCTTCTCGCCTTGAAATAAGAGATCAGATATAGAGTATGATCATGAGCAACATTTATTTTACATTTAAAGAATGCAGGTTTTTTCTGAATCTCGTTACAGAGCACAATTAAATATAGAGTACAGAGCAAAATAACCAAGCCAGGAAAAGGGAATTTTTTTCACATCCCTTAATATGCAAAATATAAATAATATAATAAAAATCTACAATATTATTGCTCACATCATTTCCAATGCTATCGGAACAAAATATTTATATCCACTGAAAGGAAATGCTGATACTGATCAGTTCACGCATATGAAAAGTTTTCCGGTATACTTAGCGCATCGCATGTTGCGCAAAATCTAATTATAACTTGTGTCATTAGTGCAGTTGAGCAGCACGTGCGCTGAAGGCAACGTATTTTGTAGATAGAAACGTATGCGAATCGGTTTAACACAACGTTTGATAATGAATGTATGCAGCAAAATGGTTTTAAGTACCAGCTTTACACTCTCAAAATTGCTACTTCCGATATTTTATAGGCAGATTAGGTAACGCGATGATACACAGCTGCTCAACAAGAAACAGAAATAGAAAAACGAAAAGCAGAAACAAATAAGCTTAGAACCCACTATTAGTTTATTCCGACAAGAAAGACACGTGCGTTAAACGCAAATCATCAAAAGATGCCGAATGAATGTGTATTCCCCCGAAGTTTTTAGAGTCAGGAACACTTTTCTTTAGACGATAACTTGATAACATACTAAGTGTGTACTATTAGGTATTTCCGACGAGAAAGATGCATGTATTAATTGCGATCTTAGATGTCGGATTAACGTCTATTTTTCCAAAGTTTTTACGGTCAAGAATATTTTATTTTAGAGTATCGTATAAAAGGTATTCCATCTCATACTTGATGTGTACTATTAGATAATTTCGCCAAGAAAGATGCATGCGTCAAAAGCGATCTTAGATATCGTATCAACATCCATTTTTCCAAAGTTTTCACGATCAATAATATTTTTTTAGAGAATCATATGGAAAGTACTTTATGAAATACTCAGTGTGTACTATTAGGTATTTCCGACGAGAAAGATGCATGTATTAATTGCGATCTTAGATGTCGGATTAACGTCTATTTTTCCAAAGTTTTACGGTCAACAATACTTTATTTTAGAGTATCGTATGAAAGGTATTCCATCTCATACTTGATGTGTACTATTAGATAATTTCGCCAAGAAAGATGCATGGGTCAAAAGCGATCTTAGATATCGTATCAACATCCATTTTTCCAAAGTTTTCACGATCAATAGTATTTTTTTTAGAGAATGCGTCAAAAGCGATCGGATTAACGTCTATTTTTCCAAAGTTTTTAGATATCGTATCAACATCTATTTTTCCAAAGTTTTCACAATGAATAATATTTTTTTAGAGAATCATATGGAAAGTACTTTATGACATACTTAGTGTGGTCTACTAGATAATTCCTACAAAAAAAGAGACACATGCATCAATCGCCTACTATCGAAAGATGTCGTATCAACACTTATTTTCAAAACCTTCCACACTCAACATCGCTCTCAACAATGAATGCACCCAATCTGCGTAACCGCAAATTATTTTAACCCTTTGACTGCCGCACACTTTGAGACGTATCCCTCGTATCGCACAACACGAATTCATTTATACTGAAATAATCAAAACACACAATTCCGCTGCAATGTTCGCATTTTGCATTGAGTTGCTGGCTTGCCGAATTTACCGATTTCTTCTTGTTATTTCAGAATGGCGTCTTTGTTGGGCCTGCACTCTCAGTTCCTCTAATGTTATTCGCGGTGCAAGGAATGGGCAGTGCTGAACCATTGCCCATCTATCGTACTATTATCATGTACATAAGCTACATTCGGTATGGATTAGAAGGTCTCATCGTAGCCACGTACGGTTATAATAGAGAAAAATTGCCCTGCCCAGAGAGTGAGATATACTGCCAATACTCAGTGCCACGGGAGCTTTTGCGAATAATGGGTAAGCAGTCTGCTTTACAATTTTTAATAACTATCGCCCAGCTTTAACTCTTTAATACTTAATTTTCGGCACGTTTGATTAATATTTGATTACTTTAATGTTTAATATTTGACGTTTAGTATCTAACATTTAATATATTAACACTTCGACGTCCGCATATTTCAGCTAAATTTTTATGTTTGGCGCCGGCGAAATTCCCATAAAATTTTTAACTTTTATAGACGTTCTTTAGAAATCAGGTGCAATATAGGTTCTAAGTATAATAAAAAAAACATTTAAACACCCAAGTTTTATATTATTACAAAAACGAAAGGCACAAAAGGTGTTTTTTATGGGTTTTTGGCCTTAAAGACAGCATAGATTTGGTTCATCTGTTACTTTTCAATTGTAACAAAATGACACCAATGTGGTGTCACCAGACGGCAAAGTGTTAATATTTAATATTTAAGCTTTCAATACTTTATATTTTAATCTTTCAATATATTATATGACGGTTAAAGCCGTTCGACCGAAATAGAGAAATATTTAATTGCTACGGAATGAATGTACCTATATACTCATAATTACAGTATATAGAGAACCGGAAAAATTGATAGTCCTTGTTGATAACTTTTGCGGGATATATGTATGTGATCATAGTCCACCCCGGTAGCTTATATCGGACACGTGTATGTGATCACAGCACTCAAAGTGTTAACTATTAAGTAAAACTGTTAATTTGACGGTGTTTTTAACGCAATTGGGCATCATTGTACAAATGACAGGTATTTAAGTATAAACGTAGGGGTAATTGAAGTAATAGATACACTATCCGGTAATAACCCAACGTGAAATTTGCTCTGTCAGCATCTGAGCAAATTCAACCTTATTGCATTTTACTTGGAAAATGTTGAGTTTAGAATTTTATTATTGAAACTCTCGACATGTTTCATATAAGAATAAAATGGTAAAATCAGCATTTTTAACCATAACAGGTTTATAAATTTCTTAATTTTCCAAACGAAATACCCGAACTGTATGTACCATTACGTTGAAAATGTGTGCACTAATTTCTTTTATGCCTTCAGGAATGGAGAACGTCAACTTTTGGGTGGACTTCGTCGCGTTGGTCATCATCCTCATTTTATTCAGGACGCTTAGCTTCTATTTGCTCAGGCAAAGAATGCAACCGAATAGGACGTTCCAGGCTTTGCACTTAATTGGGAGGGTCGTGAAGACTCACTTAATCAATTAGTCTTAATACTGTAGGTACGTCAGCCTGACGTTGACCGAATAACGTCGTTTGTATGTATTTCCGACTTGGACGATAAAAATTCTGACACGATCACGACGAACTAGAAAAATATGCGTTTTTTCCGAACAAACCGTCGTACTTGGGTAGATCGTTTTTGATTTAACGCTACCTGAAAAACCAAGCCAAAGATCATACGATGCAAACTTATGTGCACGTTACGTAATTTGAAACAGAAAATGATAACTTTCGCCGTCGGTCGGAACTGTGACTTGAATTTGAAGATAAAGGGCATACGAAATTTCGCCCGGAGAAGAATATGTTTAAGTATCATTTTTCTCGCACCCTGTATGATAGATGATGAACAGTATCGGAACACTTGTTAGTTAACGTCGGGTGCTTGGACTAAGTTACCGCGTAGACTAGACGTGGCAAACAACGTACGTGTTTAATTGTATACGCAGCTTTTATTGCAACGGATTTAAATGCACCGAGTGTACATAGGGGATCTTTTTTGAATTTTTACTGTGCCGTAGAAGAATGAACGATGCGTAATTAATCGCGAACCGCGAGTTCGTTAATGACAAAGTAACGTGAGACTTGTGAAATGTTCCAATTTCACATATGACAATAGAGGTACTCTTTTGTAAGATTTGTTTGTACTGTGGATATAGCGAACGAAAATGTATATGAAGGAAAATAAAAAAATTTACAAATTCCTATATTTGGTTCGAGGTCATTTAATTCGTAACAACGTTTGATGAATATAAGGAAATTTTCAATGTGACAAGTGTGCATGACTGTTGTTGAATTTGTTATGATAAAAGATACCTTTGTGGGTACCTGCAGGGAATAAGTAATTAATTTCACTCTTGAGGATATCTATAATAGTAAATTATGATAGTATTACAGTAAATGTATAATAATATAGTCAATTTTCAACGTTAAGTATTATTAACACGTTGACCGCCATGCGTATTTTACTGTATTAACACTTTGACTGCCATGATGGTCACCGGTGACCGACGCAAGAGATTTTACTGAAGATCCAAAGTATTCGGAATGGGTAGCAATAATTACGTCATAAATGCAGTTATTGTTACAATAGTCATGCGATCCTTTGGTCTCCAATACCTGTACATTATTTACATTTTGCATTACTCAGTCGAACGCTGTAGTATTTCATAGCATCGCCGTTCTAATATAGTAAAATACGCATGGCAGTCAACGTGTTAAAACCGCAAGGTGATAAAGCATTACAGAATATGATTGAATTGTGCAAAATGAAAATAAGGCGAAGGTATCGGAAACCAAACAATTGAATGACTATTTAATATTAACACGTTGATTGCCAAGCGTATTTTACTATATTAGAATGGCGAAGCTATGAAATAATACAGCGTTCGACTGAATTATGCAAAATCTAAATAATGTGCAGGTATTGGAGACCAAAGGATCGCATCACTATTCTAATAACAACTGCATTTATAAAATAATAATGGCTACCCATTGCGAATATTTTGGGTCTTCAGTCAAATTTCTTGCGTCGGTCACCGGTGACCATCATGGCAGTCAAAGTGTTAATTGCATTTACAAAATTATGAATGCCACCGACTGGGTATTTTTTACATTTTCCGTGAGACCTTTTGCGCCGGTTACCGATGACCCCCATGGCAGTCAAAGTGTTAGTTGCATTTACAAAATTATGAATGCCACCGACTGGGTATTTTTTTAATTTTCCGTGAGACCTTTTGCGCCGGTCACCGATGACCACCATGGCAGTCAAAGTGTTAAAAATAGTTCTATTGAGGTATTTTATTCCACACAAACAAAATGTTGCTCAATACCTGCAACCCACTTTTCAATTAAACCGGGAAATTGGTTATCGTTTTTCCTCATACCACCGCCATCTGTCGACAAAACACAAAAGCACCGTCCAACATCAACGTATATCGAGTTGCATAGCATCAAGGAGTCTCCAACGTAAAACTCGTCAAAGCCCTACGCATATCTGCAGCACTGTCAACAACATCAGCATTTTGCCGATAACTTTGTTATCCTTCATCCGCCTGTTAACTCATATTACGTCACATATTTTCTCCGCATCCACGCGTCCTCGTGACCAAGATAAAAATCTCATCGCGATTGAATAAAATTCGCTGGCAAATCAGCATGGCGGCAGATACTTCCAATTGATCACATCTATCTATAGCAGCGTTTATCGAAGTACAGCGGCTGATCACACGTAACGTATGTTTACAACCCATGCGTCACACAATGGCAATGTGTTCGACATACAAATCCAATGACATTCACGTGCGACTCGCATGATGCACACACAGAAACACGTGTTCGATACTTGACTATTGCCAGCAGTGGCGGCTCGTGGCTTTAAATTGCGGGGGTGTTAACCCTTTCGCTACGCCTATTCCACAATTTGACTTTATGCTCACTCTTAAAAATGTTCCGATTATGAATTTTTTAGGAAAAGAACATTTCTGACGAAAGCTACGGCTGATTGAGAATAGATACATATAACAATGCTATGCTTTCTAAGAAAAAAAGGAACATATCGAACAAGAGGTCCATGATAAATGTGCCAAGATGGACTGTGGTCGGGCGACTATAGTCGCTCGTCGTACATAACGCTTTGACTGCTAGGACGCATATGTGCGTCCGCCAAAATCTATCAATGTAGACTATGGTTCGATTCGATTTCTTATTTACTGCACCCACAATTATCAATGTGTAAGATAAATACAGATGCGTCCTTTATCAAATAATTTTCTTACAATATTTAATTTGGTGTAAATGAAAAATTATCATTAGATTTTTGTTGCGTTTCACGCAATCAATCAATAAAGTTCACGCTAGTGAACAGTATTTCGTCCTCAGCAAACGCTTCGGCCAGAAGTACTCAGCACTCAAAGGGATAAGCAGCGTATCATGAAGGGCGACTATAATCGCCCGTAGTAGCGAAAGGGTTAAAAAAAGTTGAACATCAAAAAGTACTGCTTCTCATCAATAGAATTATATACTTCGGTATAATTCAAAATGACCTAAAAATGGAAAGCACTCATCTTGTTCCGCTCCGAGCGGACACATCAAAAATCGAAACATTCATGCATCACCTTAAAAAGCAGTGGCCAGGCACTGCTGCAGTTACCCACGCTGTCAACAAAATTTGCATCGATACCACTTGACGCGGAACTTCAACATTAGAACCAAAACTAGATGCGTCCATATGCGTATTTCAATGTCGCAGGAACTTGAGTGCACCGCAGTGCTTATAGAATTCTACGCACCGCCTCCATTCGCACTTGTGCCAAACGACTAAACTGATCTTAAATGCGACTAAAGTGAAATGTAAAGTGAAATGTCCATCACTGTGCAAACAGCGCAGAACCTGGTTCGGTGTACACGTCGGTGTCGAACGATTGGCCTGCAGGTAAACGACCATCTGTCGAGGATCCGAAAAGAAAAAGCTGGTGGGGTAACTGGTGGGAAACTGGTGGGAGCCGCGGCAATATAGCTGGGAGGAATATGTTGAGCAGGGAATGCTGAGTGTACAGATGGCTCAGTTTGGCTTTGTTTCAAGTTGAGTTTTAGTCTACCGCCAAGGGACGCGTCATGATTAGTCTCTCTGCTGTCTGCTACCTGTGCTTAGTGGTGTTTTGCGGGACTGCTTATGGGTGAGTTTGGGTGTACGACGTGCAAGAATCTTTCAAAAGGTTGTGTAAGGCGTGGGATCATCCGTTGTGTTAGCTGCTGTGACCATTGTGAAAAGTGTGTAAATATACGGCGAGTATTGTCGCCGAGCAGAGTACGCGTGGCTGTTGGAACATAGAAAGTAGTTGGGGGGAATGAATGGTTTATTTTTAAGTTTACTACCGACGGCGCTTTGTGGTAGTGTAGCGGAGTGATTTGCTCGAGGTCAAATTGGTTTAAGTTTGTTAAAGTGTCTTATTGTAGTAAACTAATCCACCGAAGAGGTACGTGAGATGATTATCTTAACTGATAAATCTAATCCATGCTCTACACTGTATTCAATTCTTTCGGTATAATTATTTATATTTTTTTATTTATTCGTTTATTCGAATTATTCGTATTATTTCGTATTATTTATTTTATTCGTACTATTTCGATTATTTTTATTATATTTTATAGTATTATTTATTTTATTCGTGTTATTTCGTCGAGGCCTCCAAACAATAACATCTTCAAGTTTCAGATTTTCTACTTTCCACTAAAAAACGGGGCGTTGCGGTAGTTGTTCCGAAGTGATTTTTTTGACATAAAATTGTTTAACTTATAAGTATAGGGAGAATAATATTGTAAATATGCTGATTAAATAAAAAAAAAAGATGCGATTGGTACGTCAGTGGACTAAATCTATTGTTGTGGGGTAATGAGTCATACGTAGCGTAAGGCGCGAAAATTGCACAACTGGCGGTACCAGATAAGGAAACTGGTTGGAAAAGCTTTACCACAAAAGTAGGAAACTTATCCGGAAGCATATTAAAGCTATTTATAAATTCATACCGTAAGATTGTCTCTTAGGCACATTGTTGTTCTCGTAAAATCAGTAAAAGCGCGGGCAATGAACTTGTGCTTATGCGATTCAATAAAAAGGCGCCACGATTCGAATTTAAATACGCCTCGACAGTTTACGATCGACATCTGAGTCTTCGCTGTTCGATAGTCTGTTATTAAAACACTTGGCTTCATAATAGGCATTCTCGAAACAAAAGATAAGCGCGTTCAAGGGCTTACCGAAGGATTTATTATCACCGCATCTAGACATTTAACAATGTTGCATATTAGTATTGCTTCACTCAGTCTTGTGTATGTGTGTGTATGTGTAACGAACCCCAATTTTCAAGACACCCTCTCCCTAACTTTCTCTTCTCACAGAATACCACGACAGCGGCAAAGGTTTAGGCAAAAAGCAAACAAAAATGACTTCGACGTTCTCATCTTCACCCAACACTGGCCGCAAACCGTCTGCTATCAATGGAAAGAGAAGTCAGAAACGAATAAGTGCGCTTTGCCGACCGATGACGAGTGGACAATCCACGGAATTTGGCCGACACATTACCACACGATCGGTCCACTCTATTGCAATCACTCGCTGCCCTTCAATATAAATGCTCTGGCCAAACTGGAGAACGAGCTGAAGCGGAAGTGGATAGACGTCGAAAAGGGCAGAGAGCCTTACTCGTTTTGGCGCCACGAATGGGAGAAGCATGGCACGTGTGCGGCTGTGTTAAAGGAAATGAACACTGAGGAAAAATACTTCAGGGAGGGCATAGATCTTCTGGACAAATACGACATGAAGCACGTGCTCGGCACATTCGCCATCTTTCCAGGCGGCAGTTATCCGGTGCAAAGGATCTCCCACGCGGTACAAACCGGTCTGGGGAAGAGATGTCAGATCACGTGTTTAGAGAACTCGGTAAGATCACTTACCAATGTTACTCTAATGTTTCGTTCGTGAATAATCGTGAATGCTTCCAGGAAACGAAGGATTCGTACTTGTTCGAAATCAGAATCTGCTTTGATAAGACGCTACAGCTCATCGATTGCGACGGCGTTCCCGGCTTCCCTACAAACTGCGACAAGTCGAAGAATATTATTTACCCGGGAGATGTACCGCCGCAGTATCATGTGATACAGATTTAGAAAGGTTCAGCGAAATTGTGGGAGGGAACTTTGACTGGCGAGGTATCGCTGAGAATTCTGTAAATAAAGAGCAGTCAGAATTCGATTGATGTGGGGCCATGGTCGACCATATTGTTGCTTGGAACCTAATCAGAGCGCGTTTTTAGTGAAATTGATTAACAGAGATGCGCTGAGCTACCTTAAAAGTAGCTTGTTGCAATTTATATTTATTTGACCGAGTGACCTGTTAAGTGTACCATAGGAACTTGCGGCGTTCCTTAGGGTCGAACATTTCATGGCAGAGCATTTACGTGCTTTGCATTAAGTATGAAGATCAATAAATTATCTTATTTTCAACGATATACTCTCTTCAAATCTCCCATGAAATCACTTTATCATTCACACTCTTAAAAATCAAATTACAAAGTAAGTTGTCTGCATTATAAATAATGGATACTCGATTGTGAGAAGTGGATCAATGTGTCGTCCTATTGCTGCAATCAGGCGGCATGATACATATTGTTTGTACATCTGCATAATAGCTTACAAGTTGGTTTATTGGCCGTACATAGGACGTCAGTATCTACGATCATTCCATCTTCTTTTGTACAATGACCACCGCTGACGGTACCAGGCCTGGAAAACGATAATATTTTCTGGACTTTGCTCTTAGTGATATCGCTTCTAGTTACATACTTAAGACTTCCTCAGTAAGCGCACATTCATTCATATTATTCACGCGTGGTTATCCGGTGATGCAGCCGACTACGTAAATCAGCAGTTTCGTGCGTAAAAACACGTACGTACCTAAAACATTTAACGGCGTATCGTAATCTTCCTCGGAAAAAACCTTCTTAGGAAAATTCGTCATTAAATTAAAAGGACCGGGTGGATCTGTCCTGTTCATTTCAATGTACAATCGTACAGCTGACAATTGTTCCTTGCTTCCGAAATTTTGCGTCAATGTTTCACCGTTGGTGAGTCTAATCTGAAAGTAGCAATATATTGAAGATTTACGCGTCTCATAGCAGGGCTTGTATCAGTACCTGCAATTTGGTCTCGTGATAGTCTTTTCTGTGGTGGGTTGAGCTGGATGACGAAGATACGGACACAGGTACTGATGCGTCGGGCTTAGATTTAACAGCATCAGCTGCAGCCGCCGCTGCTCTTGCCGCCTTATCTGCCTGAATCTTTAGCCTAACCCTTTGCCTCGCCAATTTGTCCTCCTCCTTTTCTCGCTTTCTTTGCTCCAGGAGTTTCCTCATCTCAAGTTCTTCTAGTCTAAAATAACAGCAATAGATATTGGAATAGAATTACCCTATTTTTCTATATACCTATAATGGTAAGGCAGTAACAGCTTACTTTTTCCTTGCCTCTGACATTTCTTTCCCGGAACGTATTCGATTTCTCTCCCTATCAAACGCCTCCTTCTTTTCCTGCTCCTCCCTTTCTTTCCTCTTTTGCCTTAGCTTCTCTTCAAGCATTTTTAACTGCTGTTTTTTTTCTTCCTCTGTAAGCGGCTTCTTTTCTTCTGTACTTTCTGAGAATCTGTCATGACCTGATTTTGTCGCATGAAATTCAACTTCCAAATTTGATTTGAACAATTTCCCACATCTGTAAAACACATATGATCACATGTGTTATAACTCCTAGTAGAGTAACACCTCCATCCACCATTTAATAGCATCCCTTCTTTACTTCCCCAGTTACACTGCCTAGCAAACTAACAACCTCTTAATCTTTGCTCATCAACTGGGCCACAATTACATAAAAGCACTGATTTTCTCCACTACGCTTACCCTACCTCCAAACAAATTGCACCATTGCCTCTTATGGACTGTAAAGTGACCAGTTGCTCATGCACAATGCCTGTCAACTGAAAGTGACCTCTCTACCCACCTCACTGAACACCTTTAATAAGAGAAGTCTTAACACGTGTTTAACAAGAAATGTTGAGTGAAGAGGGTAGAGTCTTTGATAAGATTCTCCTCATTATGCTCATGCTACTCGTAAGTAAACTGCACCATTGCCACTTACAGATTCTACAAGGGGCTCAAACACAATGACTCCCAACTGAAAAGTACTTCTTCATCCTCCCCACTCAACACCTCTAGCAAGAGAAGTCTTAACAAGAATTTAACGAAAGGTTTTAAGTTAGGTGGCTAGTTTCTGCCCAGATTTCATCGCTAATGCTCACGCTATCCCCCCATAAATTGCACCCTTGCTTTTTAAGGACTCTATGACCATTTACTTATGCACAATGCCACACAACTGAAAATGACCTCTCTACCTTCATCACACAACATCTGTAACACCAGAAATGTTAACAAAAGTCTAACAAGCAGTGTGGACTGAGGAATATATATTCCCTAACACGATTTTCCTCACTACACTTATGCTACCTTCAAACAAACTGCACCATTGCATCTGACAGACTCAACAATTGTTGATCCACAATGCCCCCAACGAAAAATGACATCTCTACCCTCCTCACTCACCATCTCCAAGACTACACAGTCTCATAGAATTCTCTCCACTAACTCCTCGAAGGTATACGAGCGAACTTACATATCGCACTTCATAGACTTGGCAATCTCAGTGGTAGAAACCTGTCCACTCGCGCTGGCGAGTCCATCCTGAACCGGCGTCTCGGCCGGTGCACTTTCCGCCACAGGCGGCTCAGGCGAAGGTTCGGCTTCGTCGGGATGGGCCAGTAGCCTAAAACGAAAATCGAAAAGATCATCGGTTCCAGGCTCAGGGCATCGCGGCCATGCTCGTACCATTCCATCGCCGGCTCGACACCCTTATTCCCCGTGACTTCCAGGGCTTTCTCGCTGCAAGCATTTCGTGCACGTATCAGTTGTAAGGTTAGGTTCCCGACGAACAGTTATTTAGCGGTGACTTACGCCTTCGACATGCTGAAGCCCATGTCCACAAGTATAGCGATGTCCGGCGACGACATTTTTCCTTAATTAGAGGCACGTCTGGAGCACTTTAAGGCAGTGATACTCGCTCGTCTTTTATTTCTTCCCCGCACCTTGACTAATCAAAACCTAAATGTCACGTTCAGTCACGTCGAACTGACGCACTGCTGCTATGTGTAGGAACGCGTGCGCATGCTATTGCTATAGCTGTGTCGTGTCTCTTGGCTGGCACCATCTGCGAATCTATCAATGCACACGCAAATAAACCGACCGACGTGAACACTATCGTGCCGGAAGTCCACGTCTACGCGATTCCAAATTTGAATTTTCAGTTGGACGTCGGCTCGGCGCAGGTAGGGGTTCTGAGAGATTGACAAGATGACGCGAGCGCAGTTTAACATTGTACATAGGTGTTTTATGGGGGGAATTAGTAAGATCACAATGTTTAGGATAATGTAAAGTGGGGTGTGTTAATCACTGTTTATTCTCATTAAATATAGCTCGCTTTCAACAAAAACAGTTAACCTGTGGAAAAATTGCCTGACACTTCTACTCTATGCTATGTAATTATCAGAGATAATCGAATGTGTGAGACATTAAAATTATGTGAATCCATGTGAAACGCAGGGCATGGATAGCATTAATGATAATATTGTATTAAATAAGAAATAATGGTCAAAATACATTAAGGTTTCAGCCCAAATAATTATGCAGGGCAGTGTGAAATACTCATTACTAACCGAACTGTGCTCTCCACTTAAGGATTAAAACAGCACTAAAATGTACACTATTGTGAAAATAATTTCATCCTCCTGTCCTTTTCTGTGATTACATAACTATTATTTCATATCATTTCACGCTTGAAGTAAAGACGCATTCCTAGAGTATGGTTAAGTTTATAAATGTTAATCTAATATTCCTGGGATGCTTTGTCACCCTTTCCAGAGCCACCAGTACCAGTCTTTTTCGGCAACAGTACAGCCTGAATGTTGGGCAGTACTCCTCCTTGAGCGATGGTCACACCTGACAGAAGTTTGTTCAATTCTTCGTCATTGCGTATGGCCAGTTGCAAATGACGTGGGATTATCCTGTAACCAAAGTACGCCAACATTTTTACAATTTGAAATACATACCGACAAACCGTTACAGCTTCCTGCCACTGTTTACATTCTGTTAGTCTACTCATCGCCCTACCATACAATAATTTCTGACCACAGTGACCTTCATACCTGTATCCTGTTTTTCACCTACCTCCCTGCAAACGGTCAACCTAACACCCCAACACCCATAAAGACCCAATTGCGTCAGACACGCTTCTCGCGATCCCGAAAGCGCAAATATCAAAATACCATGCCTTCCCATGAACTCGCAACGCGTCTTTCCCCCGGGAACCCTTTGCGAAAAAACCTACTGCCTTCATTTCCCAGCATTTACTAGAAAAGCAATCTAGCGCGAGCGAGTTAGCTGAATGTCGAAGTCAGGACCCGCGAGGGCAAGACCGAGACGGAAAAAGGAAGGGCCACGGACCTCGTCTTTTTGTTGTCCCTCGCCGCGTTCCCGGCCAACTCGAGCACTTCGGCAGCGAGATACTCCATGACGGCGGCCAAATAAACCGGCGCACCGGCACCAACGCGCTCCGCGTAGTTTCCTTTCCTCAGAAGACGATGGATTCTTCCGACCGGGAACTGCAGCCCTGCCCTGCTACTCCGGGTCTTCGCCTTACCCTTGGTCTTTCCTGAATCAAAACGCACACGGTGACGCCTCGCTCGTCAGCCATACGCCTCCGTCTAGACTTATTAGCGAACGACGCGCGTCCAAAGATGCTTACCTCCCTTGCCGCGTCCCGACATGTTTCACGGTGATTCTGGAAAGAGTACGCTCGATAGAAGATGCGACGACGCTCCTCCCTC
Source organism: Cryptocheilus praepositus (assembly GCA_033815515.1). Taxonomy (NCBI): domain Eukaryota; kingdom Metazoa; phylum Arthropoda; class Insecta; order Hymenoptera; family Pompilidae; genus Cryptocheilus; species Cryptocheilus praepositus. The sequence goes on from JAWWQZ010000227.1 coordinate 3,967,766, forward strand.
GACAAACGCTGAACACCGAATGAAGTCTGTAGCGCCGACGACGGTTACGCGTACGCACGTCAGATATTTTGGCGGCAGCGACCCTCGGGTTGGCGCTCATTTGCGCGGGAAGACGCCTGACGCAAGACGACGCCGATGGCGCCACCGGCGGAAGAACAAAAGTTCCTAGGACGAGTGTCGCGGTGGGGCGGCTTTGAAAAGAGCGGTTGCTTGAGAATGGCTGGTTGAGGGGGTGTGGAGTGGCTTTGAGGAGGGTGGTGAGTGTGGATTTTGAAAATGGGGACGTTAGGTTGGAGAGATTTCGATGGCGTGGGTAATTGTGGTTGAACGACGGTGTCCCGATTAAACGCTGAGTTATCAGTTGTAATTAATATGCATGGCGTGAGTAGTTTCGAATTAAACATTGGTAATGTTGGGAGTGTGGATTTTGGAAATGGGGACGTTAGGTTAGAGAGATTTCGATGGCGTGGGTAATTGTGGTTGAACGACGGTGTGCTGATCAAATGCTGAGTTATCAGTCGTGACTAATATGCATGGCGTGACTAGTTTCGAATTAAACATTAGGAATGCGGAGTTTGAAAATGGGGACGTAAGGTTAGAGAGATTTCGATAGCGTGGGTGATTGTGGTTGAACGACGGTGTGCTGATCAAAAGCTGAGTTATCAGTCGTGACTGATATACATGGCGTGACTAGTTTCGAATTAAACATTAGAAATGATGGGAGTGCGTATTTTGAAAATGGGGACATTAGGTTAGGGAAATTTCGATGACGTTGAGGGGGTGTGGAGTGGGTTTGACAAGGGGGGCGAGTGGGGATTTTAAAAATGGGGACATTAGGTTAAGGAAATTTCGATGACGTTGAGGGGTGTGGAGTGGGTTTGAGGAGGGGAGCGAGTGCGGATTTTGAAAATCGCGACGTTAGGTTAGGAAGATTTCGATGGCGTGAATAATTGTGGTTGAACGACGGTGTGCTAATCAAACGCTGATTTGTCGGTCATAATTAATATGCGTGGCGTGACTAGTTTCGAATTAAACTTTAGGAACATTAAATTGTGTAGATGGTATAGGTTTAGTGTGCAAAATTCTGTTTTGTCGGGCTACACTGGCATAATGTGCGATAAGCGCTTTGCGTGGATTGTGTGTTTATTTGGGGACGATGGAATTGCAGAGAATGTCGGTCGCGGGTTTTTCTAAGAAAGGGGATGATGGGAAATGATATAGATATTTATTAATTCGGTCGTGCGATGGAACGCGGTTAAAATAATGTCTTCTCAATATTCGCTGGCAAGGCTTCCAATTGGTACGACGGGTATGACTTATTCAGCGATTTTCGAAGAGAGCGCAGGTGCGAACAGCTGCAGAAATGTCAAGCGATCAAGTGTTGCATGTTTATGGCGGCATAAGTATGTATTTATTTGTAGACGATGGAATTGTGGAAAATATATGACATGGGTTTTTCTAATAATGGGAATTTTCAATTATATAGATTTACGCCGATTCAGCTATGTGACGAAACGCGGATGAAGTGCTGTCTCGCCCATCTTCTCTCATAAAAAGCAATTGGTATGTGCGTGTATAACTTATTAAACGATTTTCACGGTTTGCCTGTGTACGACGTACTCGTAGACAACGGAATCGCAGAATGTGCGATGCGGAATTTTGAGAAGTTAAGGTAATTGTGGATTTCACATTATAGACTTTGATGGCGCGGGTACCTGAGGTGTGCGACGGAATGCTGATGAAATGCTGCCTCATCAATCTTGGCTGGCAAAGGAACAATTGGTATGTCATATATGACTGATTAAGCGATTTTCACGGTTTGCATGTGTCTGGGGAGCTGCAGAAATCACCGGCGATATGCGCACATATATGCTAGTTGAATTCCGGTAAACGTCTATATAACGCGAATTCCTACACGTTCTAAAGATTTTATACTGCATTTCAAGTGCGGGAATTTACCCTTCAGTTTAATCGAGCATAGCATAGTTTACCTTCATTGCAACCAATATCTCTTGTATTGAAATTGTCCTGTTTCTTGATAATGATCACTTAAATCATCTCACATGTGTGTGTTCATATTATTTGCGTTAAAGCAGGAAAATTTTTGTACACGATTTCATACAACTGCATCATACAGGAATCTACTGTATATGATCGTAATTAGACCATTTGATTACTGTACTTGCACAACAGACCAAGTCTTGCTCTATTCTATTATGTAAGTAATCTCATTCAAGTCTCATACACTAAATTAGAATGTCAATAAGATGTAGCTACCGATCTAGAAAATCGATTGTTCTAAAAAATGCCATATTCAATAACTAAAGTGCTAACCTGGCACACCTTAGGTACTGAACATTTACTTACCGTAAAAGCCTTTTTATGATCGACCATGAAACACGCCATTGGTCTTGCGGTAAGACGAAAGGTAATAATAAAAAGCTCGAATACCTCATGTTTTCAACAATTTACTTCTAGGCTCTTGTTCTGGCCAGACTGAGACTGATAGACACTTCCAGTCTCACTTTGTTACACAATACATAAAAATAATGATATTTACAAATGTAGGATAATGTTAGGCACTCAATGAACAAAACAATGAAATCATACTTGGTCATCTTATTACACAAATAGGGAGGGGCTGAGGGGGTTGCAGTTACGGAGTATGGTCAATTAATGCACTCAGAGAGCAGAGCGAGATAAGTTAAGGATACCGAAGTCGATATAGTAATTATGACTTAGTTAACATAAAAGTATTCTTTTCCCTTCGCAATTTTATTCGCAATCAATGTCGTTTCGGTCCGATTGTTGGTGACTGTGGAATGTTGGAGGTCGGGTAACAGGCGTATCGTTTCTTTTCGTTTCATTTTTCTCGTGTGGAATGTGCACGCGCAAAGTCTCACAGTTTTAATTAAGTCATTTTACCTAAGTACCTCACTGCTGTTACTTTAACCGTCTTTATTATTCACTGGCCTCTTGTGTTCATCAGCGTGAACGGTGGACATTGAAAGGAAGGATTAGTCACTACGCTGATTTCGCTAAAACCAGCCGTGATCTCCCGTACTCGTTACATGTCCGTAGACTAGAGTTTTATTTACTTTGCGATGTTATTTAAATTAAAAATGATTACGTAAATCTACTGCTCTGATCGTCATTTTTTTTGTCGTTACATTCCGATTTTCTTCTCACATTTTTCCATCCGCGATTGTTAGCTATTTGCAGTTAATTCAAGTTAATACGTCGAAATCCACAATGACCGCGCGTCGGTGTGTCATTTTAGACGTAAAAACAAAGACAAAGTCATAGTCGACGATTGAGTGACTCCACGACAACGCCAGCTTCATTTGGCTGATGTCCTTCAATCCTATGTCCCTTTTTTTTCTTTTTATTAATTCAATTATCTTAGTTAATCAGTTTTGACATACAAATTGCGTGATATACCGTTGTTTCAAATATCTCGACATTAAAGTCCACATTACGCAGAATAAAATAAGTTACACGATTTGTCTATTTCTCATTAAAATATTATGGTACAAATTACAATTATTTATACTTAGGGTGTAAGAGCCGTTAGTCGAGACTGTAAAATATTGAATCTTTATTATTCTTAATAGTATGAAGTATGCACTTTTTTCAGTAAATTTGTCGTTTTGTACAATTAATTTTATACATGCCTTCGTGCCCGCTGATATGATTCTTTATTACAATTAAAATACTACTGCCTTCGCTCTCGCCGAAGGCGCCGTTATTCTTTCAATAATCAGACGTGATTGCTGTGTGCGATCGGCCTGAACGACAATCGTCCAATCCGATCTTCGCGTTAAAAAGTAACCGGCACATTTTACCAATACTTCTCCTCACTCCCGCTCAAATGTTCTCGCAAGCAAATTCATCGGGTTGGCAGATCGACATTTAAGAAAGTCCTGTACATTTGGTCAATGTAACTTCCCGCTTTACTGTTACTTATCTAATTATTACGTTTTGCAATTGGGTATTCGTGTACCAACGGCCCTTAACCCGCCGATAATATCACAGATGAATGAGTTTCCGTGTTGTGCGTTACGCATCGCTACCTAAGAGTCCTAACAAGTGCGTTGATCCTCTCGATTTTCTCGCTGAGCACTCGCCTTTCGGAGTCAAGCGCCGACCTGGCCGATAACAGCTCGTACATCCTTCGTTCCAGCTGCATACTCTCAGACCGTAAACCATTTGACTGTGCCACCAGTTTTGATGTTTCGCTCGTTAAGATTTTCCTCTCCAATGTCTTTTCTGCAAGTAGGCAAACACGGTGTTTGACGTAATGCCGTTTGTCTCATGATCTTCCATACCGGGATAGGTAACTGAGATAGTGCATGCAATCACAACACAGTAGATCTCCGTGCAACGCGTGAATGAAATTACGGAACAGCAGAAATCGGCAGAGTTTCGTTATGTTAGTTGCTAGCTTCCGGATGGATGCCACGTTTGTAATCAGCTACGTGCCGACGTTACGCAAATGTAGTCTGCATCTAGAGTCAGGGAGCTCCGAAGCTACGAGTATTTTGGAAATTAAATGGAATTTAATTCTCAACGCAAAAGCTTTAAGTCCAACAAATTCTAGCATGTTGTATAAGAACTATATACAAGTATATACAATCAAACGAGTGCCTTAGATCGCGAATAATACGATTGTGCGTTCAGTTGCTCAAATTTGTGCAAAATGAGATGGGGTACATGGTTTCGTGGAACGATATTATCCCTGTAAATCAGTAGGAGCCGCAGCATAAACTTTCTCAATGATAATGCCATGCGACACTTTAGTAACATTTTCAAATGTAGACAAAAAGAGATTACATTTGACAGCTTGCACTCGCCATTATCTCCTCACCGTCAAAATACGGTAAAACTAAATTAACCTTTCGTCTACATTTGATCTGGTTAGCGTTGAACTTATTTTTTTTTGCAACGATCTAATGGTATCCATGGATTTTCTGCAGAATCTGTGCAAGCGGTACTGTCTTAAATGTTCAAATATGCAATTATCTAGGGTCAACGACTGAACCAATCCACTTTGCATTAATTTCTATGGATATAATAGTTGGTTTCCGAGCAATTTTTAGGAACAAATTAAGTTCTTCAATCGACGCTTGACTGTAAAATATCCTTTTCCTAATGTTTCTAAAATTTACCTTTGGCATACTCTCTGTACGCAAGCATAATGTCCTCAATTCCAGTCCACTTAGGTTTCTCCCTTCTCTCGGTAACGTCCTCCGCTGTTTCCTCGGTAACGTCGACGAGTTTGGCGTGTTGCTTCACGCCATTCTCGCCCGGCATTGGCAATGTAGGATAATACATTGAGACGAGGTTCGGTACCAGAGGCGGAAGAGGCGGTGGACGTTCCGGGACGTGTTTGACTTTGACTCTGTCGAGGAGTCTCATCTTTTGCGGCGGTTTCGGCTGAGGTGGAGGATTCTTCGAGTAAACCTTGGCGATCCTGTCGCAATAGACCGTTACGGAGTTCGAACTCTTTCTCTTCTTGCGGTCTTGGAGAACATACTGCCACGTTACTTCGGCTTCTAAAATTGTCAAACAAATGCGCTTGGTTTCATTCGATGAGTCGTTAAGAGCTGGTTCGTACACGTGTAAAATATGCGGTGACCAGTTTACGTCATGTGAGAAAATAATGCGTACCGTCTCTTTTAATTGGAGGCATGATATCGAGACCGATGGTTCTGAGGAAGCCAACTTTTGGCTCAAAGTCCGGAGTGTGAAGCAGGACATCAGGATGGTCGCGTGGAATCGGCAGTACTGAATCTACTGACGCGTCTGATTCCAAAGGTACGTCTGGCGGATCTGGATTCAGTCTGTATCTCTTTTCGACCTTACACAGTTCCATCTCTGCAAAATCGTTACCATCAAAAATGCTACAAATTATTCTTCATATGGTATCCAATATTCCTATATCATACGATATTCACATCGACTCAATTTTTTTTCATATACAACCGATCCAACTATATTTATTTCCTCCGTTATATCTAACAACCGTGATCGCAAAAACATTAACACGTTGACTGCCAAGCGTATTTTGCTATGTTAGAACCGCGATGTGATGAAATACTGCAGAGTATGATTAAACCGTGTCAAAATGAAGGCAACGCAAAGTTGTTAGAAACCAAAGTATTGAAGCATAATTTCAATATCCATTCCTTTTACAAGATTGCAATTAGACTCGGTGGCGAATTTTTTTGCATTTATAGTAAAATCTTTTGCGCCAGTCATCGGTGACCACTGTGGCAGTCAAAGTGTTAAGCTAACATCCGGAACACCTTTGTTTTATCATAGAACTGCAATTGGAGAATACAAAATTTACGTACCATTTCTAATGCTCAGCGTAGTCAGCCCAAACATAGCGAGAAAGGACAGCTTCTTGTCCGAATACTGCAATTTCGCCGGTGGGCCTTTGGTGATCCAAAGATCGACATCCTTGGCGTCTTCTTCGCCTTCCGAATCAGAGCTGCACGTCACACTCACGTTCTTCTCTCTCTTCCTCTTCCGTCTCTTCTCGGCCAGGTCGAGAGACGACGTCAGCTCTTTCGGTTTCTCGGGCACTAAGAAAGACTTCTCCTCGGTAGCGACGTGCTGTTGCTTGACCAGAGACTTGCTCGGATCCGGCACGTTCAGCACAGCCGGCTCGCACTTCACGGAAATCTCAGTCAAATTATTGCACTTGTCGGTAAAGCAAAATGCGGTCTTCAGCTCGTTGTTCGAAAAGTTCAGGAGTTTCTCCTGGTACTTCGGGATCTGCAGGAGAACATTCGAGACATTCTGACACGTGCGCAGCACCTCCTCGGACTTGATGCTCTGCATCAGGTGGGTCGTGTCGATCGGCTTCTGCGCAGCGATCTCGCTTATGCTGAACTTAAAACTCGGTTGAAACGGTAATGTGGACAAAATATTGTTCTGATCAGTGTGCATCTTCGACTCGCCTTCGGTCTTGCACTCCTTCTCGTTGGCGTTGAATGCCGGGGGATGGAAACTGACGGGCTGCCCTTTGCCTTGCTCGAAGTTGTTCTGCGGCTGTGCCGCTTGCGTTGGCGCCTTTTCCTGCAGCTGCAACTGCGGCTGCTGCGAAATTTGCAACTGCGCGTTCGGCATGATGTGATTCTGACTGGGCATCAGTTGGGGTCTGCTCTGCGCCTCGCTCGCGCTTTTCTCGTTGCACGAATTAAACTTTCCTTCCTTGACGACGGTGACTGCCTCGGGACCGTTGGTCTTTGTGTGTCCAGAGGTGACGTGGTTGACGATGCCTTTGCTGTTATTGCTACTGCTCGCATTGCTGCCACTGCCAGTCCCGCCGGTTGCATGACTGTTACTCGTCCCATACGTTCCAAGCAGTTTCTCATTCGGCACGCAATTGATTGTGTTCGTTACTACGCCCTCGCTTCTCTGCGAGACTGTTGGACTTACTTGATGAGATTCGTTGGTAACGTGAACAGCACTTTGCTGTTTGGTACCGTTGGCATTACTCGCGGAACCACTGCTGGGCCCACTGTTGTTGACCAACGTCGGTACACTTAGCTTCGTTTGCGAATGATGTTGATGCGTATGGAGTGGCTGATGGGGCGACGGGAATGGCGGCGGAGGTTTGTAAAGATTCGGCACGTGGGACACAGGTATATGAGGATGATGATACTGTTGCGGCGCTGGGTAGGGTATGGACTGCGACGACTGCTGAATATTCATCGCTTTGGCGCCCGGCTCATTCGACGTCGCGCTTTCCTGCACCATCTGCGCGCCTGCCGACGCAGTGTTCGAAGCGGTGGTCTTCATCGGCTCTTGATGGTTAATCTGACTCGCTATGCTATGATTGTGACTGTTCATCATGGGTCTCTGCTGCGGCTTCGAACTCGAGCGGAACGAGTCTTCGAACGGTCGTACGAACGCAGGTTGCTGTGGCTGCGTCGACGCAGTCGTTGCAACCCCACTACTCGTCGTGGTGATCATCATGCCCGTCGTGCTGGCTAACAGGGAGGCCGACACGCTCGTAGTAACCGCATTCTCCTTGCCTCTGACGTGCACCCCGCCGTACGTCAAAGGCGGTGACTTGTGCGTCAACGGCATGTGATTACTACCACTCAAAGAAGACACGGGTGGAACACCGGGTGTACTAAAAGTGTGCGTCGTGTGTGTTGTGACCGTGCCACTACTCGAGGAACTAGCCACCTGTGTCGTGCCTGCACTGCTCGACCTCTGCTGCATCTGCGGCGGTTGCTGCGGCGGTTGCTGGTGGTAGATAGGAGTCGTGATAGTCGTCGTCGCACTGCTCATAATGGTGGCTGTGTGTTGCTGACTAGAATGTATGGTAGAGGAGACTGTTGGCGGTAAATGAAGCGAGGGAATGGAGATGATGGGGGCTAGTGGCATGCCTAGGCCTGCAGGCGGGGGTGGCGGTGGTGGTGGACCGATGACGCCAGGGGTGAGTGTGGGGATCGAGGGTATCGAGGGGATGGGCGGTGGTCCAATGGGTGCAGAACTTATGGGTGGACCGAGGTTCAGTGGCGGCAGGGCGCTACCAAGTGGTGGAGGCGGCATTGGGCCAGAGTTGACAGAGCAGATGGACGCCGAGCCGAGGGAAGAAGGTCCAATAGGAGCAGCGGGTCCGGGAAACGGCAGGCGGGAATGATAGAGGCTGGCGGCTGTGGCTGGATCCGTGGAGCTAGCCGGTGGAGGAGCGCTGGGTGGATCATCCTTGCGGGATTGATGGTGAGTGCTGCTGATAGAATTGCTGGTGTTGGCCACGGACGCGCTGCTGGTGGGGTTACTGCTGTTGGCGTTGGAGACGTTGCCGTTATTGGCGGTGCTGGTGGTGGCAGCGGCGGCGGCGGCGATGGTGTTGCTGCTGGAGTTGCCGGACGTTCCTCCACTGGGCCGCTCTCGGTTGTCACGCTCTCGCTCCCGATCGCTGTGCATCTGAGCCGCTATGGTCGGCTTCCTAGCTGGAACAAATCCCGAACACAGTGCTTGGTAACCCTCCACTGATCTACCGCTGCCGGCTAGATGGCAATGACGGGTGGTTCTTTTGTTATTCTTGTAGCTTTGCGAGTTTCGTTGCAAACTGTTACTGTGATTTCGCGCGAATGGAACTCGCTGGGAGGCTCGCGAGGAGAAGCGTTTGACAGTCGAATGGGTCGGATCACTTAGAATTTCGACAATGCTGCACTTGAGGAGCGATAGCCGGTGAATGTTTGCGGAACGGTTTGAAACGCTCGTGATTGAAGATCGTCGCACAGGTCGTCGTGCCACTGAGTCGACTGCAACTTCAGGAGATAATGGTTCTGTTTAATGTGGCGACGCTTCGTTCAACTACTTCGACTTACCTTGGCGAGTCCACGCGCAATTCCCGGTGCTACGAAAAACAGCGACAACATATTGTCGCAACGAAGTATTGGGGATGATTACCGTATGCGATTGCAATAAAGCTGTTGTGTGAAAATAAAAAAGGCGGTACGCTAACTATATTGGGATGATCGCCGTCGCCATTATGCTGACGCGCCAAATTCAATGACAATGCTTTTTTTTCACTGAACAATGATGATGACGTCCGATAATGATAAAAGCTCTAAAACAGGTCACCGAATCTTCCCCAAAACTGTTTCAGAAAATGAATTCGAGGGTCAAGAATTCCAAGTCAATCAGAATTTTGATCACGCTGTTTTTTTGCAATATTTATTTTCAATTATAGTCCAAATATACATGTTTACATAATAAATTATATAAAAATGGTATAATTTTGACAAAAGAACAATGTGTGACAAAGTTATATACATCGGTGGATTCAGTCAGTATTAGGAGCAATATGTTTACTACAATTAAGGGAAATCATTTCTTTCTTTTTTTTTGACATTAAGCGATTAATTGCAAATTTCTAAAACAGTTGCGGGAACTAACGCAAGAGTGCATTGCGCCTGACAAACAAATAATTTGTGCGCGCGATTAATCGTTCTCACGGCCTACTACCTCGAAAATCATACGCGTAACGCTTGTCCGTTTACGAGCGGGCCTTGGAATTCACGGATAACAGCGTGTTATCGCCCGCCTCGAATGATGGGGTGAAAACGCGTCAAGTCCAATTATCTCGCGTAGCTAAACGACAAAGCACTATTCGCCTACACGCAATTACCACCGAATCATCATACGTACACGTACGAAAAAAAAATGAAGACAAAAGGAACGTTCTCCCGGAACAAAACGGGGGGAAAACGTCGAACAGTACAGGTGCATAACACGAGCGGCGAACGGCGGGAAAAGAGGAGTGAGAAATGTGGAAAGAAAAAAATAAAACAGAAAACAAATTCCTACACGCAAAACACTTTCCTGACGACCCCGTCCGCGCAAACTTCAAGACCGCGGACGGCAGCTGAACTCTCCGCGGGGGCTGGCGTGTGTGCACTCTTATGTTTAAGTCTCGCCGTAATAGAGACGTTGCTCGGTTTTATCAACTACGAAAAAACGATTAAACTACATAACGAACCTTCGGTAATCATACAATTCAAGAGGCGTGTCTCGTCATTTCGCCACTTGCTACACAAAAGTCGAATAGCTGCAGGCCGCCGCACATGCGTACCGCGTATAATAATGGTCGGCAACAACGAAGAGACAGACAGAACGGCCGACCGAAGGCCGACTTACTCTTGTCCTGAGATAGTGATCAACAACAGATGAGGAAACAGACAGGAAAAAAAAATAAAGAGAAGAAGAGACTGACAACGTATGGCGTCGTTTCGCTGCAGATAAGTCTGACTTCGGTCCGCAGGTGAACAGAACAATTGGCTAAATTCGGGGCCTTATAAAACTGATTGCGTTCTCGGCTAGCTCTAGGATCCTGGCGCGAACCAGGATAGTTATGCGACACCGCCATCAGCTCCGTCGACTCCTCGACGATCCGTTTTATGAGGGGTGATCTATCGAGTGAGCGGCAATCGTCAATCCCTTCCCATTTCGTCAGGGGGTAGTGACCAAACGCAGCTTCCGCTCTGAGTTCCGGCGTAAAGAGCGACAAACGCGTTTCAAACGACTCTTCGGGGGCTCGATCTCGCGTCGAGCTGTTGTGTATATGTGTGTGTGTTTCGTGTATGTGTATGTGTGTGCACATAAGACGCACGTACTACCTAAAAAATATGAACCCTACCTTCGTTTAAGAAAAAACGGATCGACTATGACTATCTGACCTTTCGTGTCGTTACATCTAGTTTTCATCTTTTCGCTCTCTCTCTCTCTCTCGCTCGCTCGGTCGCTCTCTCTCTCGTTCTCTCTCTCGCTCTCTCTCTCTCTCTTTCTTTTAAGATTAGAAGCGTAGTATCTTTTTTTGTGTCTTTCTTTTCGATTTCTTTCACAGTCAGGTATCTCTACGAACGACTTCTCCTCGCACGCATCGCCGGGTTTCGTCTACCTAGAAGAAGTTCGGCTCGCAGTACAAGTTATTCGAACGTCGTGCTCTTCAACGATAGGTAATCGTTGCTGAGAGGGTAAACACTCGCTTGGCACCGGAATTCTCAGTGGGTTTGGGCGGGATAACGATAAAAGTAAGCGTGAGGGACGGTCGAAGCAAAATCGAGAGTCGAGCTGCCGGACGTGGACGCAGGAATATTTTTCGTTTATGGCACTGTTGTAGCGTAGCTGCGGTTACTTGTGTCGTCACTACTGGTTCTCTAGTCTTTATTGAAGGCTGTTCCGCCCGTACCCTCCACAACCGTTCCGCTTCTTTGTGTATGACTGAGTAAAAATGAACGGCCCGGCGAATAGCGGGGTAATGAAAACAATTCCTGTTTTCTCAAATGATTGTCCGTAGAATGATAGCTAGATTCTAATTAACGATGCAGAAAGAAATAATATCGGGGGAATTGCATTTATTATCAGCGAACAGAGGCGAGGGTCAGTCAAATAACTCTCGTTCCTCGCCGACGGAAGTCTACCGAACTCTCGTAGAGTAAGAAGTGCCCGACCACAGCAACGTGTTAAAAAGAAACTATACGTAAAATTCTCATACTCCGATACATAACGTTATAAACTATCGTACTGTAGTAACTTAAAACTGTAAGAGCTGCTTTTTAATAAAACATAAAAGATCTAAACAGTCAGTACCGAACGACAGAACAGGTACTATCAATTTGTTCAGTCACTTATCGTAGAAGTAATAACGTATAACCAAAAGCAAACGACCCGGTACTGACCCGGATCGATCTACAACCTACGAAATGAACTGCATTTACCGTACCGTCTAGGATCCGTATAACTGTCATGCAAGAATACTCCGCACCACCGCGCCTACAAAACTAACTTATCCCCCGCTAATCTCCCGTCAACGTTAACTCGTTAATCGGTGGGTGCTGGCCAACGCCCCTCTCAATCCCGGAAAATCACTCTCACCTCGCGCGGCCCAAACGACAAGCCTTTATCCCAAAACCCCCCGTCTCCTTCAATTCCCTTCCTCACCCTGTCCCGTCTTTTTTCATTTCTCCACCGTCCTCCCCTTTTCTTCCGCTGCCACTTTCTCCTCCCCCGTCCCAACCCCCCAACGCAGTCTTACTCTCCTGCAGAAACGCATGCAGACCGACTCTCTCCGCGCAAATGAAAATCAGACAGGGAACAATGGACAGTGGAAAGAGACTCTGGTTGGGCGCAGACGCGGGTTTTGCTAATTACGAATCAGGGAAGACGATCGAGAGACGCGGGGGTGGTTGGTTGAGGGGTGCAGGCGTTGGGGGTCTATGGGGGTCTACCTACGGGGGCACTACACGTTCTGATGTTCGCTCGGCTTTCGTTCACGCTCTCGTTACTCTCTGCACGCAACAAGCGACATCGACTTCCGCGCATCGGGCAGTCGTCCATACTTTCGTTCGGCTCGACGCACGCTTTTCTCTTTTTAATGAAAGGCAGTGGGGGGTGGAGCGACTCGCTCACCTGCAGTATCGGCGGATGCAGGTGCAGGCGCGGGTACCGGTGCGGCGGGAGCTGAATTTCGCGCCGCTCTTCGCCTCTCCTCCTCCTCTCGTAGGGCTGCTTGCTCACGTGCCTGGCGCAGTCGGTGCTCCTCCTCCAGCTTCAGTCTGCAAAAAAGAGATTTTCATCATTTTCGGGTTTAGTGTGGGCGAAGCATTCAAGCGGGGAGGGGGTATAAGGGTCTTCAAAGCTTTGGGCTGCCGCTTCTGGGGTGTCGGGTGAAAGGAGGGTGTGTTTGTTTGAGGGTTTATGCGTTAGTGATGCGTTAGAGTTGGGGTTGGAATCTAGTTGCACTGTGGATTTTTCATAAATTGGTCCGGAGAGTTACTGGTCTTGTACTTTGGGTACTTTTGTATTTGGGGGTTTCGTGGTTGTGTCGTACGGACTGCTGATTTCTGGGTAGTTCCTGTTTTTTTTTGAGAAGATTGCAGACGTTTTGCAGAAGTTATAGTCTGCAACATCAGGGCAAGGGTACTTAGACACTTACGGTATTGTAGTACTGCAGTAGTGGACACTTAGTACTCAGACACTTAGTACCCAGTACTACAGTATTACGATACTACAGTACTCCAGTACTCCAGTACTCCAGTACTCCAGTACTGTAGTCCTACAGTATCGGATCAACCTTGTTCTGATCATGCAGTCTATGACGTCTGCGCAACGTCGGCAAACTGCTAAAAAAACGATGCGACAACAGTTCGGAAGTTAATAATTTTTACTTTGTCTTGATTGATTATACCAGACGCAATTAAGTTATAATTGCAATTCATGATTGTAACTACGGTATATAAAGGATTAAAAAGATTGAAAAACGCATATTTGCGCCTATCGTCCACACCTCCAGCTTTTGACCGACGTATATATGCGTCCACAGCACGTAAAGGGTTAACCAAGACATTCGTACAACGCATAAATAATAAAGTCCATCATTTGTCATCGTTGAACGCATATTGATCTGTTAACTCTATCAAGTCACACATGTATTCATCGAATTTTTTTACGCTGAACGCATGTACGCGGTGCCCGTTCGCAAAGAATTAATCTAGGGTGTCGGTGAGGTCCTCACCGGATCGGACTGCTTTCAAATCAGCCGACGTTTAGATCCCGAAGAGCTCGCGTGACTTCGCCTTTTCGATGGCTGATCGTAAATTTAGCCGGGCATTTTTATGGCGCAGTTTTTCCCCAGTGATCGAGTGGAGTTACGACGTGGCGAAGGCTTTTATTAACTTCTTCCACGCGAGCGTGCGGTGCCGTACGTACGTAAGGCATCAATCGATATTTTCTATTAAACGCATGAGCGGCGGACGTTAGGGGAAGCTTGCGACGGACGGATGTTCGAGGAAATTGCGGGGGTGATCGCGGCGAGCAAACAGAGGCCTGATTTTGCAGACTTGCCGAGCAGAGAGACGTGGAAGTTTGGATTGTGGTGTGACTTCGCGACTTTGCCGAGTGTTTGATCGCGGCGAATAAATCAGGGCTGGAGGTGCGGCCGGTTGATTTGAGGGTGCGCTAGTCGGGGGTTGGTACAATTTGCTTACCGCTCGTGTATGACGGGGGGCATCAGTCCGAGAGAAGCTGGTGGCAGCATATCCGGACTGTATCGCAATCCGTAGAGAGGATACGAGGGTAGACCGGTAAATAACGGCGGTCTCAACATTCCGCACCGTTCCAAGTACAACTGCTCCTCTAACCTGCGACCAGAAAGAAAAAGAATGTTATACACGGTGAGCTTGGCAGTTGATGGCATTGCGATATGGTAGAACCACGACGTGTTTGCAATGGGTAAACTGTGTAATGCGGAGCCCAGGCACATTAAACAGTCAGATCGTGAAGTAACAAAGTATGCAGAACGTTAATCTCTTTGCTTTAATTATAAAATACAAGGGATATTGTGAAGCACTAAGAGATGCGCTTCGCGATAAGTGGAAATCAAAAAATGAAATGGGAACGCATACTGCATCAAATATGAAAAAATATATTCAAGAAAGCAGCATAAAAATGATCATAATTAGAAATCTATGGCTTTCGCCGCAACAGTCGAAAGTGAAACGATCTTAATAGTTTGATTGTCAGGCTCGATATGTTGGCTTTCGGGTATCTGCGCAAAAATTGCCGGGTGCCGATGCGGTACGGGCCGAAGCGTATATATTTGTTCGGCGGTGGTATTCTTCGCATGTACAGAAGCATTGCACAGTATTTTGCATCGTACTTTGAACGTACTGCATAGCAGTATTTTGTACGTACTGCACAGTATTTCAGACGTACTACAGAGTACTTAGAATCTTCTGCACAGTGCTTTGCATATATTGCACGGTACTTTGCAACATCTGCACAGTGCTTTGCACGATCTACACAATACTTTGCATCTCCTGCACAGTACTTTTCCTCTATTGCATAGTATTTTGCATGTACTGCACGGTACTTTGCATATACTCCACAGTACTTTGCATATACTCCACAGTACTTGCCATATATTGCACAGTACTTCTCCTCTACTGCATAGTATTTTGCATACACTGCACACTACTTTGCATATACTCCACAGTACTTGCCATATATTGCACAGTACTTTGCCTCTACTGCATAGTATTTTGCATATACTGCACGGTACTTTGCATATACTCCACAGTACTTGCCATACATTGCATACTACTTTGCCTCTACCGCAAAGGGTCAATTTCCACCATTTCCAAATATACTCCCGCACAGTACTTTGCCTCTACTGCATAGTATTTTGCATATACTGCACGGTACTATGCATATACTCCACAATACTTGCCATATATTGCATACTACTTTGCTTCTACCGCAACGGGTCAATTTCCACCATTTCCAAATACACTCCCGCACAACCCACATCGGCACCACCCAAATCTGCCAAGACCTCACCGTCACGGGTCGCCAACGTCAAAATCACCATCGACTTTTCTCCTCACTCTCGTCGCGTGTATTCAATAATGCGTGAAACATGATATCGCTTACCTATAAGCGTGCTGCAGGTGTGGCGGTGGGTAGAGACCGTGATGGTAGGGGCTATAGGCCGCGGGGTCCAGGGCAAAGGCTGGTGGAGCGTGGGCAGGATGATGCTCGGGCCGATATGGCTGAAAGCCGGAACGTGCCAGCAATTCGGAAGCCGCTGCTGTCACGCTGTGTTTGCTCGTCTCGGCGGGCCTGGCAGTCGTGTACAAGGAGGGAATCTCTTCGGGTCTTCGTTCGTGCGTCGACCGCTCCTGAATTTAAATAAACCAGATCTCGTTAGTCCGGGCGCGCTCATCAAGTAGCCCGACATTGCGTTATCTGCGTCTGTGCGGCTAGCGGGCAGAAAAAGTCTGGGATGGCCGGAATGGCGCATATGAATATTTTGCAAACGCGCAGCGACCAGGGAGAGTACCTTGGAGTGGGCACAGAAACGATTTGCGGGAGTTAAAAGTAACGTGGTTGTCTTGCCGCGAGAATGAGTGTGATATTTGAGTCGAGTGAATTGTTGCTGGGGACTGCGGCTTTGGTAGTGGCGCAGAGTAGAACTGCGGTGGGGCGTCATTTACTGGAGGCTCAGGGGGAAGAATGGAGAGTTTCTGGCCACTTTCATTTTAGCTTGTCGTGGAGTGTGAAAATATTCTGCGTTGTTGATGGCGTGCGGTACGCGATACAAAAGATCAGTTTTTACTGACAACTATGTGTCGTGTAACCACGTAGTTTCTGCAGGTTACGGGTTTCATTAGGCGGCAGAAGGCGGCGCGTGATATTTGAGTCGAGTGAATTATTGCTTGAACTACAGTTTTAGTGCTGGTACAGGTAGGGAGAGTCGTATACTGGAGGCTAAGAGTCAGGAATGTAGAATCTCCGTCCACTTTCGTTTACGTGTGTCGAATTATGTTATGCAATATAGAAAAATCAGTCTTTTCACTTTACAGTTTCCATCAGTTAGTGACAGACCTGTTCGCCTTATATAGTTTTCTATTCTAGTACCTTGCAGTCGGCGAGACAAAATTTGTGGGAGTCGCAAGTAACGTGTTCGTTCTAGCCCCAGAAGGCGAGGAGTCGGGTGGAATTTGAGTCGAGTGAATTATCGCTTGAACAACAGTTTTAGTACCGGTACAAGTAGGGAGAGTCATTTATTAGACGCTGAGAGTCAAGAATGCACAATCTCTGTCCACTTTCATTTACGCACGTCGACTTATGAAAATACCATTACTAACGATGCGCCATACATAATCCAGAGAAGTCAGATTCTTCAAACATACACATATGTCGCGCATATACAGAATTTTAGCGGAATAGTTCCCATCCCATAATTGCGTTATTACCGGTGTACCATCCACGATATAGAAAAATTAATTCTCCCCCAAGTGCATTGCACACCGATGTAACCGACCTCGATAAAAATGCGTAAAATTCTCAAATAATAACACTCATCATTTCGTAAATGCAATTATATTAGAATAGAGGTTCCCCATCCTTTGCTCTCTGATGTACCCGCCTTACATTAGTGTTAACACTTTGACTGCCGTGATGGGCATCGGTGACCGACGCAAGAGATTTTACTGAAGATCCCAAATATTCGCAATGGGTAGCAATAATTTTATAAATGCAGTTATTGTTAAAATCGTGATGCGATCCTTTGGTGTCCAATACCTGCACATTATGTACATTTTGTATAATTCAC
This sequence comes from Cryptocheilus praepositus, assembly GCA_033815515.1. Taxonomy (NCBI): domain Eukaryota; kingdom Metazoa; phylum Arthropoda; class Insecta; order Hymenoptera; family Pompilidae; genus Cryptocheilus; species Cryptocheilus praepositus. The sequence goes on from JAWWQZ010000227.1 coordinate 3,985,413, forward strand.
GCTGTAGTATTTCATAGCATCGCCGTTCTAATATAGCAAAATACGCATGGTACTCGACGTGTTAACACTTTGATCGCCACGGTGGTCACCGGTGACCGGCGCAAACGATTTTACTATAAATGCAAAAAAATTCGCCATGAAGCCTATTTGCAACCTTGTAAAAGCCATTGATATTGGAATGATGCTTCAATACTTTGGCTTCTAATAACTCTGCGTTATCTTCATTTTGCACAATTTAATCATACTCTGCAGTATTTTATCGAATCACGGTTCTAACATAGCAAAATACGCGCGGCAGTCAACGTGTTAAGTAACTTTGCCACACACATTTTGTCCACCCCCCATCCATTCGCTCCAACGTAAACGCTTTTGCACAAATTTTGCACCCCAATCCCTGCAACCCCCGCCGTTCGTTATGTCTCTGACTCGCATCTTTCGGAAGCATCCAACGCGCAGCCTCTGAAATCGGTTCACCAGGAGTACCACTAGCCTCTCCCATAAAAAGCAGGACTCCCGTGCGGATGCGCTCGATGAGTTTGCGTGCCACGCGGTCGCGTAAATTCATGCGTTTGAGTGTTTCCCGACGGGCGCGGCCCGATGCAAATTGCATGGCATTTTCTCTCACTTACGCGGCCCCTTCCGCTTCTTAGGCGTTACGAGCTTCGCCCCCCAACTCCTCCCGACCCCGTCTTTGCTCGTCGTTCCCTCCGTCCGCGCCGTTTATTGCCGGTGCCTCGTAACGAACTCCCGTGCACCGAACCGGCAATGAGTTGCCGCTCGGATGAGCCCGCCATGGAAATTGGCAGGAAGGACGTGCACCTCCGGTCGGTCCCAAGATACCAGGAGCGTATCTACCTCATTTAGGAAGCCATGACACGGCGGGCTCATACACAGGGGAGGATACAAAAATTTACTAACGCGATTAAGGAATGTGAAGATGCTTTTTGACGGAAAGCCTGAGTGTTGAACGTATTGCTCAGGGAAATTGTGGAGTTTGAACTTGGTGTATCGTTTCGGAAGAAATGCGTTTATGGTTGATGAGGATTAAAGGGAAATGTGAAAACAACACGATGCCACCTGTTGAGAATAGTAGGTAGGCGTTTATTACAAATGTCGAGGCACGGCTGGTAGACGGGGAAGTTAAATTTAATTAGACGTGGCTTGATGGTATTTAGTTTCTTTAAATTTTATTCGCGATAGATAATTTAACATATGATGGAAGGGGAGTGATGAGGCTGGGAACAGAATCAAGACGAAACGTGACCACCCTGCCTTCATTTTTCCAGCTGTTGTCAGCAACACGTGTTAGAAATAAACTCCTACGATAGTACTACTATCAAGAACCCTCTGGTAAGCCCGAAACCGGTAGTGCTGTGTTGTTTCGAAATTATTATAAAATTTAATGACAGGAAAATTTCAGACAAATCCTTGTCAACTATAAAAGGGCATTTCTTTATGAATTTTTATTACTGTTTTTTTTTTACTGTAACTCTATTTCTTACTGTAACTCAAGGTGTTTCGGGACCATTGGTGTCCGTTCTTCAGAAGTCTATAAAAGTAGACGCGTGTTACAAAATCCGTTTTAGGTAAAAATGATGGACGGTGAAGCAAATAAACAAAATTACATTCCTTAATCATCTAAGTATTTCCAATGAGGCTCACATTAAACACATCTATCCAGGATGCAGAAAGTGAGCACCGCGAAGGGTAACTGCGAACGACGATCAGGTCTCTTTGATCTCGCGATGAAGCGAGCTGATTTGAATATGGTCCGTGAGCGAATGCGTTGCTATTTACTTTTGCTATTTACTTTTGCACGCGTATTTTGTCGGCATATGCGAAATTCCGATTGATGTGATGCGATGGAATGTCGTATTTTAACTTTGACGCTACAGCGAACTTTGTCGCGAATACATTGCTACTGAACGGAGTAGTAAAAATGTGTAAATAAAGCAAAATACAAAGATTTTATACCTTATGATTGGAGCTGTAACAAATTCTCATAGAGTCATGACGTCGGGCTTAATTTTGCATTCATAGTCTGCGAGCCGAATGATTAGTTGCAGAGTAACGCCGATTAAATTTTCGTTATTTGGGGTTGAATTATAATTATTTTGATGGATAAAGAAATTAAAATTTGACGGTAAATGACTCACTATAAGATTCCTTAAGAACATAACAAACATCATCGATGTTTAACCCTTCTTCTATTATATGGTATAAGGGCTTGTTCTCTTCTTGTTACGAGATTTTTTTTTAGTTTTTTGTTTAAGTGAGTTAATTTTGACGCGATTATTTTTGTCTGGTGTGTTGAAAGTGTTTCTCTCGACCGTCTCGACCATTCTTTATATCAAAAACAAAAAGTCTCATCTCATCGATTATACAACGGTAACGGATATTATACTTTAACCCTATGCACAGTTTCAAAGAACGTGGAGTAACATACAAATGTCTCATTAAAGGATTTTGCTTTATTTGCATATCGCGATGCTAAATGAACATCAACGTCTGAATTTCAAGTAAGGTGAACGGGTTTCGAAACCTGTTGGTTCGTGATTGACGGCTACGAGATATTATATTAAATCAGAGCGGCTGGACATGCAAAGCGTGGCAATTTACGCTTTGCACTTTATGAAATCAATACACTACTTTGTAGTCTCTCATTAACCCTGCGGCTTCTGTGAATATGAAGATCATTTATCTGATCTTGGACGTTTTTGCTTTGTTTGCATAATGAACGGCCAACGTAACGCCGACACCCGTACGATTTGAGGTGTTGTGCAAAAACACTGACACGTGTTTTCGCGATGAAGTTTTTTAGCATTTCGGTAGCCAGGGTCGCGTAAACAGTTTCAGATAGTTTGAACGTTAGACCCCATTACATAATTCTTGACTTGATGTACCCGCGGACAGGATATATTAATGCCGATATTCATTTAAAGGTAAGTTGATTGCCGGCAATCAGCGCTAAATCAATTTCTTAGGGAATTAATATAGCACCGTAAAGTGACAATTTGCTAACGTGACGTGGATGGAAATTACGTTGACCTTTTTTCAGAGAAGTTATCAGGGACTATATTGGATGAAACATAGTTGTAAACGTATCTTACCGTTCAATAAAAAATCACCATGCTCTTTTGCCTATAAATGATTACAATTACTTAAATATGCAACCACGCTTTTACTACCAAAACCCCGGAATTCGTGAATTTTACGTGCACGTCGCTTTCTTCAGGTTAATCAGAATCCGATTATTTTAAAAAGGGTTATATTTGAAGAGTCTCAACCTCATCATCAATTTATTATTTGCTTTTCATTCAAAAACGGACAAAACTTTCCAGCAGATCTAATCCATTCAACCGCATTTTCTCCTGCGGCAACTTACAAATTCTACATCGTACCTAGACGTTTCTGCGGGTAATGCCTACACCTTGCGTTAAGATCTCCTGAGGCCCCACTCATTCACCATACAAACTCTATGCCATCCTCTTTCCGCTACTCTCCCAGCCACACACTTCCTCGATAAAAACGTATCCACACGAGGATACGCTTGTACAGAATTTCATCCAAGACTTCTGCTTTCCCGTATGAGGAATCTTTCGGCTAGTAGCGGAGCAAAGTAGTACAAATTATGACATCCCGATGTCAGGCCACACTGCAGAAAAGTGGAAGTGTCAGATGTTTGACGCGACCGTCTACACCTGAACATGAACATCTAAACCTCCGCGGTCGCGTGTCGGGCGTCAGTCGATACAAAATGTTCTTGTCAGAAAATGTGTGATAAACATTGCTGTGTGAATGACGTGCAATATTTTTTCGTCTGCTACACACGAGAGAGTTAGTCGTGATCGAATGTCTGAACATGTAATTCATTATACTTGTATTTCCCAATACAGTTTAGTCATTTTCACTAGCATTATTTAACACATTGACTGCCATGGTGGTCACCGGTGACCGGTGCAAAAGATTTTACTAAAAATGCAAAAAATTCGCAATGAAGCCTATTTGCAATCTTGTAAAAGCAATTCATATTGGAACGGTGCTTCAATACTTTGGCTTCTACCAAATCTGCGTTACCTTTATGTTGCACGACTTAATTATACTCTGTCGAATTTCATTTTCTATATTTCATCATCTACTTCCTGCAACAATTGAATACTTCAACAGTTCTCACCCGCACATGTTCATCTGGAAACTTTCCCTACACTAGTACCTTCCACTTTTCTGCATTATGACTCTTGCTTCCACGACGCCCCCACTCATACTACTTGCACCACTTCTACCCCAAAAATTCGTCATGCCCGCTTCTATCTCAAGAATGCCTCATGTTTTTCGGATAAAGGATTTCTATTCGCAACTTAACGCACCTTGGCAGGAGATGGGCCTCTGACCAATGGTGGCGGCGCTCTGTTCTTCGGACTGGCACGGGGCTCTTCTTCTTGCGGTGCCGGGCCCGCTTGTTTCGCCAGATTCCTGAGAGCCGCCGCGAAGCTCCTGCTGTTCTGCTGGCCACCTGGACCGGGCCCGGGGGTATGACCCTGAGGTAGAACACCGGAACTGGGTCTGTGGGACTTGCCAATCGATGTTGGCTGCGCTTTGGTGCTGGCAGGCTGTAGACCTGGAACGAAAGAAAGCCGGGGTCAGTCGACGGTAGTCACGATCACGATTCGCGAAGACACAAAGCTGGGAGGCAAATTAACCGTTTGACTGCTATGGACGCATATATGCGTCCGCCGAAATCTATTGGTGTCGACTATAGGCGCATATATATGTGGTTCCCAATCAGATAATTTAATTTATCAAATAATTTTCTGGCATTATTTAATTTGGCGTAAATAAAGAATTATCATTAGAACTTAGTTACGCCTTACATAACCAAGCAATAGAGTTCACACTAGCGAAAAGTGTTTCGTCCGGAGCGATCGCTTCAGCCAGAAGTATTCAGCAGTCAAAGGGTTAACGAGGCGTTCAAGTTTTCGGTTTTCGATTCGGACGGGCGGTGCTGGGGGAAGTTTGGACGATGGCTGTTCACAAATTATGCCAGGATGTTGTTTAAATGGGAAGAGAAAATATTTTTGTTTCGGTGATGTGGAATTTATAATGGCCATTGTAGAAGTGCATTGAAATCGGTTTCAACGCACCTGTAAAAAGTAAAAATGTGCCGGGGTGGCTAATTGCCAGTGATGAAGAAAGACGGGTGTGCAAATGGACAGATTTGTTCCGGTACCGGTTTGATGACTAACGCGTACGATATCATTGACACGAATACCAAGAGATTAAGAAACTATTAGTACTACTGAGGATATTGGGTGTACATTAATATTTTCAGAAATAATATTGCATCCTTACGCGTAAGGGAACTTTTGAGTATCTATCACACAAAATAATATTAAAAATACCATTTTCAATACTTTTTCCAACAAATAAAATATTTTATTTTTAAATGTGCAGTTCCGATTTGTAGTAGATGTGGAAGTATGACATTTTTCGTTGACAAACAGACATTTTTAGAAATACCACTCTGCCTGTTTCGCGCCTCGAGAAGTGATTGAAAGGGTGGTCGCGTGAGGATGGGGACTTGTGCTTTAGTGGAAGTGGCATGAGCTTGCGATAATGTTGTTATGAATAAACCGCTTGCCTGAGGCGGCAACAGAAATTCGTTGTGTGCGATACGTTTTGTGGTAAAGTATTATGACCAACGAGGAAGTTAAGGTGTATGATCGTGTGGAATAAATTTATGTTCCTGGTGGTGCTGAAATGTGTTTTGCGCAGGAATATTGAAATTCCCGATTTTAGAATGAAAGTGGCTGCGTGTTTAATGAAATGTCGCGATAGCGAAGTTGAGCATTGCATTTCTGCACGTGAGAGCTTACCGAGGGAAGCACGTCGTGACATAAGAGAAATGCCAGGAAAATGCTGCGTGGCGATTTTGCAAAATGTGTTGTAAAGAAAATTTACATAGGCTAGGCCTAGAAGTGATACAATACAATGATGACGTATAGAAATGAGAAAGAATGATCGAGGAAGGGAAAGAAACAATAATAGTTGCGTTTTGATATTATTTTCATATTAACTTAACACGTTGACTGCCGTGCGTATTTTGCTGTATTAGAACAGCGATGTTATGAAATACTGCAGCGTTTGATTGAATTATGCAAAATGTAAATAATGTGCAGGTATTGGAGACCAAAGGATCGCATTCTATTTTAACAATAATTGCATTTATAAAATAATTATTGCTACCCGTTGTGAATATTTTGGATCTTCAGTAAAATCTTTGACGGTGGTCACCGGTGACCATCGTGGCAGTCAAAGTGTTAATCGATACTTAGTATATATCCTACTGGATATCCTTCGAAACACCTACTAAGACATTTCGTAATCAGTTAACATACTCTTCATCCACATACGGGTGACAGGTTATTGGCCAATGGTTCATGTAGCAGTAAGAAAGAAAGGTTCCCAAAGTAAAAGAAACCATAATAGCTACATTCTTGAATCTTAATAATTCAGTCCACACCTATGCTCTCCCATTGAATACCCCTCCAAATGCCCATAACATCCTTCCAACTCCCTCAACATTCTCGTTACCCATCTTTGCGTGACGTTATTTCCCAGTTCCTTCCATACAAAACAGAATACAGTGATCAGTCAGTCTAAACCACCCCTACCAGTTTTTTCACCTCCACTTACTGTCCCGTTCGATCCGTTAATTCGGCGACACCCTGTATATAAGCGGGCCGCGTGTCAAAGGAAACGCTAACTGTCGTCGCTCGAAGTTCACGGCTGCCGATTATCCATGATTAATTGCCGAGATTTATTGGCCGTAATTAAGTGACGGCGCAAGAAGCACGCGGGTATTACGTAAGGATCAATTAACCTGCGCACTCGCCAGGGACCGCGGATATTATTCCCGATTATGCGGCTGGCTCGCGTAATTACCCCGACTGCGCAACGCACGACATACAATGTGCACGATCGAACGCGCGATACTCGTTATTAGCCGATGCACGGCAACCGGTTCTCGCTCGCATGAGCGTAATTACTCGATTCGTGCGGCGTGCGCGGATCGCAGGCCTTCGGGGAAATAAGAGTTCGCCGTTTTGTGCATTTGTCCGAGCGACTTTGTGCACTCGGCCCAACCGCTTGGCGGACCCTCGTGCCTGCGAATGGAAGATCGATGACGGGTCGAAATGCGAAGTGTGGTTCGAATATTATTTAACACGTTGACTGCCAAGCGTATTTTGCTATGTTAGAACCGCGATGCGATGAAATACTGCAAAGTATGACTAAGCCGTGTAAAGTGAAGGTAACGCAAAGTTGTGGGAAGCTAAAGTATTGAAGCACTGTTTCAATATCAATTGCTTTTACAAGATTGCAAATAGGCTTCATTACGAATTTTTTGCATTATTAGTAAAATCTTTTGCACTGGGTTAGAAGCCAAAGTATTGAAGCACCGTTCCAATACAATTGCTATTACAAGATTGCAAATAGGCTTCATTGCGAATTTTTTGCATTTTTAGTAAAATATTTTTCATCGTGGCAGTCAACGTGTTAAAAAATAATTTGAAAGAAATAGTCATTATTGCGTGGTAGGCGGAATGTGTTAGTAAAGGTGGCGAAAGTTTCGATGGGTTTCAACATTTTTTCGGTAGACCTCGTCTAAGCATCTAATCTTTAAATGCCTGAAGCTGTCATAAAAGCATAAAAGATTGGATACACCAGTGAGATGCAGAAACCCAATATAATTTCACGTTCAGAAAAGATCTCATCGTGTTCTCACCTATTCTCACACTGTCCCTCTGAAAAATCAAACTCTCTTACGTCGGGACCCGGCGGTTTAGATACACGTCGAGTCACGTCCAATTTTATAACAGTCAAACCGGCGGTGTCACGATAATACGTTTCGCCGAGATCAATTATATAACGCGACGGAAAAAGTTAATTACGCAACGAACGAACTGTCGCCTCGCCGTGGCGATGCACGCGTTAAACCGAAACGTCCGATAAAGCTGAAAAGTCGGATGTCTCAGTAATTATTTCTGTAATGGTCCCGACGTTCGACGAGACCGCGACCCAGATACATTTATGGAATATTGAGTCCGTGCCTTCTGTTTTCCTCGGCGGTCGGTGATTTTAATGACGTCAGGCTTAACGAGCCGTCAATGGTAGGGCTTTGTGCAGAAGGTGTTATCAAAGAGAAATTAGGATGCTCCGGACATAGCGTGCATCCACTTGCTCGGTAACGACCGCGGATTACGATTCCTTGCGGGGCCGAAGGTCGAGTTCGTGTTGACGTGACCCACCGGGGGTTCGAGAGGGCCACTGCTCGACTTCGTTCAGAAATTTCGTGAAGCACAATTAGACAACGCGAAGAGCAGCGAATATGCAAGCCAGGCAGAACCAACGGTCTTCCGTAGACAACTGCTAATGACGAATCCCATGATGTTTGGAAAGAATCGATGAATTTGGTGTGATGTTTGTAAAAAATTACGGTGGTAAATGTTATAATTCGCAAAGTGCATGAGACCACACAAGATTCGCTTGTTGGGGCGTTTACAAGGCGACAAATACGTTACATATAAGATATCGGTTGTGTCGTGGTAGTTAGACTTTATTGTAAGTTGTTGGCAGTGGCTGTAGTTACGTATTATTGTATAATGTACAGCTATTGTACCATGTATAATGTACAGCTGCTAATAATGATAAATACAGTATTTAGAAAGGACTACTTGTTACTCTTGTTACTGTACTCTTGCCTCTGTAATCCCATCTTTTACTACAGTCTCTACTTAATTTTGCTTCTACTCCGATAGCCTCTATCACTGCATTTTTAATACCCATCTCCTAATAACACTCTCCCAAAATGTTTCCGAAACGTACCGTAAATAACCATTTACAAAATTGCCAATTACCGTTCGTAAAATGTCAAACGTCCGATACATAAAATATCTCCTCCACCGTCGCTCTCAACGCTCACCTCCGTAACTCTATCTTTCCCCGCAGTCTCCACTCAGGCCGCCTCTAATACGCGAAACTTCATTTACATTCTATTAAACGAGCGGTCCGCAGCAATAATCAAAATCGTGTCGGGCCGGGCGATTTCGCAATGGCCGGCATTAACGCGACATTTCGTACGGCCGCTTATCTGGCCATTATCGGGCAGAGATATTAGCACGAACTCCCTCATTAGGTGCATTCAGTTGGCTCGGTAACGACTGCGGATTACGAGAACTTCTCGCGGGTTCGAAGGTCGAGTTCGTGTTGACGTGACCCGCCAAGCAGGTCGGCCGACCTGCGGACGATTTTCTTGCCGATTTTCGAGCGCGATTGAACGGGACATTTCATTTACGTCCGCGGGGGAGTGTTTCTCACGAGCCCGAGACATGAATGCGCAAATGCTAAACCGCCACCCCGGACTTCACGAGATCCCGCGATCCGGCCACTTCACGTGTTGCGCCGCGGAAAGCAAACACGCCGATTGACGGCGACGATAACACGTCGATTTATACTTCCGGGACACGCACGGCGGAAATAAAGTGTGTAAAGCGGCGAGATGTTATGCTAAGCGCCTGATCGAGGGAAGCCGGTGTTTTTTCTTTGCTTAATTTTGTGGCGTTTCGTATACAAAAAATGTTGATGAGAACAATAGATGTTTGGCATACTGCAGGGTTGTGGGCTCATATTCGTGCAGATGAAAATGTGCAACTGTGCAATAGCTAGCGATACTCAGTAGTAGATAAAAAATGTATTGAACATTCTATTGGCTCTGGTAGTGCTCGAATGGAAGCAAAAAGGGACCGTACGTATACTGTCCAAATTGTGTTGATCAACCGTAGCTATAGCTGATATGCATCAATACGATGCTTTATTTTTGCTTTATTGTTTAACACTCCGACTGCCAAGCGTATTTTGCTATATTAGAACCACAATGCCATGAAATACTACGGAGTATGATTAAATCATTCAAAATGAAGGTAACGTAGAGTTGTTAGAAACCAAAGTATTGAAGCACTGTTCCAATATCAATTGCTTTTACAAGATTGCAACTATGCTTCATTGCGAATTCTTTGCATTTTTAGTAAAATCTTTTGCACCGGGTGAGAAGCCAAAGTATTGAAGAACCGTTTCAATACAATTGCTTTTACAATATTGCAAATAGACTTCATTGCGAATTTTTTGCATTTTTAGTAAAATCTTTTGCACCGGGTTAGAAGCCAAAGTATTGAAGCGCCGTTCCAATACGATTGCTTTTACAAGATTGCAAATAGGCTTCATTGCGATTTTTTTGCATTTTTAGTACAATCTTTTGCACCGGGTTAGAAGCCAAAGTATTGAAGAATCGTTCCAATACAACTGCTTTTACGAGATTGCAACTAGGCTTCATTGCGATCTTTTTGCGTTTTTAGTCAAAATGCCGGTCACCAGTGATCACCGTGGCAGTGAAAGTGTTAAGTGTACTATTCAAATGTTATAATTTTATTGACAATGAATAAAATAATCGTAAACAAAAATATCGGCGTAGCATTTTGCAAATATTACCATAAACCATTACCATAATTTTGACATTCCCGCGAAGACACGGACACCATTGAATTAACATATATTTCCAACGCGCTTCAAATATTCCTTCACCCCCAAACTTCCATTCCCGCATCTTCGAAGCTTTACTTCTAACCCTCTTTTTTTACACATCGCATAACGCACATTTCATCTCGCAGTATCCTCTAACCAGCGCCGATGTTGAAAATTCGTTAGCTGCCAACTTTTACGATTACAAACAATTGAGGCACCCTGGTCGCATATGACCGCCGTCGCGGTCAACGTGTTAATTGTCGAGAGCCGTAATGCGCGGCGCGTCGATTATGCCGAATTATGTCGAATTACGTCGAATTATGTCGAATTACGCCGATAGCGTCATTTCGTGCCACCGCTGATTTGTACACCGTCGTTATCCGGTCGCAACTTTAGCGGCTCATTACGCGCGTGCTACTTGCCTGTCTCGGTAACGACTCGCTGTATTACGAGGACTTCACGTGGGATCGGAGGTCGAGTTCGTGTTGACGTGACCCGCGTCGGAAGTCGGATTGCTCATCGAAGTGCTTAGCGGCGGGGTTGAGAGTGCGTGCGATTAATTGAGCCGACGATAAATGGACGTGGGGGAGGGACCAGCATGAAGTGGCCGAAATGTGTGGAACCAAAGAAAATAAGACGCGTCGCTCGTGTATTGATTATCCGGCTTTTTTACACTGACTGTTTAATACTCGAAATTAACCGGGTATAAAGTGTATCAGTGAACGACAGTCTTCCCGGATATACATGTTTATTTGTATGCGCTGGTTTACTTTACTACATGTATTTTATTTAATTGTTACTATTATACTATTGTTTATTATACTATTAATTGTTTTTATACAATTTTGTATTATTATATATATTATACTACTGTGTATTATAATATTAGTTTTATAGTATATCAAGTAAATCAGTAGATGTTTGTCGTCCCGAATATATATTTTTATTTACGTACTCTGTTGTACGTCATTTTAGACGTACCATTTAACACGTTGACTGCCAAGCGTATTTTGATATGTTAGAACCGCGATGCGATGATATACTGCAGAGTATAATTAAATCGTGCAATATTAAGGTAACGCAGAGTAGTTAGAAGCCAAAGTATTGAAGCACCGTTCCAATATCAATTACTTTTACGATATTGCAAATAGGCTTCATTGCGAATTTTTTGCATTTTTAGTAAAATCTTTTGCACTGGTCACCGGTGACCACAGTGGCAGTCAAAGTGTTAATAAATATTTGATACACATTTTTTACACATACTCTATTATGCTTCAATTTTAATTTTATATGTTCCACCACACATTTCTTTATATACTGCTTTTAAACATTACTATTATGCCATTAATTTTATAGTATACAAAATAACGCAGAGAATGAATATTTTCCCAGATACATATTTTATTTTGTATACTTTATCACGCTTCACGTTACGTACTCAATTTAACAGTTCGTGTCATCCAACTGATTTGACAGTATATAAAGTAAATCAGCGGCCGAATACCTTGCTGGACGCATCCGCGAAAAATCTATAGTCTACCTGAACAGTAGGTCCATGGGCCAAGGGACGCAGAGGTTCCATAGGATTACACAAAACCATTCAGCCCGGACAGGCACAAAATTATTAACAGGTGACAATAATTGCGCGCCGAGACCGACGTGAATTAACGTTAACGGCGACAAAGTATCGTTAGCGCGTCAACCGGCGCTCATTAATTTCCACGGCTCTGACAAGAATTAATTGCCGCCTATAGACTGTATAACGAATGCGATTAACGACGGCGGGGCGCAATAAAACGAAGCACTTTCTCGCTCGCGCGCGTTGTCGCCCTTTTCGCCGCGGTTTAATTACAAGCGGACCCGGCATCGATACTCTTTCTACGCTAATGACAGTTTCTTCGAGGTACCTGCCTGAATTTCGAATGTTCGCGCGAAGTAGCGAAAAGCGCAACGTTTTGCGGAAAATGGTAGAGTTTCGGGAAAATTGCTCTGTACGAATTATATTTTTCGTAAAATTGATTCAAAGCAACTTAAGGCAACGAACAAAAACCTTTTTTTACAGGTATATAGATAGGTATACTGATCATTTATTTTATTATTTTTTTAATAGCTTTCAATCAAATATATTTAAAAAGCGTAAACACACGAAGTGTGATTTTCAGGTTGTATGGGGGTGTGAAACTAAATGTATGAGGGGGAGTCATTTATTATGTCGTTAAATTATAAATGACGAGTTTGTTTGATAGGTATTTTAGGTGTGAAAGGATATGCGCGTGTCTGTTGTGTGGCTGCGTTTAAACTTTTTTCTGTGTAAAGCTTTAGTGATATATGCATTATGAAATAAAATTGAAATTGTATAACTAATACCCTTTGAAGATGTAACAATGTGAAAATGTTTAGTACAATCATTCATATGAATTGCGGGTCGGCTGAACATGTGTCGCAATAATAAGTTGTTTGTCGCCTTTCACTTGGCCTTTTATTTTCTTAACAGAAAATAGTCCCACTTATTTCATCGCGCACGAATAATATGCAATCTGTCATTCAGTCTATTGTGAATATGATGCAGGAGGATGTTCTGCCACTTGTTGGAATCCACATCGCAGGTGATTGACATATTGTATTTATCAATTGCTTTTACTTGCAAAAATTCGAAAAAGTTTCTTCTTTGCACACATTTCTCACACTAATAGCACGTAATATCTTCGTGTCCTGGCAGCTTAAATATGCCGTCTTCCGCCTCATTTACGAATCTGGCATAAGGCTAGTTAAAAGTCGCGGATCTTAATTATGCAGAAACGTTCTCTTTGCCAGCCGAATGAAGAAGAATCCACTGCACAAAGGAACCTCGATTGAATATTTTTTTCCCGTTTGATAATTTAAGGACGGGGTAAGCCAGTAAGTAACGGCCGTTCTTCCTGCAGGCCAAAGCGCTTTGAAGTAAGGAATAAGAGGGCGCAAGAAAGGCAAATAATTCTTGACAGATCCGTGGAGTTCGAAAACGGCCGGGAGAACGTATCCCGCTGTATCTTAAAGAGTGGCGAGTAATCCCGGGAAGAAAGTATCGCGCTAAGCTAGAAGGATAATCCTCAATAGAAGGGACGATCTTCAGCTAACGGATTCATCCTAGTTTTTGAGAATTATTTCAAGATTCGCGGAAGCCCCGGCGGACGGAGAATTATCGTGAAACGGCGAACAGAAAATAGAAGAGGGTACATCTTGCGGAAGCAAATCGCCATTTAAGCCACTCGGAATATATACTTCCTGCCGTTTCTCCTGATCGGCGAATAGGACTCTGTGAGAAAAGATGCTGCTTGCAGTGTTTGGGTACACCTTGGATACTGCGAATAAAAATCGTGTGCAACATTTGTGTTCCTAACGGTAATTGCAGTCATTAACCTTTTGCGAACCGAAGAGTGCGGGGCTGGAGGCAGTGGTCGTTTGAAATTGTGAGTGAACGTGTGTGGATATGCATTGCCAGGTGCTATTAGCCTAATCGGTCAATTAATATGTATACCGGGGTAATACGGTAAAAAGAAAAATCTGATGTTTCCGCAGCTGATTTTTGCTGTTATGAAGACATTAATATAGATGGTTCAGACCATTTGATAAGGTCAGAAACTAAGTGCTGAAACGTCAGGATTTTTTTCTAAAGAAATTATACTATTTTACATATATTAATTGACCGGTTATGCCGGTTCTTATAATTGTAGAATTTGTTGATAAGAAAAATTCTGACGTTTTGGAACTTGTTTTGTGTCACTGTTTTTAGTCACGGTCAATATGCAATTAAATAATATCTTTATTGGAATACTGTTATTGTTGGACTTAATTTTGGAGGTCGTGTTCAGGATTTTCCACCTTCTTTTGATCATATCTCCGAAACTATTGCGAATTTCGGGGTGCGCCTTGCATTTTTCTTTATCATTTTGAACCCTCCTTGATGTACTAAAGGGGCATTTAAATCTGAGCAGCATCAGTTCTGACGATAATCGTAAGGGGTGCATCTTAAGACTTTCTCCATTTTTCAAGACGCCTGACGTCTACACTAATCAAAAATTAAAAATTGCCCCAAAAACATTGAAAGTTCGCCGAGAGTCGTCTGTCTTCAGCATAAACTACCCTCTATCCAACGGTACCGGTCCGGCTGAAAACAAAAATTCGCCATTCTTCACTCATTTCCATCCATACTTTTTTTACCGTACGCCACTGTCGACGTACACGCGTCACCACCGCAGTCACTATCGCATCAATTCAAAATACCTTGCAATCTTCAAACATTCCCCCATTCCGAACCATCGCCGGCTCTGTCTCATTCGCGGACCCCCAATTTCCTGCGTCACGGCGAAGGCAAACAAACGACAAATGCGGCCGACCCGACGGAACAAAATCGCGCGCGTCGAATTCCTCCCTTATCGGCTTCCAGCGGGCCAGAAGGAGAGGACACGTCGGCATCCAGCAGGCCTTTTGTTTCGCTCGCAACGACGGAGTGCGCGGAGAGGAATCGTCGTGCGAAAAAAGCCTCGCGCCGTTATGAAAGAGGGTAGAAAAGACGGGGGAATAACGGGAAGGGAATGCCTCCGGCGACCAGAACTGTTCCTCCCCCTTTCCTTTCTTCGACTCTCCACGTCAACGGAGTGCACTCGCTTACGTGACTGAGAATGCGCGACCCGATCTTTTTGTACGGGCGCTCTGTCTTTTTGGTACGCGGCTCGGCTGCGCCGAAATGTGAACGTCAACGCTGTCGATTGTGGCATTGTGGTGCGATGGCGGCAGTTTGTGGGACGATTGATTTTTTTATGTCGAGGGTGCGCACGAAATTTGCACGAGGGATATGTGTATTCGAAGCTTACAACAGTCGGCCGATATGGTTTTAACTGAATTTCCCCACATCGTGGCATATGTTGGGATTGTCCAAATTTGCGACTATGTTGAGTATTTGTGTCCGTGTTCAAGGGAAAGCGATATTTTCTTTAATTTTATATAATTTACAGAGTAGTATTTCTTAAAATTGTGTAGAAATCACCTATCATCTTCCATCACTACATTGCACCCCTTATATCTAGACAAACTCCGGATTAAATTCATTAACCCATCCTTCAATGCATCTTCAATCGCCCCACAATTACCTTCTCCGTATTCCTAAAAAAATTCTAAGCCACCCGACTAATCACAAACACCTTAAGAGAGTATCCCCTCAAATTCTTCCAGTACCCAACGTATTAATTACTATTGACCAGTTCTTTTCGATAACCTCACCTCGCGATTCATTACGCCCGAACCTATTCATTTAAAACACATACAACCACCTCTGCTTACCATCACATTCCTACATGTGTGATTTTTGAAATCTACCGAAACATTTCCACCAATCCACCATCACATATTGAACATTTCCATTCTACCCTTCATTCCAAAGCAGGACCTCGCCTACAGTAACACCCCAAACATGCACCCTCCCACAGCAGTGATCGCGTCAACCTTTGAGCCAGTACCAGAAAACACCATAGCTGTCTTCTGACGCGAACTCGCACACGTCCGCCACTTTTGCCATCGGGTCGGGCACGTTGCGCGGTACGCTCCTGGCTGCTTCCAAGCACCATCAGTATCACCATCACCGCCGCATGAGCCGCCAGCACCGCAAGGGGGTAGCGCTAGGGGGTAGGTAGGTTGACTCCGTGCCGACAGCGGAGACCCGCGGGACGCAGGGCGAGGCGACGCAAGGCGGTGTGGTGTTAAGCGGCTTACAGTCTGTTACCATGGTAACGCCACACCACTAAGACAGGAAGAGCACGAATCCACCCCCCGTTACTGTTCCCGTGACCCTCGGCATACCCCATCAACGACACACTCCCGGCAACCCCCGGCAACCCTCGGGAGTGGAACGAGCTTCGAGACGGGAGTACGTCGTAGGGCGAAAATGGCCGAGGGGTGGGATGGAAGGGGTGCAAAGGGTGCAGAGAGTCGAGGAACGGAGGGATTACGGAAGTAACGCTGTTTTTAGAGCGGTGTTTGGCGGGGCGGTGGATGTTTAGGGGTTTGGGGTATATGGCGACTGTGGGCAGTCGGCGAAATTTCATAAATGTTTATAAGTGCGTTGCGCCTGTTGTAGTTTCTTTGAACTAAGTTTAATTATTGAACGAAACGAGGTTTAAATTACAGTTAATACGGACAAAGTTTAAAAAAAAGTCTATAAAAATAACTGATTCACTATTTTCGCTTCTTGTCACGTCCGGCTTGTTACGCGTTTCCATGCGATCTGATATTTTAGTTTTAACTTTTCGTTGTTTCCCTTTCCTCTGTTCTTTTGCAATCATACAGTCGATAATATAGGATATAATTATCCCCAACAGCTACGTTATTATGTGTTTAGTTTGGTAGAAAAATGTACATGTGGCTAAGGATGAAGTAGAGCGAATATGCCGGAGGAGGAATGGGATGGAGGGATTGGCGAAGTAATGCTGTTTTTAGAGCGGTGTTTGGCGGATCGGTGGAAGTTTAAGGATTTTTGGTACGCATGATGACTGTGGGCAGTCGGTGAAATTATGGGAACGTCTTCAAATACGCGGTTATGTGTGTGAACCTTTGTTTTCTTAAAATTGTAAGAAATTGCACGGACAAGAAATAAAAATTGGAATGGGAAATTATTCAGCGCAGCATTCGTCCGTAGCGGAAACAAAATATTAATGTCTGGCTGCATTGATGTTTTTCTTTGTTATGGACTTGTGAATGTGAAAATATGTATAAAAATTGTTAATGCAATGACTCAAGTTAAATTGTTCGGAATACAATATTAACGTACACTGGAAACCACCAATAAAACGTTCACATAATCCTGTGCTGTACCCGAAATACTCTTTTTATCAGATAAACATAATACTGGAAAAATATAGAAACGCAGGGTGAAATACATTAAATTCACAGTTTAGCGTTCGCGCTACCTCTCTCAAGTACTTCAACCATTTTCATGCTTAACGGACCGACTACGTAAAGCAGCTCAGGCCGATCGAGTGTACAGAGTGACAAGCGAAAATGTCGCCGTATATCTCGCGCACGCCCAACAAAATCTATTTCGATCTCGCACGCGCTCAATTTACGCCACCTGCCATTTTGTCATCTTGATCTCTCGGCAGTGAAGTTGTTCGAGCCCACATGTATGCATAACAATATGTCGCGTCGATAAACCATTATCAGTTGTCCGGCGAACCGTTGAAAGCTCGGATAAGTTAAACGATGTTAACACATTGTTCACCGGCAATTTTTCGTAGGAACTGCCTCACGTCACCGGCTATTGTTACGTAATTGAATGTGCTTTTAGATTTCCTCAGTTTCGTTATAGTACATTTAGTTACATTTTGGCGTTATATTATAGTTCGTGTAAAATGAAACAGTGTTAATATATGTCGACGTCAAGTTATAGTAATTCGCTGATATTTAGTTCATGATCTTTTCGTTCGCGCCATCGGTTACTTCATTCATTTTGGTGCCGTCCTTAAGTACAATAAGATCAAAAATACGACATCCTGACTATATAGACGTGCCGTCATAAATGATTGGAAATGGGATATCAAAAGTGATATTCCGCCTTACAATATTATAGCATATCGACGCGCTATCGGCGCAATTAGCGAAACATTTTCGGCAATCGACGTGTCAGTGATGCAGATCAATGCCGCGGCAGACCATCCATCTGCGCGCGTTAGAATTAACACATTGCGGACGTTGCTAGAGTAATGAAGCCTTGCAGCAATTTTTGATAGTATAATTGTGAAGCAAATAAATGTTAAAATGTTGAAAAAGTGCGAACATAGCAGTCAGTCTTAAAAATACCTTGTATGTATTCTACTCAACTTTTTAGGACGCTGAAAAATGTGCGAGGTCTGGATGAGCAAGAACGCCGTCCGCAATGTGTTAAGAGAAGCAATAAATTGCGAAATCTTTATTTTACAATAATACATCCGATCTCTTTACAATTCTCCGGTGGAATGCTCAGATTCCAGGGAATGCAACACTCTACCACCCCTTCATTCCCCTTTCCTTTTCCAAACAAAAATCCGTAGAGAAGGAAGCCTCTCGTGACAGGTGCGCATCACAGGTATTTTGATTATGACTCAACGCATTCCGTATAACAATGACTACTTCAGTGCCGCACAACACTTAAGACCCCTTTGAATTTCGTTGCAAAATTTTTCCCGCTAACACGCCCACCTACAAATTGTCTCGTACGAACTTCCGTGTACGCGCGTAAATTTTCGCGTAGCCGTAAATCGGCTTTTTGCAGTGGCCCCGAACGAGGAAGGTCCACCCGTTCGACGCGAAGTGCCGTTTAAGTCAGGCGACAGCGATTCTCGCTGCTAGTGAAGTTGCCGCCGCTGACATTTGCCGGCTCATTATGCGGCGTGTCCCGAATTAAGGTCCGCCGGAGGTTCGCGGCGCGATAAGAGCTGGATGGAAACTCCGACGACGCTCGGAACTTCGCCAAGTACTTAAGCGCGCGAATGCCTATGTATAACCGATCCCCGACGGCCACGACGTCGGTTATGGCCGAGCGTCGGCGACGAAAATCAAAGTACGCCGACCCGTCTACCGGCGTCTATCGAAACTCCGCAGCCCCGGCGAAACGGAAAATCGATGAGGCAAAATTTCGCGCAGAACTGTCAAGACGAAGAATCGTTGAACAGAAGTAAGAGTTTGGAAGAAAAGGGTACAGAGGGTGGTTGTTGATCAGGAGAATGGGTGTGAACAGATTATCGACTGATATGGCAGATTTCTTATTTCTTGTACTTTGCAGAGATTATGCGAATAGCAGAGCGTTGTTTAACACTTTGACTGGCATGATGGTCACCGGTGACCGACGCAAGAGATTTTACTGAAGATCCAAAATATTCGCAATGGGTAGCAATTATTATTTTATAAATGCAGTTGTTATTAGAATAGTGATACGATCCTTTGGTCTCCAATACCTGCACATTATTTACATTTTGCATAGTTCAATCGAACGCTGTAGTATTTCATAGCATCACCGTTTGAATATAGCAAAATACGCATGGCAATCAAAGTGTTAAAATGCAGATCTCGATACAAATGCGTAAAATTCCCAAACAATGGCAATCAGCATTTTGCAAATCCAATTAATATTATAATAACTCTGCGGTTTCTAATGCATCCGCCTTATTTTAGTTTTCCATAATTCAATCATACAGTGTAACACTTAATCGCCAGATAGAGCTTACGTGATCAGTAATGTGTCAAAAACTATTGATACTTGTACAAAAATGCAATCATACTTTTAATTCAACTCCAAAAATTGATGACCAGAAATCGGTCCGGGACGGAACGTGCTAAATAATTGCGCAGTTGCACGCGTGCTTCCATAATTTTGCTGAAAGTCCGTGTTTTCGTGCAGTCAAACGCCACAACTGCCGAGAGTGCTCGCGTTGAGTTTTGGCGTGAAAAACGGCGGGTAAATAAAGTGCGTTTTACGGCGTCTCTTGTTTACGCGGAGCTGTTTGCAAAAGACTGATCGCGCGCCGGACTGGCGTTGAGAAAGTCATTTCGAACCGACCGAGAGATTACGCGTGTCCGGATCAGTCACGAATGCCGTACACGTTGGCCTACTATTTAGTGCGAACTGCAGCGAACACCGAACAGGATCTCGAAGCTAGATATTATCCTAATTCACTGTTCAATTCATCGCGGCGCCTGAAATGCAATTTATAACTCAAACAATACACGCTATAATACAAATGTCGTACTTCTCAGAATATCGGCAACTACAACTGTCGAGTAAAGAGTGTTATTTGATACGATGCCATAGAATAACGACTCAATGCAATCAGCATACGCTAGCAAGATTATAAATATTATAGACTCCTGCGAAGGAAACCTATGTGATCACGAAACGTGTTGAGTGCTGAATACGACTTTCTAACATAGTTTGACAAACAACTTTATCTTAAATAAATGTCTTTACCACACGTTTCGTACTTGAAGCTAGCAAAAAGCTGTGTCAATAATAAAATCAAAAAATAAAACCTCATCACATCGACTACAAGTCTAATCGAAGACTTGGGTACAGAAACTGAGATCTGAAATCCACTGCCACCACGATTCCTCTTATTGCAAGGCGATACATTCAAATCATCCCTCTCGGGATGTAGCGGACCAAGAGACTTTTACCCGTGATACCACCGTTTTCTGACACCACACTCGATCCAATGACCACATAAGAGGAGCTCACCCGCCTGTTTTCTTAGCTCAAGGTGTTACATTCATGAAGATACGTGGTCCACCCCCTTTGCTGTTTCTGCGTGATCGCCGATGAGTAGAGAGAGAGAACCCTAACTTTACCCGGCAGCGTCTCATGTGCGCCCACAATTATGATGGATTATTGTGTTTTATGACCCTAGGCCTACACCCAAGGCACGTGCGACGCCAAAAATGGTATACGCTACATATAGTAAAGCTCATCTACTCCGAAGCTTCACCCTGCCACGAGAATTGGCAATAGAAAAATCGTTTGACCTCAGCTAGCGTAAAGTGGAAGAAGAGATTTCGCTACCTGCGGTCCTGTCTTTTTGTAGTGACTTCTGTAGAACCTAAGTCCTGACAGTACAGATAGACAGAAACCGCAACGAACCCATGGGGAACCCTCCGGAAGGTGCGTTTTCTATATCGCGCCTGACACAAGCCCAGAAGCCCCACAATTATGATACCACGCGAAACATTCTTGCGACGCCCAGCGTTTTCTGCTCGACGAAAGCAGCGAAGCAAGATTTGCCGTCTCCCTATCGCCAAGATCGAAACGTATGCGCACTCGCGCGTGCTCCCTCCAGCGCGATTCGCCGATAAATAAGCGTACGTGCGTTCTCTCGCATATCAAGCGTCCCGAAAATATCGGCAGTTCGCGCGGGTAATGCATGCACATCGCCGTCGAATTTACGACACATGGAAATTCGGCGGGACCAGAGGCGGCGTCTATGTTTTTCCGATTTCAGGGCCGGCCCGCCGAGTTATCTGTCGCGCCGTTCTTTATTCAACGCCGCGCCCTGTCGTTCTTTGCATACGCGCGTAAATTGTTTATCTTAAATAGCCGAACGCAGCGGCGCGCGCCGAATTTATCTAGGTGAGAATGCAATGAGGCCGAGCAGGCAGTTTGTACGTGCGTGTTAGAATTAAGAGAAGCAGTAAATTGTGAAATCTTTATTTTACAATAATCGGTCCGAACTCTGTACAATTCTCCGGTGGAATGCCAAGGTGCCAGAGAATGCAACTCTCTACTAGCCCTTAATTCCCCTTCCGTTTTCCAAACAAAAATCATAACAATGACTACTTTAGTGCCGGACAATCACCTAAGACTCCTTTTAATTCCGCCGCAAATTTTTTTTCCGCAAACTTTTCTTCCGCCGTTTTTTTTTCCGGTTACTTGGCGTGTCACAATTGCGCGGAGTAGATAGTGAAGATATAAATTAAACAAAAAATTGATTAAAACGGTTGAAATTATTGACAGAATTACTGTTACAGTGGTGGAACTTGTTCATTGTGGGGCAGAGTTTCTGAAGTTAGCGTTATCTGGAGACAGAGGCTTGTGGCTGGTCATCCCCCTTTTATATTTTGGGGAATGATCGCAGAGGGGGTGCTCTTGGAAAGTTTTTTCCAGGAGGCCTGTTTCGTTACTGGTATAATTCTTGGAAAAATAGAAAATGTACCGATGCACCTCTGGCACGGAAAGCTTTTTGTTGGGTGCTTCGTAAAATTCGTAGAGGGATAAAAGAAAAACGTTGTGTATATGTATAAGGAGTAAAAATTGCATAATTATCTTTGGAAAAACGTACGAAAAAAGAACGGAGGAAAATTGAGAAGAAATGTCTAAACGTAAAATATGCAAATCTGTAACACTCAAATAAATATGTACATACCGTAGATCCTCCACTTGTTTTTACTCTGTACACTACTCTAACACACCGAATTAAATGAAAACCCGCTTTAATAAAGCAGTAATCGTTGCTCGAATGACGTGCGAATAAATAACTGACCCAAACTCGACATGTGTAGTCCACCGAAACGGCAATCGAAACAAACGATCGTCATAGCGCGCCACGCTAAACGCGGTACACACGATATTAAGACGTCGATACCTGCCACGACAATGCATCTTCAAAAAATTCGCCGCTGCACAATGAGAATTCGAAATGGCCCGGACGGAAAGTCGACGGGCGGAAATCGAACAAAGCGCCGCGGCGACAATCGGCGCGTTCCACTGGCCGCGCGTCTGGATATTAAAATGGTGAAAAAGGAGCCGCCGGCGAACGGGGGCGCCTTTTGTGGGACAAAGTTTTTTCCTTTAATCTCGCGACGTTCGTGAAAGCGGCGTGACGCGCGGAACGACGGGCCCGGCGAGCAGGGGCGATATTAAATTTCCGCCGACGATGTTCGCTCCGGTTTGTGATTTCATCCGCCCCTACGATCTCCCGCCGTTTCCCACCGCGAAGAAATCGACGCTCCCGGCGCGGCGTGCCGCGAATCGAATTTTAGTCGCGATGGAGATGTCGACTTCCGGTCATTTTCGGGTCAAACGTGAGGTATTGCTCGCCAGGGAATTCAAGATATTAACACTTTGACTGCCATGATGGTCACCGGTGACCGACACAAGAGATTTTACTGAAGATCCAAAATATTCGCAATGGGTAGCAATTATTATTTTATAAATGCGGTTGGTATTAGAATAGTGATGCGATCCTTTGGTGTCCAATACCTGCACATTCTTTACATTTTGCATAATTCAGTCGAACGCTGTAGTATTTCATAGCATCGCCGTTCTAATATAGTAAAATACGCTTGGCAGTCAACGTGTTAACTTTAACCTCAGCCACGGATGCTAAGCTATATGCAGTTATTGCACTGTAACCACATTTATTATTATTTTCCCGGTATATACTTGGCGCAATAAAATTACTTTCGTGCCGTCATTAGGAAGACAAGCAATTTCGCCGTGGCATTCAACGTGTACTGTCACGCATCAGCCACAAATGCCCAACCACATTTAATTATTACACCATAACCGCATTTATTATTATTCTGCCATAATAAAAATACTTTTATACCTCCCCGGCAAAACACCTGATTTCGCCGTGGTGCCGCGCGTGTTAATTTGAAACCTCCGCCACAGCTGCCACGTCACCCCGGACTTTTCACCCCCAGCCCCCTCCGTCCTCGCCTTCCGCAGGCCGCCACCCATTACCGAATCAATAAATACGCCAACTAAATCAATAAACCCGTCAGCGCGGCCAAGAATAGGACGCCTCGCCGTCAAACCGTCGAGATTAATGAACTTTCGCCGACGTTCAGATGTTGTCCTTGCAAACAGCGTCCTCGGGGGCTCTTTTGAAGTGCGCGCGTTGCATATATTCCGTTAGCCCCGCGCCGCAAACCCTTCATATGACGTCGCGCTCAAAGGCATCGAGCGATCGTTTAATTGCCGGTCGCCAAGTTGAACGTCGGCCGATAATGCGTGCGCCGGCCCGGACTTCGTTGCTTTTAAATCGAGAGGAAGCCGACTGCGATGCCGCCCCTTTGACCACCCTTCTTTGTGCGCGCGGGCGACAAAGGCGCAGGAAGAAGAGTCCCGAACGTCGGCTCATTTCCAATATTGGATCCCGAGCCGAGCAGATTCGGCGCAGTTTTTCGTCGGCTCGCGGAAAATCGCGCGTTTGTTGCGGACGCTGCGAGAAGTTGAAGCGGAGGAACTGCGATCTAGATGAAGAAGCAGGCGTGTTAACACATTGTCAGCCGGCGACCTAAGAGACTTTAACACTTTGCAAAAGTGCGGCGCAAAAGATTTGATTAAAAATGCAAAAAATTCGCATGAAGCCTATTTGCAATCTTGTAAATGCAATTGATATTGGAACAGTGCTTCAATATTTTGGCTTCTAATAAATTTGCGTTATCCTCATTTTGTACGATTTAATCATACTCTGCAGTATTTTATAGCATCGCGGTTCTAACGTAGCAAAATACGCTTGGCAGTGAACGTGTTAAAGTCTGAACGCCGGCAACGTATCGGCCACTTGTTTCGCTTGTTTCTGAAAGTGATTGCGGCGTCAAGTGATAGATTCAGAAACCTGCATTTTCGCGGGGCCGGCTGGCAATGTGTTAATTCTATGGTGTCCGACGACACCACGTTGGTGGCACGCGAAAATTTGTCGGTAATGAACAAACGGTAGAATAGGTAAAATGTGTACGGTTCACGGTCGTGTGCTTTGAAATGTTCTTAAGATGGACGTCGTATATTTATTATGTAATTCAACAGAGATTTCAGGTACCTTTCATCACTATGCTACCAGACTGTTTTCAGGACATTTTGGGTTCTACTATTTAGCAACACTGCATTTATGCAGTTGCATCAGGTTGAATTGTGCTAATTCAGGGTACTCACGTACTTTCACGCACTTCCCGAGCATTATTGTACTTACCAAACAATTTCCATAGCATTACCAAAGCATTACTCCGTCGTCAAGAGATTCTAGAGTACTCCAAGATACATTAAAACCCTTGACCATTATTTAACAGCAAAAATGGCGGAGTGACGTTACTGTTCAGCAAAACACGCGTCTAGTATTTCTGGTTACAGATGATTTATACCGCATGTGAAAATCTGGCCTTCCCCTTTCAGCACGAAGGTGCGAGGCGTCTGACGCAGAGCGCAGCAAGCGGAGATGAAGAAGACGGGACGCGAAGAGAGTCGGAAATACGACAAACCTTCCGACAATACGACGGCGTCCTTAAGTCGAGCGTTCGCGTCATTCGATAAATCGACGGATGACGTCTCGACGCGCTCGATAACCGGCAAAGAGGCTCTTGTGGGCGGAGAGCGGGAATGAAATATCGAGCGCCGTCTTTCCCGTTTCTGTTTCGTTCGCTCACTATTCATGGCCTTGTCGAGTCGCGCGAGGGTGCGGCCCGGTCGTTTCACGATGCGCGGAACATTTTTCCGGGATCAACCCTTTGACTGCTGAATACTCCCGGCCGAAGGGCTCGCGGACAAACACTTTCGGTCAGTGCGAACCCCGCCGATCGATTGTACAAGACGCAGATGAGTCGTAATTCGAAATCTGTCGAACAAAATGATGCGAGAAATTTTTTTGTCGGATTGGTCTCGCGGAATGATGATTGTGGTGACAACAAAAAATTTATTAATGTATATTTGCATCACCGATTGCTTTTGGGGAATGCATATGTACGTCCGTAGGACTTGAAGGATTTGTAGCGGTTTTTTTACCATCCACCGTTTTATCGTCATCTACAATTTTTTGTTCACCAGTACTCTTTTTACCACCGACCCTTTTTCCATCATCGGCAACCTTTCGATCAACGGCAGTTTTGTATCATTGACGATTCTTTCGTCGTCGGCAATTTTTTTATCACCGCCGATTCTAACAGATTCAAATCGACTGCCGACAGTTCGAGTACGCAGAAGACAGAACGCCTCAGAAATGATCGCATGACAAGCGCCGTTCTGGACACACCCCAAAGTACAGCGTCTAGCGGATTGATGATTGTGGTGACAACAAAAAATTGATCAATGTATATTTGCATCACCGATTGCTTTTGGGGAATGCATAAGTGCGTCCGTAGGACTTGAAGGATTTGTCGCGGTATTTTTTACCATCCACCATTTTATCGTCATCGACAATTTTTTGATCACCAGCACTCTTTTTACCACCGACCCTTTTTCCATCATTGCCAACCTTTGGATCATCGGCACTTTTCCACCATTGACGATTCTTTCGTCGTCGGCAATTTTTTTATCACCGCCGATTCTAACAGATTCAAATCGACTGCCGACAGTTCGAGTACGCGGTACAAAGTACGCCTCTGAAATGATCGCATGACAAGCGCCGTTCTGGACACACCCCAAAGTACAGCGTCTCGCCATAAATTGACGGCGCGCAAATGTAATTTTCTGCCAGCCGCACGTTACTCGCCGTCGTCCGACACGGCCACACCGCCTATCGAGTCGGATGTGCAACGACGTACCAGTCCGAGAGAGCGTGAGACACGATCGTGGGCAAAGAATCAAGGACAGTTGTCGAGGGTCGCCTTTCCTCGGAAATCTCTCAGAACATCCCGTCCGCGATTCGTCACTCGGCAAACGAGGACAGCGTTGGGTGAGCGAGCGGGATAAAGCGAAGCAGAAAAAGGGGAGCATTCCAGAACGGACTGGGGAGGAGGACAAGATAACCGACGACCCAACCTCCTGTCGGATCATGGTCGACCTTTTCCCGTTTAAGCTGCTGACCGATGCCACGCGAAATATTCCGACTCGCCAGGCATCCGAATTGCCGGATACCAGCACTCGGGGACCTAAAGCATGTCGCTCGGTTTCTGTTAGTCGGGAAAGTCGTGCGTCCGAAGCAGCTGCGGGGAAAAGCTGAACGTCAATTTATTGGTTATTTGATGTCCTGTTACGCAAAACGGTTTTTTGCGCTTACTTCGTTTTTACTTTCTTTGAGGGGAAAGTATGAGCGTCGATGCTAATATTCCGAGTGGCTGAGCATGTGATTTGTCGGATACACAGAATCGGGAGATTCGCAGTTTTATAAATGTAATGTTTAGGAGGCTGCGAAGCAAATAATTTTCAATACGCATTTGTATTATATAATACGCATTTGACTAGAAAATAATAAATGCGCTCTCTGCAATTTCGATGTGAAATCCGGCTCCCTAAATCTATCGGTTAGAAACCCGTGAAATCTATTCTATCACTCCATCAACAAACGTCAGCAAAAATGACTGAACACAAATAAAAACTCCCTTTATAATTTTGCACCTGAACTTTTGCACGCTCATCAGACGACCATCTCCCTAAATCAAACGTGTAAAAGTCTACAAAGCGCATTAATCACAAAACGCATTTCCATCGTTCCAACAACAAAAGTCAGCAATAATAAAAAACACCCCCCCGAATTTTGTATGTGCGGTCAAAAACTCGCCAGCTTCCAAACTACCTAAATCCATCGTTGAACCCAATAAACGCAATCCGCGTGTACTCGCGCACTGAACCTCCGCCGTTTTCATCTCCGTTTCTCATTGATTCTCGCCGGTACCCGTCGATCCGGGGCCACCTTCGTGTTGCCCTCGAGTCGACCGCCCTTGGCCTTCTGCGGGAAGTCGAGGCTCGCGTGAGAAATCGACGCCGGAAGGGACGTCCGTCGGATCGGACGGTCTAACAGAAAATCGAGAGGGTCGTGACAAATTGCGTTGCCACGAGCAACGGCCGGAATAACGAGGCGCGCTACTGTGGACGTAAGAAAATTATTTCGAGCGTCTTCGGGTCGGCGGGATCGATGCGGTGAACTCTGCGACCTCGGGGTGTGCGTTGGGGAGGGCGCCTACGAATTTGGGGGTGATGGACAGTGAGTGTGCGGTGTTAACGTCTTGAGTGCTCAATTTGCGGGGTTAAAACGCTTCGTAGGCAAAACGGTAGATGATATTTTTGTCGGGGGTTAATGGTTTTCGGTGCATTTTGCGTAGATGTTATTAGAAGATAGGTGGTGTCGTCGTCGTAAAATTGTGTTTAATTTCATAGTTGTAGGTCCTGATATGCAAAAATGTGTTTAATTCCGTTATTGTAGACTCTTGACGAGATATTCCCTGCTCTGGGGTCTCTAGTAATGGAATGTGTGTTATCATGTGTTTGAACAGAAATGTGTTTCATTTCATTATTGTAGATTTCTGACGAGATAGTCCTTAACAGGAACCTATAGTAATCGAATGTGCGGCTGTTATAATATAAAGTTAAGTTATGACGAAATTACTATTTTATTTTTTAATTTCATTACTGATGGGGCATTTCGGTAATTGTCTGGATGTACGAGAAAGAGACTTCTGCCAGATAGGATTGTTTGCTAAAGTTTGTTAAACAGTCTTATAATAATAAATTACTGTACCGTAGACACATATGAGATTATTATTCCAACCGATAAATCTAATTCAATCCGTCCAATACGTACAATTTTTTTCATAAAAATCACTTCAATTATTGAAACTTCATACATTTTCAAATTTACGAATACATTTCAGTCTGCACCAAAACTTCAATTCAAACAGCAATTTACCCCTCCTCTCCAGCGTGACGCGTATATTCGCCGTAACCCAAAATACTGGCATTTCTTCATGACGCGCATACACGTGAAAAGCAGCTAACGGTCGGTCTCATTAAAGCGCGCGCTCTAACAGTCGCGCCGCCGGATCGAAGCGGGCAAATTGCGGTAATGAAAAATCTATCAACGTTACGGACCGGCCATTATCGCACTCCGCGCGGCGTTTCTCGGAAGCGCGGAAAAATGCCGTCGTTAATCGCAGCCCGGCCTCCCGTCCGCCGTAATAACAACGTTTACGCACTCGAAGTCGAAATATCCATCACGCGTTACGACACGCGGCCCTATCGGGGGTGGCCTGGGGTCGCATAAACGGCGGCCACTGCCGTGTACACGGCGCGACTCAAACCGCACACGCCCGGCCCCTGTCGAAAATTTATCACCGTTATTTGTTCGCCCCTTAGCCGTTGCGCGCGTTTACAGAGTTATACACGCCGACCCATTTTTTCACTCCTCGATGACGCCACCCGCCGATGCAAACGGGTCGTCCCGCTTCCCACCGCAACTTCGCGTATCTTGCGTCCGGGCTACCTAAATGTCGGATGATTTGTAGACAAATATGGACGTCAACTTATTGGTATTTGGTATTGTGTAACGTGAAACGGCTTTCGCTTTTATTTTACAGCGAAAATTTTGGCGGTAATGGCAGTGCAGCGAATCATCAGGTGTTTGAATTGCAGACAGAATTGCAGCCAGGCATTGCAGAATGCAGGCATTCGGGTATACAGAGGATTTTGGTTTACAGAGGATTTGTCCATCGGACAAATTTGGATGTGAATTTATTGGTATTTGGCATCGTTTGGATCATCGGTTATTTTTTGAGAGTTGGCAATTTTTGATGATTGCAAAATTTTTATAGTAACAGACTAATAACGCATCGGCAATTCGTTAATTAGCAAATTTTTGGATCATCACCAATTTGTCGGCGATTGCCAAACTTTCGGATGATCCGTCATTTTTGAGCATTAGATTGGCAAACGCGTATATACGCCCGTCGTCCAGGCTAATGGCTTTCGGCAGCCACACATGTGCGTCCGTAGTCCTGAAAGGGTCAATTCGCGACACTGCGACACCGTAACCGCCTGTCGCGTCTCACTTTTTTCCGCCCACGAGTCGCTGCAAAATGGCCACGGCACGCATCGACATCTGTCCGATTCCGCACGCCGACAAATCGATTTGCCCGTCGCCCGTCAAATCGAGGTCGAACGGACGTGGCCCCGTCGGGCCAGCGATCGTCCGTTATCGATCTGTCGCCCTGCACGATCGCACACGGAAAAACGTGCGAC
This sequence comes from Cryptocheilus praepositus, assembly GCA_033815515.1. Lineage (NCBI taxonomy): Eukaryota > Metazoa > Arthropoda > Insecta > Hymenoptera > Pompilidae > Cryptocheilus > Cryptocheilus praepositus. The sequence goes on from JAWWQZ010000227.1 coordinate 4,015,432, forward strand.
CCTTCCGGGCCAGCGCTTTTTACACGAATTCATTTTCCGCCCGCCGGAACGTGCCGCGAGCCGACAGTCGATCTTTTCTAATTATTTACAACGGCGCGCGGCGACAGACGTTGTTGGTCGAGGCCGGGACACCGTTTTTGAATGAACGCTGCGTGGCGAGTACGATTATTAGCGACGGAAACGGGTAGATTTTTCTCGGTTTCTCTCGTTCACTGTATAATTAAACTTCTGTGGGATGTGTGCTTGATGAAAGAACATGATGACATGATGAAAAAAAAGAGATATAAGATAAGAAGATAAGCATAAGAGAGATATGAGAAAGAAGGAGATATTTTCCTATAAAACGTATGCATGAGTATGCATGTGGTAGCGAAAAGGTTCTCGAACAAAACTGTTGTAATGGAGACGAAAACAGTATATAAGGAGGATCGCGAAAAGAGCGAGTCTTCTTCTTCTTTTGGCGAATCTTGATAGTATCAGCGAGTGTGTCCGCGAGCGATTTTTTGCGTAGTTTTGCGTTGTGCGCGGTTGTAATTCAGACTGTTCGTTTCTTCCCCTTTTTCCATATACAAATATATTCGCATTTCACTTTTCACGCATCTTTATTACCATCTTAACACTTTAACGACCGCTAGCCGATTAATCGACTTTTCGGTTCCAACTGGTATTTACCGGTAGCCGATTAATCGGCTTTTCAGTGGTCAACGGTTATATTAGATAAAATAAATATCAGATGATATTATGACAATTTTAAATTACATTGCATTGAATGAATAAAGCTTTACCAATAGGCACATACACAATTCCTGCGCGATATCTAAAACAGAGTCGGTCGTTAGTGAGTGGCATCTTCAGTCAATAGCGGTCGGTAAAGTGTTAAGACAATTCCCACACTTCTCTATTATATATCAAACTTACTTTTTCCGCTTTACTACTTTTTATTAATCACACCTTTTACAACATCAATCCATGGACCTGTCCGACGGCTGCAGATCGACTCAGACCCCATGACCTGCGCAGGCACTCTTGCAATGCACCGTTGATCGAGCAGGTTCGATGCGCGGCTGAATATTTCAGCGTGCCGCCTGTTATCGCGGATAATGAAACGGCCCGGTCGTTTTGCGTGGCCCCCCGGCGAAAGAACGTTCACAGTTCGCCATTGTCGCACCGACGCGCCGCTGATTTACACTGTTTAACGACCGTTTCATAATCCCGCTCGATATCGCCGGTGCCCCTCGCGGTTCGATATCGCCCGGCGTGGGACTTTCGAAGGTGTTTTCGTTTCGCGGCGTTTTGATGAACGGCGAATTGATCGGTCGGTCTTGTGTGCGACCGCATGAGCGGAACCGGCTGAAAGCGTCGGCGGGTGTTTGTTTAAGAGAATTGACGGAAGATATAGTCGATCGCGGACGCAGTTAGCGCGGAATATAGTCGCAGGGCAAACATTGTCAAAAAACGGGGATGCCGGAGGGCGGGTCAGAAGTAAAACTTCGGAGATGCGGGAATGGCAAATTGGGGTGGCGGGGATAACATTTTTCGAACGTGGGCGATTACGCGTGGGAAAGTGTGTCGTTATTCGCTGGAAGCGGAAGATGAGATGAGAGACAAAGGATGATGCGTAAATACGGAATCGGAGTTCGTTTAACCCTTTGACTGCTATGGACGCATATATGCGTCCGCCGAAATCTATCATTGTCGACTATGGGCGCATGTATGCGCTTCGCAATCGTTTTGATTTCATACCTATTGCAGCCACAATTATTAATGCACGAGATGAATACAAATACGTTCTTTAGCGAATAATTTTCTTGCATTATTTAATTTGGCGTAAACGAAAAATTACCATCAGAACTTAGTTGTGCGTTTCTGAATCAATCAATAGAGTTCACACTAGTGAAAAGTATTTCGTCCTTAGCGAGCGCTTTGGCCGGAAGTACTCAGCAGTCAAAGGGTTAACCACTTGCGCTGGAAAGACGTGCCATGCACGTCGTAATGCTTTTGTCACAGAATCGCCAATGACGTCATATCTACGTCGTCATGCGATTGTCACAGAAACAAAAACGACGCGCATGTATTTGCTAATCAATCAATGCTATATATTCCCTTAAAAAAAACATAAAAAGTTCTAGGTCGAAAATTAATTAGTTTAGAAAATATAAATCTTTTTCCGATTTCTCTGAGGCATCGAACACTGTGAATTTTTTGCCAGCGCAAGTGGTTAAATGGCACAGAATGTTGCATCAATATTTTTGTCAGCTTGCAACTTACTCTCTGTCGCCGTTGCCTGTCTACCGCTCGCTCATCCACAAAGTATATATCGGAAACGCAGCGGACAATTCTTACATTCACGACGCTACTAACTACCTATTATTCGCGAGCGTTTGCCGCACAATCGACGCCAGTGTCACACGTCCGGATCCTCCACGATGGCCAGGAGCCCAGAAATAAGAACAACCCGTTCCCCGCGCGCCATTTAGCCGTTTTCGCACATCGAACGAATAATCCAGCGGCCGCGGAAGGTCGCCGGAGTCAAAATTTAGCGAAACGACCTGGGCCACCCTTAGGGCTCCCTTGACATTCTGCCAAGCACCCCCCATTGAATCACCATATAAACGACTTGGGGGTCTCGAGCGAAGCCCTGATCCGGTCTAACCTCAAATATACGTTCCATTTCGGTCGGTCTGTCCCGCGCTACTCTCCATACCGAGATGGTGGGCGCCCGGCGAATGTTCCCAACCTCGTCCGGCTCGCCTTTTATGCCCGAGCAACAAACTCTCGCTGCCGTACGAAACGATCCTTATCCGCACGAGGGGTGCGTTTGCGCTTCTGCGAAGAAATGAAGCGGACCGAAAAACGTGGCGGGGTGGACTGAGTTTTTTAACGAATTTTCGCTGGGCTATGAAGAAATTACGGTATGGGGGCATAAAAGTGTGCGGGGCAAGTTATGGGGAAAATTTGTGTTGGCGGAACCGGATGATTGATGTGAGGAGAAGCGTGTATGTGTGGGCGTGTGTGTGTTATTGGCAAGAAATTGAGCGTAGGTGGAATGTAGAGAGGAAAGTAAATGTGGCGCATGATGCAAGAGAGAGTGGTTAAGAGATAAATGTATTGGGGGTACGTGGAATGTTGGAAGGAAAAGGAAATGTGCGGCATGATGCAACAGCGAGTAATTAAAAGATAAACGTATTGAGCGCACGTGGAATGTGGAACGAAGAGTGAAACGCGCTGCATCATGCTACAATAAATAATGGTTCGATGTGTAATGCTATTTTATCTAGATCATTTCCTCTTATTAATGGTATTGTAAAATTATGTATCTTACTGAAAACAAATTCAGGGTATGTGGAATGTAGAATGAAATATATTTTGCTATTTTAATCGGACCGCTTTTCTCTTATTAATGGCATTGCAAAATTATATTGGCGCACCCGTATGAATAAAATTGTGTACCTTCGTGAAAAAAAATTGAGCGTTCGTAGAATGTAGAGAAAAATGAAATGGGTCGCATGGTGCAACGGTGCGGAACTGTTCGATATGTTATGCTACTTTATTTCGACTGCTTTTTTTTTTTTACTAATCGCATTGCAAAGATACTAATCGACCGGTCACGTCAGTATACTTTTCCAGTTGCACATAAAATAAATGTAAATACAACTACGACAGAACTATATAAATACTTACGAAGTATTTACGGAAAAACTAGCGTATGAATGGAGAATGGAGAGTCGCAACAATACATTGCGTTTTAGACGTGATACGCGTTGCTCTGTGCGCATTGAATTTAGGATGGTCGTGGTAGTAGAATTCTTTAAAAAAAAAAAAAAAAAAAAAAAAAAAACCAGTAGTTGCGCCGCTTTGCGTTTTGTTCGTTTAGCTTCCAACGAAAACGTGATTATTAATACGTTATATGTTACCGTGCACTGCGGTATCCAGTGTCCAACGAGTCAGTTGACAGCGCGTCAATGCATATGAAATAGAAAGCACACAAAAACACATCCGTTTCGGTCGATATATCACGTTACGCATCAAAATGTCACGTGTCGGCGTTTATTCCTTTCGAAAGCCGAAGGCACGTATCGGTCGAATGTATTTTCGTGTTAAAAAAAAGCCGTATTTTCTGCCTTTCTCATTTCAGGCCAATGTTCCTGCGCCCGCGGAAGACAAAGAAAATTCGATGAACGCTTTCTCGCGAACATGGCATAATGGTGACGTTCGAATATTCTTCGGGTTGTTACTTAGTGTTAGCCCCATTTTAACACTTTACCCGATGATCACTGCAGAGTGTATCGATATACAGTTCGTTTGCGTGTTGCAATGCGGAAAGGGTTCTGCAATTTAATTTTGCAACCAGCTCAATTGGGACGGCCAGTTCCTAATACTAGATTTACGGAAAATATGTATGTATACGATATAAGGAGTTTGAAAGTTGGATACTTGATTTTACTTGGATAATCAAGAAATTTTATAAAGCCCTGTTATGGTTGAAAAGGATTATCCCTTTGCACTCGATGCCTTTTTCGTTTGCGCGAACCCGTAACTCGAGACGATTTCGGCCAAATTCGGCAAACACTTTACAACTACTTTAAAAACATTTAGGAACAAAGAAACGTATACAGATCCACTTAAAAAACCACATAGCGTTGTACCAGCGTCGCTCGATTTAAGACTTTAAAACTAGTCGGGCGCCGCAGCGGCGCCGCTCGAGTGCAAAGGGTTAATTTTGGAATTTTATTATTACGATTCTCAATATGTTTCGGAGCCACTGGTGCAGCATCTTCAAAAGTGAATAGTAATTGTACTAACTATTCTTTCATCCCAGCGTTTACTATACCACTTTTCTTAACTTTGAAAATGAAGTGCATGAACATGTTGAGGGTTTTAATGATAAAATTCTAAAATAGCGCAAAAATTGCACCGCACGCGTTTGAAATTTGCCATCTGACGTCGCGCATTTCGGAACATCCGTCCACCATAAAATTCGCGTGGACCGCAAGTCAGTCGTGAAGTCGACAAAGCGGTGGCGGGTAAAATCGAGATGTCGACGCCAATGGAACCGGATTCAGCGGAACCCCTCGTGCTCTCCCCAGCAGGCCAGCATTTCCATTGCTCCCAGGGGTGCCTGCGGGATTTCGCGTCGACGCCCCGTTCGTTCGTTCGTTCGTAAGGTGCTTTGGAATTTCCATATTAATTCGTTAGATCGCGGAACGTGACGGGAATCCACGATTTAATAACGTTTTGTCCGTGATCCGCCCTTGCGGCGCCCGGAAGGAAGGAGGGATGGGAGGCGACAACTGGCGCTGGCGAAAGAGAACGACGGCAAAGTGGAGAACTCGATAAATTCAAGGCTCTTAGTTGTTTCATTTGCGATGCCCCGGGAAGCGGGACGGAAAACGTTTGTGGGAGTGAAGGCAATAGGCCGAGTCGCCTGGCTTGGGGTTCTTCTCAACAGTGGATTCTGCGGAGAAGTCTAAGTGAGAGGGTGAAGTACGGATGTGTGGGTAAGGGTAGGTGAGGGTGGGCAGTAAGAAGTGTAAGCGCGAGTGTGTAGCACGAATGTGTAGATAAGTGTAGGTGAGAGTGGGCAGTAAGAAGCGTAAGTAAGAATGTGTGAGTATACGTCGTCTGGGGAAATATGTAGGTTTACGATGTACGGAGTTTGGAAATAGGAAGACTGGGAAAGAAATGAATTTGGACGTGCATTCGTAGGGTTTCGTTAATAACGGTCAGCAAAAGGTGCGGGCGATAATGGTAGGAGGTTCTGCACTTTTGATTGTGAAATCCGAAACGCGTCAGATTGACAGATTGACAATAAATATGTACGAATATGAGTTATAGAATTAAAAAGTTAGAAGCCCAAGATATCATTCCGTTAATAAAAAGCAGCAAAGTTACTTGAAAATTTCCCGCCAAGTAAATAGAAAAGATGATCGGTTGCAGAAGAGAAATACGTAAAAGATATTTTTGCGCCATTGGTAGGTTAAATATTCGACCCGGCGGGCAGTTAAACGATTAAATAGTTAAAACGACTCTGATGAAGAAAGAATTTCTTAAAGTTGTCAGTTTCTTATTTTCTGTTGCAGCATATTTAGAGATTTCCCTTTGAGACGGATCTTATCATTGCAATTGTGAGATACTTTTAATCAAAGTTCAACGGGGGAGAAGAAAGCCGCGGCAAAGGCGTCTTTATGAATTGCACGATTCGATTACCATTCATGCTCAAAGGAGGTAGCAGAAGCGACGTTCCTAAAGCCGGGAATGGAAGAGAGCAGTTTCCAAGGAGCAGTCGACACGAATAAGAGCTTTGAAACATTAAGACTGGCAGTTGGTAGCTCTAAAGGACTTCTGACGATTAAACGCAAATTAACAAACGCACTGAAAGAATCCAAATTTCAACGAATCGTTTCTAAGCCCTTGACAAAGGCATTCAGCATGAAACATATTCACAGTCGGCACGAAAAGATATAGATACGCGCGTTGAATGCAAGTTAGCTAGTGTATTTTTTACTTGAAGCGTAATAAAAAAGAAATACACATTTACAAAATAGCGGCAACAAATTGCTTCCAAACCAGTCGCATCCTTTAGTGCTGTGGAGTGTAATTCTGAGTTTATGCTACTGTATAGAGGCGAGCATATATGAAAAAAAGAATAAACAGCGAAAAAATGTCTATATGCCATCAGTAGCCGGCATGCTACAAATATTTATAATTGTTGAAGTTGAGTGAACATCGACAGTTAATGAATATTGAATATTATCGCTAATTAGCGAATACTTTGAGATAAAACGTACACCAATTAAGAAATTAATAATTTATCAGAGGATTAAAAATAAAATATTATTTTTTATCAAATCTTCCAATTACTGGTGTATTGTGTTAAAGCATTTCAAAAACAGATACAGCTAATTAATACACTCTGAGCAGTGTGTGATTAAATAGACACTTTCATGATTATTTTCCTATTACATACTCAGCATAATAAAAATACTATTGTGACCCCATGAGTAAAACATGTGATTCGCCGTGGCATTCAACGTGTTCATTTTCACACCTCAGTCACAGATGCTAAATGAAATTTCATTACCGCACTATACAAACCCTTATTATTCCTTCGCAATTAAATGCTTAGTATAATAAAAATACTATTGTGACCCCCTGAGTAAAACATGTGATTCATCGTGGCATTCAACGTGTTAAATTTCACATTTTAGCCACAAATGCTAAATCACATTTCATTACTGCACTATACAAACCGTTATTATTCTTTCGCAATTAAATGCTTAGTACAATAAAAATGCTTTTATGAGCCCCTGAACAAAACACATAATTTCCCCATGACTGCCAACGTGTCAATTTTGTTCTCCCATTCCATTCGTCAAGTGCCGAACCGCCCACGCCTTTAAAATCGCTCCCCGAGAAAGCAACAAACGTCCACGCGCTCCCACCATGAAACTCACGGGCCACCGCACGAAAGTAAAAAGCCACGCGAGCCACAGAAAGCCACCGCCTCATCATCGCAACATCACCAGATGTCTCCCAGCGCTCTTCCAACATGTCAGCCGATCGTCAGCGACGCTCACAGAAGCGGCGTGACAAACCACCCCCACCGTTGTCGAGGCCAACCGGCCGACGGTTGCCGAATAAATTCCCGCGGGGGTGGTAAATAGTGAAATGAAATCTGCACCGCCACTCGGCCGCCGTGAAAACACGGCCCCTCATTAATTCCGACCGCCGCTATAAAACCCCGGAACAGCGGAACACGCCGGCCCGTCAGCCCCCGCTTTTCGATCCTCCACCCTCCGCGACAGAGTACATCCGCTCGACCCGCCGCCATCTGCACGCCCACGCTGCCCTTTCACATATTTTCCCTTTGTTTCGCCCTCCGTGTTTGCGATTGCGTAGGCCTTCAGTGTGGCTTGTTGTGTGTCGGACTTGGAAAAAAGTTGTGGCGTTGTGATGAGAGTGGGAAAGTGTTGTGGCGGGTGGAGGGTTGGCGGTTGAGATTTTGAAGTGCGTGGAATAGTGGGGAGAAGAAAAATATTTGGGAAAAGTAGCGGTATGATCGAATTTCGAACGTCGGAAAAGTATGCAATAGAAACATAGGGTGGAGAAGAAAAATGTTTGGGAAAAGTAGTGGTATGATCAAATTTCGAACGTAGGAAAAGTAGGCAATAGAAACATAGGGAACTTAGGCAAGTGTTATGGCGCCTGAAGGGAAACTGCTTGAGCTTTTGAAATGTATTGGAGAAAGATCAGTTTAAAAGAGATAACGAACGAATAACTTGATAAATATAAAAACGATACAACAATGTCAGATCACGCAAGTAGATTGTATCTCTTAATCCTTGAGTTACGTCTGGCATTTTTTCCATTCGCTCGCGTCTGTTACAGGTTTCACCAGTAATTTGTACCTTTTCTTCGTATGCGATAAAAAATCTTGCCTTCTCCTCAAATGCTCGTGTCAGTTGGAAATTAACGAATCGACCGTCGCAATCAGTAAAGATACATAAAACTGCAGCTAACACCGCGGGCCGGATTACAAATGGCCCCAAAAAATTGGCAACGATCTCTCCCTCTTTCATTGCTCGCCGCAAACGCTTTTTCGCATCTCTGATAACTAACAGTCATACGACTACCTAATTTTTGCCCTTTTGAAAACGACCAACAGTACTGCATTGTGACTGCACAATTATTGCCACTTACATACTACCCCATACAATTAATTTACGCCTACCGTTTCCGCCCAAACCCCTTCTTCTCACATTCCTTCAAACAACGTCTAAACCCACTCAGCCCGCAATCTCACAAACATCGGTCCCCGTCAAATATTTCCACCGCCCCCGCGGCCATTTTGCACGAACTATTTCTGTTCAGCCGTTTCTCATTGCTTTATTCCCGCGCACGTTCGCTTACGCCTTGCACGGCCTACCTTTTCTGCGCCTTTGGGTCCCTTGTCCGCGCGCGCGCTTTGTGTGCTGTGAGGGTGGCCGTGGTATGTGCGGGGGTGGGCATGCGAAAAAGCGTAAGAGGGAGAGAAAGACAAGCAGAAAGAGAGAGAGGACACATACACACACATAGAGACCGTACAAACCAGCCAACTACCCTTCCCGGCGCCGTGTATAAAAGCCGCGTATTCAATTACCCGGCATCGACCGGTCGAGTAACGAATGTGCACGCCATGGAAAATATTCCCGTCTGCTTTTATCCGCCCACGCCCTCTGCACTCGTTTGCACCCCTGCCCGCCCGTGCGTCAGAGGGAAGTGTACGAAGTTCACAGATAAACGTGCCCGCGCAGACACCTGCGAGGAGCCTGTCGCCGCGACGCGAAAAAGAAGAGACGCGCGACAATGGCCACGCAGCAATAAAACCGGAATCTGTTATGAGCCGCATGCGCGCCGTATAAATATGAGCGAGGCGGCGCGAAAAGCAACGGACAAGGCACGCTTTTCTAGAAGTCGGGACAAAACGGGCGGCGAGGAAAAAAGGGACGTGTCCGAGGAACGAGGAAATGTGGGGATATTGTGGACGCATCTGTTGATGGTGTGATTTATCAATTAATCGGGGGGCTGTGGATAATGAATATCGGTAGTGTAGGAATCGAACGCGTCATCCATGAGTCATATTCGAAAGGGCAGCTACGCTATGTTATGCATTTCGAAAGATAAGAGGCAGTTCAGGCCACACCGCGATAGACTAAAAACGTGCAAAGTGTGGCTCGGGGTCACTTTCATTATACGACGTAATTGTTATCCCAAGCTATTCGTAGCACTGGTATAATATATTTTTATTAATTTAGCAAGTCCGATGTATTCCCTGTGTCTTTCCTCCTACAATTGGAGGCTCGTCCGTGATTCGAAACCCGAAACATCCTACAGTAGTATAGTAGTAATCGGAGAAATAAACAAATGTGAAACTAGTGATTTCGATATGTGAACGTAATTGTCGGTGCCGTCTATTAGCGATCCGCTCTACAAAATAATCGGAGAAATAATAAAAAATTTGGCTAGTGACACCGAAACGTGAATAGGATTCTTGATGTGATTTATAAAATAATCGATCCTGCTTTACGACATTACGCAAAACTCAATCGTTTCCACACCGCTCACCCCATCAATCGCGTCTCTAATCATTTTGACTACATGCTCCGTTAGAGCTGAACAAAGTTCTTACTACACAGTCAAACGCGTCTACTACTTGGTAGCAGCGCCCAACACAAATCAGACCGCGTCTTGGCAACATCTACGGCCACAGCCCGTGTACGCGCGAAAAAGCGGGTAGCGCCTGGAGAGTTTCGATCGATCGCACTCTGCAATTTATCTAATCTCTCCCCGGAGGACCTTCTTTTTAGTCTGCCTCTCGTTCGACCGCCCGCCGGGCTATGCTCAATGGCGCGGACGAAATAAGCTTCGGATTAGGGGTCGATTTGCATGGGGCGCGCTAATTGTCGACGGCCACCGATGGCGATGCTTCTCGAGCTCCTTCTTTCCACTCGTCCACCCCTACTCTTCTCTCTTCGTCCTCTACCCTTCGTCCTGCGCACGGCGTGTCCCATTCTGCATCGCCGATCGCGTTGCCCGCCCTACTCCATCTGTTACTTCCTACGGCGATCACCCTTCTGCCATTATACACGAGGGCTCACGCAGTTGGGACACCCCTCTGACTCTGCTGAGTAATTCGTCGACTTTCAGATACTCCGGCAACGATCAATTCGGTGTCTGGAAGCTTGATTTCTGCTTCCCTGCGTATTGCTGCTTGTGGGATGAGTGGGTCTGCGGCGGTGTGGTTTGTGACGAATATGATTGAAGGTTGGATTAGAACGCAGAGGAACGGTGATTAACGCTTCACGTACTGTACTCGAGTCGTCAGTGATAGACTACAGTGCAACATGTATATGTATGCAACGATAGTATACAACAGTAAGTATACAATAATGTATATGTATATACGCGTCGTTGCACTGTAGTCTATCACAGACGATATATATACAATATATATATATATGTATGCAATAATAGTATACAATACTAAGTATACAATAAAGTTAGCATTGCATACTATTATTGCATTCATATACATTGTATATTTGTTTTGTGTTTCTTTACGGGCAGTAGTAATATATGTTCTCATGAAAGAGTCAAAAGTAACAGATTAGGAACATGAGATATGTTGCTTCTGCATAAGTAGTAGTAATATACATTCTAGGGAAAAGGCCAAAAATACCAGGTCAGAAGCATGTGATATGTTAGAAGTAAATATTCTAGTGGAAAAGCCAAAAGTAACAGATCAGAAGGGTGTGCTACGTTGCTACTTTACGGGCAGCAGTAATACACATCCTAGGGCGTAAGCGAAAAGTATCAGATCGGAAGCCTGTGATACGTCGCTTCTGTATGGGAAGCAATAATACAATATTTTCCGTCTGCGATTTACGTATGAATGACACTAATTATTGTGCTAGCACAATTTCAGTTAGGAGTACGAGCGAGAATGAATATGTACATTGATAAAATATCTGTGTCATTCAAAAGTCATTCCGTCCGGCATTTGCGTCAATCAAACGTGATTATCACCAGCATCTGCGCTGCAGTATGCGAAGACCGCCAGAAAATGTATTAGGCCGACGATGCAGTGTCGTATTGCTCCAAACGATTATGGATTCAAATAGAGGCACTGAGACTAATCGTTGAACCTGCCGGCCCAATGTAGGCTAGTTAATGAGCACACGTAAACTTAGATTACTCAAGCTTCGGTTGCTTCGGCGTTAGGGAATACACGTAGTCCGTGCTGTGTTTATGCATATAGCTACGGGGGTGAACATGTTGCACGCGAAACCGATTTTCTCCGACCGTCCATTTATTCGAAGTGTAAGTACATAAAAGACATCTGCGTCAGAATAAGACGCGACAAACCAAAAATTTATGTTTTTTCCTGAAGTGTTCCAATGAAATGCATAAAAAGAATAAATACCGTACTGATGATTTACCGTTTGAGTCCCATGCAGCGCGATCGCAATGTGCAGATTTCATGTCGAAAAATGCTACTATATTCATCGTGATAGACTAATGACAAACGCGCTAAATTTTATTGATACTTATTCTTAGAATAGCAAAATACGCTTGGCTGTCAACGTGTTAACACTTTCACTGCCATGCGTATTTTGCTGCATTAGAACGGCGGTACTATGAAATACTACAGCGTTTGATTGAATTATGCAAAATGTAAAATAATGGGCAGGTATTGGCGAACCAAAGTGTCGCATCACTATTCTAATAATAACTGCATTTATAAAATAATTATTGCTACTCATTGCAAATATTTCGGACCTCCAGTAAAATCTCTTGCGCCGGTCACCGATTACTATCAAGGCGGTCAAAGTGTTAATACTTTAAGTGGTCACCGGTGACCGGTGCAAATGATTTTACAATAAATGCAAAAAAATTCGCCATGAAAACTATTTGCAATATTGTAAAAGCAATTGATATTGAATTTATGCTTCAATACTTTGGCTCCTGATAACTTTGCGTTACCTTAATTTTGCACGATTTAACCATACTCCGCAGTATTTCATCGCATCGCGGTTCTAACATAGCAAAGTGTCAAAGTGTTAATGAATTCGCAATCACTCTGTTGCGTCGTGGATATTGACCGCGCCAAAACATTTCTTCTCATGGGCTGACTTTTCCGCCACCCCGTATAGTCCGCATCCCTGCGCTAAAGAAGTATGCGCGCTTAAGCGCACCCTCGTCAGCGAGGCCCGTAGACGCGTTGCGGGAGGGTGAGAAAATCGCTAAAGGGAGAAATAGTCTCCCGCCGACCCCTACTCCCAGCTGGATTACTGCCGGCGCGCGTACTCCCGAGGGAAGGCTATGTACCTGTTGGAGGCGGGTGCTCAACGTGTTTCCCGGATATCCACAAGTCGCGAGACGCCACCACACACGCCACGTGTACGCGTGTTGAACGTGCATGGACCTCTTCTACGTGTATTTGTGGAGTGTGCGTGGTGTCTACGTTTATTGTGGAGGGTGTAAGTCGTCTACGTGTGTATGTCGATTACGGGTGATGTCGAGTGTGTATATCGATTATGTGTGATGTCTAGTGTGTAAGTCGTCTACGTGTGATGTCTAGTGTGTAAGTCGCCTACGTGTGGTGTCGAGTGTGTAAGTCGTCTATGGGTGTTATCGAGTGTGTAAGTCGTCTACGTGTGTATGTGGATTACGTCCGATGTCGATTATGTGTGTTCCTCTAGCGCGTATGTCGTCTGCGCGTAAATATCGTGTACGTATGTTGTCGAGTCTCTAAGTTATCTAAGTCGTTTTCCTGGTTAGAGATTGCGTTTGTGCGTTTTAAATTGAACTTCGTTGGTTTGCATATTACGGAACCGTAAGTTACCAATGTTGCGGTAATATATATTTGTTTAAATGAAGTAAAATTTGAAATGCAGTCGTTTATTTGAAAGGAAATATAATTGGATTGGTATTTAAATAGAATTTTACACCGAAAGTAAAACAAAAACGTCTGCATTGAAAATGTTGACTACCCAGGATAGTGATATAAAACAAGTAGTATAAAACATGAGTAAAACCGTCTAATATAACGTGCGCAATACTACAATTATAATACGAGAATATATGTAAGTAGGCAGGTAATAGCGATGGCACTTTAAACATTAGTAACTTTTAAAAAAGAAAATAATAAAAGTAGTAATATCTGTAATTTGCATTTAGGCTTGATCCGGATTAACTAAAAAGAAAAAGTTACACGTGATCACCGTGGGGTTAAGATAATATGAAAATGGCAGGACATCTAGTTTTTCTTCGAAACAACAATAAATTGTCTGCGGACACTGATATGATAGTGGTGTCGTTTACATTTGCCGTTCACTTGCACATCGGCAGCATTCGCGGAGTTGAAAAAAGGAAAGATAGATCAATGCACGAGAATATGCAAACGTCTGCCTTGTACCGCAAACACCCAGAGTAAACGTCGATTTTCATTATCAATCCGCGTTTTAATTCACCGGACCCGACCGTTCGCTATTAAACTCGGCCGAAAAAAATCGAATTCCGTATCGCGCACGTCCCGCCCCAAAAGTCCAATTCATTTTTTCTGTCGCACGATAAAGAGTCGCGACGAACAATCGTTTCCGGGAATATTTTCGCCGGAAAAGAAAGTCGTAACGGTAGTAATAATTATAATATCACGAATACCAAGTAGAGATTCTACCTTACTTATAAGAGTATCATGACAAAAACCAATAATTATATTAGTAGCAATTATTAAATTATTAAACTATAAAACGCAATCTTTATTATATTTATTCCTTTCCTTTTCTATGCAGGAAATATAAGCTTAAAAATGACAATTATTTATGTATTCACTTACATAGATCAATACTGTGCATTGATGCTGTTTTGTTTAAACTGTTGATTATGCTTCCCCTTTCTCAACGAACCTTATTGAATGTTATATAGCAATGTAAATTTGAAAATAAAACGCCCTGTTTCTGAACTTGTACATGAGTATTCACAATTGAGCCAAATTAAATCCCATTCTACACGTCGTCGACGCGCATTTTATTTGTACGTCAAGGGGTTAATCGGCTAGCGGTCGTTAAAGTGTTAACATTACTAACTACTTGATTTTGAGGTATTTTATTAAAAATGACAAGCAGAACCAAAATGAAAGTACTCTGTACACCGCCGATTCTATGAGAGAAACACACCTTCCCGTTTTTTCGTCCTAAAAGTGTTTTCTGTAGGTCCCTACCCGCTGAAGGGAAGTCGAAAAAGTGTTTTCCGTAGATCCAGAAATCCAGAAAAGTGCAGAACCAAAATGAAAGTACTCTGTACACCGCCGATTCTATGAGAGAAACACACCTTCTCGTTTTTTCGTCCTAAAAATGTTTTCCGTAGATCCCTACCCGCTGAAGGGAAGTCGAAAAAGTGTTGCGCACCGGAAGACGCCGGCGTCGACGGCGCGCAGTTAATTTACGGACTAACAATTTCTCCCCCGCCCCTCGATCGCCGCGAGCCGCGCAACGTTTTGATTTCAATCACATTCAGCCCGCAAACTCGCCACCCCCGCAGACCACCGTCGATTCTCGTGCGCCCGCGAAAACACGCGCGTCCGTCTGCGTGCGCCGAGTGCACGACCGACAGAAATGGGAGCGGCGGAAAAAGAGGGAGTTTAATTTTTCACCTTCCCACCCCAGCGCCGCTGCGTGAATTTTCATTCCATTTCGCGCGACCACCCAGCCGTTATTTCATTTCGCGCTGCCTACCGCCGTCGCACTCCTTCCTGGCCGCGGCGTCTACTTTATTTAACCCTTGCGCTACTGCGGGTGACTATAGTCAAGCATAAGATGCCACGATACTCGACGGGTGGCTATAGTCATGGGCTACAAAATGATTGCTCTGTATTATGTTATAGTTACATATGTTGTTGTGTAATGTAAAAATATCAATTGCATCGGCTACAAAATGATCGCTCAGTATTATGTTATAGTTACATATTTTGTGGTGTAATATAAAAAGATCAATTGCATCGGCTACAAAATGATCCTTCAGTATTATGTTATAGTTACATATTTTGTTGTGTAATGTAAAAATATCAATTGCATTGTTGTATTAAAAATACGTTCGTGAGAAAATTATTGTAGGATAAGATCTTAGATGTCGGCGAAGCGGGATGCTGAATTATATTCAGTTGAATACATTTGTTTAAAGATAAATGGAAGCATAAATATCTAAATATAAATATGAAATTAAATGAAAGTAAAAGCATGGCAATTCGACTACGATTCGATAAACGGCAAGAAAACGTATCTATACTAGACTGACCGCGCGTCGCAAACGCGCCGGCTTTTATACGGACCTATACCACCTTATTTTAATCTGGTAGGGCCCGATGGCCCTGCGACAATTTCTATCCAACGCGTCTACGGCCGTTTTCCTGATACTACTGTGTGATATCAAATACAGGGTCCTCTAATTGGCAATGAAAGGTCACCTATGATCCTCAATTATTATACTGATGTATCATAGATGACGAGTTTGTTGAATCGTGTTATTTTGGTTATAAGACATAAAGACGGAACGGCGTAAAGCCGAAATAAGGAAACGACGAAAGTGTTTTGATTGTGTTGTTATTATTTATAAATATTATACTATCTAATTTCACGTAACAAATTCCTACACTACATTATGAACACAAATAATTTTCCTTCTAAAAGGAATATTACAAAGTCGTTTTTGAGACAAAAGCCGTGGCCCCGAATATGTGTCTGAAGACTGTGCGCTCAACTTAAACCATTCCTATAGCCGATGAACGCATGTTTGTGTCCGGCGAAAACACCTGATAGCACATATGGGTTCGATGAAAATTAATGTTAGAGCCGAAATAGGCATATATGCATTTTACAAATGGCAGGTGTTAAACGTGAGTGGGTATTTCCGACGATTGTCATCGGCTTTGAACCGTTCCGTCCGCAAAGGGTTAACACTATGCCGCCCGGCGACACCACGTTGGTGCCAGGCGAAAATTTGTCGGACAAATGCCGGTGACACGACATTGTTGTCGCTTGCAAATCTATCGGACACATGCCGGTGATACCAGGGTGGTGTGGCAGGCAAAGCTATCGTACAAACGCTGCTAACGCTTGTGTTCTATGCGATTCTATAGATATGTTATAGACTGCAATGCGATTATATTTGCAAATTTTCAGTTTCCACAAGAATTTGTACTTTTTGCTAATCGAACTGACGTTTTATGATCTTCTAAAAACTGATCTAAAAAAACTCCGGCGACAGGCGAAAATATCTGAACGCGACATAGTATTAAGAAAGCGTCAGAAATTTGTTCTCCTCCGGAAAAAATAGATGGCTAAAAGTTGAGAACAAAGAACTGTATAAAGAGTACCAATGTTAAAACCTTAATAAACTTTCATATTTAGTGTCTGCCCTATATGCCAAAAAAAAAACACGGTGCACCTGAGGGTCTGCCTTATACCATATTTTCACTACTTTCTGGACTAAGTTCAATTTTGGCTTCCCACCCTCGGGCGACGCCTCCTACTTTTGCAGACAAAAGTATTTTCAACCTCTCCAGCTTTCCCATATTCAATATCCTCTAACGCATCACGCAACAGCGGTGCGAAATTGCATTTCGCTGAAACGATACTTAACGCATGTTAACATCGACCTCCGAATGCGAGTGCGCGTTTGGTATTTGCAGAAGGTAGTCGTTCGGCACGTGGGCCATTTCGTTGGGGACGCGTAGCTTTTACAGAGCGGGTGCGGACGATTTTATTGTCGGTACGCGACGATCCGCGTTTCATTATACGCGCGCACGTTTCCGCATACATTCGATGCGCGAGTGAATGCGTGCGCCTTCGCATTTTCGAGGCACACGCGGCTGCTCGTTTTCGGCGCGAACTTCGGTGGAACCGGTCGTTGCGAGAATGTTTCCTGACATTTCCGACATTTTTTCAACGGCGACTTCGTATGCAAGAATGCGGAACGACGCGAAGACTGGTGATTTCGATGAATGCAGAGTGCAAATTCGAAGCATTGTCTGGTGCAAGCGGCCGATTACAATGTTAAGAATAAAATAGACATTATCTTATAATGTTAAGAGTAAAGTACTTTATACGGCCGTTATTACTAATGACGTTACACACTAAACTACCATACATGGTGGGTTAACACATTAACAGCCGGCCCTGCGAAAACGAAAGCGAACCTTTTTTTGCTGGTATGGGTGTCTTACACATCGATTTTGTATTTACTTGCCATGTTTCGAGAAATACCACACGTGGCTTAAATATTAAAACTTTTGTTTTCTGTTTACGTTATATATGCAATAATCAACCATGAAATGAGGAACCATGTTTCGAGAAATACCGCACTTGTCTTAAATATTAAAACTTTTGTTTCCTGTTTAGGTTATATATATGCAATAATCAACGATGAAATGAGGAACTGTATTTTTTTCTATAATTATAAATTAAAAATTTCGATTTTATTTCTGTTTTTAATTACCGTTAAATTGTATATGACAAATATGCAAATAAAATGTACAATTTTACGAAAATATATAATGTTTTAAATATTTTTTCTGGCTATTCATTGATTAGTAACAAGCGAATAACGCCGGCGTTTGGGATTTAAGTGGCTGTCAATGTATTAACGTGATCCATAATACTGCCCCCAAATCCGATGTCTCGGCACTAGATGCGTGGCATCATCAACGAACTAACTTTTCGCACTACTTGTTTCAACGCCCTCATCCCAGGATCCGTCTTCCCCGATTTTTCTCAACAAGAAAAATATAAATATATTTCACCCAAACAACAAAACATAATACAAGAGCATAATTCCCGAATCCCATTTCACTCTTTCACATCGTAGATCGTTCGCGGTCACGCACAACATATCAATCGCATATAAGATGCATCAACACCCTCCGCAAAACGTTCCACTCCGGGAACACATTTTAGCACCGAAGAGGCCTTCGTACCCGCACTAAACACTCTAACCTCATCGCTTTCTCATCCACGTCCCTTCGAGACTCCACCCTCTCGACTGCGCGCCCGAAGATCTCTCGGCCCAATCAAATAACCCGCTATCTCCAGCCCCACGACTCGGAAAGTACCGAATTTACGATGACTCACTCGATTCCATCCTCGCCGCGGGCAACGCACGCATTCCGCACGTGCAAGAGTCGACACCCACGCATTCAGACGTCGCTTTGATGGTAGTCGCGCACGCTGCTACCTCGTAAATGGAAGGCGATATGTGTATCAGTTAACCGCACGTCAGACGTTTGAGGACAATACTGTTCGACGGTCGTGCATAGATACGTATAAACGGGAGACGGTGGCATGAGATGCTGTAATCATATCTTCGGGTTGGGAACATAGGGTGTTTGCGGAAATGCGGTGCAAGGGTGTTAGGTCAAACTGTGTTGAAAGTGCGGAATAGTTTTTTGACACGGAACATTATTTTCGGGACAAATCAATTTAAATACTGTTCGACGGTCGTGTATAGATACGTATAAACGGGAGACGGTGGCATGAGATGCTGTAATCATATCTTTGGGTAGGTAACATAGGGTGTTTGCGGAAATGTGGTGCAAGCGGCAAGGGTGTCAGGTCATATTGTGTTGAAAATACGGAATAGTTATTTGACACGGAACATTATTTTCGGGACAAATTAATTTGAATACTGTTCGCCGGCCGTATATATATATAAAGAGCATGAGTTACTAAGGTAATGATACCTTCGCCTGGGTAGTCTATGGTGTGTTCGCGAAATTATGATGAAAACAGTAAGGGTGTAAAATTGCGCCGAAAATAAGGAATGTTTTTCGATGCGGGACTTAGTTTTCGAGAAAAAGTGAGTTCGAAACCCCCGAACGACTGCGCACATATATGTATACACAGTATACGGTAGCATATGTTATCATATGTAATGACAGTTTCGCATAGGTAGTCTACAGGTGTCACATCAAATTGAGTCGAAAATATAGAACCATGTTTTTCACTATGGGATCTGATTTCCGAGAAAAAGTACTACGAATTGTTTGCGAAACTGTGGTGCAAAGCTCAAGGCTGTCACCCTAAATAGTGCCGAAAATAAGGGATGTTTTTCGACGTGGGACTTCTCCTAGCTTCAAATCCTTATGGGGACCACAGTGGTCACTTTTATCGACAGTCGCGTCTTCCTCCACCCTTCCATCACCCCTGCGCTTCGCCCTGGCATAGACGACTGGGTCTAGTGTAGTTCAATGGGGGTCGAGTTCACAATGCACGAGTGAGCCGATCGTAACGCCGGCCGATCTGTACACATCCTGTCTGCGTGCGCGTGTTCGCACGTCCCACGTTCGACATCTCCGTGTGTGAACAGATATACGTGTGGGGGTGGACACCACTCACTTGCAAACGGAAGGCAATAGGTGTGTCAGTTAACACTTTGACTGCCGAGCGTATTTTGCTGTCGAATCAGAACCGCAGCATGATCGAATACTGCAAGATATGATTGACTTATGTAGAATGAAAATAGTGCGATGGAACTGGAGACGAAAGGATTGAAATACTAGGCTAGCGTCAATTGCGTTTACAATGTGATAAATACTAGTTTATTATATTGCTATAAAGGCTACCTTGTTATTTTGTGATATTAGACTGTAACGCAATGAGATACTAGAGAATATGATTGAATTGCGTAAATGATAATAATGCGCAGGTATTGGCTTGAATTATTCACTATTCTACCATAATTTGCATTTGCAAAATTATTAATGCTACATTACTATGTTCCGATCACTCACTATTCCAGCACCAATTGCATTTACAAAATTATTAATGCTACATTGCTGTGTTCCTATAAAGCTATTTTGCTATATTAGAGCCAGAGCGTAATGAAATAGTACAGAGTACCACAGAATTGTACAAAATATACCCGAATATACGCACATTAATTTTACGTATTTCCTGTTATTAAATGACCGTAACATACCTATAACAATACTAACACTAAATTTCCAGGACTCCGAAATATGATTTTCGCCGTCTCCAAATCCTCGACTTTACCGCAACTCAAGACCCACCAGCCCCATCAAAATACCCTTTCGTACCTCCGATGTATTTTTCCCATCTCATATTCACTCCAATTATACTATACAACTTACTTGAATTAAAGTGAACAGTATACGGCACGTACGCACATTCATTTTATAAATTTCCTATTATCAAATGACCGCATCACGCCTATATCAATCCCAAAAATCCTAACACTAACCCTCCAGGAGGACTCCGTACTCTAAAATATGACATCCGCCGTCTCCAACTCCTCCACTTCACCGCAGCTCGAAACCAACCAACCGAAATAAAATGCTTCTCCGCAGGTACCATTTATTTTTCCCACCACGCTTCCACTCTCGCCGACCGCCCACGCATCGACACGGCTACACGGAAGTGTCACAAACGCTGGCGCGCACAGATCTACACCTGCATTTACGTGCTCGATCGTGCGATCGTTTTACACGACCGCGTTAATCCTACAGGCAGGCAGGCAGGCACTCGGCACTATCCGGTCAATCCGCTGTAAACGCTTTAAACAGCCGCGCACTGCCACCGAACACGAGCCCGGATCACGATCGGGTCGCGATACGCTGGAAGCAGAGCGGGGGTGTGCGACGAAGAGAAACACACGCGGCGCACACCGAGAAAGGAGAGAAAGCGCAATTCGAAACGCCACGGCGGCCCGAAATAAATTGCGCAAAAGCGCGCGGTGGAAAATTCTATTCGCCAGATCGTTTGTTCGTGGAGTGCGCGGCTGCGGGAGTTTGATGCGTTTTAATGCGTTCCGAGGCGACCGCTTCGGAGCTTCGAAGAATGGGCGTGTTGTGAGTTTGGACATTTTATTTTCCGTGTGCCGGGATACGCTGATACACCTTCACTGTGTCGTTAACACGTTGACTGCCACGGTCATTTTCAGGATTCCGGTGTAAAAAGTCAATTTCATTTAATCATGTGATATTAGTAAAAATCCTAATTATAGTGTATAGTAATCATAAAAAAGCATATAGAAACTGTTTAACACGTTGACTACCGTGCGAATTTTACTACATTAAAACCACAACATGAAGTACCACAAAATATGATTGAATTGTGCAAAGTGAAAGTAATGCGAAAGTATCGAAGACCAAAGAATTGCATCGCTATTTAATATTAATTGCATTTACACAATTATAAATGCTACCGATTGGATATTTTTTGAATTTTTCGTGAGACCTTTTGCGCCGGTCACCGATGACCACCACGGCAGTCAACGTGTTAAAAAAGAAATGTTTGCTTTTGCTTTGAATAAACTTTGTATGATTATATTTTCTGTTAATGTATTAATCAATTTTCTGTTCGTGTAAGCCAACCTTGATTTTATATGGGGAAATAATGAATAATATGGTTATGTGAGATCGTGTCAATCATTGACCATTTATGCTGTAAACTTAATGTTTTCGTGCGAGTATAAGAATATTCTTTTCTGTTGCAACTATCTGAAAAATGGCTACATGAAATGCTAAAAAACGAAGACCCCCAATGCAACTTTGTTGCAACCTGTCGTGCACATTGCACTTATCCTTACTGACCGTCGAAACATACGTTCGCGCCTCCGAGATCGCGTCTAATAGTATCGATCAGCGTTGAACTTGAAGATCGCCGAGGCACGGGAGTCGGATAAGATCAAACGCGATCAACTCGTCGACCGCGATAGCAGATAAGTGTCGACGCGGCAATCGATTCGACTCTCAAACGCGTCAGGATAAGAATCGCCGAGCAGGAATCGAAAAGCACCCGCCTGCCAGTAGATTATAAGGCGTCGCGAGACTAACAGCTGCGTTTCTTGTTTTCGATTTTGCGGCCGACGGGAAATTGCCTGGCCGGAAGGCGGGAAAAAATGGCCGGACGGTAACGAGGAGTCATCGACGAGGCTCGAGGGTGATTAGAAACGGTGATCGAAACGGTATTACCGATTCTTGAGACTCTCTTTATCGTCGGTGTACCGAAAGTTGGTGCAGGCAAATACGACTTGGCAGGTTTAGATAATAAGATAGTTAGCGTCCAACCGTTGTACAGTGAACTGACAATATATGATGGTGTTACAAAGACTGAGGCTTCAAAAAATGCAAACCAAACTCCCAATTTCGTACTAGTTCCCGAGAAATGAGAAAAATATACGGAAAAATGACGACAAATAGGCCGAAAATACGTGAAAATTCACTACGTGGAAATTAAACCGCGTTAAGAAATTCAAAATAGTTTTCGAGATATGGGTAAAACTAGATAAAAAATAACGATAAAAACACGGGTAAAATACACATTTTTTATATCCATAAATGATGAGTGGATGATTTGACTTGCCCTTTTGAGAAACAAAAGTAGGTCCAACGAGAAAGAGAATGCCGCAAACAGTCCCCAAAAATAGCAATATTTCCCCAGATATGTCAAAAAATATGTCATATATGAAAACTGTACATGTGTTTGCAAACCTAAATGCATTGGAAAGAGAATAATTTGCCCTAAAGCTAGACCATTAGCGCTGAACTCTGCATGGTTCCGTGAGACTCGGCGACTTAAGGAAAATGCGAACAATTTTTTTTCCAAAATACCTATGCGAATCGCAAATCATATGCAGTGCAGAGTTGAAAAGAAGTTTCCTGAGGCGACACATACGAAAGAGGAGACCCCTGCCCGCTCTACCCAAACCTCACCACTGACATCTCCTCGTCCTTACTACTAACATGCCTCTACCTGATACGTTCCGACACAGTGTACGACTTTCGACTTACGAGATACACATTCTCTCCCCACAGACTGCACCGTGACGCCATTCACGAATTCAGGTATTTTATTCGGCGCCGTGGATGATTCGGCGTCCGACAAATTGCTCGTCTCATCTCACTAATTTTTGGCACCGGCGACGTGCTCTCTCTGTCATCGGCATCGGACGAATGTGCGTGTTTGCATCGGCCAACAAAAATGCTCGACACAAGACGTCCCACTTGAACTCTGATCAATGCGGGCCGCATTCCTGTCAGGAGTCTTCTTTCGATCTCTGCACCGTGGAACGACGACGTCGACGGTTCCGCCCTTTTCAGGCCGCTCGACCAGAAGCCATTAGCAATTTTCTGCCGCGCAGCAGCCAGCGGAGAAGAGGTCGACGACGGGAACCGGTTCAGTCTGGTTGACCGATTTAACGGTTACGCCGGAGCAGGATCGCCAATTTTACGAGCGAAGCCACTTTACGCCTTTTCTTGCGCGCACCCTCGCTCCCCTCGCCGCCCGACCCCTTCGCGCGGCCCGTCTAATAGACGGAGTCGATAAGGAAGCGCTTCCGGCGCTTGTAAATACCCGGTAATAATCGACGCCCGTTGCAGAAGGCGAATCGGCGGGACTCAACGTCGGCCGCGCACTTCTTATCGAACGGCAGAAATCGGATCGGGCGCTCGGAATTACGCGCTGTTTAACTAGGTACCAGTTTTTCACGAATATACTCAAAAGAGATAAGAATTCAGGCATATATAGATACATATATACATATTATATACTCATTTGCCAAGCGATATATATTCGGTGATACCCTTTTACCCAATTAGCTGCGTAAATTTCACGCTGCTTCGAATATTTGGGGGCCAAGCCATAATAAAACGAATATATGCATTAATATCAATAATCATTTTGAAAAATCCTGTATACAGTGTAGCGATTGCATTAGATTTACCGTTAGGACAATTATTCCAAGCCCCCTTTACCAAATATTTACCGAAAAGCCCAGCCGGCATAAAATTAAGAAACGTAACTCTCATTTTACTTTGTCTCACATACTTATCACCCACCCCATAAATACAGAGTGCCCCCGAAACAAATGCCATGCCAATACCGGTCACCTGAAGCCAGTCAGCATCCGGCCTCTATTCCTCGCGAGGTACCGCGCGTATCAAAGTTCATCGTCAGCACGCTCGGATCTCCTGAAAGCAGCGAGTAAATAAGCGGCTACGCCTTCATTTCCCTTTCCCAAACCTTTACCGAAAAGCCCAGCCGGCATAAAATTAAGAAACATAACACTCATTTTACTCTGTCTCGCATCCTCATCACCCACCCCATAAATACAGAGTGCTCCCGAAACAAATGCCATGCCAATACCGGTCACCTAAAGCCAGTCAGCATCCGGCGTCTATTCCTCCCGAGGTACTGCGCGTATCAAAGTTCATCGTCGGCACGCTCGGATCTCCTGAAAGCAGCGAGTAAACAGGCGGCTACGCCTTCATTAGGAAAGTTGAGGCTCGGCGCGTGACGAGGCGTCGTTCGTGGCTGGCCGTCGCCGGGTTCCGTCGGGGGTGGAACTGGGGATGGAACTGGATGCCAGCGACGCAAAGAGGGTGGCGGAAAAGGGATGGCTCGGCGAGTGACGGTGGCGGCCTCTTTCATTTCCGTGCCGCGTGCCCGTCGGAACCGACACAGCCACACATGCATGAAACACAGACAGAAGCACAGCCACGTAGCATGCCCACTTCCGGTGGGTCCATTCTGGCGCGCCGTTACGTGCAGCCCTCATGCCGCCACGAACACCATTACCGCCGGCAACATTATTACCAGAGCCGGCAGCACATCATCATCGCGAACGTCGCACACGGCCATCTTCCACGCGCACAGGACCCGCCGAGCACGGCACACAGTCAGGCTGCTTTCATCCGCTTTCATCTCCTTTCATCTGCTCTCACCGCGTTTCGCCCCCGCCAGCGTCCGCAGGCGCACCCTCGCTCGCTTTTCTCTTTATTCGTGGGAGGGTGGCAGTTGCGAAACTAGTTGCGTGCAACCCTGCGCGGCGTCTGTTTCTGGGCAGGCGCGACCCTTGGCTGCTACGGCTTCAACGTGACGTGTGTGTCTTTCTGTTTGAACGGAGCCCGGGCGCGCTTTATGTTTGGGGGAGAGCCGCCGCTGTTTTGCGTCGGAGTCAAACTGGCTGTGTTTCTGTTTAACGTCAGCCGCGCCTGGGTATCGATTGTTTAAAGCGAGCCCTCGCGTTTTCGGTTTAAATCTGGAGGCTGTCTTACTGGTGGATGGAACTTGACACCGTTTGTGTGTAAAAATGATTCGACTCTGTTACGCTTAGGCTCGATCTGTCTGTCGTTATGAATAAAGTTAAGTTCACTGTTTTAGTGTTTAAACGCAACCCGTCTGTCTTTTGCCTTAAACTCAACTTCTCTTTCTGTTCAAACGTAATCCTCGCGATGATCCTGTTCGAACGCAACGTTTCTCTGTTGCTCGTCCTGTTTAAACAGCACCCCTCTCTCTTTCACTTTAAATGCAACCCTTCTCTGCCTCTCTTCCTGTTTAAACGCACCCCATCTCTCTTCCGCTTCAGTCTCAACCTCTGTCTTGCTGTTCAAACGCAACCCCTCTCTCTGTTTCAAGGCAACGCTTCTCCCTTTCGCTTTAAACGCAACCCTTCTCTCTTCCGATTTAAACTCAGCCTCGCCGTCTTTCGCTTTAAACGCAACCCTTCTCCCTTTCGCTTTAAACTCAACCTCTCCCTCCCTCTCTCTCTTCGTCTCGCTCTTTATCCTTCAACGTCAGCCTCTGAACCCTCCTTGCATGGCACCGTATATCGCGCTTATCACCACCCCTAGAACCTCCTCAGACCCTCCAGGTTAAAGCCACGGCGACAGAGTGAAGCGGGTGTAGCGCAGAAGTGATGAGTATCTTCGTTGCGCGGCACAGTACAGAGGTGGAAAGAAGAGTTTTAAGAGGAGTGCGGGTCACATTGGTCGGAGTTCAAGTGCGACGTCTTGGGCCAGATGCATTTTTCACGCTGATGTATCATTAGCTGGCGCGACCATGTACACGCATCCGATTCCATGACGCAGAAAGTAAATCAGTTGTGCCGAAAAGAAGCGAGACAAACGGATGCTTCAAACGTCGAAAGATTAACAAGCGCCAAACACCAGAAAACCTTCATTGACCAATGGCGTCACGATTTCCTGCTCAAAGAACCTGCCTGCTCGAGCAAGCCTTACTGCCACCCTCGACTGTGTCTCACATCCGTGTGTAGTGACTACACACACATCACCGAGCTTTAGGCACAGCAGACGTCTCCTGCCCCTCTGTCGTCTGAGGCGTCTTCTTTTCATCCCCGTACTTTGGGTCGTACGCACACATGCCGGCGTCGGGGAGGATTGAGAGGGCAATATGTTCCCGCGAAGCCTCCAATTTCCTTCGTCCGACCCCTGCCACCCCTGCCCGCCCCCTTCGAGGGCCGTTGACGTACTTCCGTGGATCACTTCTCTATCCCGCTCGCTCTTCCGACCTTCCGCCAACCTTCAGCCCCCGCGTTTGTTCGCTGCCAGAAATCCCCGGTATTGCCGCTTTGCTTGCTGGCTTCCGCAGAGGTCGATCGTTCCGTAAAAGACGGGGGTGGCGAGGGTGTAACGCTCGTGCGCGGCGAGCTTTGGGATTCGACGGCGACAAACTGAGAGCGCGTTGTCAACAAGTGCTGAATCGATGTCACCGGCGAGAGAAACGTTGCCTTTGTCGCAGCCTTTGTTGGGGCCGGCCGGTGTGCCGATGGAATTGGATGTGGCCGGTGGGGAAATTAATAATCTGCGAAAAATGGTTGGACGCCGTTTCGCGGGCGATGCTAGAAACGCTGTTGCGGGAGTTCCGATGCAAGGTTCTGTGACGAGAGTAGTGTGTGGGGTAGCGGGTATGGTCGTAGGTAGCAATTTCGGACAACTTCGTGAAAAAAATGCGGACGGTTCAGAGGGGAATGAATCGGGACCCGCTGCTGTTGGGCAGCGTTTTTGGAGGACTGGAGTGTTGGGAGTCGAAAGATGTACTGTGGAACACCCGAAGCTAAATTGACGATAACGATAGAAAGACAATTAGCGAGTCTGCTCGTAGGTATCAGTTTCAGTCAACATTGGGTAACGAATGCAAACGGTTAACAAGCGAAAAAAGTTCAAACACGATGCCGTTGCGCAGCATTTTTGGATGATAGCAGTATTGTAAGGCGAAACGTCCTGTGAGTCTAATCGTAAGTATCAATTTCAGTGAACTTCGTGAAGAAGCCGCAGACATTTAGATCAATATTTTCCAGCCTTTTTCCGACTATGCCCAACCTAAGCACTTCTAAAATACTTAAAAAAGTCACTTAGTAAGCTCGCAAGAATTTGGCACCCCTGAAAGGGTAGAATAAAAAAGAAATTGTTAAAAAAATCCTTATACTCATACATAAGTAACGCAAAATCCTCATTCTTAAATCACCGCACGCAGAAAACACGGATTTACGCACCTCACCACGTCCCAGCGAATATTAAAATATAAAAACACTCGCACCGTCAAAAGGCAAAAAGCCGCAGTGCCACTGCGCGCATTAACATTCGCACAGAAGCGCGAGAAACTTGCGAAGCTCAAGCGTTCTGCGAAAGAAACCTCGGCGACGCTTAGAATATTCTCCGACGCCGTCCTCGATTTCAGAACTGAGTGTCGCGTCGCGAAAAGACACGACCCGGAGTCATTCCCGCTAATTATTTTTCCCAGAGCCACGACCCAGGCAGAAGTCGGTCAATTCCGACGGGCAGGACGAGTTTAAGGGATGATTAGTGGCGCCTAACGTGCCAGAAAAGCGAGGCCATCCTTCGTCGCATCCTGCCACCGCTGGGATCCGGGTAATCAAATATTTAGAAGGCCGCGATGTCACCGACGCTAATTAATATTAACGAGCGAGAGTGCCAGGGGTCGTCGAGAAGGGGACACCAGCCATATTCACCCCTTGCGCCATTCAACCCGAACGTCGACGAGGCCGACACGCGCTCAAGTGCGGGCGATGAGATAAAGATTCTCGGAGACTGGGGTCGGTTGAAGTTGATATGTTAGGGTAGGGCTGCGCACCGACACCAATTGGGATCGGGCCAAATAAAATGACGATCGTTAGGGTTTAGTAATAATAATGGGGATGCTCTGCTGGTGCGTTTACTGGCGAGCGTATTTTGCTGTAATAGAGTCGGAACGTTGGGAAATAGTGCAATGAATCGGGATAAATGAAAGTAATATGGAGGCAAAGCAAATTAAAAGATGGGACTATAATATGAATTGCATGTAGAAAATAATGAATGCTACTTGGTTATGTTGCTAGAAACGCTACTTTGTTACTTTGTTATATTGGAACTGTCACTTGATGAAATAGAATAGAATACAATTGAATTATGCAAAATGAAAATAATGCGAAGATATCGGAAACTTGCTTGTATGCTTGAATCACTCTATCATTCTATTATTAACGGTGTTTAGAAAATTATAAATACTACTTTGCGGTATTTCTATAAATGCTATTTTGCTATACTGGAATCGGTACCTGACGAAACAATACAGTACATGACTAAATCGTAAAAAATATCAAGAACGGGGAGGTATTGAACAGCAAAGGCTTGGATCACCAATCTAACATCAATTGCATTTACAAAATTATAAATGCCACTGATTGTGCATTTTTTGCATTTCTACTGGGGTCTGTTGGTTGGACGCGTGTGTCTATTTACTGACGCCAGCTTCCGTTCACAATTACTTTCGCGGTGGCACTCGCTTGTTGAGATAGACGAGATAGATGAGATAGATTATCCTCGAGCCGGGCGGGTCACGTAAATTCATAAAAGCGTAGGTAGGAGTAATCGTCAGAGGATATCGTTGGCGTCGTGACAAAAAATGAAGGCGACGGGGTTGAATTCGGGGAACTGCGTTTTAAGTTGTGCGCAGCAGAGAGGGTAGGAAAGTTTCGAGATCGGAAGGTGAAGGGAAGAAGGGGATGTGGATTTGAGAGTGGAAAAATGAAGTGTGGACTGCGACGGAAATTGAATGAGAAGGAGCGTGAGTGTCAGGGACATTTTTCGATGAACGCCCATGAAGTTGTTTGTACGGTATTCCTTATGTAATGGATTTAAAAGGAGTTGCATATATACATCCGTAGGATTTGTAGTTAAGGATCCTAAGAAAATTTTTACGTCCAGCTTTCTGTTTCAGCACATTTTTCTTGATATTGACACCATTCAGCTGTCAGTACCATCTACTGATTACCCGTTTTATATAATAATCACTAGTGTGATGGCACACTATAACAAATTGCGTCGTTTTGGAATTCAAGCCACATTTGCATATTTACCTTACGGTTTCATAAAGTTAAAAAAAAAACGTACGTTTGCCATTTGGCATACCGCGCCCGATAATTTTTATCTTTCCAGTTTCGAAGGACCCAAGACGGACGTTTTTAGAAACGTAGGACGAAACGGGGTGCGGAAAAAATGAATTTTTCCCCTTTAATGCACTTTCCGCCGCCGAACGGGCGGCGCTATCAGATTTTTTTCCGTCCCGCCGCGCGGCAAAAGTAAACTGTACCAATTAAAAGTTGTCGCGTAAATTGCACGGGCGCGAACGTAACCGTTTCGCGGCGAGTTTTGCGCGGAATGGTTATTAACCTTTTGAATATCGCGCTCGCGTGTGCCGCGTATCGCTCACTTTATGCGAGACGCCGCAGCGAACGTTAATTAATATTTGTACGTTCGATGAAAACGCGATTGGGGCGCGAAGCGGGCCGCGGGGTTCGCGCAATTATACACTTTTTCCGGCCGATAGTTCCTTCCCGACGTGCGCACATTTCGTAGACGCGTTTCGAAACACGGGCGATCACGTAAACGGGAGGGGCAGCTTGATTTTGCGATATTTTGTGCATGTGGATAAAACGTATTGCGCGCAGCGAACAGTCAATTATGAATATCTCATTGAACGAACGACACAATTATATAGTGTTATACATAGCAAGTAGATCAATTATATGTATTATATATAGCAGACAGCTCAATTATAAGTATTTCACATAGCAAACAAATCAATTATATCTATTCTATATAGCGGTCACACGTCTGAAATTTACCACGTGGCGTTGTACACGGCGAAATATTAATTTATCATTAATTTTGCGAAGAGTACGTATCAGTAAAAAAAACTATACCCATCATCATTTACGCATCACCGCCAAACATGACACTTCCCGCCACGAAATTTAATCTTAAAACCCAAACATCTAAACTACCGTTCTTACATATTATTTGTTGTCACACCACTCGTCTGCAATTTACCCCAAATTTTGCGAAGAACAACTACCAGCAAAAAATTGCACCCTTCGCCGTAAAACATGACATTTCTCTTCACGAAATCTAATCTTAAAACCCAAACATCTAAATTACCGTTCTTACATATTTTTATTCGTTGCCACACCGCACGTCTGCAATTTACCCCAAATTTTGCCGAAGAACATCTACCAGCCAAAAATTGCACTCTTCGCCATAAAACATGACACTTCGCGTCACGAAAACTAATCTTAAAACCCAAACATCTAAACTACTGTTCTTACATATTTTTATTCGTTGCCACACCGCACGCCTGCAATTTACCCCAAATTTTGCGAAGAACTACAGCCAAAAATTGCACCCTTCGCCATAAAACATGACACTTTCCGCCACGAAATCGGCACCCTACAACCCAAACACCTGACGTACCGTCGTCCTGCCATACTTTATTCATCAGCATTCCGCAGTGAGCGCAGGCCGTCACACGGTCCATTACATTTCGAAAGCCGCCATCTCTCTAGCCACCCCGAGCGTTTCGCGCAGACTTTACGGACTCTGAGCCAGGCGGGACAGCGATGAAATCAATGGCGCAGCCGATAACGGCGATCGTCGAATCGAGTTCGAAGGTTCTGACGAGGGTCGACATCGATTTTCGCGTGTACACGCGCGACTTAAGAATGTCCCGCGTGTCGTGTCACGGCCCGCGTGCTTATCGCGACAGCCGAGCGGGGGTGGTATGGGCAGGGAAGGAAGCGTGGAGGGAAATAGGAGAAAGAAATACGAGAGCGAGCGACGGTGGTCCGCTCGAAACGACCGATAACAAAGTCGACTCGGAATAATGGCTCGTTCGAGGCAGCAGTCTCGGGACCCTGCGCAATCGATAGCGTTCCCGAGTCGTGTCTGCCGAGATAGGTCTGTATCTACTCGGAGGACAGTGGAGTGTGCTCGAGGACGATTATCGGGGTCTTGACGAGTGAGAGGGCAGGATGATTCTGCAGGTGCGGAATCTTTTGGCACATTTCATTTAGAAGGGTTAATTACTTCGTACTAAAATTTTGGAAGTTTGAGAGAGACGACTCGTGCTTTTTTTCTGATGCGTTCTAGGTAAGAATGTAGTTAGATGGCTGTTATTTTGTATTCTGAGATGAGAGGTGCGTGTGCTCGTGCAGGATATGTGTACTTAGATTGTTGCATATGTGTATATATATGTAATCATATTATTAACCCTTTGACTCCTATGGACGCATATATGCGTCCGCCGAAATCAATCGGTGTCGACTATTGGCGCATATATGCGTTTCCCAATCGTTTCGATTCCTTACCTATTGCAACCACAGTTATCAATGTACGAGATGAATACACACGGGTTCTTTATTAAATAATTTTCTTACATTATTTAATTTGGCATAAATAAAGAATTATCATTAGAACTTCGTTACGCCTTACATAATCAATCACTAGAGTTCAAACTATCAAAAAGTATCTCGTCCTCAGCGAATGCTTCGGCCGAAAATGTTCAGCAGACAAAGGGTTAATGACGGGCGGTAAAGAGTGAACGGGTAGAATCGATTGTTCGGGTGCGGAACCTTTTGATGCGTTTAATTTGTGTATAATATTCCTTGCTTTGTATTCTAGCGAATTTCCGCATGTGTACTCATGCTTTTGTTCCTGCTGCGTTACTGTTCCCACCTTTTCTCTTGTCGGTGCTAAACGGTGTTTGTCGTGAACAAATAAATAACTAATAATAATTTGTTTAGTCATTCACGCGTTGGACATTTTGTACGTACGTAACACCACTCCCAATACCTCTCCATTTACCGACATAACCGGTCGACATTCATAACATCCTCTCAACACCATTTCCAATACCTCGACATCTCTATCCTCCTGAAAACAGCCTCCCCCGCATTAGCATTCGATCGCGCCACTTCAATTTACCCACCGCTCCCAACCTACACCCCCCAGCGCCTAAGTAACTCGCGAGTTTTGCGAAGCTCCCATCCACCTACTTCGTTTGCCCTCTTCCGCGGCTTTCGCCGAATTCGCCCTTCCGCCAAACGTTTCCGCGAAGTCGCGCAGGAGAAAAGCTCCTTCCGCCGTTCCGTCGCAAGAGCCCGCCGGCGCAAAACTTGGCAGCTCGGCACACGCGACGCACGGTAAACTCCGGGAGAGGGTGAAGATTAACAGGCACGAGAACTTTTCGCGCCAAGTACACATCGCAGCCAAGCCAGGGCGCCGGCGCCGTTCTCGGCACTCGCGAACTTTCTCGATCGCCGGAAAGTTCCCCGGCGGACGTCGTCGAGTCGCTTGTCGCGGACGCGGGAATCTCCGGAATCCTTGGCGGCGCAATCGCCCGGCTCGCGACTGGGGAAATATTAAAACGCCGAGATACGGCCAGGATGCCTGGGATTACGGGCGAATTATTAGGTCTGCGGGAAACTTCTGGCCGGGTTTGAATGAAAAGAAAATAATTAAATGTCAATGCGTGACATTTAGGGAGATGATGAAAGTGTTGTTTTGGTACGTTTAGAAGAACATGTATGTGGGCGTATGATGGCAAACGGAGGCAATCGTAATATGCTTTAGGCGAACACGTTCTTACGTGATGAAAGTAATATTAAGTCAAGATAAGCAAAGATATCAAGTCTACCGTAAGTTCCGTTCGATTTTGCATTAACCCTTCCGCTACGGCGGTCTTTTCAACAATTTGACTTCGTGCTCACTGTTAAAAATGTCACGATTATGAATTTTTTAGGAAAAGAATATTCCTGGCGAAAGCTACGGCTAATTGAGAATAGACACATGCAACAACGCTATGTTCTCTAACAAAAAAAAGCAACATACGGACCAAGAGGTCCATGATAAATGTGCCAAGATGGACTGTGGTCGGGCAATTATAGTCGCTTGTCATATATAAGTAGCATATCGTGGAGGGAGACTATAGTCGCCTGTAGTAGCGAAAGGGTTAAGTTAAGATAAGCGAAGATGTCAAGTCTACCGCAGAGTTACGTTCGGTTTTGTATTCAAAGAACATAATACATTTTCAATAAGTGATAATGAGATGATGAAACCGTTGTTTCAGTAAATTTGGAAGAGTACGCATGTAGAGGTACAATGGTAAACACAGGCCACCATATGTTTTAAGCGAACACGTTCATACGTGCTGAAACTTAAGATGATATTATCGAATAGAACTTTTCGATGGACCGAATATATGGGGCGCGCCCAGAAAGTTGACTCGCGGGGGCACGCACGGATGAAAGGGTCGATAAAATAACAGTGAGGTGGTAATGTTACAGATTTGAGGATTGGGCGATGACTGTTCGCAGCACATGGTGGCAAAGATTTAAGAGTAAACCTAATTGTGATTCTTTTGTTTATAAATATAATCGTAATTTTTTGCATTGTAAACGCGATCATACAATTTTGCTTTACCACTGTAGAATTTTTCTGTGTAAACATAACCGTAATTTTTTAATAAACTTTATAAATGCAACCGTAAGTTTTTTCTTTGTAAATCCTACCGTAAAACTTTCCCACGCAATCCTCATTCTAAAACTTTCCTTTGTCAACATACCCGTAACCTATTCGCTCTTTAAACATGACCATAAGATTTCGTCTCAATCGCGACCCTAACATTTCGCCTCACAGACACGATCCCAAACCTTTCCCGCAATCCTCATTACAAAACCTCTCTTTCTAAACCTAATCGTAATCTCCCCGTTCTCCGATCGTACCCGCAAGACTCCGCCCGCAACCGCAACCGTAACTTTTCGCTTCACAAACACAACCGCGAAACTTTCCCCCGCAATGCTCATTGCAAAACTTCGCTCCGCAAACATAATCGCATTCCCTTCGTTCGCAAGAGCGTTTCCGGCGTATCGCAAGTCTAAAAGCGCGCACTCCCGCGTCGAGCACCCTGAACAATTCATGCGGCATTTTTTCCCAATTGCCAAACGATATCGGTCGGAAAGCAGGCGGAAGCAGGTTGAAAGCACGTCGTGACTTTAATGCGCTCTAATAATGTCTGATCTCTCGCGGGGGTTCTCTGAATTGGCAAAAGGGGAGGCCGCAGGACAAGAGGACGTCGGGTTCGGAGGGTGGACGGCGAAAGGGGGTCAGGAATAAGCAGAATGGCTCGTCCACGCCATCCCGTGAGATTAATCCTCGCGCGGAGATGGATGGCGAAGAATTTAACCTCCTCGTTTTCTTTCTTACCTCGAGCATTATCACCCCGCCCACGCCGGCGCGCGTTCAAGACATTTTTTAATAAAGAATCCCTCTCGGAAATCCTCGACTTAGCCAGCGACGGGGTCGGCGGCGAGAACGGCTGGCATCGACTGTTTCGAAACTTTCTACCCTCTGTCGGCGCTTAGGGATGATCGATCGGCCGCGGAACGAAAGACACTCGTTATGGCAAGAGCTGCAGCACGCGGTTCGAGTGATCTCGGAGAAATCTTGAAACGATACTGCGGATGTGACGTCTGCAAGGTGCGTGGTAGAGTGATAGTGGTGTCGATGTATCAGGGGTTTTGTGAAGTGTTTGTTGTTACGAGAAAGTTAGATGTTAAGGTTGGAGAGATTCCATAGATAACGAGATCTAATGCTGTCGTTATAAGGCATCCGAGATACAGGAGAGTGTAGGATTCAGATATTAATGTATCAATTATTTGGTAAATTGCTTGTTATGGATAATTTTACGGATTAACGTTTTTGTAATGCAGGAGAGTGTAAGATTCAGATGTTGTTATATCATTATATGCCACAATTACAAAGATCACATACGTAACTACTGATATCGCAGTTTAGTGAAAAACGTATGATAAGGAGAATTTCATACGTCGATATATTCGTCCACAAATTGCCGCCCATTTCCTTCTTTCTACTGTCCGGATTTGTGTTTATTCAACACACAAAATAGATTATGCTACTGTATCGCCCAAAAAAATAACGCCCATTCAACTTGTGAAACTTATGCACCCCGCTAACCTTTCCAAAACTTAAAAAAAAGGACAAAAAGCCAAACAGATTGTGAAACTTATGCATCCCCTCACCTTTCCAAAACTTAAAGAAAAAGAGACAAAGAGCCAAACAGTGATTGCATGCCTTGTCAACACGGGTTCGCGTCTGTAAAATTGCAGAATACGTTTTCCATGCGACATACATCAAATACGTAAAGTAGATTGTTCCACTGGAATTATATCGATTTCAAAAATAAAGACTACACCGCTCGCTGTCGACTTCGGAGCAAAAAAAACCACACAGCGATTTCATGCATCGAGCAGACACATCCGCGTACCTAAAATTGCACAATCGGTTATTCCCCGTTTCTCCACAAGAAGCCGACAGCAGCTGTTCTTCCGTCGCGGAAACGACGCGAATCGAGATTTAAAAGCTGCATTTTTCGCGCAAGGCTCTCGGCACGTGAGGCGGAAAGGAAGAAGTTCGTCTTTTCAAGAAGCGACCGACATAGAAACGACGCTTTCACCGTAGCTCCACGTATCACAGGAAAAATGAACACTCGACGTTAAATTGTTCTGCGCGATTCGTCACCAACGAAAATAAGTCTTAGCATGCGGTAGCAGTGCTAATATTTTTCCCTGTCATTAAATTGAAAATATGAAAATATGAAATAATATGAAAATACGATAAATATGAAAATACATTAAATATGAAAATACCTATAAAAAAATGTGAAAATATGAAAACACCCATAAGAAAAATTCGGACCAAACGTTCCGTATCTTTGTATTGCAATTACTTTTACTGACAACTAAGTGAAAATTCCCTCATAAAACGTCATATTCTTGAAATTACAATAACTTCCACTGATGAAAAAAGGAAAATTCGATGCTGGATTATTCAGAGAATTCTTCAGCGACGGGCAGAAAAATCTCAATAGTAATCTGAAAAGTACGCAGACGGGCCGGGGTGCGGCGGGGCAGGCCTTAATCACTCGTCGCTCGGAAAACACATTTATCTGGAAGCCCGGCGCACGAAAGGGAATCCGAGCGTTTATATCGTTCGCCCCTCGGGCCGATGCCGCCTGCCGGGAGGGATTTTCGTGCCGCGAGGCTTTGTGATTGCTGGGAAACGACGATGACGACGGCGATAAGCGGGATCGGCGCGATCGTGAGAAAAGCAGACGCGCACCGACGCTAATGAGTCGCGGGTTAGCTTTGCGCACTGTCTGCCGCCTGTCAGTGAAGCATCGCTTCGTGCGGAAAAACGTGGGAATGCGAGCGATTCGTGTTCAATAACGACGTTCGGTGGCTTATTCGGCTTGGCAAAGAAAGAAATGCCTCGATGGGTAGTGAGACATTGTTCAAACGCTGTTGGGCATACGGCTGTACCCCGGTGAGGATGTGTCATTGACGCGAGATTTACGGAAAGTTATGGGGCACGCGAAATTATCTGAGGAACTACGAAATTATCAGAGAAAACTCGAAACCGGCGGAGGAAGTTCATTTATATGTTAGCGCCAATAGGCAAAAAGACGTGACAAATGTTTCGGGTTAAATATTCCTGGTGCGATTAGTCGGTTATTGAAGGCTTATTTACTGTGAGTTTCTTTGTGCGTTCGACAAATTTCGAATTAATATATAAATACGAGAGTATAATGCCACATGGCGACCGACACATATTTGTTAACAAGATTTGTACCACTAAATTTGGCCGGAATTTTATGGGTAGTCGTTCTTCGCATAGTCACTTTATTTCCGTGCAAACCTTACGAACAATGAATTTGATCCCCATTGTCATTATTTTCAATTACGTTCACTCGATAAACCCAAGCCCTACCGCATCACTTGGTGCCTAAACCATAACTATTTTCCGCATGTTCCCTGCGCCACAGTCAACTGATACTTCTTCACATCGTCATTTTTTTCGTCCTAATCACATAAACAATAAATTTTGTCTCCAATTCCCATTATTTTTAATGCCAAGAACTACGCACCGCAACGTGTCAGTTCGGGAGTTTCTGTTCGAAAATGTGTTATATACGAAGGTATGAAACTTACAATAAATATACTTGGTCGATGCCTTTTCTGCACTTATGTAATTATGTGACTTCTGTAATTTTGTACTTCTGTACTTATATGTACTTATGTAATTGTGTACTTCTATACTTATGTAATTAAGTCTCCACGAAAGGCCACCGACCACGTTTATTTATTGTAAGTCAAACCTAAGTTTCCAACACCGTACAAATATTTAGAGTATATTTCTATCGCTTCCCCATTTAAAATATACCTTTCTTCCGTTACCTTTTTTAATGTCTTCCATTTAAATCACACGCCATACGCTAACAGCGTATGAATCGTCTCCGGCGCTGCACCATTACTTCCACGAGGCGCGAATTGTTCATTGCCCGTTGTGCAATAAGATCGTTTCTACAGAACACATTACACCAAGTGCAGGTTCCACGTTACATCGTCCGCGACAGGAAAGTGTCGGCGCAAAAAAAAGGTACGGGAACATAGGCAGAGAAAGAGCGTGAGAGATAGAGCACGCGCGAAATCCGGAGAAGCGATGACAATCGGCTCGCCGATCGGC
Organism: Cryptocheilus praepositus; assembly: GCA_033815515.1. NCBI lineage: Eukaryota > Metazoa > Arthropoda > Insecta > Hymenoptera > Pompilidae > Cryptocheilus > Cryptocheilus praepositus. The sequence continues at coordinate 4,053,662 of JAWWQZ010000227.1, forward strand.
GAACCGGAAGCGAGCCGGGGCCGGAATAATCGTGGTTGATGCGCTGCCTAGCAATCGGCAGCCTCGTTACCGGTCGGCCCCGGGGGTCGTTAATTAACCGCGATTACGAGGGCGGCGGTGCGTGCGAGAGAACACCCTCCATCGTCCGCCCCTTCACACCTTCTCACCTCCAGCACACGGCACGGCAAAATTTCAGAGAGCCGATCAACGACCGGGTGTGTTGAAATTCGCGCCATCATCCTCATTTTTTCACGCGCTCACCGTTTATGTAGGCCGCACCTACGCTTTGTGATACGCTTTGTGCTAGAGTGGCGGAATATTTGATCAGGTGACGCGGTTGCGATTTTTAACAAATTAATTCGATGGGCAGATGGAAAAATTGTAATATCGATGATTGAGGGTGTACTGGTTACTGTATTCGATAGTATATGTATACATATGTATCAAAGTATATTAGTAATAGTAGATATATATGTAGGAAAGAAAATGGACAGAGGTGGAGAATTAATGTTACCTCTTTTCCTACCGATAAAAATGATGAATTCCAAAATTACGAATAGAGAGGGGTTTACAATGATCACTAGTCTCTGACATACGTCCAACTTCTCAGGGCGACTCTTCCTAACTGTCCGTGTCTTTGTTTGTTTCGTGCGTCTGACCTATCCTTAACCCCTTCCCGAGAAAATGACAATAACGATGATTGAGGGTATATTGGTTACTATGTTCAGTAGTATACATATACAATTATATCAAAGTATATTAGTAACAGTAAATATGTATGTAGAAAAGGAAATGGGCAGTGGTGGAAAATTAACGTTACCCCTTTTCCTACCGTTAAAAATGATGAATTTGAAGAGTGCCAATAGAGGAGGTTTACAATGATCACTAGTCTCTGACATACGTCCAACTTCTCAGGGCGACTCTTCCTAACTGTCCGTGCCTTTGTTTATTCTACACGTCTGACCTGACCTCAACCCCTTCCCGAGAAGCTTGATGCGTCTCTCGAATGCCACTTTCCAAACATTTATAAACATATAAGTGGTATTGAGTCACATGTGAATGTGTGTGTTAAAATTAAGTCCCAGGCCCTTATTTATCTCATATTAAGATTAAGAAATGCGTGCATGTATGCGTGGTGTGACAAAAGACGAAGGAGAATAGGTGTTAAACAATACAGTTATCTACCACAAGCGACGAATATTATTAGGTAGTTGTTGTTATTACACGTATTGGCCACTGTGTGCCGCGTCGCTGTATATATATTTGCGAGTAACACAAACTTATTATCCCAATAAAATGACAGAACAACAAGAATCCATTATGGTAATTATCGCTGGCGAAAATGTTTTCGAAAGAATCCCAACATCGTCCCACTCTCCCACAGCGTTACATAAACGACACCACGCACTCTTCCGCTTTTTATCGCTTCCGCTCCCCTCGTCACGTACATCATGCAATTTCACGTGTAATTGACTGACCCGCCACAAGGACGCAACGACCGTGTCGACACGTTGGACTGCAGTTTTCGCAAGGGCGCATTGCGCGTGATTGACGCTGCACGCGCTCTGACACGCAGTCATCATTGCCGGTAACTTTATTATTCGCCGCAGCCCATTTCACGCGCATCGCGAATTTCACTGCAGACACTCGCGCCCCATCAAATTCTCACCCCGCACAATTCGGTTCCTCCAGCCGCATTCTTACCGACAACTAATGTAAATCCGCCGATCCGCTCATATGCAACCTCGCCAAAGATAGGCATATGCTAATAATCTTTCATCTACTTGGAAGCTGTACCATGCCCCGAGAAATGGCAATCGAAAAATATTGTTTTCTTTATTACTGATTACAGTGAAATTCACGAACGACGCTCGCTACACGCGTAAATACGCGGCGAAATACACTCGCATGCAATATGCCAAGAAATTGATCGACTAACTAGGAGTACGCGGGTTAGATTTTCTGCCGACAGTACGATACCGTCTTCGGCCCCCGTTGCGTTGTTAATCCGCGAATCTTTTCATGACAAATAATGTTACTAATATGCAACCGCGCCAAAATCGGCATATGCTAATAATCTTTCATCTACTTGGAAGCTGTACCATGCCCCGAGAAATGGCAATCAAAAATGGTTGTTTTCATTATTATTGATACCGTGAAATTCACGACAGAATGGTTGCTACACGCGTAAGTCCACGGCGAAATGCACCTGCATGCGATGTGTCAAGAAATTGATCAACCAACTAGGAGTACGCGGGTTACATTCATGCGGATAGAGCGATACCGTCTTCAGTCCCCGTCGTTAATCCGCGGACCGCGAACTTCTGCAAATCGAAGAATCCGAGCGCATCCCCCCGCGGACTCTCCCGACGGGCGCGCATCGACGTGAATAATTCATGCGTGCGCGGGCCGCAAAATACCATGAATCACCGTCGACGTCGTTAATTGGCACACATATCAAACGTCGCGCCGTGCGTTTTTACGAAGGCGCTCGGCACAACATCGGAGGCAAACGCTGTCGTAATGCAGTGCAGCTCGAGCGCACCGAGCAGCCGTTTAAATTCCGTCTGACTTTTTGCGGGAGTCGCGCACGGCGCGATCCATCATAACTCCGTTCGACGTGTTTACACGTCACGATACGGAACGTTTTTGTCCCAGGCGACGATAATGCGCCGGGCGACACGGAAAAACGGGCGTAGCGTTGGAAACGCGCGAAAGGCGAGTGGCGAAGATTATTAAACGGGTGTACCTGCCGCTGGATGCAGCCACGTTGTTACGCGAAACGTGTGTCGACGAATGTACGTGTGAGGCAAATGTGCATACGGGGTGTGCGCGCGTTTTATCATTTCGCAGCATGCGCTGTGTGGTGCGCCGGCGTTCGTTACGGTGCTATATTTATTTTGTTAGCCGGGAATGCGAGGTTACGCGTGGAAGTATGTAGGTGTGCGAGGTGCGGAATTTGTAAATTGAAGGTCTGAGGAGGAAATGAATTTGGACGTATAGGCGTGGCATAGCGGGAGTAAAGGTCGGCGTGAAAACGTGTAACTGACGCATCGACCGGAAGGATGTAAGTATAGGATATTAGGCGGTAACATCTGAGTACACGATGTATGGAAAATTAACAATGAAAACTGCATAAATTAATTTGGCTCAAGAAAGTGATAATAAGAGTTTCTGAAGTACGCGTATCCGACACGTCGAATTTGAAAATGATAGTCTAGGAAGGAAATAAACTTCGATAAAAAGTAACAGCACTTTCTGGACGATTTGCCGTGAAATCCGAACCCTGTAAAATGGTCCTACTGTTAAAAGAACTCATGTGCTCAGGCACCCAGCCATTATTTGCGCACTCCATCCCGGAACACCCTATACGTCCGTGTCTCGCGTCGGGTGAGTACACGATGTATGGAAAATTAACAATGAAAACCGAATAAATTAATTTGGCTCAAGAAAGTGGCAATAAGAGTTTCTGAAGTTTCGCTCGTGAAATTCGCAAGTACTTGCACTACTTGTACTACTAGCAATTACGCAAGTACCCAACACGTCGAATTTGAAAATGCTAGTCTGGGAAGGAAATAAACTTCGATAAAAGTAACAGCGCTTTCTGGACGATTTGCCGTGAAATCCGAACCCCGTAAAATGGTCCTACTGTTAAAAGAACTCGTGTGCTCAGGCACCCAGCCATTATTTGCGCACTTCATCCCGGAACACCCTATACGTCCATGTCTCGCGTCGGGCATTCCAACGTGCGCCCGGCATTACGTGCAAATCTGCTTTCTGCCTCGTTGCCGCTCCTCCAATCCACCCCCGACCACCCCCACATTCGCCCTCTTGTCGTCCCGCTCCGCATGCCGGGCGAACTCGAACGCGGAATAATTATTCGGGCGCAAAATCATGAGGACTCCCATACCTGACGTCGATTATCCCCCACCGCCGGCCGGCCTCGACGTTAATGGAAGTTCCTTGGCTACGGGCCCCGGCGCCAATGAAAAATCGCCGCGATAAAAGCGAACGGCTCAGCGCCGGTGGGATTCAAGCGAAACAATCGTGCGAGCCGGTGTGGGAATCGGGAGGCGCGGCTGAATGTAAATAAATTTAAACGGTGTTTAGCGGGAATGGCTGCTTGTCGACAGGCGGCGAGCTCGATTTTCTGAGTTTTCGGATGGTGTTGGGGAGGGTGGATGGAGGGTGAGGAGGGATTTTGTTGTTTTGAGGTGCGAGGTTTGGTACGCTGGTACCTGTAGAGCAGGGGACGGCAAAATTTTGAGAGGGACGGGCCAAACGTACACTTCACAAATTAAAAATGTTAAGAATGTAACCAAATATTAATCATATTATAATAAATGGGTAAAAAATTAATTTTATTCGTTTTAATCGGCATGAACTGAATCGGGAGGTGCGGCTGAATGTAAATAAATTTAACCGGCGGTAAGGTTGATTTTCGGAATTTTTGGGATGGTGTTAGGGAGGGTGGATGGAGTGTGTGGATAGATTCGGGTATTTTGAGTTGCGAAGTTTGGTACGGCTATACATCTGGACTCAGCACAACCAATGTCTACTATTAAATGCAGATGTTACGAATATAACGTCTAGGACATATAGCAAAGTGAAAAGTCAATGTATCAATATTTTCTTAAACTTTTCAATGTTACGGTAAGAACTGGATGCTATGGCTATATAGATTCTATAGACAAATATAAAAAATAATACCGCGATTATAACGTCTTCGACATGCAGGAGAATGATATATGAATATTTTGTTAAATTGGTTGACGTTTCTACTAAGTCAAATACTTTATCGAACACACAAAAATAGGCTATTCCACCGGAATTAGATTGGACCAAGAAATAACGACTGTCCCTGCCTACTACGTTCACATTACTACCCCCTACGGCTAGAAATCCGCAACAACCAAAATTTGCCCGTCAAGCGCAGCTCGCCGCAGTCAAAAGAATCCGCATTCGCCTTTGCTTCGCGTGGTCACGTAAAGGCACGTCCATACATATGCATGCGTGCCCGCGACATATACAATTGCACGTGTCCGTACGTGCCCGCAACGCATAATATGTCCACACCCCTCAACGTCTGCACACGCCTGTCCACGCCTACAGGGTGGGTCACAAAGTGTGATCACCTAAGATTATTTTGCTGTTAGACGTTTGATCGGAAGTTTTTTCAGCATGTACCACAATTTGTACCCCAATTTGTACCACATGTACCACAATTCCGCAAGCTTCATAACAAATATTTATTTCTGATTCTGAAAGGACTGAAAAAAATCGTATTTGAAAGACCTTTGCAAGTCGCATTGCTGTAGATTTCTCACATCTGTCGATAGATTTGTATCAGTCATTATTGGCTCGATCTCTCACGTTTGGAAACACTGCGTTATGCACCCCGAGACATACTTAATGATACAGAACATGAACTATCAAGCATTTACGTGCACGTGCTTTGCCTTCCACGTTGTTTTACAGTATCAACCGAAAGTTTGCGTTCTTCTAGATCTACGCAGACTGCGTAATTCCGTTGTAAAAGAATTACAAGTTTAGCCATAAATGAAAAAACCAAACTCATCGTCTGTAACTCCGAATAAACGATCGACGCAAAATTTGCTACACAAACCTTAAAGATTCCGTACCACATTACATCATGTAAAAAACATCCGACCGATCCTCTAACGGCAGAATCATCGAGGCTGTTCACGCTTCGCCGTCCACCGTGTATAGAAAGGCGACATTGTGCGAAGGCATTCCATTTCACGTGCACGCGCGCGATGCATCGCGCATTTCATGTCGGGACGACAAGGGCACGCGCGTGCGGACGTGCATCTAATATCGTGCTTGACTGAAAAGATGAGACTCCGAAAGAGCGAAGCCGCTAACGTCGTTTCGCTAGCAAAATGACGAGCGCCGACACGTGGGCTGTTGATTGAAAGATCGAGTTAGGCGGAACTTTGTGACGATGCGGCTCTCGAGTGTTCTGTCACTGAGTCCACAGACTGCAGGTCCTTCTGGACCCTGGCAGAAGAGTGGCAGACTAGGAGTACATCAGCTAAAAATCTCAGTAGCCTCAGGACTCGATCGTCAGGCTCAGCAAAACAGATAATTACTTTTTCATCAATATTAACCAGTTGACATACAATGACGTCTCGGAGACGTCATTAATTTCATGTGCCATTGTAGATTTTGACGTCTCCAAGACGTCAAGAATTATCTTCGGCGAAGACTGGGAAGTATACTATTAGATTATCTGTTTCGGTCGTGTATCGATGCTGTTTTGTTTAGACTGTTGAAGACGCTTTTCCCCCTTCAACAGTACCTTATTGAATGTTATCGGTATTTAACCCTTTCGTTACTATCCATGATATTCGCTACTCCACGATATGCTACTTATATATATCTTGGCACATTTACCATGGACCTCTTGTCCCGTATGTTGCCTTTTTTTTAGAAAGCATTTTTTAGAGAGACTGGACCGCCGTAGCGGAAGGGTTAAATTAATTGGTATCCTACGGACGCGTCGACGCGCATTTTATTTGTATGTCAAGTGCACCACTCAATACCCAGAAAATATAATAATTATGACAATGTATGACAATTTGTAATTTTTTAATAAATGACACCCCCATATATGACAATTTATAATTTCTTAAAACCTGAGACTCCATACATAACAACTTCTAACTTCTCAACACAGAAACTCTATACGTGAGAATTTCTACCTTTTCAACCGACGTATTTTTTCTAATTTGCAACGGGACCGTAGTATATTAGCAACGAAGTGTACTAGTAGAAATTCCTTTCCATGGCTCTCCACTGCTGCCATGACTGGGCGAAAATCTGAATATCGAAACGACGAATTTGAACGCACGCGCTACAAAGCGCGTCGGCGCCATTGACACGGCGTCACTAAAGTTCGCGTCGCACGTTTCGGCTGCCGTCATTCAATTTAACCGGAGGTAATCGCCGCAATCGGATCGAAAAATGATACGGCGCGACTTAAGCGTCGCGATCCGTTATTTCGTGGCTTCGGCGATCGCGCTTCTATGCAGATTTCATTTCATCCGGCCGTCACAATAAACGGATCCGACCGACAACGCCGGGCAAAAATATGTAGCGCGCGATAAAATTCCGACGCGATTGCGGGGGCCTATTGATTACGACGTGCATTCAGTTCCTTGTGCGAGGTCAGCGAGAATCGCCGGCAACCAGCCGGAAACCTGAACGCTGAAAAACGACAAAGCGCTAAATGGCTGGGCGCAGCTTTTTAAATATACACCTACTATCCGCCGATTTGCCCGGCACCTTTTATTACACGATTACGCTCGCGCGCGCTTTGCGAAATGACGGACTTCGACAAATGAGAACGGTCGAACGGAAATTGTTGTGTTTAATATTGTATTGACATCAAGTTTATCGCGAGTAAATTTAAAATTTAGATTTATTATATAATATTATATGCTTATTATGTTTAATACTGTATTGACATCGAGTTTATATTAAATAAATATAACATTTATATTAAATCAGTATACAAGTCTCTTTAATAATATTAAACATTTGTGTTAAATGTATGTTTAAAATTAAGATTTTGCCTTTACGCGATTTTCGAAACTATAGACTTCCAAAAATTGAAAACGGTCAAACACAAACATTTATGTTTAGTATTATACTGAGATAAAGTGTGTTTTCAATGATAGATAATATTATATTAAATTTGTGTAGTATTATTTCAGTACGCTGTTCTTTCCCTAATTGAACATTTTAAAAGCTTCCTATTTAGGTCAGTGATGATTAATTAGAGTTTTTGATAAGACTGATATTATCCGTTTTTCAATTGAATGTAGTTGGCATGCAACTATACTCATATTACAGAAACAGTGTCATCTGAATACCGGGATTTAGGAGAAAGAACGGTGTTATGTAACCAGCGTAATGATGCAATCTCAATAGCCTCCTAATGATATCAACCCATTATTCATTATGGTAGCATGCAAGTAATCGACAGTGGAACCTAATTATATTTCACGATTTGCTTATATAAATCAGTCCAATATAGATTTCGTTTCGCAATCAAACCAACTTTCCATACCCTTATTCCATATTTTAATATTTCTTCTTCACTAAAATCCCAATTCACTTTTCGAAACTCCCCGAATCACCCCAATTTTTGGACACTATAATTTGTTGCAAAGCCATGCATGACCTTGTTCTCGCGTTTCAAAACTCGTTTAACTAAACCTCGCCTGTCACCTACCTATAAAGCTTTAATGAGAATTCAATTAAACAACCGACTAAATCACGCGCATTCCGTTTTCTGCTGGGTTTGCTCGGTTTTTTTCTTACAAAAAATGCACCCGCCTTCGAGGATCGACGTGTACATGGACGTTTTAAATAATGCACGGCCGATTATTGGTCACGTACGACGCGGAACGCACCGTTTGTATGCGATAAGAATGCCAGTATGTAAATGCGATCGGTGACATATGGAGTGTATCGCCGCGAATGGTGTCAGTCTCCCGCTCTTGTTCTTTGTTTCATAATGTTGATTCGCATTGGCATGGGCCGTTTCGTAACCCTGCGTTTATGGCGAATACCAGGCAATTTGCTGTTTCTACAAAGTACGTAACTACGAAATAGTCGGGGAAGTTAACGGAATTTTCTGGGAATGTTGCGCCACTAAAGCTTGAACGAAAGGGATGAATGGCGAACATTGGTATTGCAAAGATGGCAGGTAGTTAACAGTCCTCGTGACGGAGACTGACAAAATAGGCGATCGGAATTGCACGCAGTTGCAGATGATTAACATGTGTACTAAAATGTATATGTTTGCGATGATGGGTGAACGTAAGTGAAGTGTGAATGTAACTTACGTTTGGCAGTGTACACATTACCCTTGGCAGTTCGGGAATAGCTGTTACTGAACTTTGACATACCTGTAACAAAAAGAGTTTGTTTGTTAAGAAATCTGTAGATGTAGAAATAAAAGTGTATACGTAAATAGCATATTTCTTATTGAATATTAGTTGTTTACGCAAATTTCTTGGGTTCTGAACATTATATGCCTACAGGATTTCTCGGTTCCTGAATTTTATTTGTCTATACGATCCCTTTAATTCTTAACATTACCCATTCATCACATTTCTTCATTTCCGAAGATCATCCACCAAAAGACCTTCGAGCTGTCGTACAAACCTTCATTACCACCCCCACAATTTTTGCACAATCCCAAACCTAAATTTCCTCGAAAATATTGGGTTGGCCCAATCATTCGTTATGCAGAAGGATACTGTTGGAATCGATTTATGAAAATTATTTTAATTAATGAAATTGAAGAGAAGGAATTGCAATGTAGATTAAAAAGCAGCAGGTGTGTCAACTATTTAAATTTCACATGATCTGAGTTCACTACGGAATAAGGTCGAGGCGATTTCTGTCTTTTTAAGGATATTATTTCTTATTAATTGAATTTCTTTATTATATATTAAATTTACTTTTTAAATGTGTTTTAAGTTAGTTTATTCGATCCGTTGCTCTTTACTTTGTTAGTTCGTCGTCATAGTAATCTAGTTCCCATAAATATAGTTCCTTATGTTACATATGTACTGCCTCCTGATTTAACACGTTGACTGCCAAGCGTATTTTGCTATGATAGAAAATACTGTAGAATATGATTAAATCGTGAAAAATGAAGATAACGCAGAGTTGTTAGAAGCCAAAGTATTGAAGCACCGTTTCAATATCAATTGCTTTTACAATATTGCAAATAGGCTTCACGGCGAATTTTTTGCATTTTTAGTAAAATCTTTTGCGCCGCTCACCGGTGATTATCTTTGCAGTCAACGTGTTAACTATTCCATTATTTGAAAGCCGCTCCATATTAACATGTTGACTGCCAAGCGTATTTTGCTATGTTAGAACCGCGATGCGATGCAATACTGCAGAGTATGATTAAATCATGAAAAATGAAGGTAACGCAGAGTTGTCAGAAGCCAAAGTATTGAAGCACCATTGCAACATCAATTGCTTCTACAAGATTGCAAATAGGCTTCACGGCGAATTTTTTGCATTTTCAGTAAAATCTTTTGCGCCGCTCACCGGTGATCACCATTGCAGTCCACATGTTAACGATTCCATTATTTGAAAGCCGTTCGATATTAACGTCCGGCCCACTACATACAGTGCCTTGATTCTCTATCCTGTTCAAACACCTTCAACCCCACCTCCTTTTTCTATATCGCGTCGTCGGCGGGGTGCATTTTACGAAAGTATCGTGTCGGATCTGACTCGACGTTTGCACCGGCATGGGCAGGCGCGTCGGAAGGTTCCGAGAGGCGAGGCTAATAAGCGGTTATAAGCAGGGCGAACAATTGAACCGTATCGGACGACAAGCCGGCGTGCGACAAAATTGCCCGCGCGGAAGTGGCATATTAATTTGACACGAGCGTACGTGACGCGAGAGAACGTGGCACATGGCCATTCCACGCCAAACATACCCCGGTTCTAGGCACACATGGCAACTTCGAAATGTTGCCGACCATCGCGGAACACCGCGATCTTTTGACAGATTAGATTCTATGCGCAGGGGCGATCATCAAATGGCTGAGATGCTTTGAAGAGGCTCGGAGCGTTGGCGTGTTGTAAGCAGCTTGGGCGTTTTGCTTCAATTTGGTTTGACGGATGATGCGGATTCTGCGTGATTTAGTGAGTGAAAGGCGATGGATGGGGGTTTCGATCGTGACATCGTGCGGGACGCATAGTTTCATGTGAAATTCTGCGCACGTTTACAGCATTTTTACTCAAATTTAAGTTGATAATTAAATATGAAGGGCAAAATGAATATGATGTTGAACGGTGTTATTGTAGGCAGTTATGTGGTCGGCGTGTACATAATTAAGTGGAGATCGATCGATAGGTGTTTCTACTGTGGCAACGTACGAGATGCGGGATTATTTTGAAGTTGCACGGAATATTAACATGCAAGATGGTTTTAGCGTTTTTACTTAAATTTAATTTGATAGTTAAATGTGAATTAATTTGATATTGGACGGTGTCACTGTAGGCAGTTATGCGCGGGATTCTACATAATTAAGTGGACGGCGATTGACGGCTGTTTCTACTGTGGCAATATGCTAGATGCATAGTTACTTGTGAAATTCTGCAGGAATTTTAATATGCAAGACGTTATCAGCATTTTTACTTCATTTGAAATTCATAATCAAATTTTAAGGCTAAAATGAATATTATATTGAATCATGATGTTTATCTACTTATATTGCAAACGTTATCAGCATTTTTACTTCATTTGAAATTCATAATCAAATTTTAAGGCTAAAATGAATATGATGTTGAACGATGTCATTGGAAGGGGTTAAGTATTCGGCGTCTATCTATTTAAATGGGGGGGGCGTATGCTGGATGTTTCTACTGCGGCAATATGAAAGACGCATAGTTCCCTGTGAAATTCCACAGAATGTTAATATGCTACACATTTTTAGCATTCTTACTTAAGTATAATTTAATAATTAAATATGATGGTTAGAAAGAAACGTAATGCTGATCAGTGGCATTGTAGGCACTTACGTTCTGGACCTCTACATAACTTGACGATATGAAAATATCTATAAAAAAATCGTCCCCGAAGACCTTAACTTTCCAAGAAGACACAAGTTATCGTATAAGACCATATGATACAAAGACGGGGGAATTTAACGTTGAATGAGGCAGGAGTGAACTGTATGCGTTTTGTCCAATTCACATATGGCCGTCGTCGGTTGCGCTCGCTTGGCAGGGCAACGAGCAAATGCGTTGAGTGAACGAGCGCAACGCCCATGACGCGGTTTCTACGCGTGTTATGCTCCTGGGGTTAATTGGTGTCACCGAGCCACTTAACCCGCGATCAGTGAAACCTCGGAATTGTCGGACGAAAAATTCTGAGTAGGCGCCGTAAGCATCGTATATATAGAGTGACGCAAAAATAGGTTCTCAACGTCTGATGATATATGCTGTCGATGATCGAGACACGTGTTCCGTGATGCATCATCCGTTAACGTGCGATCAATGGATCAATGCATCCTCGGAATTGCCGGACAAAAAATTCTGGGTAGGCGCTGTAAGCGACGTATATAGAGGACGATGTGAAAATAGGCTGTCGATGTTTGAGATGTGTACAATTGCACATCATTCCTTGACGTGCGAACAGTGGAACTTCGGAATTGTCGGAAGAAAAATTCTGAGTAGGTATCGTATTTACTGATATGACTATCAGCATTGCCCTCAATAATAATTATCTCTCGTACAATGGCAATTGAGTTATAACAAATTAAAAAATCACCGATTGCGTTCAGAATCCGAAATTTTTTACATCAATATTTTTGGTCACCCCATAAATGTCGAGAGGCCATGAGGATATCAACAAAATACTACAGACCGCCTCTAAAATCAAAAACCTCGTACCTCTACATTTTTTGGCACCCCGCACATAACGCGAGAGCATAACAGCATCAACGTAACATTACACTCTATGTCTAGAATCCGTTATTTTCTCCTTCAATAGTTTTGTCACCCCATACATGGCGCACGGCCATAACGATATTAATGTAACGTCACAGACTGCCTCTAAAACCCAAAGTCTCCTACCTCTACATTTTTTGTCACCCCGCATATGACGCGAGAGCATAACAGCATCAACGTAACATTACACCCTATGTCTAGAATCCGCCATTTTCTCCTTCAACGTTTTTGTCACCCCATACACGGCGCACGGCCATAACGATATTAATGTAACACCACAGACCGCCTCTAAAATCCGAAATCTCCTACCTCTACATTTTTTGTCATCCCGCACATGACGCGAGAGCATAACAATACCAATGCAACTTCACACCATAGGCCCATAGCCCGAAATGTTCTACTCCAACATTTGCCGTCGCCACTCCTTAATCACTCTGTATATGACTCGGCACAATGACGATATTAGCCCGCCACCGCGCTACTTATTGAATTATTAAAGCGGCCGGTCGTTTTTACGAGGGCATCGTCACGTTAACGGACGCGTGCGCAATTGCCCGCTGGTTTACGCCCTTCGCGGTATAATGAACAAAGAGCGTGGTGTGTTGCCCGCATAAACGACCAATTGCGAGGCTCGAACGTCCTATTAAGTCCGACGAATTTATTCAGCGCCCGCGCTCGCACGGCCCGATGATACTTCCGTGGCTTTAAATTATCGGATTTATCGAAATATCGAGAGGCCGGAGTGGGCGGCGTTTGAAGAATCCGCGGACAATGGAACGATTTGAGTGTGATATTCACTGCGGCGGGTCGGTCTGAACGAGCGCTGCCGCGAAATCCAATCATGCGCTTTCCGCTTGATATCGCTTCCTGGCGAATGCATGCAGATTATATGTTTCAAGCCGGTGTAGACGAAGATGGCGCGGGTTATTTTTGTTGACGGTCTGCGAGGAGGTTCGTTTAGTATTGCGCGAGTTTATTGCTAAGAGAGAGGCGTTTGCGTCGGTTTGTAATAACAGATTTCTGAAGAGGAGGTCGTCGGATTTCGAAATGTAGAGAGAAGTGTGAAGTAATAAAGTGTACTGTTAAATTGTAAGTTGTGTTAGAAACAACATTTTGCGCGATACTCCTCTTTAGGAGTTCGCAAATGTAGATATTGTACCACGAGATAAAAAGTAAATGAAGATAAAAATATACTGTGTTTCATTACTATGACAATTTGTTTCTTGATGCCTAATACAGTTTGGCCATAGCGCCGATGTTATAACAATTAAAAATCAGTCGGAATTCACTTTCTATCCATCTTACGCTTGGGAGACACCACCGATTACAAACTGCCTCTATGTGGTCACCTGTTTACCATTTTGGCATGTCGTCGTAAAACATATCGACCCCAATAAAGTGTACATCTGAACACCGATGAAATTTTACAATGACAGTTGTGGCCAGAGTATTTGTGTAACAGTACCACTATTACATGACATGTAACCGATGTTCTGTAGGTAGCATATTTTCGAGAGTTCTTGGAAAACAACCTGCGAAAACACGTATCAGTCGAAAATGTTCAGAAAAATGTCCGTCAACTTGCAAAGTCCTTCCTCTGTCAAACACACTCTCTATAAGTTTTATCGCGGCAACCCCAAAACATTATCCCACTGAACCGCAAAACACACACGCTTTATAAAGTTATCATGACTATCATGTTACATGACATGTAACGGATGTTCTGTGTGTAGCATATTTTCGAGAGTTCAGAAAAACACCCTGCGAAAACACGTATCAGTTGAAAATGTTGAAAAATGAAAACTCCTTCCTCTGTGAGACACACTCTCTATAAGTTTCATCGCGGCACCCCAAAGCATTATCCCACTGAACCGCAAAGCACACACGCTTTATAAAGTTATCGCGCGCACACTTTTGCCCTCGTAGGAGAGAACTGACGCGCATCACGCCGAATCCGGTTATGCGAGCCATTGGCCGAGCCAGCGGCATCAACGAATTCTCACGACCGGCGCAACATCCTAAGCATCCTAAGACTCCGAAGCACGACGATCCCACGTTTGGCCGCGCGGCAAATTTCATCTGCGCCCGTAACGCACGACACACAGGAATGAGCGCCTCGCGATGGTCCGCGAGTCGGAAAAATCGTGTGCCGCGGCGGGATCCTGATGGCAGGATAATGAGTGTAATCCCGGGGTCGAAGCGGGTCGTGACCGTCGCATGACTCGCCGAGAGGAAAGCGGCGTCGGCGAAAAACGAGGACGGAGCGCGTGGCTGGCAAAAGTTTCGGCGGCAGAAAATTCCGAACGACCGGGAAACGAGAATTGCCGGGCCGACGGAAGTGTGCCCCTCGCGTGTGACGGCAGAACATGTGAGCGGCATCAACATGTAAAGTGTGGAGCTTGAGTAGTGGATGCCTCAGTGACTAGTTGACAATGCAATTTTCTGTTAACCCTTTGACTGCCGTGGTGATCACTGCTGACCGACGCAAGAGATTATACCGAAGATCCAAAATATTTGCAGTGGGTAGCAATAATTATTTTATAAATGTGTTTATTGTTAGAATAGTTATGCGATTCTTTGGTCTCCAATACCAGCACATTATTTTCATTTTGCATAATTCAATCAAACGCTGTTGTATTTCATAGCATCGCCGCTCTAATACAGCAAAATACACATGGCAGTCAAAGTGTTAACTACAAACATGTATCAAAGATGACGTATGTTGAATTAAGGTTAAATTTTTTCTCACACGCAAATGTGTGGTATATGTGACGTATGTTGCGTTAATTTGTTATTTTCTATCATATTAACTATCTTGTTGTTGTACTAAGTATCAACTTTCTATCACATACGAATATGTATCATATGCGTTATACATAATGTATGTTGTATTAATTATCAACTTTCTTTCACATACGAATATGTATTATTTGCATTATACATAATGCATGTCGTATCAATTATGCATTTTTTTCATACACGTGTACCTATTATACATACTTGTACGCTGCATTAATTTTCATTTTTGTCACAAACGAATATGCACTGTACATAACGCGTGTTTTTTCATTTTCAAATTTTCACTTTCCCATCACATACCAAATACTTTAAGCCCAAATCCGCAATCACATCTTACGTATAATCGATGTAATCGGTATAACGCATTAATGCACTTTGGTGCAGGCCTCAACGGTACAATCACTTAATCTGCTACATTGCACATCTTCGGAGAAGAGCCTTTGCTATTCCGCACGGGCGTTTGTCACCGACACAAAGTGGCTACACATCAAAAGTAGCTAACGCTAACGCATCCTGCCCACAAATCGTCCGTACCGGATCCGACCGCATACAAACTGGTAGGCGTACGCACGGAAATGCGTGCGCATGAGATACGGCCAAAGTTACAGGTGTACGTATGCGTGACTTAAGTGTCAGACCCTGGAACCTCGCAGGGAAACGAATCTCACGTAGGTCACGTAGATGTACCGGTCTGACCTATGCTAAGTTCCGTTGGGTGCCATGAAGACACCGCGAGAAGTGCCGCTCACACGAAATACGCGGCGTTTATTATTAAGAAGGGACCCGACGGCGAGGGGTAGTGTAAAATCGATTGACAGCCAACGGGACAGGCCAGTACGTGCAATTTCGTGTACAGTCAATGGAACTCAACGAAAACGTACGAAGACTTCAAGTATACGAACTGTGTTTTAACACGTTGACTGCCAAGCGTATTTTGCTATGTTAGAAATGCGATGCTGTGAAATTCAGCGTTTGACTGAATTATGCGAAATGTGAATAACGTGCAAGTATTGGAGACCAAAGGATCGCATTACTATACTAGCAATGACTGCATTTATAAAGTAATTATTGCTACCCATTGCGAATATTTCGGATCTTCAGTAAAATCTCTTGCGGCGGTCACCGGCGACCAACAATGCTGTATTTTTTTTCGTATGTATTATATGTGATATGAATGTAGGCAATATATTATTTCGTGTACAATCCATGGAACTCAATGAAAACGTACGCACACTCGAAGTATACGAACTGTGTGTTAACAGCAGACTTTTGAAAAATGTCTAAATGTAAAAAAACCGAGAACAAAGTTGTGCTTTGTTATATATGTTATATATGACATGAATATAGTGAATGTGTACCATTTTATAATGGACGAACACTGTAGTGTAAAATTATTTGACAGCCAACGCAACAGGCTAGTACGTATAATTTCATGTACAGTCAATGGAACACAATGAAGCCATACGCAGATTCAAGGTATAAGAACCATGTATTAGTAGCAGTAAACTGTGAAGAACAGCTAGACACCGTAAGCCAAGAATGCAGCTGCGTTGCTTTGTGCGTGTCATAAGTAAGGAAATTCTATTACTGTCATTAAAAGAAAATAACTAAAAGGTCAGAGCTTGAGAAAAAATGAATTAGGATTCATAAACTAATACATTTTCTTTAACCGGTTATCAGAATCGCGTTTGCCAATAATGAGATATTGCTAGCACTTGTTTGACGGTCCACAAGGAAATTAATACGTACATAATACGATTATAACATAACGCAGTTGGCAGGTGCGTAAAGATCACTACGCTCATAAGAAACAAACGGGACAATTGCGGCGGTTGCATCTAAGAAACGTCATTAACAGGACTTATTGAAAAGGACGTCGAAATGAATTTACGGTGATGCGTTCACGGTTCTTCGCACTGTCAATTACTTTACCGTTACCCGTTACTGCGAACGTTACATCCGTAGTTAGCAGACATTTTCTTTTGTGATCGCACGTATCGTCACGCGCCTAGATACCGTCGGTAAACACGCGCACAGGTCTTTCGGGATAAGTGATCGATGCATCGACGACTCCGGCACTAATTGAGTTTATACGGGCACCTATACTTTCCGCTCAACGGCTGGCAGTAAGTAATTTACGTGTTAGGTAATTAACCGACACCGCTAATTTATCCGGCACGCTTTATAAATTCCTGGAGTTCAAGCGCGTTATATTACCTTGCATTTTATACTGTACACAACAAAAAATCCTCTAACGCACACGTACACGTATACTCTTCATACTACTCATACACATTTTGTCGACTCCTGAAAGGCACCAGTGAAATTCTCAAGTCAATATTTGCAGCCACAGACGGGCTTGACATTTTCCTGCGTTATCCGGTTCGAGGCATAATAAGGTTGAAATTAAACGTATCGTCAAACGCATTTTAGCGTAACGTCGCAATTCGCGAATAAGTGGTGAAAATCGTCGGTGAGATCAGCGTCGTCGAAATTGGTCAACGTGGCTGCGTGTCGCGCAAATGTCAAACTCGACGCGCGATCAATCATCTCAAATGGACGTCGCGGAAATCTGTAATGCGCGAGTGTAATTTGTCTGCCTTTCGCCAATAGCGATTCGGTTAAAACGCTCGGCGCTTTGAAAACGATTTCGAAGCCGCACGACGTGGGACGGGATAAAACGGCGCTGAACTTGTGTTACGCGGAATCGTCTATCATCGGAGGTCCACGCACATTCGCCTAACGCGATTAATAATCGCACATTGACGTAACTGTGCGAGGCATAGGCGTATGTGTCTTTTCTTCTGAAATGTAAGATCCGTGCAGAACGTAACTTGCTGAATGTTTCAACGCTTTGTCCAAAGGATGAAAGCGTCGTTTTGATGTCTGTAAGCATTTTGTGCGAGGGGAGCTTTGGGAATGATGATGACGTGAAATGAGGATTTTACATGAAACGCCGTATTTAAAACTAATAATGTTATGTATCATTGTACAAATATGTACATCTATGTACAAATCCGTATTTGTACGCGTTTCGCAACCGAAAATACGCGAAGAAACCCTCTTTACGTCGAAGTGACATTTTTTTTAGGTGCATAATGTTAACGGAGGAAAAATAATAGTGATAGTTTCTAATTATACCTATTATGTTCTAACGCCGGTATTCTTGTTAAGGACCATTTCTAATTCTTCGATCTCTAATAGATCATCATTATATTCGTTTCGCCCAATTTCATCACAGTATTTAACACTTTCACTGCCACGGTGGTCACTGGTGACCGGCGCAAAAGATTTTACTAACAATGCAAACAATTTGCAATGAAGCCTATTTGCAATCTTGTAAATGCAATTGATATTGGAACGATGCTTCAATATTTTGGCTTCTAATAACTTTGCGTTACCTTCATTTTGCACGATTTAATCACACTCTCCAGTATTTTATCGCATCGCGGTTCTAATATAGCAAAATACGCTTGGCAGTCAAAGGATTAATCACGCTAAAGTCCTAGTATAAACAGTTTTACACTACATACGAATAAAACAATATACACAAAACATAAAAAATAGTATGGAAAACGTATTTTTAAGAACCCGTCCAGTTTTTGAGAACTGCTCATTCACCGTAAGCTAGCGTCAAACGATGTTGCCGCATCTCTATTAAAGTATATTAACGCGTATCAGCGTATCGCCACGTCTAGCCACGTATAGCAAAACCCTAGGCCGCCACCATGTAACCTTCTCCCCCTAATGGGCGTCCGCAGTCGACGAGGCATCGACATCGCGGTATCGATAATCGAGTTTGCGCACGAGGACGCCGTGTACTCCTCGACCAGGCATGGTCTCCGTCGCTTTGTCGTCGGTAATTGATTTATATACCGCGCCTTTGATGTGAGCCCGCCTCTTCGACGTCGGAGTCGAGTGCGGCGGAGTGAGCTCGAGAAATGAACACGACGGGAAGGACGGGTCAGGGGACCAGTCGAGAATCTGCAGACTCCGAGACGCCGGCGGTTTGCAAAGAGCATAGGGGGATAAGGGGCCAAAAAGTCCCCTTAGACGAAATGCAACTTAACCCTTTCGTTACGAGCGTCGCCTATAGGCGACATCCGCGCGACGACCTGTGTGTACGAGTGTCGCCTATAGGCGACATCAGCGCGACAACTTGTGTATACGAGCGGCGCCTATAGACGACGTCAGTTTGATACCACTTGATCATTAATAGAACGACATTTTCCGTCAACTTCTAAATAAGTAGGGAGAAAAACAAGGAGAATGTGTGTTGTTTGCCATGCGAACGACAGAAGACGCGAAACTGCGAACGATAGAAGACGCGAAACGCGGGCCCGTACAGCGGTGACGCTCCTACGGAAGACACTGCCGTAACGAAAGGGTTAATACACCACTTTTAATATACCATGCGAGCGCTTAACAGAAAGAGGTCAAGGTGCAACTTTAGGCAGTCGAGAATATGCAGATTCTGAGACGTAGATGGAGTGCAAAGGGCATGGTGAGACGAAGGGCCAAAAAGTAAATGTACACGAAATGCAACTTTTAATGCTAAACATACCGGTACTTTACACCTATTCTTACCATGAGTCATTTTTCCCTTTTAAAATAAACGGTGATTTTCAGAAAGAGATTCCTAATTTATTAAAGCGAGAAACTGAATAATCAGATGTTATAAGAATTTACAGAATGTCAAATGAGCGAAAGAAACGACAATGAATGTACGATTTTAAAGTAAATTTTGAAAGGGGTCATTTGACCCCGTTTGGTACGTTTAGTGTTAATATACCACGCGAGGGCGTAATAGAAAAGAACAGTGTCAAGAAGGTGCAAGCCTGCAGTGTCGATAATTTTCAGTCTTTAAGATGCAGGCGGTCTGCAAAGGGCATTGTGCGATAATGGGCCAAAAAGTCAAAAATTGTAAACTTCCAAAATACCAAAACGTGTCGAATTTAAGTACAAAAATAATAGACTCTCGAGGAGGGAACCCGTGTGGTCCCGAAACACGTCGGGCAAACAATAAAACTTCCACAATTCAACCGTAAATAGGCGTATTATTTCAAACACTTCAAAAGGGTTGCGAAACACAGTAAAGAAATAAGGCAATTTAATGGAAATCGTTCGGAGGAAATTACTTGCAACGGGCGCCCGCCTCGCCTAATTTCGAAAATGCGCCGCACTTGAAAAGACTGCCACGAAAATGTAAATCCGCACGCGGACGTGTTACGTAAAAACACACCACGAGCTCGCGTATTTCTAACCATCCATTCGAACACGCACGTCAGCACGCTTTACCGTACAAACCGAAGTCCGCGCCTCTCACAACCTATTTCCGCCCACTCCGATTATCGGCTTCCAATTCCGACGTTCGGTACTTATGAAGACCCCCGCACATTTTTATGAATTCACCGCACGTCGACTGCCGACCGTCTCCGAGACGTTCGACGCAAGCAGCCTATTAACACAACACTGACCTCTTACGAGTCTTTGAACTGTGTTTATCAATCGCATGTCTACTATTTTATTTATTTTTTCTCAAAAGTAGCTTTAACACGTTGACTGCCATGGTAGTCACCGGTGAACGGTGCAAAAGATTTTACTAAAAATGCAAACAAATCGCAATGAAGCCTATTTGCAATGGTAGTCACCGGTGAACGGAGCAAAAATGTTTACTAAAAATGCAAACAAATCGCAATGAAGCCTATTTGCAATCTTGTAAAAGCAATAGTATTGAAACGGTGCTTCAATACTTTGGCTTCTAACCTGGTGCAAAAGATTTTACTAAAAATGCAAAAAAATCGCAATGAAGCCTATTTGTAATCTTGTAAAAGCAATTGTATTGGAACGGTGCTTCAATACTTTTTTGTACCGACCCTTTAGTACGTAGCTCTTATCGTATAAACTTCATTTCATACATTTTACCTCGATCCCACCCTAATAACGTTCTGCGACACGGACAGCTTTTGCCTAAAACTTCTACCAAAAGCCGCCGCTCTCACGAATGCCGTATAACGCGGTCGACTGACTTCGTCGAAAAATCGTTGCGCGAACGAAAGTTGCCCGCGTAACGCGGTTTCTTTCGCGAACTTACTGCAGCCGAGTCACCGTCCGTCGGGATCGCGAAACCAGGAGACTCGGAGAACCGGGAACACGCACGGAGTTCCCGGGAAATCATTTTTAAGCCGACTCGCTCGTAAAAGCGCTGGAGCTTACGCGCGTTTACGATCAATCTCGAGATGGGGGCCTGGATTCGGCGTCGCGGCGAAAGTGCAGCAGGACGCGAGGTCGTGTTGCGGGAAAATATTCGGTAGTGTGTTATTAGTTAGTTAGTTATGCTACTAATGTTGTGAAAAATATGGCACGTAGCTTGAGAATTACCATTTCAAGCACAAATCTCAAAAACCCATTCCTAGAATCGTATGTGACTTCTTCCCAGGTCACATAAGTTTAATTTTTCGTATATATTTTTGATACCGCATAAAAATTTTCATCACGAGTCATGCTCGTGACATTCACGTATGGTTCGAAATGCTTATCACGAGTGAAACTCGTTGTAGTACGACAAGGGATTAATGTTGGGCGGGTTTCAAGTTATGGAATCGGTAAAGGCTTTCAGAGACAAAATGATTTGTTCATATGGTTCACATAAAAAAAAGTAACTATCCGAAGAACGAGTATCGGTAAAATTGCAGTAGCATTTTGCGACATGATATCTTAACAGCACGAATGCACTGCATGAGATTCAAACGGTTAATGATGTGGGTGTTTTGTTTTAATACAGCAGGATTCAAAGTAAGAATCATGCGGAAGATTATAGGAATGAAAATTCTGAAGTGAGTCTCAATTTCTTACCAAAACAGGGTCTTGTTTCTCATTATTCACGAGTGTAAAACAGTGGAAAGCTGCCGAAAATGCGAGCGAAGTCGCGACAGCATCTTAAGGCCGGTGCCCCGAATCAATTTAGCGAATCCGCCGTGGAAGTTGGACGCTTTCGTGCACGCATGCCAAGTAACTTCTGCTGCGTGCGCGCGTGCGTATCTACAGGCCGATACAAAAATTATGCCCTCAATTTTACGACAATATTTTACTTTATTTTACGACAATAAGATACGCCACTGCAATCGGCGAAACTGTTTTGATTTAATCGTCTGTGTGAGTATTACCATTCGCTTCCACACGAATTCATGCCCACCCATAATCAAGCCCTTTTGTGGTTGTGCTATCGTGCTGAAGTCCGTCTGAATTATGTCTTATAACAAAAATATAATCCTGTCTTACCACAAAAATGAATTTCGAACAGTAAACATAATTATTGCTTGTATCATAGATTAACCCTTTAACTGCTATGACCGCATATATGGATCCAACGAAATCTATCGGTGTCGACTATTCGATTTCTCACCTACTGCAGTCACAATTGTCAGCGTATGAGATAAATACAGATGTGTTCTTTACCAAATAATTACCACCAAAACTTTGTTGCGCTTTACAAAATCAATGAATAGTGTTCAAACTATCGAAAAGTATTTCGTCCTCACCGAGCGTTTCGGCCGGAGGTATTCAGCAGTCAAAAGATTAAATAACATTAACATACCCGATACGACATTTATGGTAACACCAGTGATCGGCATGTCGCAGTCTGCGTAATTCTCAATCATCAGCAGCAACTGAATTAATGCTACCGTCCATAGATCCTCCAGCAGCCGCCGCAACTGCTTCCATTTACAATATTAACATTCCTGCCCAGAAATTGACGCCCACCCACAGTGTACCACCCTTGTGCCTGCGCCATCGTTCTCATCTCCGTCTTTCGTCTCCCTTTTGAATCGGCCACTACATTCTCGTAACGTTGGCCGTGCATAACTGAACAAACAGGCGCGTTTGTGCGTGCGCGCGCTTGCCGGATGATTACGGGGAGGGCGATGAGGCCAGGGAGCAAGTTTAACAGGCTGGTAAGCCGATGACTCGGAGTCATGACAACGCGCACAGTGGGGTCAACGAGTGGCAATTGGGGCCAAGCGTGTCAAACGACGCCAATAGGCTGTTGGGAAACAAAACGGCGAAGGCACCGCTCGCTCGTCCACGTTTCTTGCTCCTCGTGGCAGTCTCTTCCCCGAAGCAGGATGAAAAACGGCCGAGGGGGAGGACCGTCGAAAAAGATGACGGCGTGGGTCGCGGCGGACGAATTAAGGAATTGTCGCGCGGTGATTCTTTCACGTGGCGCAACATGGCGGCGGGAAAGAATTGTCGGCGGGGCAGTTCGTTTGTCAAACTGATTGACCTCTGCGGCCGCATGGAACTTGTTATTGCTTTAGCTTGTGAAAAAATAGGTGCGGGTTAAATATCGATGTGGTGAATGCGACTGTTGCAGTGTAGAGGACAGTAGTATATTAAACGTTTCGTTTTTCGGGTGAAAAAAGATGAAATGTATTATTTTACTTTTGTATGATATATAAAGACATCATCACGTATCCTCTATAAGCGCAAAGCTATGTATGCGCGTACAGTTTCTTTAACACGTAGACTGCCAAGCGTATTTTGTTATGTTAGAACCGCGATGCGATGAAATACTACAGAGTATGATTAAATCGTGCAAAATGAAGATAACGCAAAGTTGTCAGAAGCCGAAGTATTGAAGCATAATTTCAATATCAATTGCTTTTACAAGATTGCAAATAGGCTTCGTGGCGAAGTTTTTTGCATTTATACTGAAATCATTTGCGCCGGTCACCGATGACCACCATGGCAGTCAAAGTGTTAGTAGTGCTTGAATTAAAATGACATAAAACCTGCTTTCAGCGATAAATGATTGTTTCTGAATTTAACGTAACGAAATGTATACCGGTAAAAATTTCTTTATATAATAAACTTCCAAGGTGAAGCATTCCTAATTATAACAGGATTTCACATATTCCTTCCTTCCTTCCTTCCTTCCACACATATTCCCAATCGAATTACAATAACGTCGATGTTAAACACGTCATCCAGTACCGTAATACAATATACGTAAAAAAACGTTAGGCGCGTGCAGCCATAAGTGAGGAGTTTCTCAGGTAAAATAACACGCAACGGTACGTGCGTACGCGACGTAACTCCGTGACAAGGGGGAACTCGCGCAGTTGCATAAGTTGCACCCTACTTTCAACTCGCAGCAGCGTTGTTAGGCAATCGATAAGTTAATTTTAGGGGCCGCAAGAAACGGCGCTCGCCGTAGAGTTGCCGCGCAATAATTCAAAGCGCGGCAGGGAACGATTAAGATAGGCTGAACTCGGGAGTGAAGTCGTGCTGACTGCGGAATAGGAGCGCCGAGAGGAGGTGAAGTCGACAAAAGCTGCGGACAGAATCGACGGATCGCACGACGTTAAGAACGCGCGTAGAACGATCGGCTAACAACAGCAATTTCGTTCAAATTGACCCGACATTCGAGTCCCCCGTGAGAGGCAGAAGACCCGTGAAAAGTTTTATACGATACTTTCCGCTCGACGGTGCTCACCGCCGTCGGACAACAAGAGAAACATATTCTTTGCCCGTAATAACAGTGGAAGCGGCCGAGCGGCGGGCAGAAAAACACGATACAAAGCGTGGCAGTTACAGTCACGATACTTTCCGTAACTCGATCCATCGTCGCTTTTTAAAAGGGAGAGAAAAAGTTTGCGAGCGACGGGACGGCCGACGCGCATCAATGCTACATCAAAATTGCCTCGCCTGGCTAAAGGTTCAATCGGGTAAGACTGTTCGGTATCGACCGCTCGAACTAGCTGTTAAACGGCTTGCGAATGTTGAAAGCGAAAATGTTGCTACTGACACGCGACGGGGTCGTTTTCTGACAAATTTGATTCATGAGTAGATCGGAGGGTGAGTGTCGTGCGACAGGTCGGAGTATGTTTGAAAGATGAAGAAATGTATATTTCGCTCGGTGCTTTCTTGGCTACTTTTGATCGTATCTGGGAAACGTACATAAGTATCCCTTTTTATCAGAAAAATTCGTTGCTCTTCTCCGGTTTATAGTATGTTGTCCCGCGAGGAAAAATGTGCACAACGCAGGACTGACGATCAACGTGTTAAGCAACCGGCCTCTGCACTTACAGCGTTCCAAACGACCCAGAAGAAATACTTGAAGAGAAAAGCAACCGAGAACTGCTAACTACTCACAGCTAACCGGTCGTTCCATGCGCGGCCGACACAATTCAACACCGGCCACAAGTTCTCGGTAGTAATTGATGAACGTCCGCGGCATCCCGGGCGAAAATCGCGTAATGCCGGCAAAAAAACCGCGTAAGAATGCGCCACCACTACTAACTGACGCCAAACGTTCTCACCCGCTCAGCCACGGATTCACAAGATTCCTACGCAAATTCCAAAAATCACCGTCTCGCGCAAGAAAAAAAAGCAAAGCACGCGCATCGCGCGAGAAAAACAAATGAAAGCAGCCGCATCGCGTGAAAAAAAAATAAAGCACGAAAGCCAAGAACACGCGGAAAAATCGTCCGCAGCCCTTCTCTGCCCTGTTTCAACCACGAAACCTTCTATTCCAGTCTGTACGCAACGGCTCGCGACATACTTCCGCGCGAATTCCGGTCGCCCGCGAAGAAGCGCGAGAAAAAACGATCACAAGGTTCCTACGCAAATTCCAAAAATCACCGCCTCGCGCGAGAAAAAAGAAAGGAAAGCAGCCGCATTGCGCGAGAAGTAAATAAAGCAAGGAAGCCAAGAAAACGCGGAAAAATCGTCTGCACCCGCTCTCTGCCCTGTTCCAACCACGAAACCTTCTCTCCCAGTCTCTAGTCAACGACTCGCGACATACTTCCGCGCGAATCCGGTCCGCGTCGCCCGCGTTCCTAGGTCTCGCGCGAGAAAAAAAAAGTAAGAAAGCCACGCGGAAAACGAGCCCCTCTCTCAACGCACACCTTCTCTCCCAGTCTCTAGTCAACGTCATTCCGCGCGATTGTCGCCGCAAGTCGTGTCGGCCGACGCCGGATGCGGAGAAAAGTGGGAAACGCGATCCCCGAACGGCATTCTTTCGCCGAGCTGGCCGCAGCCGTCGGTTATTTGTTCGCTCGATAACTGCTCCGGATCCCTCGGCCGCCGAGCAATCTCGATAGTTGCTGGAAAGCGGCCGTAAGAATTCACGACGCCGGCTCGAGGCTTTTACGACTAACTGGCGAGCACCGGCGGATACTCCGGCGAATTGGCAAACGGTGCGCGTCGGCTATCTGCATTATGGACGCTCAGAGCCGAGCCAGTTATCGAACGGCGCTGTGTTCCGCGAAAGGAACCTGGCGCAGGGGCACGGTCCGCAGAAACGTCAAAGGAAACGGAAACGTGGTCGCGCGGCCGAAAATGCGGAAGACTGGCTGAAGAACTTCCGGTTTGTTACGGGGTGAGCGCGCGTTGGGATGCAGAGACAGGCGTCAGTTGGAATTGTGGGGTACTGAGATTAGGATGTAAACCGCTGTTATTCCAAACGGAATTATGTGGTTTGACACGTTTTCACATGTTGAGTTGTCGGTGACCGACGCAAGTGACCGACGCGAGTGATCTGAAT
This sequence comes from Cryptocheilus praepositus, assembly GCA_033815515.1. Taxonomy (NCBI): domain Eukaryota; kingdom Metazoa; phylum Arthropoda; class Insecta; order Hymenoptera; family Pompilidae; genus Cryptocheilus; species Cryptocheilus praepositus. The sequence goes on from JAWWQZ010000227.1 coordinate 4,080,525, forward strand.
AGAAATGCGTAAAATGCCCAAACAACAGCACTCATCACTTTGTAAATCGTGTGGCGTAAACGCATGTTGCGGCCAAATCATACATATAGGTTGTCTTGGGCCTGACGGTGGTCATTTTTCACCGGACACCGTCCCTTTCCACCGAACCTCCTATTCTTTACCTATCGGTGGGTATTTAAGGGCGAGTTTGAAGGGACGAGACACATAGTATTCTCCGAGACCCCCAACGTTAAACTTAGATATATCCGTAAAAAGTGTAAGCAATTGTTAATAAAGTTCCGTACAAAACAGATCCGGCATTACCGATCTTTATATCCAGAACACTTCCAAAATCGATATATATATGTATATATATATATATATATATATATATATAAATCGATATATAAATAAATAAAATAAAAATAAAATAAATAAATATTTTCGGGATAAGCCCAAAGTACACTGACCGTATATATCTCTACGTGCTATTTACTTGCAGCTATTATCATTCCTACGCTTCCCTTTATCACAAATTAATTGTGCATATATCCCGGCGCATCTATCTATCGATACACTTTCTTGGTAATCTTTTCTCTATCACCGTTTAACCGTGCCACCGTAATTTAACTACACCCCCAAACGTGTCGTGCGCTATAAAACGTTTATAACTCCTAATGTTTCGTGCGCGCCAAAACACATTTCAAAACGTCTCCAACCTCGGAAGAACTTGCGACGTGCAACACCGAAACTGCTCGCCAATAAAAAGGTTATGCTAGACTGGCGACGGCGAAGCAAAAAGCAGGAATACAGGAAAAGCAATTGTCGAAGGGGATCCTTTCGGCACGGATGCGACGCACGAAGTCGAGGAGCTCAGCAACCCAACGCAGGAAGCCTTTGAGAGCACAATGCGACTTCCGCTTCCGTCCAGACGACGGTTAACCGTACGATATCTGGAGTCTCAGTTCAAACGGAATCGATATCCACTGCGCCTGAGAGGCTGAGGACAGATACTGTGTCTTCTGCGGAAAAACAAAGGACGACGCTGCGGGAATTCTTTCGACGTCGAAAAATAGTGGTTGTTCGCACGCGTCCCACCGTGACGACGTGTAAACTGTCGATCTTCTGATAAACCGTGTAATTGTCAAACGCGGAAAACGTGAAGCGAGGTAGTAAAGTTAAAAAAAAATCAAAAGTAAATGCGAAAGTGGGCATGGATAGGTCATCATATAAATAGGAAATAAATACTGTGCATATGTTTGTGAAGACTGCCCTAAATATAAGACAAAAAACGAATGACTCCTTGTCGATCAAAGTTGCAAATTCTCGCACTTCCGAACTCTAAATTGATTCAATTCTTTGGTTCCCGGCACCTTCGCATTATTTTCATTTTTAGAACGGCGATGCTATGAAATACTACAGCGTTTGACTGAATTATGCAAAATGTAAATAATGTGTAGGTATTGGAGACCAAAGGATCGCATCACTATTCTAACAACTGCATTTATAAAATAATAATTGCTACCCATTGCGAATATTTTGGATCTTCTATAAAATCCCTTGCGTCGGTCACCGGTGATCATCACGGCAGTCAAAGTGTTCATCCAATTATCCAGCAACGTGACAGATCTGTCCACGAATTGCCGATCGGTAAAGTCCAAAAGCGTCTAACGTGGAATCCTGAGAAAGCGTATCGGCCACCTGCGTCACAGGTGGTCCGGCGATATTAATTGCGCCGCCCGCAAAAGTAATTATCCTAGCCGGGTTATCTGGCAGCGACAGTTCGTTTAGGCAGCGGCAGTGTCTACCTCGTTTCATCGTGAAACCCTCCAGAGGCCGGTCCCAATCCCTATTTATTATTCCCTCCGTCTGTCCGGCGCGTTCGATCCCCTGAAAACGGCGGGTGCGCCGCGAGCAGAAGAAAGGGAGAGCCGAGGGTGGAAAGTACGATCGGCGAGGGTAGCCAGAATCTCTCGACGTAGATTGCCTCGCCTCCCCCGTGGCGGGAGTCTTGCGACGGAAAAGTCCGTGGCAAGAATCTGTAATGCGATGTCGGGATGCTAAAATATGCCGGATGGCCTGCCGGCGAACAGCCGTGGCACGAAAGAATCGAAACGCTGGCAAGCGTTGACCGCATCAACGAAATCACATCTTTTGGCCGGGGTTTTGCATTACGTGAGACTAACGTTTGTAGTCTTGCGTTTGTGAGTTCGTCAATGTTAGATCAGTGAACGGACGAAAATGGTGGGGCTATGGGAAAGTTCTGTCTGATAATATGTCATCTTAATTTTTCTGCGACGCTACGATTTTATTTAAATCGTTTAAAGCTTTAAACGGTTGAATATCCAAACAAGGCAATGGGGAGCAAAAGAGAGGGTCAGGTAGGGACAAAGTAAATCAGAGAGTATTTCCTACGGGATAAAACTATCCGGCGAAACAAGCACAAAGCTTACTAACGTGCTCAAGTAAGTCAGAAGATAAGTATCTTTCAGAGGAAACTTGTGAAAAATTCGTAGTGCTCCTGAAGAGGCGGTCCTACTCTATTAAGATGAGGTTTTACTCTACTGAGTACACAAAGTAATTCAGAAGACTTTTTTCAGAGATTTTTCTAGAGGAGACTTGTGAAAAATCCCTGAGGCTCTTGAAGACGAGCCTTCCGAAGCCAGCTGTACTGAACAGACAGTGTACATCAAAGGATGAGAATCTTTTGGGAAGAATTTGTGAAAAATCCACAGTACTTCTGAAGACGAGGCTTCTAGAGACGACTGTGCTGAATAGACAGCGTACATCAGACGATCAGTATCTTTCCAAAGGAATTTGTGAAAAATCCACAGTGCTCCTGAAGATGAGGTTTCTGAGGATGAGTATCTTTCCGGAGGAATTTGAAAAAAATCTGAAGTGCTCCTGAAGATGCGGCCCATGGGACCCGAAACATTCAGAACTCGTACATCATAAAATAAAATCATCCAACTGTAGGAATCGAACGCATCATCCATGAATCACACTCTGCCGAAAGACTAAAGACATGCGACGTGTGGCTCGTGGTCACTTTTCATTATACAACGTAATTATTGTCCCTAGCTATTTGTAACACTGGTAGAATATATTTTCATTAAATTAGTAAGTCCGATTTATTCCCTGTGTCTTCACTCCTACACAACCTAAACCCGCAGAGATCTATTGACACGTTCGAAGAAGGTTGTATTCGCAAGCATGTTAATAGAGAACGAAAGAGCGGAGGCAGAAACAAGGATCCCCCACGGAGGATGCTTGATGCTGCGGCAGTGATTAGTGCGCGCCGCCTGACGAAGGAGCCAATTAGCACACGAGGCGCGCGCCGCACAAGCTGGATATAGACGTCCTTTCCCTCCCGGAGGCTGCAACTTGTTGGCGAACATGTAAGCGCTCGCCGCCAGTCCACAGGTTGTTGATTTTGCAAACCGTCCTATTCCTGCCGTTTATTATTAACGAGGCGTAAAATATGCAAGAATATGCGCGGAAGGGAATAATGAACGTCGCGCGCCATTCGCGAATAAGAGCGGCCTGGGTTATTTACTGCCGTCGATGGGTGACTGGATTCCGCGTACGTTTCCACGGCGGATAGATAAATCGCGTCACATCGGGGAACGCGGATGATGGGTGTAAGTAACGAGGCAAGTATGCGCGCGGTTCCATTTCAGGAGTGGAGGCTGTAATAGCTGCGTTTCCGTGCAACTGAGTGTAGTGATTGCGCGGAATAAATAGTAAGGACGGAAAATAAACGAAGAATCGATTAAAACGATTTAAAACTACCGACATAATTACTATTAGAGTGGTGGAACCTGTTAATTGTCGGGCAGAGTTTCTGCAGTTAGATTTATCTCGCGATTGAGGCTTGTGGCTGGTCATCCCTGTTTTGCATTTCGAGGGTTGATTAGAGTGGGGTTGTAATGTATTGAGTGCGGCAATTTGAGTTTTGGTAAAATGAACGTGCTATGTTCAGGGATTGGAAAAATGTTAAACTAATGCAAATTTTTTACGTTTTACTTTGTAGCATTTTAAACATTTAAAAAAATGTAATGTCGTTTGATTATCAGTAATCGGTCGTCACCAGCAATAAAGCATTGCTTTTATCTAGACTGAACGTAATTACCAGAAGTTTGTTATGACAGCATAAAAACATCTCAGAACCGAATACTACGCATCTTATAGCCCCCCCAAAAAAAAACAAAGACTTCAAAGAAAACGAAGAGAGAAAAAACGAATTAAAAGTAAAGTTGAACAAAAAGGAGGTATGCGAATCTTGTTTGCCCGAATATTAACACAATGGAGCGGAATTAAAAATTTATCTCGCACCTGCTAACGATACCCTGCCGCGCATCAATTCTTTCTGATATTCACCCTCAATGCCCCGAAAACGTGTTCAACAGCGATAAAGAGCCCTGACACGCATGAGCATCGAAAACCGACACTATCAGCGAAGAATCACGATCGACCAAAAACCTTTTCGTATTAATGAAGCCGAAACGAGCATCCTTTGTTCGCGTATCATCGCTCGCGAAAATTCGGGGCGCGGTAGGAGATTATTAATTCTGACCCGGCTGATCAATCGACTGGCACCAATCACAAAGCGCTACTGATCAGGATACGCCCGCAAACGCGCATGTGGTTGTTGACCCAAAAGGCGACGGCGGAGAAATATCAAACCGCATTATCGCGAAAAATGATAGAATTTGTCGGTACGTATAATTTATCAACGTCGCAGACGCGATATCGTGTATTTTACACAACATGTATACTATTTTGCTGACGTATATCTGTGTATTGTCGGACGCGTAAAAATATCAAATCGCATTATCGCGAAAAACAGTAAAGTTTGTCGGTGCGCATATTTTATCACCGTCGCAGACACAGTGATACGTATTTAACACATTTTGACATGTATACTATTTTGCCGACGTATACCTGTGTATCGTATTAAATTAGTGAATTTTATACAGAAGCATATGCGTTGTTATATATCAGCGTAGCGTGCATGCGCTTAAAAATATAAATTTGTCGGTATATTGTGTAGCGTGCTGTTCAAAACATATTGATGAAAAAAGTGTACGGAAAGAAATACGATATTACCGCAAAAATCGTGATGTTGGACTGTGTTGATTATTAAAACTTATACTTTAATATTTTAAGAGAGTAGGTCTTTCTTCTTTGATCGTTAGGCTTCGACTGACTAATATGAAAAAAACATCTTTGTTAAAACACTTGTTTAGAAAGAAGGAACCGAGTTTTCATCTCGAGATAAAGACTGAGGCGTAGCATAAACAGTTCCAAATAAAGATATTGATTTTTGTCGCATTCCAACAGTTTGCATCTTAACAGTGATTAAATTGCAAGCGCAAAAATCAACGAAACGCCAGGCCACTCTATTTCTCCACTAAGCGTTATCACATTGCGTACGGCGTTCTTTCACACCCAGATCTCGCACACTTTTAAACGTCCTAAAAAGTTGAGTACAATATACACAAGCTTTTCTCAATGCTAACTGATACGTTTCGACTTTTTCGACATTCTAACAATCAGTTACTTCGCAACCACTATCAAAAATTGCCGGAAGGCTTCATTACTTTAGCATCGTACCGATCAACATTGAAGCGAGATATCTCGTGATCCGTACGCAACGTGTTAAAACACTCGGATCCTCCGCAGCGTTTTCCGCAGGATTTTCCGCAGCGCGCGACTACGCTTCTCCGTCCGGCGGGCGAGGGTTATTAAACGTCCTAAAAAGTTGAGTACAATATACACAAGCTTTTCTCAATGCTAACTGATACGTTTCGACTTTTTCGACATTCTAACAATTAGTTACTTCGCAACCATTATCAAAAATTGCCGGAAGGCTCATTACTTTAGCAGCGTACCGATCAACATTGAAACGAGATATCTCGTGATCCGTACGCAACGTGTTAAAACACTCGGATCCTCCGCAGCGTTTTCCGCAGGATTTTCCGCAGCGCGCGACTACGCTTCTCCGTCCGGCGGGCGAGGGTTATTAACCCTTTCGCTACGGCAGTGTCTTCCGTAGGAGGGTCACCGCTGTACGGGCCCGCGTTTCGCGTCTTCTATCGTTCGCAGTTTTGCGTCTTCTGTTGTTCGCATGGCAAACAACACACCTTCTCCTTGTTTTTTCCCTACTTATTTATAAGCTGACGGGAAATGTCGATCTATTAATGGTCAAGTGGTATCAAACTGACGTCGTCTATAGGCGCCGCTCGTATACACAAGTTGTCGCGCTGATGTCGTCTATAGGCGACACTCGTACACACAGGTCGTCGCGCGGATGTCGCCTATAGGCGACGCTCGTAGTGAAAGGGTTAAACGTCCTAAAAAGTTGAGTACAATATACCCAAGCTTTTCTCAATGCTAACTGCTACTTTTACACTTTTTCGACATTATAACAATCAGTTACTTCGCAATCTACTATCTAAATCTCACTATCGAAAATTGCCGGAAGGCTTCATTACTTTAGCATCGTACCGATCAGCATTGAAACGAGATGTCTCGTGATCCGTACGCAACGTGTTAAAACACTCGTATCCTCCGCAGCGTTTTCCGCAGGATTTTCCGCAGCGCGCGACTACGTTTCTCCGGTCGGCGGGCGAGGGTTATTAATTTGGCCGTGGCGCGTCGATAATCGATCGGCCCTGTTGGCTCGTAGTCGAGCCGCTCATTAAAATAATCGCGGACACGCGCGCGGCTGCATATAAAGTAGGCGTCCGCGGCGGGGGTGGGCGGGCGAAAAAAGAGGGATGGCCGGGCTCGGGGTGGGGCTAACATGCGCGAGACCGCGCATTATTATTAATTAATCCGTTTAGGATTTATAGGATGGATCGTTGCGCGGCAGGCTTTTGTGCGCCAGCACGCGTCCGGCTAAACCTCGATAAGGGCCGAGTGCGATCCCGTTAAGCCGGGCCCGATTGCCATTTTATGGCGCCAGCTAATGTAAATTAACAAAAATGCGATCCCGCGCGAAAGTGGCAAAGAGCGTTAAATTAAGCGGCGCACTTTTCCGGCGATACCGAACCGTGAGGATTTTCAAATGTCGGCAAATTTGGGCACGGGATGCAGCGCGCCCGTGTTAGAATTAACACTTCGATTGCCATGATGGTCACCGCTAACCGGCGCAAGAAATTTTACTGAAGATCCAAAATATTCGCAATGGGTAGCAAAAATTATTTTATAAATGCAGTTATTGTTGGAATAGTGATGCAGTTCTTTGATCCCCAATACCTACACATTATTTACATTTTGCATAATTCAATCAAACGCTGTAGCATTTCATAGCATCGCCCTTTATGGGGATTATTGTTTACGTGTCATCACTGAATCGGTTTACGATTCCTTTTCGATTATTTTCTGCGATCGCATATATCTTCTGACTGACGAAAATAAAATCGTCAAGAAATTACCACACGAATAAATTTTGCATACCGCACTTCAACCGATCCGACAGAAACTCACCGTACGCGCAATTCCGAGATTTAATTTTAACCTTATCACTTACACAACCCTCCGTCAAATACTTCCCGCACGCCCCACTATTATTTCAATGCAATCCGTTCCCGCCGCACTATTTGCGCCTCCGTCCACGCTTTCTTCCGATTATTAACCCAACCGCTTACTCTTCCGCCGCGCGGTTCGCAAGACGACAAACCGAGACGTCCTTTGATCGTTCGCGAACAAGCGAGAAACGGCGAGCCACCCTTTCACAAGCGAGCAACCGGGCAAAGGGAAGAAAAAAGAAACGATCCGCTGCTTTTCTCCACCCGACATCCAGCTGCCCGTCTACGAGGCGCGGAACTTTCCAACTGCAGTCCCGCGAATGAAAAATCCTCTCTGCCAGACGCCAAGGAGCTCCCTTTGACGCGAGGGAAAATCTCGGATTCCATTAATTACTCGCGAACAACGCAGTGAGGAGAATAAGACGAGACGCGGAAACACAGTGAAAACGTTGGACGACGGAAAGGAACGTCAGACATTTACGTTCATGCAAGTTCTTTGCCGCGGTGGGAATGTGTGACACACATGGGGACAGAAGGTGTTGAACGCACTCGCGGTTTGTTCGCGAAAATCCAGCGAAGTTGGGTCGAGGCGGCTAAATATGTCGTTCGGAAAACAAACTGCAAATTCGAATGTAAATAAATAAAGCGTCGAGGGAAATTCAGCGGGTTTTCCCTTTGCCGTGAACTTTTTTTTAATAATTTCATTTCGCACGCTTGTCGACGACTGGCATACGGCGATGAAACTTTATGTGCGTGAACGTGAATAATGTGGTTGAAATTCAGCAAGCGAATCGAGTGTCAGGGGAATGTGGAATCTTAGTGTGAATCCACGTAACGATCGGGCGTTCGATGTATAAATTTGTAATTCGACAATTTGTGTACATATATATATATACGAATACAGAGCTAAAGCGTGGGATTAATCTTCTCTTTTTTTCTGTACTCTCAAACCTTTCAAACAATTTCATTTCGTTCGCTCCCCAGCGACCGGCATTCACCAATGAAACTTTGCTTTCATAAAGGCAAATAACGCGTTCAAATACTCCTCAAGCAAGCCAAAGATCACAGAATTCCAGAATCTGCGTATAAATCAACGTAACAACTTACATTGCGCTTCGTCAAGCATTAGGACAATAATAATATATGCATACACCTATGATATGACGTCATTTATACACATATGTTTGAAAGAGTTGAAAGTACATGAAAAAGCAGAAGATTAGTCCAACATTTCACCAATGAAACTTTGCTTTTATAAAGGCAAATAACGCGTTCAAATATTCCTCAAGCAACCTAAAGATCACAGAATTCCTGAATCTGCATATAAATCAACGTAACAACTTACATTGCGCTTCCTCAAGCATTACGACAATAATTAAATAAATGCATAAACCTATGATATGGCGTCATTTATATGTACATATATGTTTGAAAGACTTGAAAGTACATGAAAAAGCACAAGATTAGTCCGACATATCACGATTGTGCGTGTGTACTCGTATATACCCTTCCACCCGATTTAGTTCCATCCGCCAATCAACTTCCGGCATTCGCCGCAGACGTACATAACGCGGGCCCGACCGTTTCTCAAGCAACTCGCCAGATCACAGAATTGCCGGATCTTACAATAAATCCCCACAGCCACCTGCGCCACTTCCCACGTCCCCCATGCCGCAAGAAATCCACTCCGCCGGCGTCAAGCGTCGATAAAAGTTCGCATCGGCGCGTCATAAAACCGTCCATCGCCCGCTCGCAAATTCGTCGTCAGCGGTGCGAACGAGCCACCCGCAGGGCACGGCGCAAAAAAGACACGACACGCGTGTCCTCGGCGCGTGCACGGTATGAAAAGACACCGGCGCCCGTTTTCGTCTTCGCCAGAAACGAAGTTATCGGGCGACTACGTGCCGCGAATGCGAGAAGTGGATTCTGCGGGGGGAGCAGGAAGCAGGAAGCGAAATTGTCGCTGTGCCGCCCTCATATCCGCTGCTCAACGGTTGTTGTCTTGCAGACGAGACAACATCCCGACCTTTTGGCGAACAGGTTTTACGACGCAACGGACAAAAGAATCGCGCCGAACGCGAGGTACGTCGGGGGTTGCGGGGAAAATTAGCGCAACGAGTTTGTTAAAAAGACGGTGGAATGTACCGTCCTTACTGTCGATATGCGATAAATTTGATGTTTCTGGTTTAAATGATGGTTGGATAAGTTTTTAGTCAAAATGATAGTTTAAAATTCAACTAACCGTACAAAAGGGTTGAAATCAGGGGATGTAGATATTTAGACAAACTCCGATCCTGAATTTTTGTATCATACTTCAGCTATCGTAAACCCGTTACTTCATTTTAGTTTCCAGTGAAGCCATGGACAGTGATGAATAAAGATATACTTTCAATGCATAGTTATGTATGTTTTAAATATTCTTTTACCCTACAAATTTCCTATTCCTGTGTCTTTGAAGTTTCACTGAAGACCCTCTTTCTTTGTGCGGGGCGACGGTTTAGCATGGGAAGCAAGTGATTAGATGTACTGCAGTTCAAATTTGGTAGTTACTGGTGGAATGGAAGACGTGCTGAAGATATTGCAATAAATGTTTTCATATAACGCGATTCTCGATTAAATATATATATATATATATATATATATATATATATATATATATATATATATATATATTTATGCTGCTTATAAGAATATATGCATATATATGAATATGTATATTTGCTCATAAAGCTATATATATATATAGCTATATATAGCTTTACATTCATATACATGCATACATTCTGCATTTATATACCAACATATATAGTATAAGCAACGTATGCATATTTATATAAATATATATACATTCTTATAAGCATCATATACATAATCACATACGCACACACATTCATTGATCCGCGAATTCTACCGGTGCTCATTCCAACGTTTTCAGACACTATACACGTGAGAACTCGGCTGTCAGCGTTGACTTCCACGATCGCGCAGTCAGTAAAAGACGAAGGACCGTGTGACAGCGCTCATTGGCCGTGCGATCCGTCTGCGTCCGAAGTAATTAAAGCCTCATCGCGCGTTAGTCAACCGTGCGCGGCATTTAACGAGCGGGAAAGTCGGTCGAGGTGAGATAGTAGAACGACTGCTCTGACGAGATCACGTCCTCCGTTAAGAGTTGATCGCGGAGCGAACGAGAGAATGGGAGAACAAGGAGATTGGACGGACGAGGGGATCGTCCGAGGAGCAGCAGGAGAGCCGGAAACGACTTCCTCGAGAACCACTTTCTTAGACATATGTACGGGGTGTGCTGCTCGAGAAAAGTTCGCGAGAAAAGTTACGGGGGCAGAATCGGAACGTTACGCGGGAATGTCCTGGTAGATGGCGAAGAATTTTGTAAGTTGCGTTATTGGTCATTTCTGAAAGTGGACGTGAAAAATCGAAGTCACGTATTATTTGCATTGGTTATTGAACGATTTATGTTTTAGTGCCGATGCATAGAAAGACGCGTCCCACGTTTCAGGACAAATATTCCTGGTGGGGTTAGACGGTTATTGCAGGATTAAGAATTCAGATAGCTGAAGTAGAGACTAGCGGTATCTATGTTGATAGCATTCGAGACTATTTCGAAGACGACTGCAAGGGGCATTATTGTAGTCCATTTAAATGATGTGATCATTCTTTTGGGGAACCATAGATATGGATGTCATCGATGCTTCGTTATGCGTGCAAAAGAGTTTTAACTGCCATATATATTATGGTTTTATGCTGAATTTATATTTCGCTTGCGGTCGCGAAAGTAAGGGGTGTTTACAGGGAAGCTATGGGAGGGCAATGAAATTAATAATTTATATTATTATACGCTTTTAAAGTGGCAGCTTAAAGAATTGACAAATAACGCTATTATCTTGAATCCAAGTTTCGTTTGCGGTTGCGAAAGAAAGCATACTTACAGAGTTGTGGTAGAGGGTGAATTTAATCATTTACATTATTGTCCATTCATAAAGTGTGCCACAGTATGAAAAATTGATATATTACACTTCCATTCGGAATCTATATTTCGCTTGCGTTTGTAAAAGCGAAATTTGTTTACAGACAAATTATTACAGAAGATAAAAAATCTAATATTGCACAGTACAGTTCCTTTTTAAAGTTCGGCGGCAACTGTAAAAATTGATATATTGCGATTTTATCTTGAATCCATACTATGCTTGTGGTCGCAAAAGCGAAGCTTCTAAAATAACATATTTGACATTACACGGCATACTAATTATAATTGTAAAAAACCGCGAAACCGCAAACACGCACAATTTTGCTTATGTAAGTACCAGCCACAGGATTTTTTTTCAAAACCGTACCGTTCTGCAATCCCGTTTTGATTTTTAGCACACTATCACCTGTTCTTCGGAGGTGCGTTTGATTACAGGCCACCGCGTATAGACCGGCCGTCGGGACGGTGGCAGAGTTAACTCGAGAGAAAAAGGAAAGAAAGACGTTGAAGAGCTGAAAGGGAAGACATCGAGTCGGAGCAAGGATCAAGGAGGATCGCGCCGTACGGTAAATGCAGTATGAGATCATAGGAGGGGAACGCGATATAAGTTAAGGAGCGTGCGGTAAAGAAAGAGACCGGGAAGAGAAGGATGAGGAAAACATTAAGAACGACAAGAAACTAAATTATATACCGCAAAAGAGGGACGAATTAAATCGACGTTTCCGCGTTACTGAGGTGAGTGCGGACACGTGCAACATTTATGTACATCGCATAAAGCAACTGCTTAATATGTCGGGAAATATTTTGACAGTGTAAAAGTCCTTTGATGTTAGCATTTCGTGATATCGTAGATTAGACAATTTTCTTCTTTTCTATATGCGTCATTTATGGATCGTTCTGTTTATTTTGAATATATCGCGTCCACGTTACAATGGATTTGATGTCTAATAAGTGCATTGAAACGGATTTATTGGGGCCATCATTACGCAAAGTTAAAAAATACGTTGTTTCTTTCTGGAAGCAAAATTCGTCTAAATAACACACATCAAATATGTAGGTATACCATACCGTCTGAAAAGATGTGTATGCACACAAAATACAGAAATTTCAGAATCGGAAGCCTGAGAAGGAAATTAATAAAAGAAGAGGTGTAACAATGAAGGGAATCAACTGTAAAAAAATTATAGGTTCACCTAGAAGAAACTGAAGATGACCTCGATAACCCCGGAAAAGCAAGATCGACAGAAATTAGGTACAATCATCTTAAAGCTCTCTCTAAACCATGTTATACCAGTTAAATACCTTCCGATCGAATACCTAATAGTAGAATAATCTATTAGGTGTACAACTTTGCTTCCGCCGTTTTGCAATAGATGGCTGTAGCGGTAAGTGGTAGTCGAAATAAATAGATCGTAGATGTCATACAATAAGCTTAGGCATTTGTAAACATAACGCCATCGAAATATTAGTCGATTTGTGTCTGCATCATAAAGTCATTCTCGATTAAACATGTCAGCTTACGAGCCAAATTCTCGTCATTTGCGGGAGGTTTTAATTTTCTGCTTTAATATGAAGAAATCTGCGGCTGAGGCTCATCGAATGCTCTCAAATACCTATGGTGAGGCCGCTATTAGTGAAAGAACGTGCCGAGAGTGGTTTCAACGCTTCAAGAACGGTGATTTTGACGTCGAAGACCGGCAAGGCGGTGGAAGAGAGAAGGTTTTCGAAGATGCAGAATTGGAGGCATTACTTGATCAAGACTCGTGTCAAACGCAACAAGAATTGGCAGTATCATTGGGAGTGACGCAACAAGCCATTTCAAAACGCCTGAAAATCATGGGAATGATTCAGAAACAAGGAAATTGGGTGCCGTACGAGTTGAAGCCGAGAGATGTTGAACGGCGTTTGTTTGCTTGTGAACAGCTGCTTGCAAGGCAAAGACGGAAAGGATTTCTGCATCGCATTGTGACTGGGGACGAAAAATGGGTTCATTACGATAATCCCAAGCGCAGAAAATCATGGGGATATCCCGGCCATGCTTCCACGTCGACGGCCAAACCGAATATTCACGGTTCCAAGGTCATGCTCTGTATTTGGTGGGACCATCTCGGCGTAGTGCATTATGAGTTGTTAAAACCGACTGAAACAATCACAGGCGATCGTTATCGAACGCAATTAATGCGTTTGAGCCGAGCATTAAAAGACAAACGGCCGCAATACAACGAGAGACATGATAAAGTGATTTTACAGCACGACAATGCTCGACCCCATGTTGCGAAAGTGGTCAAGACATACTTGGAAACGTTGAAATGGGAAGTCCTACCCCACCCGCCGTATTCTCCAGACGTTGCTCCCTCGGACTATCACTTGTTTCGATCAATCTGGCTGACCAGCACTTCCGGTCTTATGAAGAAGTAAAAAATTGGATCGATTCGTGGATCGCTTCAAAAGATGACCAGTTTTTTCAACGCGGGATTCGTACGCTGCCCGAAAGATGGGAGAAAGTAGTGGCCAGCGATGGACAATACTTTGAATCATAAACGTATAACCAGTTTTTTACAATAAAGCCTCGAATTTCGGAAAAAACGGCGGAAGCAAAGTTGTACACCTAATAAGCTGATCATGCTTCGTCGTTCGCCCTGTATAGCACTAGAATGTGCTCCTCCTAGAATGTAGTAAATACTAGTGTAGCGAGTACTAGTATAGAAAGTACTACTGCAGTAATACTACTGTAGAAGGTACTACTGCAGCAATACTACTAGTGTAACAAGTACTAGTATAGGAAGTACTACTGCAGCAATACTACTAGTGTAACAAGTACTAGTATAGGAAGTACTACTGCAGTAATACTACTGTAGAAGGTACTACTACAGCAATACTACTAGTGTAGCAAGTACTAGTATAGGAAGTACTACTGCAGTAATACTACTATAGAAGGTACTACTGCAGCAATACTACCAGTGTAACAAGTACCAGTACAGCAATACTACTAGTGTAACAAGTAGAAGTACAGCAATACCATTAATGCATCAACCATTGCAATAATATTACCCCCACGCTACCTACTAGCAAAATCCTGCCCCTAATGTCTAAATGCCACCGCATACAAGTCGCAGCCGTCTGCATCGTCTACGGACGCGTCGCAGGTCGCCTCCGAATGATTCTTTTCATCCCTCTGCCACACATCCCACCGTAGCTCCTCCGCGTGAGACATCCGCAAAGAACCCGCAGCCGAAAAGTACGCGCTTCTTGCCGCCAGTCCTTCCGCGGGCGACCCAGTGGGGTGCTTTTATACGGGCCAATAAAGCAGCCACCCCCGTAGTCGATATCCACGCGACCGTCGTGGGTTTCCGGGAATTACGAGCGGCCGCAAGCCAACCGACGTCGGGAAATTTTTGCTCCCACGTCGAAGTCCGATCATAACCGGGCGCCGTAACTGCAGCCGTTTATGTTCACGCGCCTTCAATCGTCCGATGTGGCACCGGTTGTGAAGAGCGAGAAGTCGCGGGTGCGGAGGGCATTGTTATTAGCCGGCGTATTTCTTCTAAGTGGCAGCTGGTGGAAACGGAAGAAACGGCGCACGTAATGGGGTCTAATAAGGAGACGCGGTGTAAACGGGTTTCGGGCTGTAAAGCTCATGTGTTGTTTCGTTCGCGGCCTGGCCTTCTGATATATTTTCTTGCGGTCGCCGGTAGGTATTTTAGAAAATTGCATCAAAGCATTTGCGTCCGAGTAGTCATGGGTAACACGTTATTCGGTTTGGAAGGCTATTGTGTTGTTCCGTCTTGAAATATTTTCTCTTTGTGGCCGGTAGTTTTATTTTTTTTTCTAGAAATTTTTCTGTCATTTATACCGAATTCACGTTGGCCGGTCAACGTCCATGGAATGTTCGAATCGAACGCCTGTGAATTTTGATCCACGCGAAACGCGTAACTGAAAAAGAAAAGTGTCGGCGTGGGCACTTAGCACAAGAAAGTGGCGGTCGGCAAATTTGAACGACTTCCCTCGTTCGCGAAGCAGCGGCGATCTGCCAGACTTAGGCAAATTGCCAGTGGAACTGCCGGCCGTTTCTCGCGGCCATTCCCATAAAAGCGCTCTTACGCGTGGAAAAATGTCAGCTGACGCAATAAACATCGCGGAACGCGGAGGAGCAGGACGCGGTGTGCGTCGGTTAAAATGAAATCGAATCGTCCGGTTGCGTGGACGATTAAATTAGGCGGCTAAGATGAAATTACCGTAAGGATCATTATATCGCGTGGGCGGTGAAGCGGGCAAATATGCGGGTCGATGCGAGTTAATTACAGTTTGTTACGGGACGTGATTCGGCGCAGCGGATTACGTCACAGGCAATTTGTGGTGCGGACGCGCTGGGCAGAATGCGAGGCAAATGTTTAGGGACTAACGGCGGGGTATTCACGTTGAATGGCAAGTTTTTTCAGGTGGCGTAGTTTGCAGGGTCTGCGTGCGAAGATCAAAACTTTGGAAAAGTCAGCGGTCGCTGGATATTGCCAAGATAGTTTGGGTTTTATTAGGAAATGGGCAAATATACGTATTGAACTGAATTAATTGACCTTTGCAACGCATCATGTAGAAGGCAGAAAATTGTGGGTGGAATGTGGGAGGAACGCCTGGAGACATTCAGGTTTTGCTACGTTTCTACAATATAATTGGAATTAATCAATTACCAAATCTACCGATTATAAAAGATATAACAAAAAAAAAATCATTACAAAAGCATGAACAGTAACAATAGAATTATACTTAAAAATAACATCCTTTAGGGTGCTATTATTCCTTACTTTAAAAATAATCAATGTATATATTGTCACTGATAAACAAGTAATGCGCGTATGCGTTTCGAATAACACAGTCCGTCTTTTAGTGCGTCCCAAAATAAAACCGTATAAACGTTATAAAAATCAGCGAGAGACGGTCGATATCTCCAGTTTGGCATCGCGGAAATCTGACATCGGCGCATTTGGATTTCATTATAACGCGGCGAGGTATGCGTATTAATTGGGACTAATTAAAATTTATAACACGCCATGTAGAATGAATCAGGTAGTATGTGGAATATGGAACAAATGTCTAGAGACATTCAGCATTTTGCATATTACTATATACTGCCACTGACAGGCAAACTGCACGCGTATACTTTTTACACAATTCCATCGCAATATCAAACGACGGTCGTTCATTAAAAAATCAGCACCAAACAGTCATTATTTCCGATTTAGCGTCGTGCAAATCTCATATCGGCATTTGTATTTTATCGTAAAGCAGCCAAAGATGCGTATCGATTCCAATTTATACAAATTCATATCATGTCACACAGAATGCACAACGTAATACTTGCAATATAAAGGAAATATCTCGAGACGTCCAGCACATGCGTTAGAAATTTACTCCGTAGTGTCTCCAGAAAAATCAGCCCCGAACCGTCACTACTTCCAATTTATCCGAGCTCGCACCACAAGCGATATCCCATGCGCGTTTACTTTTTCCACAATTCCATCGCAATATCAAACGACGGACGTTCATTAAAAAATCAGCACCGAACAGTCATTATTTCCGATTTACCGTCGTGCAAATCTCATATCGACATTTGTATTTTATCGTAAAGCAGCCAAAGATGCGTATCGATTCGAATTTATACAAATTCGTACACACAAAATGCACACGCGTACTACTTGCAATATAAAGGAAATATCTCGAGACGTTCAGCACATGCGTTAGAAATTTACTCCGTAGTGCCTCCAGAAAAATCAGCCCCGAACCGTCGCTACTTCCAATTTATCCGAGCTCGCATCACAAGCGATATCCCATGCGCGCCCGTAACACCCCACTTCCGTCGGTCGCATTTCATTAAAAAGCAATTCCACCGGCATCACACGCGCCAGTAATTTCCCCGGCAACCCGTGACCTTTCTCTCCTCGCAATAATTCCTCTAAGCGCGCTCCGCTCGCCGATCGTGACAAAAATTTCCTAGTCGCCGGCGAGGAAGTGCGCGAAAGACCCGGAACGAACGGAGGCAAAGGGAGGTGCGCTCTAACGTTGAATCCGTGAAATATGGCATCGACTTTATCGCAAAGCGGCTCGGCTTTCCGGGCAAAGCTTCCCCTCCGGCACGTTTTACATAAATGTTTATACATTCGCAGCTTCCTCTTGCGCCCGGCTCATACGGGCGAGGATGAAAGAGCAAAGCGGTGGCAGAGGAAGTCGGTGGGAGCGGAGTTATAAAATTGGGGGGCGATTGCTGGTGCGCATAGTGCGGAGCTCGAAAGTTGGCATCCAGGATGGGCCGGGGGCAAAAGACTTCCACGTGAAACGCCAAACCACTGACGATTCCGCAGTCACTACTGCGGTGGTACCTTAGACGCCCTGAGAAGTCTAGGAGGATTGGCGTAATTATGGGTGACATCTTGCATGGGGTGCCGTGGATGTATGTGAATGCAGGGACCATGGTGTATCGAGAATTACGATCTATTGGTCGCTTTGTGTAATTGCGCAGGATCAGAGTGTCGGGTGGTTGCGACTAGAAAAGGTGGGTTGCTTTTGGGGGACGGCTGATAATAAATTGCTCGGGGCTGTCGAGAGCAGAAGTGGTGGGAATGTGATATTAGGCGGACGGAAAAACGGGTTGATCGGTCGAAATGCCTGTTGATTTTCAGCTGTTACGTTTAAATGCTCATTTTTATGTAATTGGGATTGAGACATGGGAACCGACGATAAGATTAGTAAACAAGAACCTCGAAAAACCGCCGGCGATTAGTGAAATGATGTAAGTCAGTTCTACCGGCGCGACACGAAAAAATCTAGATTAGACGTGCGGACGGCATAGTGTTAAGACTCCAAAAAGTACGTTATTTTTGTAGGGACATATGATATGAGCGACTTGCTCTGTGATATAATAAAAAAAACAATCACGTTCACCCTCACTCATCCGTCAACGGTCTATTTTGGTTGTCACAATTTTTCTACGTTCCCCGCATTTTTCAAGTAGTGAAGCTCATCGATGCAAAGCATCTCGTCAGACGTGACCCGCGGTTGCCGAAGTGTTACCATAAAAGAAAAAAATCACGTCCACCCAGAGTCCATTTTCATGCCACACGTGTCATGGAAATTGACACGTGTGCGGTGATTTCCGAATCACCACCGAGGGAAACAGCCTCCTACCCGCCGAATAAGAAAGGAAACGACTGAAGTCGACGTTTCCGCCCCGGATCAGAATTCCGGACACACAAGAGGCGCGCATACACAAGCCTCGAAACACATCGGAAGACACGGGAAGACACGGTGGCTTTCTCTTCGGGTCCCTCCTGCATGCTATGAATATTTTAGGGATGGACGGGCCCGAAATGGCGAGTTCATACCCGCGGGAGTCGGCCTATCCTAATGTCGACCATGCCTCATCCGGGACCCCCACGGGAATCAACCCCGTCCGCCACCTGACCGACCCGAACCCCATGCCAACGATTCATGAAATGTCTTCCACGGTGCATCCGATAAATACGACACGACGACACTGCCGTCTGTTCTGTTCTGTACGGGACAGGATGTACGTGTGATTACTTACGGGCTTGAACTCTTGAACGACGCGTACCGTCATTGTGCGATTAGTTGTGGTTGTGTAGTCACAGGGGTTGTGGCAAGAATGATAGATTACCGGGTTTTTTCAAACTATGCACGTTGGAAACTAATAAACCAGTAAACTATATAGTTGGAAACTAATTTTCGCCGGGTGTGCGTTTTGGGAAAAATCGGCGAAACCGATGTGTGCGGATCGCGATGAAATCGCGATGAAATTATGGAGACGTGTTCAAAATTGAAAATGAAGAAATACCTATGGTTTTGTTTTACGAGTATACGATATTAACACTTTGACTACCATGCGTATTTTGCTATATTAAAACTGCAACCGGACGAAGTACTACAGATACACGATATTAACACTTTGACTGCCATGCGTATTTTACTATATTAAAATTTGCAACCAGATGAAGAAACTACACATACACGATATTAACACTTTGACTGCCATGCGCATTTTACTATATTAACTCTGCAACCGGATGAAGTACTACAGATACACGATATTAACACTTTGACTGCCATGCGTATTTTACTATATTAAAACTGCAACCGGATGAAGTACTACAGAATACGATTGAATTGTGCAAAGTGAAAATAATGCAAAGGAATCAGAGATCAAAGAATTAAATCACTATTTAATATTAATTGCATTTACAAAATTATGAATGCTACCGATTGGGTACTTTTTTAATTTTTCGTGAGACCTTTTGCGCCGGTCACCAATGACCGCCATGGCAGTCAACGTGTTAATGAAAAATAAGCGTATGTACGGAAGAATAATAAAATAATGTAAGAAACAATTCCTTTCTATGACCCACCTTCTTCCATAACATTACTTTTTACAATAGAAACTGATAAAAAAAGAAATATATTACTACCAAACCATATCACAAAATCCCGCCCCCATCGTCGTCATGACGTTCTCCAATTCAGTATTCAATTTTGCTCTCGTTCATACGCGACTGAACGTTTACGCATCAAAGTCGTGGGCGTCAAGCAGGCAAAGGTCATATCCGACACCTCACGGATTTCCTTCAACACGCCTGAAAAAACGCGAGACTCCCGCGACTTCCCAGCGATTTACTGTTCCTCGGTTTTTCAATCGCATTTTTGCGTTCGCTTTCGCGCGCCCGGCGGTCGGAACAAAGGAAAATTAGGTCAACCGAGAAGAATGCAGGATCTCGCGCTGCGACGGCAAAACAGCGGACGCTTTTTACTCGGAACGTTTCAAGCGGCAAAATGCGCGCGAAAGAAATGCCACCCGAACACGTCGGCACTTAAGCGGAATTGCGAGAGGCCAGCAACTTCCGTTTTCCGACGGTGCCTTCTGCAGCTGACAAGCGGAGAACCGGAACTGTGAATACTTTCCAAATATCAATCAACAGATTTCGTTATAAGTCAATTACTTTACCCCGTCGACACTTTTTGAAAGACAGAAATTCCAATCAGAATGCGATACTTCGCAAATATTAACCATTCGATTATTTAATTACAAGCCAATTGCGATATCCCATCGACAATTTTTGAAAGCTAGAAATTCCCAGCGGAGCGCGATATCTCTCAAATATGAACCAATGCATTTAATTAAACATCAGCTACACCGCAAAGTCTCCCCAATTCTTTCCTATCATTTTCACCCATGACTACTTTTATTTTTGTTCCATTATATTTCATCGCTCAGTGAAGCGATAAACACTCTTCGAAAGAATAAACGGAATATAATAATATAAACGCATAAAATATAAATTAATGTTTGCTACCGCGTCATTTGTTTTTCTTATATTTTTTTACAGACAGGAATATTAAGTGGAAATTCCAAGACAGAAATTCGGAATATAATTCTTCCGAAATATCAGTTAACACGTGGACTGTCATGCGTATTTTACTATATTAAAACAGCAACGTGATGCAGTGCTACAGAATATAATTAAATTGTGCAAACTGAAAATAAAGTAAAGGTATTGAAGACCAAAGAATTGAATCACTATTTACTATTAATTGCATTCACAAAATTATAAATGCTACCGATTGGGTATTTTTAAAATTTTTCTTGTGACCTTTTGCGCCGGTGACCCATGACCACCATGGCAGTCAACGTGTTAACAGTTTTCATTAGAAGTCAACCGCCTCTACAAATCTCCTCAATACCTTCCGATCGTTTCACTCCTACCTTTTCCTTTCTTTCGCCACATCTCACCGCCTATTTCCAAAGAATCACCGACTTCCCTCGCGTACCACTTTTCGCCGGCCATCTCACAACACTTGAGAAATGTCGGAGCCGCCTGCCATCCGCGTATCTCTCGTGTCAAGTGTCTCCGGGGTCGAAAGACGTCCCCGGTTGTTTGGTGATGTCTGGCCAATGAGATCTGGGATGAACGGCGGCTATTTGTAGAAGGGACGCGATCCCGAAAGGTGCGAGTATCGGATGACGATCGCGCAACGGGCCGGGACGTGATTTCAAATTCTCTCCTCGATTGGAACGGAGGGTCCGGGGACACTCTCGCCCTCGACGTTTTTTACTTTCGCAGAGAATCGCGGTGTCACGATCCCGCCATTACGCCGAACGAGACTCCATGGGGTCTTTTTGTTCCATGCGCCCGCGATCGTTATCGAACGCAAAACGAATTGCTGGTAGAGCTTGGAATCCTCAGTTCGGCGAGGATTCTTCGGTGAGCCAATATTCGACGGTGGTTTTGTATTGGTGTTACCGTCAATGACCGAAATTGGAGAATGTCGACTTTCACCGGTGAATGTCAACAGATACCAAATACGTCGGTGAAAGATCGAATATTTAATTACATTGTTGTACATTCGGACCCTCTCCGGTGTGTGTCGACAATTAGTGCATGGTAAATGTCAACATTTACCGGTGTAAGTCAGAAATAAGGGTATTTAGCAAATATTTCGGACATACACCAAGCGACTATGTGAATATTGACATTCACCAGTGAAAGTCGACATTCTCCAGATTTCGGTGTTTCACTGTAACATTGGCATATTGACGCCGGGGCAGTAATTCCTGTAATTCGGCGCCGAATTAGAGTGTAATGTGAAAATTGATGATAATGTTGTACTCAGAAACCTATTTTGCCAGTGAATGTTATTTTACTTGCAATTTTAAGTTTAGTTTGTATATACGGTATTATAATTCCATTAACATAAAACGCATAAGCTACAGCAGGGCGTTCATCGGAATAGCCAAATCTTGATACAATAAAACAACGTTGTTAATGAAAGGAAAATTACTATTTTTTAATTACCGCAAAGAGTAGAGGGGTCACGGTACGATCGTTTCATCTCGTTGGCAGGACGGACGCACACGTGTGCCAACAGGAAGTG
The DNA here is from genome assembly GCA_033815515.1 of Cryptocheilus praepositus. Lineage (NCBI taxonomy): Eukaryota > Metazoa > Arthropoda > Insecta > Hymenoptera > Pompilidae > Cryptocheilus > Cryptocheilus praepositus. The sequence goes on from JAWWQZ010000227.1 coordinate 4,102,953, forward strand.
GATTGTTGAGGATTAACGCTTTGCGGTTGAGCGCTAGGATGTTTTTACCTGTTCAACGCTTCTTCGCGGTAAAGCCGCTAGTTTTATCCTAGGCTGCCTTCGCGTACTTGTTATTTATGATGTGACGCTCCTCGTGCTTGTTGCACGAAACTTTCTCTACAAATCGAACTCCTTTGATGAAGACAAGGGCCAAGTGACGAAACGTCAACATTTTTCTTACAACGAGATATACAACTTTAGCCGTATCAACCCTTAAACGCTAAAGTTATTTTTTCAGTACCGAAAACGGTAGCTTAAGATAAGAAAACTATTTTTATTTACCTTATAAATATGCTTTATTCCCGTGTGGACAGGACTTCAATTTTCAATTTTGTAACGTATGGCAATGATTTTTGTCTTTCGGAACGTATACTGCAATCGCGTGTTTTACCATTTCTCCCATTAGAGACAAAATGTATTGCTCATATGGTTCACAGGAAACACCCTAACTATGCGGAAAATAATTATCATTAAAATTAAGCGCGAATCGCCAATGGTACATCGTGATAAAAGTAGTGGGACTTCTCGACATGACACTCAGCAACATAGGACCCAAACGGCTAGTAAAAAAGCTAGTCTCCGACCACGGAATTTTCAACACATGCGGCTTTCCAGTATTTTGTCGCCAAAGCAATCGTTTGTAAGTGGCCACGATCGCGGAACAAAGTAAGTAACCGCACGGGGACGAATGTGCCAGTCGAAAAGAGTCGTCTCGCACAGAGGTGAAGGAAAAGCAACGCGGAGTCATAGAGTGCGAAAGGCAGGTGCGCACGACGATTTTTCCGCAGAAATACGCTGTCAATTACACTCGCAAACAACCGCGCGCAGTACGCGTAACGTGCCATATGGCATGCATTAGCGGGCAAAAACGGCAGAAAGCGGGAAAGACGTATACGCAATGGCGACGAACGTTCGTTCGAAAACGCGGCAAGCCGTGACTCAGTAAATGAGTGGCTCAACCAACGTACGAGTTGGCCAAAGTGAGGGTAACGAGTATGAAGGGACGGTAATTTGGGGTCTAAACGGAAACTGTCTCGCGCGCACCGTAGAAGACGAACCGTTTTTATGGAAGGTTAATCGGTGGCGCGGGATTAATATTTGAAGGGTGGAAATTGGCCTCTTTTAGCAAAAGTGGGGGTCGGGTGATTGACACTTTGCACGCGTGTTTCTCGTCGGAATATTAGAGTTGTCGTGTATTGTTCTCCGGCGATAACTTGGAAAGAAATATTAAGAACATGTAGTTCTGTTAATGTTAAGGTGTACCTGCAATTATGTCAATCGAATAAATAGAGTATGTGTTTATAAGAACCAAAGAAACTGTACTATTTGACTGCAAAAAAACCGAATTCGTTGACTCGACTGTAAGTAAAAGCTCAGCAAAAGAAAGTTGTTTGTTAAAGCCTGTCAAAGAATCGTATTATAATAAATAACTGCTCCGAAGGCGTACTGCGTAAATAGTTCTGGAAAATACAAGGAATATACAATAATTTGAATAACCCTATAACACTATTTCAAATGAGAATAATCACTAAAAGTCTTCCTTGCGCATGCTGGTATCGGCAACGTTTAGCTGCGCATGTCGAATTTTTGATTAAGATTGCGGATTTAGAGCGATGATGCAAATGGATTAATTCGCACCTACTTTTTCCGCATAACGTTATGCTCGTTACAACGAAATATTGCCACTTCTCGGCGAGTATACTCGTCAAAAACAGGCAACCGGTTAAAGCGTGTCAGTGTAGCTCGATAAAGCTCTTCTCCCCTCCGCCCACGCAAAGACGCCACCCTCTTGGCTCCTGCTCCCGGCTCCTCAGCCATGAGCCGACAAGCATTCTCGTCGCTCCGAACTCATCGACTTCCTCCTCTACATTCTCCGACACGGCAGCGTGTCTGTCTCGATGGAAACGCCAACCCCCTTTTCTCCTCGACGACGTCTCTTCATGGGGATCGAGTACGGGAGAGACCTCCTTCGTGCCTTACACACCATCGACGAGGCAATACTCGGCGCGCGCACGTCGAAAATGCTCGTAAATAAACGGGACTGCGAGGGTGGCGAGCAACAAGGGCAAAGAGATCGCGCGTTCAATCGATTCGACAACTTTATGACGCCGGCATGACGTCTTTTCGCAAGACGGCTTGTTGCACGCAGTCTGAGCTAGGATGTGTGCTTGTTATGCTTGCTGTTTAATTCAACGCTGACGGTGAAATGTATTTAAATTAACTAAGAAGTTGGGAATCGAGAAACAAGCGCAATAGTTTAGATTACTGGGGACGGAATGCATTTGCGCCTGAATTTACTCTTGATTGATTATAAAAAACCGCACCGCAAGTTATTACTGCAGTTCTTCAGGTGCGACAAATTAACTCTTTGAGTGCTGAATACTTTTGGCCAAAGCATTCGCTGAGGACGAAACACTTTTCGCTAGTGAGAACTCTACTGATCGATTATTTAAGGCGCAAATAAGTTTTAATAATAATTCTGTATTTACGCCAAATTAAATAATGCAAGAAAATTATTTGATAAAGAACGCATTTGTATATATACAGTAGGTGAGAAATCGAAACGGTTGGGGACGCATATATGCGCCCATAGTCGACACCGATAGATTTCGGCGGACGCATATATGCGTCCATAGCACTCAAAGGGTTAAATGAAACAATGAATGGACATATATATTACCTTAGAGACTGATGTTAATAATTGCAGTATATGGGAGACCAAAAAATTGACACACGTAAGTGTATGTTGATAGTTCGTTTGAGGATATAAGTATGTAGGTATATATTCTCCCGTAATCTGTTTCAATTTATGCTTCCACGTAGCAAACCGCTTAATTCGTTATGTCAACGGTGAAAGTAAAGTGCTTACAGGTATTCCGTGTATTGGAACGTAAATATGCAAGTGCTCGATCCCGATCAATATGCTTCTTTCGGTAGATCGATTAAGTATAAACGCGGAATCCAGTTAACGCGGAGTAGGCTATCATCAGCGGTTATCAAAGTCGTGTAGATCGGAACAGGATTACGAGTTAAGAGGGGGGTCTATCACGATAATGAATTTTCTTGTCAAGTTTCGATGTAAGAAGAGATTAGACGTCGATCGCTGTTAGCACTTTGCAGCTGACATGATCGCGGCAGGATTTATCAGAGGCAACATCGGTAAACGATCAGCGAACCTCTACGTAGAGTTTGCATCAGTAAAACGGCCGGGTAATAAAAGACACTGGCTCTTTTGCAGATTCGCACGAAGAATGCAATAAAACTTCGGATGAGCGCGTGAACTGAGTGGTTCGTTAAGATTTTATCGTCCATCAAAATGCTGTATAATATTTTGTTTAACGCCACTTTTAACTGTGAGGAGTTTATAAATTAGATTAATTCGCAATAACGATACAGTTCGGAGAGTGCTGATGTACGTCGCAAGACTCTTTTGTGGCAGACTGCTAAACGTTCTGCGTCACAATGCGAAGATATGTAACTATTTACTCGTTACTGTATCGATTGTTTTGTTCCTGTCGTTTTTTTTTGCCATATAACACCTTTGAGTGTCGACTCTGCACGCAACATGTTACAGAAAATAAATTCTTAAATAACAGTCATAAAATTGATTCCCCAATACTGAATTAATTAATTCTTACTGAATTAAAAAAGGAATAATATTCTAAATAACAGTAACACAACCAATTATCTCTGACTGCCCTTCTACGCCAATCCTTTCAAAATGAAAAAATGAAAAATCTAAACAATAACTGAATTTCTTCGCCCAATCCTTCCGAAACTCAAAGCCACCGACCCACCTCAGGCATCCATCCCACCCCGTCCGGGGAACTGCAGAAAATGGAGCGCGAATCTTAGCGCGGCCACTCTCGCCTTTGAATAATTACTTGACATGCAAAATATTAAAAAAAATAATAAATAAATAAATAAAGGAGAAAAATGAAAAATCTAAACAACAGCAACTAAATTTCTTCGCCCAATCCTCCTGAAAGTCAAATCCACCGACACACCTTAGGCATCTACCCCACCCCGTTTGGAGAAGTGCAAATCTTCACGCGGCCCCTCTCGCTTTTGAACAGTTACTTGACACGAAAAATATTAAAAAAAATTAATTAAAAAAATGAAAAAATGAAAAATCTAAACAACAGTAACTGAATTTTTTCGCCGAATCCTTCCGAAAGTCAAATCCAGCGACACACCTCAGGCATCCACCACCCAACCCCATCCGGGGAGGCGCAGAAAATGAAGCGCGAATCTTCGCGCGGCAACTCTCGCCTGCGCGATCGAGGCTCATCTCTCCCTCCGACGAAATTCTCCGGTTAACGACGCCCATATTTTTTCTCCCCCCGGACCGCGCACCCTCGTCCGCGTGCCCACTTGTCCTCTTTGTCACACGACGCCGAGCCATTTGCTGCTCTTCCCCCCAGGAGCGGAGAGTATAGCCGCGCGTAACGGTCGGCGATAATCGTAAAGGCGATAACGATAAAAATCCACGAGGCGGCTGCGAAACGAGGGGTAAACGATTATTGCGTCTGTCGCAACAAGCGGCCGCCGCTGGCTACGACGACGGTGCGGCCAGCCAGTTTCGGAGAGAAGAGAAAAGAGGGAGAAACGGAGCTCGACTCTCGCACGGCTGAATCTCGAGCGCTCAATTGAAATACTTTCAACAAGGAAGTTCGCGGCGGGACGAGGCTGCGTACGTCGATGGACGTGCCGATTTCCAGGCCGACTTCCACGCGGATTCGCGGTGGCAGGAAAGTTCGTGTTGGGATGCGACAAAAATCAATCGGCGCAAGAGATTTTACTGAAGATCCAAAATATTTGCAATGGGTAGCAATGAGTGGGTAGCAGTTGACTGCCGAGCGTTATTTTGCTATATTAGAATGGCGATGCTATGAAATACTACAGCTTTTGACTGAATTATGTAAAATGTAAATAATGAGCAGGTATTGGCGACCAAAGGATCGCATCACTATTCTAACAGTAACTGCATTTATAAAATAATTATTGCTGCCCATTGCGAATGTTTTGTGAAAGTTTTAATAAACGTAAAAGATTATTTCACACACCTCCATATCCCAACATTTCGATTGGGTAGCGTGACGCACTGAGTCGGAAGCTGCTGAGAATGAGACGTCTTTGGGGTGGATGTGATGGAGTCACATTGTTTGGGTGATAAGCTGAGTGCGGTGGTGGTCACCGAGGAGCGGGCGAAAATGTCAGTGAGAATGCACAAAATGGACAGTGGGGAGTATTAGGAATTTTGTGAAGACAATTGACGGTGAAGTGCTACAAGCGTTTGGTGTCTTCTGCGGTGGGCTTCTTCCGTTTTGCATAATTCAGAGGTGCTCGCAGTTGCACCGCGTTGCGGTTATGATACGGCAGAAAAGCGGAGTGGCATTTATAGAAGTATAGTAAAGTGATGTTTATAATTTTGAAAATCCAATTGATGTTAGAATAGTGATTCAAGCGTTTGGTCTCCAATACTGTAATCCTTTGAATACCAGTGTTTAGGGTTATTTTTGTTTTGCGCAATTCTGTCCTGTTTTGTAGTATTCGGTTATAGTATGGTAGAGTAGAGAAGTAGCATTTACAACAATATAGCAAACATTTATGATTTTGTAAATTTAATTGTTATTAGAATTTAATCCTTTCGTCTCTAATACTTCCGCATTCTTTGCAGTTTGCACAATGCTACCATATTCTGCAATATTTCACCACCTTGGTGTTCTAATATAGGAAAATATGCTCATTAGCAGTTTTGCTAGCGATGTAATTTGCAGAGTTGAAGATCCGTGGATGAACACGGCATGGAAAGTAGCTGGGAGAAGACGCGTGGAAATTGGCAGAACGGCGATGAGAGTGCATTTTACTTGGAAACAAAATAGTCAGTTCTATCCGAAAGAAGACCGAACGATGAACCGAAAAGTTATACATACATATTATAGATAAGAATCTAGTCCTTTTCTGAGCTTAAAAAAGGAAGTAACTAGTTAAAATAGCCTACGTTCGAGAAGTTCAACAGTAACATGATTCCACGAATACTCTGTACAGAACTCGTGCCAATTATCGAAAGCCTCCTAAACGCGAAGCTTTGTACTTCCGAAAATAAAACTTCGTACACACGGCATCGCGTATGCCTTTACAAGAACCTTCGACGCGCATTACATCCATCACTTTACTATCGCGCAAGCTCAGTCCCCGACTTTTACGATTTTCCCAGCCCACGCTCAACTGTCCCAACCAACCAACATCAAAAGCGTGAAAAACGCAAGCATCGCACGCGCACGCAAACTAGCTGCTGATTTATCAGCGAACACCCCAGTGCCAGTTCTGCCGCGGGATAACATGTATTATATTTCAACGTTTAAGTACAAAAAACCTTGATATTTCGTAAGATAGTAATTTGCTGTTAAATATAACAGAAATATGTTAAATACATAATTTATCGGTGACTGAAGCATTTTTAAGTATTATTACGGTATCGGATTTAGCTTGATTGTAATATAAACTTTTTGTCTGAATATTCCTATTTAATCAGATATAAAATCAATTAATGAAAAATTTGATTAAATAAAACAATTCAATCGTAATAATCATAAATTGTTAATATGGTTTCGGTATGAGTCTTGTAACATTATTCATTTTCTCGTATCAAACAAAATCTAATAACAAAATTTCAATTATCACCATAAGAGAATAGTATGTTATAATACACTTTGATTATATACATTTATTACACACAATGAAGACACTTTCGTCTTTTTTCCTAATCTTTCGCCGTTTCGTCGTTTCGTTTTTTCGTCTTTACGTCGTATCGTCTTCACGTCTTATCGTCAACTTACTACTAAGCAACCAAAATAACACAATTCACTAAACTCGTCACCTATGATACATCAATATAATAATTGAGGATCATAGGTGACCTTACATTGCCAATTAGAGGACCCCATATTTCAGATCCCACATACACTTTGATTATATACATATCATCTAAAATCAACCGTATTCCCAAGTAAACCAAATCCGAATACCGCGCGAAATGAACAAATTAGGATGAAATCGTTGAATTAAACTCGAATAAAAAAATGTCGAAGGCAGTCAGCGATCGACGTCTGGCGAGTCGTTGGTTCGTACGCGCGGCCAGCTCGTGGATGGGGAATGGAAATGGCTCGCGAGTCGAGACTTTAACGATACCCCGAAGGGGCACTCGACGGGATCACGATCGTGGCCGGAATGGAAACACTTTGCCGCGGCGGACGGAGTGTCGCCTTGGGGAGAGCGAGAACGACGACGAAGGCAGCTGAAATCGCCGTGAAACGCGGTTAGCCGGCCTATCAATTTTCATTACGCTCGGGAGGAGGCGCCTTCGCCTCTCCGGCCGCTGCCGCTTTTACACGCGTGCTCTTCCAATCTAAGAGAGAGGAGTAGGTGCTGCGAGAAAGGAGGGAGAGCGAAGGCGTCGGAGAACAAGATAGAGAGAGAGCGATGAATATTGGAAGGCAAATATAAATTGGAGGGGAAGAGTGGGCGAAAATGTGAGATGCCTAGGAAAACGGGAAGGAGGAAAGAGAGAGTGAAAATGTCAGAAATCTAAGAAAAACGGGGAAGAGAAGAGAGAGAGGTGAATATTGAAAGAAGGCAAATATAAATTGGAAGGGAAGAGTGGGCGAAAATGTGAGACACCTAGGAAAACGGGAAGGAGGAAAGAGAGGGTGAAAATGTGAGAAACCTAGGAAAAACGGGGAAGGGGAGAGAGAGAGGTGAATATTGGAAGATGGCAAATATAAATTGAAGGGGAAGAGTGGACGAAAATGTGAGATGCCTAGGAAAACGGGAAGGAGGAAAGAGAGAGTGGAAATGTCAGAAATCTAAGAAAAACGGGGAAGAGAAGAGAGAGAGGTGAATATTGAAAGAAGGCAAATATAAATTGGAGGGGAAGAGTGGGCAAAAATGTGAGACACGTAGAAAAACGGGAAGGAGGAAAGAGAGGGTGAAAATGTGAGAAACCTAGGAAAAATGAGAAAGAGGAGAGAGGGAGGTAAATATTGGAAGAGAGGAAAAATAAATTGGACGGGAAAGGCAGGGAGAAAAAGCGAAAGAGTGAGAGATAGAGAGAAACGGGAAGATAGCGACAATGTAACAGAGAATAAGAGAGGTAGTGTTGTGAATATTGAAAGAATGCGAGAATAAATTGGAGAGAGGAAGAAAGAGCGGAAATTTCACAGATACGAGATGAGGTGGGAGTGTAATGACTATTAAAACAATAGATGTAACGAGAAAAGTATGCCATCGAAAACCACCATGCACAGCAAATCACCGCGAGTGACTTCAATGCACAGTGAGTCACTCCGAACTACTGTCAGCCATGGCGAAATATAGTGAGCCCCAAGTACATTTTTTTAGATGCGTGTCTCTTTGGCTTTCACCGAAAAAGAAAATGCTAAGATAAAACCGTCAAAGCAACGCGACCACGTTTGACGTCAGCTTTCGTTTATTCATCCCACACGTTTATCGCCGGCTTAGTCACGAAACTCGGCTGCATAGGTGTACGGGCGCGGTCGAAGTCATGTCTCACGAACGCAGTAAATTGGGGGATTTCCAATCTAATAGAAGCATTATCGCGAGCCCGTTGCCGCGCACGCGGTGCAAACTTATCGAACTTTTATCGAGCGGATTATTATATTATACGCGGCGTGTTGGGGATTTTCGATTTTACGTCGCGGCGAGTTTTATGGAGGGAATTTATGCTTTCGTCGCGCGTACACTTTAAGGCCGCTACGTGATAGATTGTTTCGACGGGCAGGTTACGATCTTGACAAACTGTGAAGCAGTTTGCGCGGCTCCATGAATCGGCACTGTTCTGATACGGTTGATCGATATGTGCTGCGCTACCGTTTATGATATTATGAACGTTTGAACGCTATTAATAACAGGTACGATAAATAGGTAAGATAGAGTATTTGAAATTGGTATACGCAATGGCATCGTTTTTCTGCGTATTGTACGCCAATGCGATGAGAATTTAACAACGCGATTAATTTACCGCAATAATTTAATATTATTTAATTTATATTTAAAATTATTAATTAGAGCATTCGACATAGGTATACGTAATATTTTTAATTATTAAGATACGTAATATTTTTAGAATAAAAATAGAATACGTAATATTTTTAATTATTTAGATAGAGCATTCGAAATAGGTATACGTAATGGCATCGTTTTTCTGCCAATGCGATGAGAATTTAATAACGCGATTAGTAATACCGCAATAATTTAATATTATTTAATCCATATTTTTAATTATTCCACCTCTACGTCTCTAGCACGTAATAAATATACCGCAATATCTCAAACGTCTTACACATTCTTACATACGTGCGTCGCAGATGTATTAATTACGTCTCCACCGTTAATGGTCACGCGGTTCCGATACATCGTTATTCGAGCCCAGCCACCGCAACTCTACCGCGAGAATGAAGACGCGGAAGTACCGGAAGAAGTGAGGGCAGTTGGAAGCGGCGTGAAAGCGTGTTTTGCCGGATAATCAATTTCCATTAGCGCCGAAAGGTGCATCCGCAGCGGGATAAAGATGTTCCGCTGGTTGCACGCGGCTTCCAGGACAATGCTTGGCGACCGCGCCCGTTAGACACTCGAGCACTGTTGCTCGAGCAACGTTGTGGGCTACTGCGTTGACCCTGGTTAACCCTTTCATCATCGCCAAGTCGCCGAGAGGAAAGCGGCCCGGCTGTGCATGACGTCTGCGCGTATAATCGATCTTGCGTATTGTGTGACGCAGAGCTTTTTGCACACGTGCGTCGCACATGTGTCAATTAGATGTACGGTTAATGGAGATTCCATATTCTACCAATGTCGGGCCGAAACGAAAATTGTATGATAAGCGCGGACGACGGGAAAGTATTTTATATTAATTCATTTAAGTTACGAATTATTAAATACTTGATGCCAGCTGTATATCATTAGAATTTAATGAATATATTGCAATGTTGCAAATGTCGCAGAGATTATTACACACGTGTGCCGCACATGTATCAATTAGATACACGATTAATGGTTATGAGGATTCTATACTCTACCAATGTCAGAGCGGAACGAATTAACGTGACAAGCCGCGTATGACAATAAAATATTCATATTAATTAATTTAAGTTATGAATTACTAAATACTTGATTTCAATTATGTATCATTAGAATTTAATAAATATATTACAACATTGCAAATGTCACAGAAATTCCTACACACACGCATCGCACGTGTATCAATTATATATATAGCTAACGGTTATTGGGATTCAATGTTCAGCTAATGTCAAAGCAAAACAATGTATATAATTATCACCTAATAAATAATTATATTTTCATGTCTCATACTCTGATACTTTCAGATTTTCAACTTTATAACAGAGACAAATATTATCAGTGCAGCCACGCGCCGCGGATTTTTGTTCCTGCCGTTAAAGAATTTTATCGTGAATAATTTAACGCCGAATTTTCCTTCTATCAACGAAAACAATTATAACTTTATGAAACTATACATACGCGGCAATATGCTTCAAGAGGTTAACATTTGAAGACATAGACACGTTATGTCACAGTTGATACGTGAACTACCATCGTGCAATTTGTTGACGCGTGCATAATTCGCCATCGTATAAAATGGCATCAATCACCGTGCGTTCCATTGCTACGCCCCAACCTTGCATTCTTGCATTGCCGCGAACAAAGATTTAAATGCGGAGCCTTGCGCAAAGAAATACGGGAAGCCCTAAAAGGTTAAACAAATCGCTCCATAGTCAAGCAGCCAGTTAGCATCTTCAATATCAAGCCTGCCCCCGACACAGAGTGCGCGTTATCTCTGTTGTTTCAGGAACCGATGGTTTGTTTGCGGCTCGAGAGCACGTTTACAAAGAACGCAGGTGCTAAAGGGTATTAACTCTGCGCCGACGAGGTTGTTTAAATATACATGCCTGTGGGTCAAAGATATTTCAAGCTCGAAACGGGGTTATACGCTGAAGGGCAGTGGACGCTAAAAATGCAGCAGTTGTTTAGATGTGAATGCGAGTAACGGTGTAGCATGTAGCATGTGGAAGTAATGGGAAATGGGCAAATGTGCACGGAAAGTAATATTTAAAGTAAAGCTACATAGTTAATATTTCGATAATGAGCGCTCAGCTTATTGGTTGACACATATTATTATTAATCAATTTAATATGCACACTTAACACTAAACGTACCGGTACTTTACACCTACCTATTTCAGAAAGAAATTCCTAATTTATTAAAGCGAGAAATTGAATAATCAGATGATATAAGAATTTACAGAAGGTCAAATGAGCGAAAGAAATAAAAATGAATGTACGATTTTAAAGTACATTTTAAAAGGGGTCATTTGACCCCGCTTGGTACGTTTAGTGTTAATACACCTTTCGTATAAAAATATCAAAACGAATCGTTTTGAAATACTACGCATTTGCAATCTCAAATGTCCTCCAAGTCACAACTATAAAAAGGCGCATTATTTTAAGTATTTTAAAAGATCAAAGAATATTAAGAGAAATTAAAGCGTTGAACTCTACGTGCATATTTTCTCATTTCAGTGCCAACAGCGCCATTGTACAACTTTGTAAATTTTAAACAAACTCAATAGCTTTTGCTTTCTGCAGTTAATGGAATTGGCAAATGTGCGACTCATACATCAACACGGATATGTGTTCTCATATAGATATGAAAACACGTCGACTGTATAAATTAATTCTGTCTATAACAAAACACCTCACCCAAGAAGAATCTCAAAGATCTCAACTTAGTCGCATCAGATAATAAAGATAGAGAAACGATCTTTACCGCATTCATGGCGGCATTTGATGCACCGCGCAGATTTACGGCGCCGTCTATTCGATGACACTCGTCTCCAAAGGGTTAAACACGCGGATCCGTCATTCGTACACGACACCCAAGAAACACGCGGCAAAGGTAGCGGCGTCGACAGATAAGTAGAAAGCGCCTTCCGAATAAACTGCAAAGTGCATTCGCGTGAAAGTAAAGAGCGTCGGGGCCGTGTCGAAAGTCTCGTTTGTATGTGAAACGGACTACGGGTCCCGTGCTTCGCGTGAATGTGGAGGATCGTTGCGCGATTAGAAATCGTCTTTCGTGGAAGAGAGTGTAAACTGTCTCAGTTCACCAACGTTCAGTGCGCTGCGAAACAGTATCTTCAATCTGCGGCCTTTTGCGTTTCCCCGACGCTAAACTTGCGTTTTCGTCTGTTTACGTGCTTAGCGGGAGATTAATCCTTTCGCTACGGCGATCTTATCCACGAATTGGGTTTATGTTTACGCTTAAAAATGTTTCGGTAAAGAATTTCTTGCGGAAAAAATGGATGGACTGTGGTCGGACGACCATATAGTCGCTGGTCGAATATGAATAGTGTATCGTGGAGAACGACTATGGGCGCCCATATTAACGAAAGGGTCAATAGCTATTACCAACTTCAATCATTTCTTAAATATATAAATAAAAAAAAAAATACTAGCAGCAACGTGCGTCTGGCACAAAACGTTCAACTAGCAAAAACGCGATTGTACGCGTTCGTTACGTAACACATTTATTACCCTGCCAACTTCATCTCGTGGTCATTTTTTCATACACGTATCATTTAACACGTTGACTGCCAAGCGTACTTTCCTATGTTACAACCACGATGCGATGAAATACTGCAGAATATGATTGAAGCATAATTTTAATGCCAATGTATTGAAGTACATGCCAAAGTATTGAAGCATAATTTCAATATCAATTGCTTTTACAAGATTGCAAATAGGTTTCATTTGCGAACTTTTTTGTGTTTATAGTAAAATATTTTCCACCGGTCACCAGTGACCATCGTGGCAGTGAAAGTGTTAAAATTTTCTCCCTTAATTTTGATATCGCATGGAAAATAAAAGGACCACAAGACATTTTTGTGCTTGCGCATATCGCGCACACTTCGTTTGTTCGCGAAACACAATTTGACAATATAAATTTCAACGACTACCTTACCAAAAAAAACAAAAAGCATCAGCAACGTACGCGCGCGTACACGGTAAAGTAGTATCAACGTGAGATCTCAAGAGCGCGATACCTTCGAGAGGGGCGATTGTTCGCGCCTCGCTGCAAAAAGACACCCCCCGCGCACCGAAGTCGCATACTGCACGCTCACGACGTTACAAAAGACTTTCGTTAGCCTGCAAACCGCAGGCGCGCATTACCTCGAGGCAGGCAGGCAGCAGCACGCTCTCGTGACTCAAGTTTTATGAGCCCCGGCGCAAGATTTACGCTTATCCCCTTATCGCGGTTGTAACGAAGGTTCCGTCTTGTAATGCGCGATCGCGAGTAAAAGTTTCCCAGCGAAGGAATGAATTTTGCATACGCGCCGTGTTACCTACGCACCGACCCCACAATGGCGAGCGGATGGAAAAACCGAAGGAAGGAACGGTGTGTTCCGTTTTAGCGCAACGATTTATTTGCACGCCTTTTTATTAACACTCCGAGCGCTGAGCGGCGGCGCGAGAAGCTGGTGTGAAATCTTGATTGATCGTACGAGGCGCACAGGTTATAACTGTAATTCGTCAGTTGGGTGAAACGGAATAAAGCGGTTAATGAATGAAGGTGCGTACGTTCACTTAACGTCTTGAGGGCGTTGAACGCGAATGTGCGTTCGGTAGGAATTATCACGCGAATTTGTTGCAAAGCACTTTCTCCTTTCTCTCTTCTCTTTTTATTTTCTAATATAGCAAAATAGTAAAGTAGCATTTGTAACCCTGTAAATGCAATTGATATTAGTATTTGATCCTTCGGTCTCAAATACCGCCACGTGATTTTTATTTTGCATGTATCATTTACAACTTTGTAAATGCAATTGATATTAGGATTCCGTACTTCGACGGTCAATGTCTCCGCATCACTTTCATTTTGCACAATTCAGATATATTTTGCAGTATTTCCTTACATTACCGTTCTAATATAGCATCAGAGCAACGTAGAATTTAGAATTTTGTAAATGTAATAGATATTAGCATTCAATCCTTCGGTTTCCAATACCTCAATCAGATTCGGTAGTATTTCGCCACGCCGCGGTTTCATTACACCAAAATCGCGAGCCCGCGTTTATTCCAACCTAACAACTTTCAGATATATTTTGCAGTATTTCCTTACATTACGGTTCTAATATAGCATCATAGCACAGTAGCATTTATAATTTTGCAAATGTAATAGATATTAGAATTCAATTCTCCGGTTTCCAATACCTCAGTCACATTCTATAGTATTCTCCCACGCCGCGATTCCATTACACCAAAATCGCGAACCCACATTTATCCCAACGTAACAACTCCCCATTTATAATTTTGCAAATATATCTGTCACAAGAATCCCGATACAATCTTCATTCACTCCGCACGATTCGATTATATCCTCCGGCATCTCATCACGTCCCGTTCCAATCCATCAAGACACGCTCGTGAGTGAGCGCGTTCAACCGAACATTGTCCGACGGCCACGTTATTTTAATTCCGCCACGTGAAATCGCAGTCATTACCGTACACGGCCGCCCGACGAAATGGTTTTTTACGCTCTCGCGGAATTCGCGACACGAAAGAAAGAAAGGCTTTAAGCGGTCGGCAAATTGCATTTTAACGCGCCGCGCCGGAGTCGATAATTCGATTTACAGCGAGCGCGGCCGAGCCGGCATAATGTACGATTGGATATCGTCGACGATTTTACGTATTCCGAGCGGAGCGTATTCCGTATTAGCGCTATCGGGCTGCGTTGCGGCAGAAGTGCGGCAGAAGTGCGGCGTAAAGCGACACAAGGGGCGGCCGAGCGGATAACGGAAACGATGGGCTCGTAATAAGCCTGACGCCTTCCAAAGTGGCCAGCGTACCGTAAAATATCGCAACATTTATACGACGGACGTGTTCGCGGGCGTTCGTTCGCGTCGTTGAAAGAGACCGATCGTATCGAGCGGGCGACGAGGCCGTAACAAATATCGGACAAGCACGCGTGTCCGTGACACACTCGGTAGGCGAGAAAAATTGAGGGGGAACGCGGAGACGTGCGCCGTTCTACAGGAAAAGATGGTGTAGCCAGTGTTTTGCGGAACGAAGTGCCTGGGAAATGGTGGTGAGTTGTGGAGGGCACGCATCAAATTCGAAATCAGTGCTAAGCGGTTTCGATAAGTTAATGTTTGCGCCACAGATGGAAGTGGTGAGTATTTGGCGAGGCAAAGTGATATGTTGGAAATAGTATTGAGTACAGCAATTGATTGAATTATGCAAAATGTAAATAATGTATAGGTATTGTAGTCCAAAGGATCGCATCATTATTCTAACAACAACTGCATTTATAAAATAGTAATTTCTACCCATTGCGAATATTTTGGATCTTCAGGAAAATCTATTGCGTCGGTCACCGGTGACCATCACAGCAGTCAAAGTGTTAATAAAATTAAAAATCAATCCTATACGGGTTCCTGGCGTCTCGACGTTAACTGCGAATCTTTGTTAGAAAAGTTCATACTTTTAGCACACGAAAAAGCCAGATCGTTAGCATCAGATTCGAAACCTTGATTCAATCTCGTAATCGGTTGCCTTGCTTACTCAGCTAGCACGCTTTTATGGAAACTATGCAAACTGTAGAGTATTCGATGAAACACGTGCCTAAAATTTGTTACTGTAAAAGCTCTGTACCACTTTTGAACAACAAAGTACTTTGATAATTGTTTCGAACGTAATTACACTCTAGAAAAATATTAATCCACAAAATCTCAATTTTATTTCATGACATGTATATCAATAAAGTATTACGCGAAATATAATATAGAGACAATTTTAGAAGAGAGCAATTGATTAGACGTGGTCAAGTTGAAGACCCAACCGCCAATAAATACACCCGTCGGGCAAAATTTCAATTTTTTTCATGAAACAATAGAATTTCATGTAATTTCACGAAGTATGAATCAAGTAGATTTTATACAATTCCATGAACTATGAATCAATAGAATCGTATACAATCACATGACCTACGAGCCGACAAATTTTTCTTCAAATACATTATTCGAAGAGTAATTCTTTCCGAAACGGTGCGCTATTCGATAGTTCGCAGTCAGAAGTATGTCCGAGTGCAAAGGGTTAACGAGGAAATCTCCGGCGCCTGGTCCCTGCGTGCTGAGCGAGCGGGCTTATAAACAGAAGCGCGAACGTGCGCGTTGACTTTGTCGCATCGATGGGGGACCGCACGGGACGTGCATTGATGCTGAATAAACGCAGAAGCAAACAAACCGTAGCGATTTGACCGTGCGCCGGCAGGCAGGAGGTATGAAACGGAAAAGGGAAAAAGGCTAGAAAAAAAAATTGTAGCCCTAGCCACCGGTTGATACGCGTGAAAGCTGCCGGCCGAAACGGTGGTAATTTGATTGCGATGATTTCGGTCACAGCTTTTTCAATCCGTTTCGAGCGGTCCGCGTCGCTCTACGCGTTTTTTAACGAATTTCGAGTTCTGTACTTTTGGCGGTGGATTATCAACGATTTTTAATGAAACGCGGAAATAGTCGGCGGAGGCCACCGGTTGAGCGGTGTAAAAGCCGGTAGTCGAAACTAAGCTAGTGCCGACGCAAGCATTTCATTCATAGTTTTCCAAATTATTTGATGTGTCTTCCGTGGCAATACACTTGCGAACAGCTACCTTTTATTTGGCATCCTTTTCTGGAGCCAAAGTCAGTATATTTATTCATGTGCATCGCCAATAATTTTAATTAAACGCGGAAAAATTATAGAAGGAAAACATCTTAATTTTTCTACCCACCGTTCGAATGTCGTAAAAGCCAGCATGATAAATGGTACTAATTTTTGTGGCAACAATTATATTCTCAATTTCCCAATAATTTCTCGCACTATTCATCAGTTTGCTTCTTTTCTCTGTACTCACAGAACTCCCCCTCAATTTTACCACCCGTCGACTCTATCGCAGTTTCGCATTTCTTCCACATTTTTCCAATTACCGATTGACCGGCGGAAAAGCCAGCATTCTGAGTGGTATTAACTTTATTGCAATAATTTCCCTGCCAATTTTCCACTCAATTCTCGCACTATCCATCAGTCTGCTTCCTTTCCCTCCACTCACAGACTCCCTGCTTCAATTTTAGCGGCCCTCCCTCCAGCCGCCAGTTCGATCGCCATTTCGCATTTCTCTCGCGCGCATCGTCAGCAACTTCGAGCGAAACACCGAAAAAACTACTTGCTCCGGCGCAAAAGCCCGCGCCCGCAAGACCGCTAATTTCATCGCGATGATTTGCGCTCGCAGTTTTCCAATCCATTTCGCCGAGCGGCGCGAACACGTCGCGCAGGCGCGATTGAATCGTAAATTCGCGTGGTAATTGAAACGCAAACGCCGCTCGCCAGTTACGCTAATCCAGTGAAATACAGCGCGTGTCCGTGCCACTGTCACCCTGGCCATAACGCGCGCACACCGGCACGAACTCGCGGCCGTGTACATCGCCGCCATCATTTTCAGCCGCCCACCTCCAGAACCAACACCGACGCGCCCGGCGGTTATCAACTCGCGGCGAGAAGTCAACATGCAAACTCGCCCAATAACGGCTCGCGTGACTCTAATGATTACGAATTAGCCATAAATTGTACGATCACGCATAAAGCGGCCGGTAATTTACGGCCTAGGCCGCGGCCACTGGGCTCCAACGTTTTCTCGCCTCCGGCCTGGCGTCGCACCGCGGCGCACGCAAAAAAGGAACCTGCACGCTGGACGCTGGGCGGCGGAAGGAACGTTTTTTGGCGGTTGCGAAATTTATGCAGCGCGGCGTGGAGGTTTATGGAGTCGGGCGCGGAAGGTGCGCCGTGGATGATGGGTCTGGCCGGTTTTTTGTGTGGGTGGACCTGCGGGTAAGGTGGGTAGATGCCGGTCAGGGGGTTCGGATGGAAAGCGTGGCGATCAGAGTGATGTGGTTGACGAGTTTGGTGAGGTGCGGTGATGATTTCGCGGAAAGCGGTACGCGTGTTCGGTGATAATGGTCGGGTGGACAGGAATTTTATGATAGCGTTTTGTGAGGTTTGGATTGGTTTGGAGTTTTTGGAATTATGATGAATGCATTTTATCACATTGCGTGGCACTGAGTGACAGGGGTTTTAAAAAGGCTACTTCTTACTCCAGAGAAACTTAGTAGTACAAGATTTACTTTTGCGTACTTATGTCCAGGTGATAAATAAAGTTCAATTTAAATGTCAACCATAAGAAAGCGTATTATTCCGAATAATCGTAATACTGAATCTGTGGAAAAACACATTATAATAAATAATCAAATTTGTCCGCGCATATTTAATTTGTTGCGCAAACATTAAAACAAAACAATAAAATTTGTGCGCGCATGTTCAATTTATTCCGAACCCGTCAAAAGAATAACTCGTGTGTCCTCGAAGCATTTCCAGGCGACAACAAAAGTCTCATGCACCACGAACTATCAAAAAACCATGATTCGAAAAATCCGCAAATCTTAATACGCGGCAGAACGCCTCAAAACCACGTCACAAACCACCGTACCAACCGTTCGCCCGAAATCCGCGCACCACCGCCAAACAATTAAGCCCCAGCGTCCGACACATCAGCCGCAGCAAGCAAACACCCCCGCCCCTCGTTTTCTACATGTCACCGCGCCCTTCCCCCGTCGCCATTTTTCATAGATCCCAGTTCAACGGCAGATTAGCGTCGGATCTGTGCAATTTGTGCGCAGCCACGTAGGCGCCCATTCAGGCAGCGCGTTGCGTCACTATCCATCCGTCTATCTACCCATCTACCCACCCATCCATCCATCTATCTGCCCATCGTCTGCCCTCGCGCTCCTCTGCGCCAGTAATAGCGACGCGCAACAAAAAGGGCCCGGCAGCTTTGCGTTCGGCCCGTACGACTCAACGAAGTTAACCCCCTTCAATAAAGTTAATGCACGTCGTCGGGAGTTTGAAAGCTCCTCCCCGCCGTTACAGGATCGGCAGAGGGTAAAAATGATGGCGAGCAAGAGATGGGATGGAGAGGGACGAGTCGCGCGGAGCAGAAAGAGGATTGAAATTTAATTAACGCTGCGTTAGAAAATGACTCGGCCGGAGCTGATGGATGGTAGCGCGCGGAATGGGAAGAAAGGAGGATTGGAGAGACGTAAACAACTGGACGTGGGTGCGGGGGTGAGGATCCGGTCAGTTCAGACGCGACCGCGTTTTCATCAGTCTCGTTGGCGGGGTGAATGTTTGATCTCGTGAAAAGTCTAGTCGGTGTGCAGTGGGGAGGCAGGGGGTTGAGGGCTGTTTCGGAGTTTGATCGCAAGTTTCGTGGCGGGCGTTGTGCGCGGGGCGAATTTGTGGAAATATTGTTTTGGCTGCGGAGACAAAGTTTCTGGGTGGGATGAGGAGGGTGCTTATGTGCGTCGATTGCCGACTGCTCGATAACGAACTTCATGAGGAATTGATTGATTTAACAGTAATTGCGATTGCGAAAGCACGTCGCTGAACTATAAGCGCAACCTATGCCGCGGAAAAGAATACGTAAATCGTCGATGAAAGTGAGAGATGAGGAATGGACCGGGGAAAGTGATATATACGATTACGGTGATGAATGAGGAATGTGACGAATACGCCGATGAAAATGGTATATTACAAGTACACCGACGAATGTGAAGTATAACGAATGCATCGATGAAAGTGACACATAACGGATACACCGATGAATGGGGCGTGTAACGAATACGCCGATCAAAGTGGCCTATAACGTAATGCCGATGAAGTTGAGATATTACGAATCGCAGATGAATGTGACATATAATGAATACGCAGATGAAAATGGCATATAACGAATACGCAGATGAATGTGACATATAATGAACATGGCGATGAAAATGGCATATAACGAATACGCCGAAGAATGTGGCATATAATGAATACATTAATGAAAGTGACATGTAGTACTTCTATAGAAAGCGGTTAATGCGGTACGCATTACATAAAATCGAGGTAAAGGGAATTACTAAATACAAGAAATCGGTAGCAACGGAAACAACAAGTTATAGGCTCGACTAAAGTAAGAAATCGTTGAAAACACGCATATTACCATAACGCATTATGCATCTGAAAAAGACCCCTCACAATATTTTCAGTTCTCATAAGAAATGACGAAACACAAGAAACCGGTAGCGACGCAAACGAAGCACTACATGCTGCTTGTTGAAAATATATACCGAAAACCTACATTTTCGTACATTCCGCCATACCTTCCGCGCCTTCTAACAAATGCCGAGACAATAGAAATCGGCGGTGACAGAAACAAGGCACGTGCCACTCGCAAAAATCACGGAAACGTTGAAAACCCGCTCCTCATTAGAATAATCTACACTGCAAAAAATAGCAATACACAAGAAATTTCCAGACATCACCAATTACGCGCTGCCCACTTAAAACGTTGACTGCTGTGCGTATTTTGCGGTATTAGAACGGCGATACTATTAAATACTACAGTATTTGACCGAATTACGCAATATGTAAATAATGTGCAGGTATTTGAAACCAAAGGATCGCATCACTATTCTAACAGTAACTGCATTTATAAAATAAGTATTGCTACCCATTGCAAATATTTTGGGTCTTCAGTAAAATCTCTTGCGCCGCTCACCGGTGACCATCATGGCAGTCAAAGTGTTAAACAAATGCGAACGTCAAAAATTCGCGCTCTGCAAAACTGCGCCACCCCATCAATCGCCTCAAGCCACGCAGCCGCCTAAAATACAAAACCCTCAAAACCCGCACGTCCCCCGAAAAATCCCATCGCAATACCACCGTCCGCCTTACAAGAACCCGCTTCATCGAAATCCACTCCGTCGCCCCGCGTTCAAATCGGGCATTTCTCCGCGCCGAGCCGTAAGATCTCATTTCTATCCCTGGTAGCAGCCAATCCGGCGCGCGTTCACGTCCCGTGAGAAAGACGCGACAGGTTCAAAGGTCCCGGGTCGGCCGCAAACGTTGATAAATTAATTTCAAAGAGGTCCCGACCGCGCGCGCTTGTTTGGCCCGGACCTCCTGATTTATGCTGCCATCGGCGTGTCCTCCGACCCTCGAAGGGTGCCTTTCGCCGAGGAACACGGGAAAAAACGCCGAGGGGTTGGTCGATCGTGAGAGATAAAATGTGCACACGGCGCGTGTACGTGTGTGTTGGTGAAAGGGCGCAGGAGGGTGTGCGGCGAGAAGCGAGAAGACAGAGCGCGCGGCCGGAGGGTCGAAACCAATGAATCCTCGCCGCTGCTGCTTCGGCGTCCACGGGCTCGCGTATTGATCGAAATCGAAGGGGAGAGTAGCCGATGACGGGGGTGGGTCATACCTAATTCATGGTCTCGGGTTCTTTCAACCCTCTCCTGCGCGCTGCAGCGATTATTTCACCGCCGGCCCTCGGATCAGGCGGCCACCGCTTACCGTGCCGAACCTTAACGTACCGTGAAGCGGAAATCGGCGTTCCATCACGGCCTGCGATCGGATCAGCGCGTCTCTACCGGCTCAAACACGCCGGCGAATCGAAGGATGCGATGACGAGTGTCGTGGAGCCTAGGGCATTTC
The DNA here is from genome assembly GCA_033815515.1 of Cryptocheilus praepositus. Taxonomy (NCBI): domain Eukaryota; kingdom Metazoa; phylum Arthropoda; class Insecta; order Hymenoptera; family Pompilidae; genus Cryptocheilus; species Cryptocheilus praepositus. The sequence continues at coordinate 4,124,645 of JAWWQZ010000227.1, forward strand.
CATGGCGTCGACTTTCAGGGCCCCGGGACAAGGATAAGGGGAATTTGGGGATGGCGGGAAAATGTGAGGCAAGGAAATGGTCGCGGAGGAAGCCAAATTGTGCCGATGGCGCGATTCTGGATGTAGATATACTTGAGTCGGAGAGAGACAAATGTCGCTTTGCTTTTGTGATGTTTCCCTGTATGTATATATGTGCCTTATGTAATATGCTGGAGGGAAGAGTAGTTTGAAATTTAACATGTTCACGTCGGGGCCGATTTTCATGTTTTTCGTGGCATTGTTCATACAACGCTTCATTTGGTGGCGCACGATTGTTTGTTGTTTCAATTATTTAAATTTTCAACTACACGACAATTTTGTCCACTTACCAAAGGAACTATATTTTTGATGGTGAGCGGCGTCTAAACAAATGTTCAAGCGTGACCCACCGGTGGTGCATGCCGGCGTGAACGTCTTAAGTAATAGTGGTATAAATAATTTCTAACACAAGTAATAATACCACAAACACTATACAACATTTATGTCAGTACTCAGTTTGCTGAGTTTTTTAAAATATAACCTCGTCAGGAATACGACAATGCTGCCATTCAAAAATAAATTGTATCTTGTAACAAAAAATTGAGTTGTCTCAAGAATCGCCGTGATTACATAAGTTTTAGCCACCCTCTCCGCAAAAAAAAGAAAAAAACACCTAGTGTCAGATCATACGTGATGTTCGCGTCCGATTCGAAATGGACGTTACGAGCCAGACGTCAAAGGACGGCCAATCGTCGGGCACGCACGCGTAAATTTCCGCGCCAGAAAGCGAGTGTCGCGCGTGAAATTTGTGTTGGCTTGCGCGCGAATATATTCGCGACCATCAACGAGGAGCGTTCCGCCAAAAATGTCGCGTTAACCTTTCAGCAATTGAACGTTCCGCGTGCTTCTCTGTCGAATGCTTTGCGGCGCAGGGCGCGTATCGGCTTCCGCGATATATCGCCTACGAAATATGGCAAATTATTTATACGCTCGCTCGAATTCGATTCATCCGTGTGACACGCCGAGCGCTAACCACCGCTGGATGTCTATTTTATTCAGTCCCGCCGCGCGATGTATTCCGAACTCACGTCGCTATGGTAGGGCGGCGTGTGTTGCACAACCGGAAATCAGCCAGCCGTTGCAAGGGTGACCCGAGAGGCATCGCGGATGAATCAAGGGTGGGACGATTTCCGGCTCACATGACCACTCATGAATACGTTTTTGACGGTGGAACGTCGGCGATCGGGTTGAGCGGAATTTTATGGGGCCACCGTGCGAACGAGGAAAATTACGAACGCGAAAACTTGAGCAGGAGGGCGAACGTCGAAGAACCGGTAACAAAGGATCGAGGAAATAGCTTCTGCGGCAAAAGAATCGTTGGTGAATAGACGCAAGTGCACGGACACTGAATAATAAGGTACCGAATGTCTGTAGATTGATTTGAACGGAAATGTAATCTCGACAAATTGGAGTAATTTTGATAACAAACAAATACAAATAAGATAACTACAAATTTGAATAAATGTGAAATCGAAATCGGCAAAGTTTAACCACTTGCGCTACGATTTAATTTTTGGCTGCCGCGCTCTGCTATATAACATGCCGGCGCAAAAGATTTTACTATAAATGCAAAAAATTCGCCATAAAGCCTAGTAGCAGCTATTGATGTAGTAGCAGCGTCTATGTAAAAGACACGTAGTTTTTGCTTCTGCGACAAATGCCTATCGACGTGGTATACATGTCGCTGGCGGCTTTGGAATAAAAGCATCTCGACGTGCGTGGCGCGTCTTTATAGCGCAAGTGGTTAATGATTTATAAAGAGACACGTCTAAAACACGCTGCAAATCAAATTTTCACCAAAATTACCTTTTACATCGAAATCAGTGCGAACAGTCTAATCCTTCAAAAAGTGCAAACGTACGTTTTCAAACCATAAAACTCAAACACCTCAATTGGCCGTGTACGCCAATTAAACTTGCGTCGTTAATAAAAACGGTCCGAGTAAGACACTTTACCGCGATTCGCAACGTTGAAATCTGGCACGAGCGCCGAGTCAAACGAGTGGCTCGGTTTCGAGAAAAAGGCTCAAGAGACTGTGAGAAAAAGGGGAAAAAAGCAGTCGGCCGCGCGGTACCACGAGGCGCTGATAATTCACGGAAATTTAACCCCACTTTCGCGGTTTTCGCAACTTTCATAATTTATGACTGCCCTGCCTTTGCGCCGGCACCGCCCAACTTTGAATTAACGGGTGCGCGCTCGTAAAACTGGAAACATCGTCGGCGCGCGAGAATACGCTCGCGGGGCCCTTGTTAAATCTCAATGATCCTTCCAAGAGAGGGATATTCCGGGAATTCGAAAGTTTGTCGAATTACTTTTTCCTAGCGCCGGAGGAGTGCCGATCGAGTTGCTCGGGGCTTTAATGTAACCATCTGACGATTCAATGTGACTGCCCGATTAGTCTCCGAACAGCTGCACTGATTTATCATGAATTGCGAAAGACTTTAGAGATGTATAGATAAAAATTCTCGAAAAAATGTTAATGCGCAACGTCGACGAGCTTCATTTACAGCATAACTTTCAAGGTGCAATTATAAACATAATACATTTAATATAATAGTAATAAGAGGTCTTGTTGATTTAATATTGCCAATCCACGAAGGGATTGGTTATAATTCCTTTTCGGTTTCATTGCATTACGCGTGAGAATGGTGTCAATGGAGATGCTCGGAGTTTTAATGTAACCGTCTGACTATTTAATGTAACTGCTCGATTATTCTTTGAAAAACTGCACGGACGATTTATCATGAATTACCGGAGATGTTGAAACAAAAATTCTCGAAAAAATATGTTAATGCGCAACATGACCGAGCTACGTTTAGAGTATTTTTTAAGGTGCAATTATAAGTATAGTACAATTAGATAGATAAGTTATGCGTTACAGAATTCTTCAACAATATAAACAAAAATCTTAACGTTGACTGCACTGATACTATTTGTTTCTACCTTGTGTTTGAAGATATGAAAATGTTTATAAAAACATTAGGTCTGAAAAGATAAACTCCGCATTTCTTTATACTACGTTGACGCCGTTTCATAATAACTGATTCACGGTAGAATTTGTTGACAACTGAAAGAAAAATCTTATTACTGCATTCATAATATGTTTTCCTACTGTACGGTTGGAGGTATGGAAATGTCCATAAAGAATTCGCGCCTAACAGAACTTTGTCGTTAAAGAGCCCATTGGCAAACGTCCACATCCTGACAGCCGAGTGAGTGTAAAAGCCATGGCGGGAGCGTTAATAATCGGAAGTAAGAAGTTCTGTGCCGCCACCCCCGAAAGACGCCATAAGGTGTGCGTCTCAACGATAAAACATAACCCTTCCCAGGTCGACTTTGTCGAGTAGCGACGAGGGAGAAAATACGGTAGCGACGCCCGTATATTTATATACGTGACAGTTACATAACAGAAAATGTATTTTATCATTTTGATACCACATTTATGTTTGAATTTTCAACGAACAGTATTATTGCGATATTAAACTAACGCTGACATGAATGCGTCATTATTTTGTTCACCATCCGTTTCGTAACATTTTTCTATCAAACTACCATTAACCCTTTAACTGCTGAATACTTCTGGCCGAAGCGATCGCTGAGGACAAAACACTTTTCGCTAGATTAAATTCTATTGCTTGATTATGTAAGGCGCAACTAAGTTTTAATGATAATTCTTCATTTACGTCAAACTAAATAACGCAAGAAAATTATCTGATAAAGAACACAACTGTATTCATCGCGTACATTGACAATTTTGGCTGCAGTAGGTGAGAAATCGAAACTATTGGAAAACGTATATATATGCCCATAGTCGACATCAATAGATTTCGGCGGACTCATATATGCGTCCATAGCAGTCAAAGGGTTAAACGGGATCAACACGGGATTAAATATTACTATAATTATATTTTATAAACCTAACTACTCATCCCTACACCGCTCGAATATTTCCTCATACCAACGCCCCCGAAATAAAATTAATACAAACTTCTTCGAAACATGTAATGCTCCTACACGCGTAAAGCAAACCAATTATTACCATTATCCGAAAAGGTTCAATCGCAATCAGGCTAAATACAACCGGTACCCCCGGGATTAAATATTACCACACCATATTTCGCTAACGCCGTCGCTCATCGCCACCCAAAAGCGACTGTTCAAATATTCCGAAGCATTCCCTAATGCCAGCGCACCCGAAGGCGACCGCGTTGAGTGCGAAAGTGGAAACGGCACGAAGACACGTAGACAATAACGCAGCGCGATAAAGAGACGGAGAGAGCGAAATGCGCAAAGACGGAGACAGCGACGGTCGACAGATGCTGAATGGCGCTTGTAAATACCGTGGACGTCAAGCACAAAGGGTGCGTCGCGCGTGTGCGTGTATTTATTATAGCGAAAGAAAGAGCCGGCGAAGACTGGCCAGAGAGCGGAAAATCGTGGGGCCGGGGAGCAGGAAGAGGGTTAGGAGAGAGGTACAAAGGGTTGTTCTAACAGCCCTTTGTCGAGGGCGACGGGACAGAAAGAAAAAGTAACGCTACCGACGCGCAATTATTTAGTAGACTGCGTAGCGCGGCGGCGGCCTCGGGGGCAAGAAACGCAGGCAAGAGCTTCCCAATATAATTTATCATTCAATTTTCATCTCCGCGAACCTCGGAATAATGCTAATTTAAGGAAGGTTCAAGCTCCATTTTTTTATTCGTAGCTTCATACTTTTGTATAGCAATGGAAAGTATACAGTATGGAGCAAATGCATACTACGATTTTTGTGTTCGGTGTTGAAGAATTCTGTAGTGAATTATTTATCATCGAATTTTAATCTCAGCGTCAGTGAAAATTACTGTAATTTAAAAAAAGGTTTATGCTCGATTTTTTTTCATGTTTTCGATTGGTTAACAATGGCAATTATTATTAATGCTACCACCCACTGATTTTGGTTGTCGTTCTTGAGGAATGCTACAGTGAATTATTTATCATCGGTATCTCTTTCCTTCAATGAAAACAATTGTAATTTAACACGTTGACTGCCACGGTGGTCACCGGTGACCGGCGCTAAAATTTTACTATAAATGCAAAAAAATTCGCCATGAAGCCTATTTGCAATCTTGTAAAAGCAATTGATATTTGAATAGTGCTTTAATACTTCGGCTTCTGGCAACTCTGCTTTACCTTCATTTTGCACGATTTAATCATACTCTGCAATATTTCATTGCATCGCGGTTCTAACATAGCAAAATACGCTTGGCAGTCAACGTGTTAAACAAGCTAAACGTACAATGCAGACCTGAAAAAGCAGTGTTCTGTTGTCTTCTGTCAAAAAACTTCACAGTCACTCCTACACAGCTATGACTTACACGCTGTGACATAGTAACAAAGCTTGTGTATTTACGGGATGCACATTCATTCACTACAGTACGTACCGTGACTGCATTCATGAATGTAAGTGCTTTACTATTTGCTACCGCCCATGATTCAGTCTTCGACGCATAGCTCGAAAGTGCAAGTAACATAAGATGTCTCGCATGAACTCTGACCAGGTCGACCCGCATTCTTGTCAGGAGTCTTGCTCCCTGCTCCCGCGAGAATAAGCAGGTAGGCTGATAAAAAGAAGACACGAACGACGGCACGAGGGCAGGGTGTTCGTCGACATGATACGAAGCTAAAATGTATAGAGCAAGGAATTCAGGACGCCCAACGATACTAGAACAGATTGGAGAAACATCACGATCCCACCGCATCTGAATGCTTTGAGAGCACTGCGGTGAGCTGAGGACAACAAATGTGCTCTGTTTCGTCGATATTGCGACGCTGGTACCAAGAAACGGTGTAACGAGAATCTACTGAAACGATGATACAAATATGCACCTCACGCTACGAGCACACAACAAATGCAGAAAGGTTGATACAAGGTTGACGTAATTAAAGCGTAGTTAAAAGAAAATAATAAAACAAGATGGAATAGAGGTCTTGAATTTTCCTTTTCACCAAAGGAAAACGTCATTAACCGAAGCACAGAAATTCAATCCATAGCAAATTGATAAATGGTATGGCGTGTATATGTCGAGAGTGATTTCAATGAAACAGCCGTATGAATATTATGAAGCGTTTCCCTGTTAACCCTTTCGCTACGGCGGTCTTTTCTACATTTTGACGTTGCTCACACTTAAAAATGTCACGATCATGAATTTTTAGGAAAAGAAAATTTCTGACGAAAGCTACGGCTGATTAATAATAGACACATGCAGCAATGCTATGCTCTCTAACAAATAAAGCGCCAATGGCGTGTATATATCGAGAGTGATTTCAATGAAACAGCCGTATGAATATTATGACGCGTTTCCCTATTAATGTCTCATAACTTTCTTTCTAGCGTTGCGATTCTAAAGTGACCCACGCGCGTTATTCCACATTTATTCATTCCCACATTCCACAGCGCAAATGACCTGCCCTCCCATACCTCCTGCACCTGCTCTGCTTTCAACCTGACCCATCTCTTAACTCCAAAGACTCGCGCATTCTGCGGAACGCGGCGCGTTTGTCCGGAATCGCGCGGGCAGGAGGCAACATACTTTATCGGCCCAGTAGGTGGTCGACCTTCCGTTTTTTTCTCCGCCCGCGCGACTTCCTTCTGCCACCTCCGGGCCAGCCCGAGGTCTCCGGCTCTTCAGCCGACGACCCTCCACGCTCCTTAATTGTCTTCCACTCGTTTTTACGCCCGTTCCACTTCGTTACGGTCCGAGTGGCGCACCGGCACTGCGAGACATTTGCAATTGCCGCGCGGCTGGTCGTTGGACCAAGAGAGTCGACGAAAGGAGCGAAAGAAAGAGAGCGCAGTCGGATGCCACAATAACTGGGAAGTTCACTGTACGCGAGGGACTCGAGTGTTTCGAAAGGGACGAGGGGAGAGGTGGGGCGGTGTCGGGGATTAATTGGGGGGAAGGCGATTAGCAGTTTTTCGGTAGCGCCGCGAGGCGATTTGGTTGAAACGTTCACTACGTATTTTGGAAGTGGACGTACGTTTTCGCGGAGGAGAAGGTTGGCAGGTGGAATCACAGGAGCGTAGGAAAGTTAGTTGTTTGGACGAGGGGAATACGGTAAGATGGATGAGTAAACGATGAATGGTAGATGAGGAATGATACCTTAAAGCATGGTGAGTTTAATCGCAGTCTGGTGATGCTAGAAGAATTTTTGTGGGAAGCAGATTAAATGTGAAAATTCTGAAGCTTATTGATGTGAGGCTCCTTTTCTTGTGGTAAAGTCGGCACGTCGAGTTGTAGAAGCGTCGCGGGAGCAAGGCTTGTTGCTGACTTTTATTAATTTGTATTAACATAAATCCAAATTAAATGCAGACTTCAACTTCTCATATTACGTACATCATATACCTACATATTTCGGCCCCATCCGTCAACTGGACGCCTTTCGGATCCCGCAAGCCAAATTTGCAGAAACCATTACTATCTTTTTCGTCAGCAACCTTCGCTGTCTCTCATCGATACCCCTTTAACACGTTCACTGCCGTGCGTATTTTACTATATTAAAACAGCAACGCGATGAAGTACTACAGAATATGATTCAATTGTGCAAAATGAAAATAATGTGAAGGTATTGGAAACCAAAGAATTAAATGATTATTTAATATTAATTGCATTTACAAAATTATAGATGCTACCGATTGGGTATTTTGTAAATTATTCGTGAGACGTTTTGCGCCGGTCACCGATGACCACCATGGCAGTCAACGTGTTAACCCCCATCCCCTTTTAACACTTTGACTGCCGTGATGGTCACCGGTGACCGACGCAAGAGATTTTACTAAAGATCCAAAATATTCGCAATAGGTGGCAATTATTATTTTATAAATGCAGTTGTTAAAATAGCGATGCAATCCTTTGGTCTCCAATACCTACACATTATTTACATTTTGCATAATTCAGTCAAACACTGTAGTATTTCATAGCATCACCATTCTAATATAGTAAAATACGCTTGGCAGTCAACGTGTTAACCACTTGCGCTGGAAAGACGTGCCATGCACGTCGTAATTCTTTTGTCGCAGAATCGCCAACGACATCGTATGTACGTCGTCACGCGATTGTCGCAGAAACAAAAAACTATGAAAAGTCCTAGGTCGAAAATGAATTAGTTTACAAAATATAAATCAGCGACTTACACTGGACCGTTCTGGTACACGTGTCGGTGGATTTTTTGCAAGCACAAGTGGTTAACCTTGTCAAACACAATAAATAATTTGCAATAAACCGTTCGCTATCATCCCCATCATCCTTCGCCGCTCACTAATAAAACAATCACTGTCATTCGTCTTACCTCTTACGCAAAATTTACCGTCAGCCTCAAAAATCCCATGCACCTCCCAGCCTTCTGAACGTGTCGCGTCAGTTTCCACACGCGCACAACGCAGACATGCGCACACGCGTGTGTGTGAGGTTACGAGAATTAGCCAAGTTAGATGCTGTTAGCCGACCACCCGGATCGGAGATCCCGTAATGGAACTGGATTTAACCCCCGGGTCTGTCAGTGGGGCTTCTCCCGTACCCCGGAGACTCCCGCAGCCAACTCGTCTCTGCGAGAGCAGCAGAAACACTAGTCCGCGCTTGTGCGCGTGTCCGTGATGGGCGAAAGCCCTGTGTCGGTAAATAAGCTGACAAGCACAGGGGAATTATTCCGCCGGCGACGATTTCTGGGAATACTTGAGGACGACGTAAGCTCGTTATACGGCCCGTTTCGACAAACTTGTTGGATAAGCGTAGCGCGCCAAGCGGGGGTCTTCGACGAAATTCGTGCGCGAGTTTGGGAAGTGCGACGTGCGGCGTTTCGGAAGAATGCGGTTGTCAACAAGAAACGCGCGAGCGGACGTTGATAAGAGAGAGAGAGAGAGAGCCGTGATCTCATTTTATATTTTCAATACCTGCGGCATTTATGTAGGAAATTAATACGTGAAAGTAGAGAGTATAATATTTATAAACAATACCAACACAATCAAGACACTTTCGTCTTATTTCCTAATCTTTCGTCGTTTCGCCTTTATGCCGTTTCGTCTTTACGTCTTATCGTGAACTGACTTACTAAGGAACCAAATAACACGACACAACAAACTCGTCACCTATGATATATCAATATAATAATTGAGGACCCTACGTGACCTTTCATTGCCAATTAGAGGACCCTGTATTTGAGATCCCACATTTAAAAGATATGTGTTACAATGAGGAAAGATATCATTTCGAGGAGTTACAGTTACAGGGAATTTAGTATGAGCAATTACTTATTTTGGCAGTGAGAGTCCGTGGTTTAGTAGTCGTTGGTAAAGGATGTTCGATAATTAGGCGCCAATGAGGTGAATAATTGGTTACGGAGTAATACTGAATTAATGATATGCACTCGACTGCTTATTGGTAATTAGATTTGAACGTTATCACAAATGAGATGCCATTGATTACTAAATTAGCATATGCGAGTGCGGAGGATTAAGTTTAGTTATCTAGGATTAGACACGCGTGTATCGAAAATCGAGCGCCAGTAAGCACACACGTCAGGTAAAATTTCGATTTTATTTCGCGAACTATGATCTAATAGAAGTTGATGCAAATATATAATTTCATTGGAGTAACTCTTGTCGCGACTAAACTATTTCATACGAACTTCCGTAACTACTCGTACTAGTAACTACTCGATTTCATATGAGCTTTCACTACTTTGTGAACAAACCATATTCGAGTGCTAAGGATTAAGTTTCATTATTTACCGTTAGACACATTAGCCTCAAAGACCAAACCTCCAATAAACACATGCGTCAGATAAAATGTTAATATTATTTCATAAACTACGGCCCCATAGATATGCATACAGATCTATAATTTGAATAGAATAATTATTTCCGGCAACTACGCCATTTTATACGACACCATATACTTTCACTACTTCGCAATTGAAAAATGTCCGAGTGCAAAGGCTTAAGTTTCATTATCTACCGTGCGACACGTTCGCCTCGAAGACCAAACACTTTCCACCGAACCGCCAGCAACCCCACACATCAAGTCGCCCACACGTTCCGGCACACGTAAGATTGCATTAACCGACGCGACCGCCTAGCTTCCTGCGGTAAGCGAATAATTTCCGAAATTGCATGCGCGACGCTTACCGATAAGCGCCCGGCGATAAATATTGCATAAAGGCTACCGATAATTCGTGCGCGTCGCCCGTCCGTGTCGCTGTTCACGGCGAAAACACATGGATTGCACAAAATTGCGCCGATAACGACATTGTCTTTATCTGTTCGCGCTTGCCGCAGTGACCCGCCGTGAAAGAATATCGGAGGCATTTTTTAAATTAGCGCTGCGAGTGCGGCCGATACCGCTAATAGCTGCATATTGGGGCGCGATGGAGCGAGTGTGCCGGTCAATAATTATCGTTGACTGTTAACGGCCGTTCGCCGGAAAGCGTTCCGCGCGATAACTGTCGTTCGTCTGCGATTATTGCAATCGCCATCGCGCACGACGGACTTTCAATGCCGGGCGACGCGTAACCTAAGAAATTTACCATCCTTTTCGTTCGATCTCTTTTTCATTTCATGAATTAGCACGTTGACTATAAATATACTTTCACATACTACGTATAAATTAACTTTCCGTTTAGGCCGCGTCGGTCACTGGTGACTGACAGTGGAAGCTATGATATAAAACCAAGAAATTTACATTGTTTTAAGTAATTACTAAAAATTTATTTAAAATTTACTTCATTTGTATTTATTATAAGATTGTATTACTAATGCATTTTTGGATTTTTATCAAAAAATTTTAATGAATTTTATTGAAACACGGTAAACATAAAAACGGTTGTCCTTTGCATGTATCACAAAATGTGGCAACTTGTTTAGTCATTTTTCTAATCATTCTAACCATAAAATGCATGTATTACTTTGTCGTAAGCTAAGCAGAACCCCGGCAGCAAACCGATTTCAATGAAATCTTATCTATCGGGCCAAACCATAAACAAGACAAAACAGACTTGGCGCATAATGTGTTGAACGAATGCCCATAAACATTTCTTTCTAAATGTAAACATTTTCTGCTACGATAAGAAAGAATGTCCGTAATATATCTACATACCTGTATCGAGTAAATTTCAATCTGTTAGTAGTGCATTGATATACCACAATACGAACGCTTCTAAGCAGCGCGCCTGACTGGGATTTCCTTAAAAATACGCGTGGCACTCAACGTGTTAACCCCTTAACCTACGATTTATGTTTGAGAATTTTGGGGCGAAAACGTAAACAAGCTCGCGCAGCCTTCGAGCCATTCGCACAATTTGTTTAGTACGCTGACGAATAGTATCACACCATTGCAGATTATTAATTTTGTATTACTGATCTTTGTATAAATAAACTTTTTGTAGTACTTGCATCTACCACAATTATTACATCAGGTTGTAATTACTTATCACATTTTCCACAAATATTTATAACTTTAGGAGGACGCCGCCGCTAATATTTATATTTGTCCCGATCATCGTATTACGGGCATAGCCCGTAGTTATAGATTACGGAGTTAACACACACATTTTTATAAACTTACAAAACAAAACATACAACAGAACCACGCACCGATACAGTCCCACTTCAAATAAATACCAATTACTACCGTCTTACACGCAATTTTATATTACAGTTCTCTATAAACACTTCTTGCCTGGATTTGGTCATAATGCAAAAATGAGCAGGAGGAATTCCCATTTTTGCGGGAATTATTGAAACGTGTCGATTACGTCACCGAAAATGCGGAGGTCGTCTCACTTATCGGCAAAGCGGTAGGCGTCAATATTTCTCATTGAAAGACCTCGCTCCTTCGGAAAACAGTTCGTTATCGGCCGCGGACGATTTGTGTTTCGCGTTGCGTTGGCGGACGGCATGGCATTGAATCGTGCCGCGTGCTGCAACGGAGTGCCCTAATAATAGAAATACGCTGGCTTGCGGAACGATATGGTAATTGACATTGTGTGGTTACGTCGCGCGCGAGGCTCCGCGTTTATCGTCCGTGACCTCGCAGTGCGCGGAATCATTAACGCGTGAATCGAGAAAATTCGTCGTCGAAAATGCGAATGTCGATGTTCGGTGGATGCGGAACGATGGATGCAGACGCGTTCGCAAACTCTATGGTTCTTACGTGAACGAAATGTTTAACCCTTCGACTGCTATGGACGCATATATGCGTTTCTCAATCGTTTCAATTTCTTACGTATTGCTGCCACAACTATCAATGTGCGAGATGAATGCAGATAAAAATTATTTGTCAAATAATTTTCATGCATCATTTAATTTGGCGTAAATGAAAAATTACCAGCAGAACTTAGTTGTGCATTATATAATCATTCAATAGAATTCAATTTCTTACGTATTGCTGCTACAACTATCAATGTACGAGATGAATACAGATAAAAATTATGTATCAAATAATTTTCATGCATCATTTAATTTGGCGTAAATGAAAAATTATCAGGAGAATTTAGTTGTGCCTTATATAATCATTCAATAGAGTTTGCACTAGCGAAAAGTGTTTCGTCCTCAGCGAGCGGTTCGGCCGGAAGTATTCAGCAGTCAAAGGGTTAAAAACACGGTTTATTGTGCACTGTTGAAATATCTTCGGGTGTGGAGGTAGAAAGATTGCTTTGAAAAATGAGTTGTGCAATATTTATTTACGAAGGCGCTGCAGATGTTAGAATGTGGACGGTGAAGGATTGAAGAGAAATTAACGCATTGCATGCGAGTTTATTTCGCGTGTTGTGGACGTTTTCCCGTGAACTTCGCGGTAATCAATAATAAGGAAAACAAGCTTTATATTTAGAAAAGACGACTAGCACGTTCTGAAGCTATGAACACAACTCGACAAACGAAAGTTCTAAAAAGAATCAATGCAAATCGTTGCCTAGCAACACAAACACCATACTTGCAGTGCCCATCGTATTTATACGATCCCGCTCTCCAGCACAAATGTACTAAATTCAGTAGTAGTTTTCAGTAATAAATCCCCATTGAACTTTCACATTTTCATCAGTGAGAATAATTATAACTTAAAGAAACTACAGGTGCAAGACAGTTAAGAGAAGTTAATTTGTCCGAAGCACCTTGCGTACTTTCATATTTCCAGAAGGAGCGCCCTGTTTCGCGCAATCGCGCGGGTATGTCGCAGTAATCGTAAACCTGACTCCTTACGACTGCTAAATTCATTTTTCTCCACTCTGACCGCCCGGACACAAGTGACGTGGCTAGATAGACAAACTCTACAAAAGAGCTCAACGTTGAAAATATCGAAGGACTCAATGTTACTTTACTGTCGACACGTCTATATGCTCATGAAACGATGGAAGAGACAATGTTTGAACGACGGAATAATGAACCATTGAGACTCTCAACTGAGATTAAGACACGCGTTCGTAAAAATCGGCTTACGCATAAGACATGAACCGCCTAAAAATAACCCGACTTTAGGGCAGGTGAATGTGAAAGAAAAAATCAGCAGATCCTTACGACTGCTAAATTCATTTTTCTCCACTGTGACCGCCCGGACACAAGTGACGTGGCTAGATAGACAAACTCTACAAAAGAGCTCAACGTTGAAAGTATCGAAGGACTCAATGTTACTTTACTCTCAACACGTCTATATGCTCATGAAACGATGAAAGAGACAATCTTTGAACGACGGAATAATGAACCGTTGAGACTCTCAACTGAGATTAAGGGGTTATGCCTACTTGGGATCGGCGAAATGACATGATTTCCAAAATTTTCTTTTGCCATTTTAGTGAACACTAATTAAAATTCGCAAAATACTACCAAAAATTACGTATTTAGTGGTACCTGTATACATTTTTTTTTGAGAAAATATTAAAAAATGGAGGAAATATAGCTCGTATAGTAAAAATCGGATTACGCGTAAGACATGAACCGCCTAAAAATAACCCGACTTTAGGGCAGGTGAGTGTAAAAGAAAAAAATCAGCAGGTAAGAGGCACGGTCATGTAGATAGGAAAACTTATAATGCCACAGTCGAAGACCGTCGATTCTTCTCAAATCCGACTTCGCAGATATCTCGAGCAGTTTCGATATCGGAGAAATGTGCGATCGTCCGCGAAACTACGCGAGCTGAGCATTTCGGTCCGCTTTCCAATATTCAACCCCATCCTTCCTGTACGCCACGTACTGGATCCTTTCTCTGTGTCACATCATGCCACTCTTTCACCTTCTCTTCCGGCCATCGTCGAGGCTTCGTCGTTCTGAAAGGCTTACAAGCCCGCATAAACGACCGCTTAAATGCCCTGGAGAGCGTGGCTAATGGCGGTCGTCTTTATGCCTTATTAATAACACCCGTAATGACCCGCTTACGCCAGGTGTCCCGATTATTATGGACAACGGCTGAGGTGTCGCATGTGCTCGACTGGATAGAATTAATTATGAAGAATCTTGATGCCGTAGCGGAGATGAGTGAAGATCTATTACATATATATATCCGTGTGTGTAATATTTAGTAGAGAATGACATCGTGTATAAATACATGTGTGGATATAGATGTCGATATAAAATAGATTTTTACTTATCTCTGCATTTTGATAAACGAATCATAAGTATGACGATTATTGGAAAATTATATAAAATGCTAGACCCTAAAATGCTATATAAAATATATTAATGAATGTATTATAAGTATGACGATTATTTGAAAATTATATCAAACGTCAGACCAATGCATATAAAATATACTGATGACTGTATCATTAATATGACGATTATTTGAGAATTGTATTAAATGCCAACCCACGTTTAAAATATACTGTCGACTGCATTATAAGTATGACGATTATTTGAGAAATTACAGAAAACGCTGCCCTGCCTGTAAAATGCCAAAGTAACGTGTGCGTATCAAATTACGCCAAATTTCCATGCACGAGCAATTAACAACAAACGACACGATAAATACGATTCCTTTTATTGGGTCACTGTCGTTAACACAATTTCATGTAACCGTGGACGGCACGCGAAAGGATGAAAATTATCAAAGAGCCCCTGTCCATTACGAAATTACCACCGTAAGCCGTTAACCGTAAACGGCGGACGTCATTATTTTCGACGGGCCATCGTTGACTGTAATGTTGACCAAAAATGTGTCTGGCGTTTTACAAAGTCCCACTGCTCTTGCGGTTTTATGGCACGCATGGCACGGCAAGTAAAATTACTGGCCGATAAGCAATATGGGTTACAGCTTGCTGGCAATTGTTCACCTTGCGTGAGATGTCTTTACGCGTCCGGAATCGATTTACATAATGAACTCGAACGCGTCGGGGCCCCCGTAGCGATACGTACTACGAAAGGGTAAAATAACTAAACGCATTTGCACGTACGCGTACGATAAATAAGAAAGAATTTATGCGATCATCGGATTTTATGATGGAAGGAAATAGATTGTAAATGAAAGATACCATAGAATAAGGATATGGGAGAATACACTAATACGTTAACACTTTGGTTGCCATGATGGTCACCGGTGACCGGCGCAAGAATTTTACTGAAGATGCAAAATATTCGCAATCTGTAGCAATAATTACTCTATAAATGCAGTTATTGTTAGAATAGTGATGCAATATTTTGGTCTCCAATACGGCGCAAGAGATTTTACTGAAGATGCAAAATATTCGCAATCTGTAGCAATAATTACTTTATAAATGCAGTTATTGTTGGAATAGTGATCCGATATTTTGGTCTCCAATGCCTGCACATTATGTACATTTTGCATAATTCTGTCAAATGCTGTAGTATTTTATAGCATCGCCGTTCTACTAGAGCAAAATACGCATGGCAGTCAACGTGTTAATGAATATTATAGACTTGTGTAGTGGAAACCCCACAAATGAAAATAAATAAATATTACCGGCCCCTGTAGTGTGGTCTCGATCCACATCGAACTGAGGTATCAACTTTTTACGTTTTAACCACCAAATGCGGGTTATTTCAAATAAAAAAATTTGAAATATATAATACAAAAAAAAAAAGACGAGAACTAAAGGTTAAATTTTTCGACACAACCACAAAAATACCAAATTGCAGTACTCCAAATAAAGCATCCCAACCTCAGGCTGCTCGATTCCATACGCGGCTCGCGCTCATTCTCCGAGAACGTACTGATCTAAATTAATCGACTGCGTATCGTGCAATTTCCCGCCAGCGTAATGGCGCGCCGAAGGAAATGAGCGAATTCGCCGGCCGTCTACAGGTGTCGACGCGAATAAAATTACCGATCCGCCGGACGAACTCCCAATCAGCGTCCGCCCGACACGTACAAAACGCAGCCCGGGCTCGGAGAAAAAGAAGCTCCGCGCTCGGCAATTACATTAAATCAACCGTGTCGTTAATTGCGCATCGGCGCGAGATTACTTCTAATGCGCCAACCCTCCGCTCTCCACCCTCCACTTTCTGCCCCGCGGCAATCATAACGCGATGATCGAGCGAAACACGTTCGTCAAATTCGCCCTTCCGGCCGTTCTTTTGCGCGGGGCAGCGATCGCAGGAATAACGTGGAGTGGTGTTTCCGTTCGTTGAGGGGCGACGAAAAAAAATGAGGGGCGCGATGAAAAATTCAGGGCGATCGGCGTCGGTGCAGCGATCGAACGAATTTTTGGCGTTGTCGGAGCAGTGGATCGCGGTTGTTTGCGTATCGGGATCCTACGGGTCAGACGCGGTGTTGCTCTGGATGAGGACGAATGCGGTGGTTGAAAGTGGAGAAACGTGGGGATGTGCGAAGGTTTTTTGTATTTACAGCCGTTGGTTAATGTATGGTTTTGAAAGTTGCGCTGAGAACAGTGTGGATTGGTCGGTGTAGATAAAAGTTACGTCGTCGTCTTAATGTAGAATGCCGTTTTCAATTTTTGCTGCATTTTGACGGAGATGTTTTGATGTGTTCATGTTTTATTTAGCGATCTTTGGATATAGTGCTGAAACTATTGCGTATTTCAGGGTGGGATTTGCATTTTTCTGCGTCTGTTAGCTCGTGTTTTCAGTGTTCAAAGAAACAAGTGGACCTTAAAACTTTGATTTATTAATCGCGTTTCGTAAGTGATTTTTTCACGATTTTTCTGCACATTATTGGCTATATTTCCGGAACTATTGCGAATTTCGGGGTGCGCCTTGCATTTTTCCGAGTTATTTTGAGCCCTCTTTGATATACTAAAAGGACAAAGAAATCGGTGATCCATCATTTTTTGGCAAAAATGGCAAGGGGTATACCTTAAGATTTTCTCGATTCCATCATGGCCCCGTTACGAACAAACTAGCGGTCGAAACCTATAACTAATATAGGTTTTCTTAAAGCTCTTTGAACGCACTTTCACGTTGGACTAATCGCGATCAGCAATTTTGAAAAAAATTTTTTTGCGCTTTCTTAAAATCGTCATATCTCGGAAACTATTAAGAGCTCAGCGCGCGGAAAGTGGTCTATCTTCAGGGCAAAATACCCTCTATCGAACGGTATCGGTCCGAAACAAAAAAAAAAATTTGACATTTTTCGCGAATTTTCGCGTATTTTCGGCCTATTTGTCGTCATTTTTCCGTATATTTTTCTCATAACTCGGGAACTAGTACGAAATTGGGGGTTTGGTTTGCATTTATCAGTCCGAAACAAAAAAAAAATTGATAATTTTCACCTATTTTTAGCCAAATGTCGAAAATATGAAGGTCCCTTTTCGATAATTCAGGCCATGTTTCAGTGTCTCAGAGAACTCGGCAACATATACATTTATCCTGCACCACGGTTATGTATGACCACAAACGATATACAGATGTTTGGAACGTGCATTCGATTTTAGGCGAAGTTAGTACCTTCATCTCCCTTAAACATCTTAAAGCATCTCGGCTACTATTGAAACCACGTGGGTGGACTCCATCAGTGTACAACATACGTGGGAAGGTGGCGTGGCATTGTAGTGGGAGTGGACTTTGTGTGTGGTCGACAGGGACACAGTACGACATGTCCCGTTGTTGAAATTGGTCGGGGAATTAAACGGGCTGGTCGTCCACGCCATTACGCGCATTCACGCGTAAAGTCAGTTTACGGCCGCTCGTTGGTTGTAAAAACAAAACGCGTATGAAAGAGAGAAGGCACACGCCGAAAGGAAAGAACGCCGTCTGCCGGAGAAAGTGATACAATCATCGCGCCGCTCTCGCTTTCAGCGCAAAATAATAGTAAATAAAAAAAAAGTATAAACCTGAACACCGACAACCGGAATACTCGATCTGTGAAATCAACGGCAACGCGTTGTTTCGACGAGAGAGAAAAAAACGAATTGCTCGCAGTCATTTTGTCAAACGCCTGCACAAAATGTCGTTGGTATCAGAAATATGTGACGATGTGTCGATAAAAATTTATGGAACCCGTCGATTTGACGGGAGAAATGACTGAAACTGTTACTTTTATTATGCGACAACTTTTGATGCATTTTATTCCACTTTTATATTGAGCACCTGTATCGTTATACAATCAGGCAACAGCCGCATTTACAAATCGACCGTCGACAAAAGTTAACACTAGATATAAAGTGGCTGCTATTCAATTGCCGACAAATATGCCTGGCTAATGTTTACTATTCTCTCTCAGCATTCGATGATAAAGGACTGCCGGAGAAAAGATCGGGGGCGGGAGAAGAAAGAGGCGAGGTGCAATTAATGATGATATGTTCAGCTAATGACAGTCTGCGCGCGCGAAAAAAAGGTCTCTGTGAAAAGGAGCGAAATGGCGATGAGGGTCGGCCAGAAAAGTGGGTGGACGGAATTCAGCAGAGACGGCCCTTATCGTCAGCTTTAAGGGAATATTTACCTTGTCCCGGTTCAAAAAATCAATTGCTTTCTATTTGCTAATTGGAGTCTTTGTAGAATGGCGCATGCGAATAGATCAAATTATGAGGCAGGATGCCGAACTTTAAGGGAGAGAGAAATTTACATGCGCCATAAGCGATTCAGTACTTCAACATTGATTATTACTATCTAACCACGAACGTAGTAAAATATGACGTTAATTTTTTACCTTCGCGGTATTGCAGTCAAAAATCATTTTCTTATTTCAAATGGTGCTGACGACAGCCATATTCGTAAATGCAGAAAATTATCGATCTATTAACGTGGACTTTAACTGGTTCAATATTTAAAAATGGATTGCTGCTACAAAATCACGAAGATAATAAAATATGACGTTGACGTTTTACCTTTAAGATGTTTTAGTCAATCATAACGTTTCTTACTTCAAATACTACAGTTTTGGAGTTCTATTCCAATCCATATTTTACATAATTTCAAGGCATCAACTCACAGTTTAACGTCATTTTAACACTAAACGTACCGGTGCTTTACGTCTACCTATTCTTACCATGAGGGGTCATTTGATCCTTTATGACATAAACGTTGATTTTCAGAAAGAAATTCCTAATTTATTAAACCGAGAAATTGAATAATCAAATGACATAAGAATATCAAATAAACGTTGATTTTCAGAAAGAAATTCCTAATTTATTAAACCGAGAAATTGAATAATCAAATGACATAAGAATTTACAGAAAGTCAAATGAGGGAAAGAAACAACAATGAATATACGACTCTAAAGTAAATTTTGAAAGGGGTCATTCGACTCCGCTTGGTAGGTTTAGTGTTAAATCATATTTTACTTTCGACGCGTTTAAGCCGACCCTAATTTTTCCTACCCCACATGCTACACTCTTACAAACCTTCCACTGAAAACGCAAATTCATTCCAAGTCACCGCTCCCTTCAAGCCTCAAAAATAATTCTTCAAACGTTAACAGCCGTATTGACAAAACCAAAAACCCGTCGACTTCCCCGCTACACGTCACTCGTGAACCGTTTCCCTTCAGCACCTGCCCAATAAAAACGTCCGCGCGCCAAAAATGTCCCAATCTCGTTCGGAACTTCAGTCGATCTCGGTGCGGGCGCAAACGTAAACACCCTTAATTTCGGCAATACAAGCGGAGCTTCCGCATGCGCCAGCTGTCCCGCAATCAAACGTCGCCCACGCTCGCGCATCGAACGATTCCAGAGACTTCCGACGAATCCGAGGAACGAGCGAATCGTCACGGACGAAAAAAAGTTGCTTCAAAGCGGACGCCCGGCGAGCGTGACGCGTTTGTCGGTAACGTTCGTGAGTAACGGGGCATGTCGCGGTGAATAAAATTCCGCGATCATCGCGTCCCGGCCGTCTCTCGCCCGACGCTATTACGTGCCCGCTGAACATTCATTTTTCGACGACGCCTTATGAGAGTATTCATTACCCGGCGTAATTACAATCATTCCCGCGCTGATGATGGGGAAACATTTTTACGGCCGACTGAAATTAAAATGCGCCGCGTACGTGTGCCGCGTATACGGGGTGTCCGGTTTGTTGGGAGGCAAAGGCTTGCGACGAGGAGTTATTGTCAATTTAATTGGATAATGAAGGAATGTTTAGATGTCGGCTGGTTCGAAATATTGACTTTAGAATTTTGTGGCTGAAGTTCTCGACGTGTTTCGGGACCGCGTTGTGTATGCGTGTGCTGTGGAATCTTTGATTTGTACAGTTTAAAGCAGGACTATTGTGTAAATATGTGCAATGTGAGATGTTTGCTTTGATCAATGTAAAGTACAAGTATTGTGCAAATATGCATATGTGTTACAAGATTTTTCCATAGTAGTGTGTACAAATTTTTCGCCTTACGGATAGTAATTGTGTTTATTGCTTCTTCATTCTGGCACTATATACATTACTTTCACCAATTTTAAAAATGACATGTTTGGTGTCATTTCAATTTTCCTTTATACTGCTTACGTATTGTGAGGAAATGCGAAAGTGCGGAAGTACGGAAGTAAAACAGTTACAGTGTTTCTGTCTACTGTCCTTATACATTCCTTCATTATCCAATTAAAATGCCAACTGTCAGGAAGATAGTAGACGAGACCACAAAAGTTTGTATGGGCGTGAGTGCAGTTGATTTTTTTGAGTTTCGGAAAATGAGTGACGACGATGTGACGTGTATGGCCGTTCCTAAATTTGTAGTAACAAAATACATATTTGCGGTTATATATCTCAGCGCATTGGACGAAGATGCTCGAAGAAAATACAAGCTTAATCACCGGTACGTATTTCCTGAATTTTCACTTCTGACGTACGCGAGAGAAATTACTGCAAAACGGAGATTCAACATATACGCAGGAAAGTAAATTCAACTTATGCACAAACTTATATAACTTACTCTTCATTCCCGTTCTAAATAGACCCCCCAGATACTAAGACGCAATTAAGAAGCACTCTGTACAGAGTCGAGAGCAAAATTGAAAGGTTCGACAAAATTAATCACCGATACGTATTTCCTGAATCTTTACTTCCGATGGCATTAAACATTACATACGCAGAAGAAAGTGTCGACAACCTAAAATTCAGCACCGTACCCCCAACGACTGAAATAAAATTCGTACACACGCTTACATAACTCAGTCTTCAACCCTGTTTTAAATAATGCCCCCGAGTATTAATTTGCAATGAAGAAGCGCTCAATACAGCGTCAAAACAAAATTGAAGGCCTTGACAAAATTAATGACGATACGCGTTTCTTGCATTTTTACTTCCGATGACACTAAACATTCTATACGCAGAAGAAAGCGCTGACAACGTGAAATTCAGTACCGTACCCCCAACGACTGAAATAAAATTCGTACACACGCCTACATAACTCATTCTTCAACCCCGTTTTAAATAATGCCCTCGGGTATTAACTTGCAATGAAGAAGCACTCTGCTCCATGCAGCGCGGAATCGAAGAGTTCGACAAACGGTGCCGGCGAGAGCGCGGCAAAAAAAGCGGAAGCGTTAAGCGAAGGAATTACACGGCGTCCCGCAGAAACTGCGCGCAGTGACGATAACTTAAATTAGACGGACGGCAGGCAGGCGGTTAAGAAAATTGCTCGGACCCCGGCGCGCACGAGACTCTCTCTGCGGTGAGTTTAGTTAAGCCCGGCCGGCTGTTTTCCTTCGCCGCGCAATTTTTCTCCCATCATTCCCGCCGCTTCTCCGCTCTTCAGGGCCGGCGGTTGCGTCGATATCGCGCGGATGGAAACTTCGGAGAAAGGCGATTCCGCGGTCCGGCGAGCGAACGAGAACGAGGTCGCGATTTATGCAAATTGCGGCGATTTGTCGGAAAAATATATACGACTGGCACCGCGAGGCGAGCGAGCGAAACTGCGTGCGGATCATTCGGACGGTATCTAATTGCAGTCGTTACGCTGGCTAACCGCTACTTGATACGAACGGCTTAGAAAAATGAATGTGATGTGCAACGACGGTACCGTAACACACGGCGAATACCGTAATCTGGCTTAGGTTCAGGCGTGCAGCTGATCACAATGCGAAATCTACGGCTGCGGAGACTACGGCTTTCACCTCATCGTTTCCGAACAATTAGACGTTTTAACCAATACGTTTCGTTAAATTAGCATTATATTTGTTAATTCAAAAAATGAGGATTCGATGGTGAGTCAATTAGATGTGTGAAGAACAAAAATAAAAGTCTTACGGTGCGACTGCATATAATGTTAGGTCTACGGAATGTGGAGGCCGTTTTTGAATTGGGAGTATATAATACGTACGGCTTTCACCTCTTCATTTCCAAACAGTTAAACATTTTAATCGATGGTGTGGTAATTGGAGAATGCTTGGGCCGTTTCTGAACTAAGAGCAAATAATACTTAATACTACTTCGTAAAATACAACTGTGACGTCTTCAAGAGCGCTGGCATGTCTGTGTACGTTCGTTCCCTTAAATTATAATTCTTTTTATTGACAAATCAAAATGGGAATTCAATGATGAATTAATTACAGAATTCCTCAATATTTGTCTCTATTATACAGCTGAAAATATGGAAATGTCGATACACAAAATTGTGCTTGAAGAGTTTAAACATTCTGCCGTTGAATTTGATATTTTCAGGTTTGAGCTTTCAACGTTTCGCTGTTTCTGGTCCGAGTAACCTGTGAATGTTTACGTATTGACAGAAAAATGCAATCGTGTTTTCCTTGCGGATCTATACAACATATGTCCAAAACAATTTGTAAAAATTGATATGAATTGATTGTGCAGAAGTGGATATTATGTACACCACGTTGACTGCAGGTTTTTAACAAAACTTGACAAAATGCAACTCCGTAGACGTATTCGGTCCTTTGTTGCTTTTCATAGCTGAAAATAATAACGTGTCATATCGAAATAATCAAGGACACCGGCTCTGTTTAATATCTGACTCATTCTCCACAAGTTGTAAAGTCTGAACACGCATAAACCGATGAAAAATAAAAATTCGCGATACTGGTAAATCTCGTACTCAAAATTATGAAGCGCTCATTATTATCATACTTAAAATTCCCAAACCCTCCTAATTCCCACAGTCAAAATTTGCAATCACTCACAATTCTCACACTCGAAACTCTCGGAATCCGTAATTGTCATACTCAAAATTCCCATCTCAAAATACCCATCACCTCTAATTCCCACCCTGAAAATTTGCAATCACTCATAATTCTGACACTCGAAACTCTCGGTATCCGTAACTGTCATACTCAAAATTCCCATCACCTCAAATTTCCAGATTCAAAATTCGCGGCACCCATAATTCCCATATTGAAAATTCACAAATACCCATAATACTTACGCTCAAAATTTGCAAACACTCGTAATTCCCACCCTAAAAATTTGCAATCACTCACAATTCTCACACTCGAAACTTCCGGAATCCGTAATTGTCATATTCAAAATTCCCATTGTCAAAATTCGCGGCACCCACAACTCTCATAGTCAGGCCGCGTAAAATTGCGCGACAAGCGTAGAAACAGGGGTGGCCCCCCTGTTCCTCGGCACGTACGAAGTATGCATTTAATACCTGGATAATAATAGGGATGACCGGCGTGCGAGGGATGCACGAGCGGATGTGGTGCCCGGAAGTCCATGCTGGCTGCCTCGGCTCTTTTTGCTTTCAGGGTCGGGCCGTGTTACGCACACGGTGCGAAGCTACGACGCGTAGTCTCTGGCACGAGGCCGACGACTTTCCTTCCTGAGCTCGGCTGTCGGCACGAGGGGCATCTTTCTCCAAGTCAGACCCTTCTAAGCCGCGCGATCGTCGAACGAGAAGTGACACAATGGCAAACACACTGCTCGGCACGGACTAAATCGACGCACTAGGCTCGGGCGAGTTCGCGGAATGCACAGATTGTTTACGGGTCACTGGCAGTTTTCGGAAGAAGCGAAGGCTCGCTGTCAACAGTGCGGCGGCTTGAGGCACACGGTAATTGTTCCCTGAAAATGTTTACTTTTGACACGCCGTTGACCGGCTGCAGGGTGGCGCGCGTGCGCTTGAGCTTTTTCACTTTCTGAGACGCGGGGCAGTGTGGTACGGTGTGGAAGCTATGTTCGGCGTGTTTCGACGGACCGGCATTGTTGTGGAAAAAATTGTCTGCTGGGTATGAGGTATTTAGCGCGATGCTGGGGTCGCGAGAATCGCAACCGTGACGGTGAAGAGTTTTGTAACGAATTGCAGGAGGTTGCTTTATCTGATTGTCGGAGTGATTTTGAAATATCGTAGACTTGAAAAGTGACAGTTTGTCGGACGATGGTTACCAATATGACATTAGACCACCACTACACGTAGGTAACTGGTATAGAGTTTATCACACCAAAATATGCTATTCAAAGTTATATAAAAGACATATCCAAAGTTTCATTCCAATTCACTATGTGTAAGTCAAATTAATTGAAGTTTATTTAGACTCTTTCACTTCCACATTCGATTACGACACAATTACCGGTGACGTGAGACAGATTTCGCGTAAAATCGCCGGTCAACAACGTGTTAAAGAGGTAACTTCGAGTATGTGTGGGACAGGAATGTGCAAGGGGTAAAGATCAGTGTCCTCGACTCTGCTGGAGCAAAATTCGTCCACGAACCTTCGCGCAGCCCTTGCCGAACGAACGGAAAATCAATCACCGACGCGCATTAACCACTTAGCTACGGCTGGACCATCCGCGGATTATCATCTCTGGGCGGCAATGTTTGACGCGCGATTTACGGAAACCGTAAATTTGAATGATTTCGGATTTCACGAGTAAAATGACATAATTGCGCTTATTAGTTCCAAGCAACGTTCGCTGACTTATTTTGAAATGCTGTATGCGGTACTCCTGTTTAGTAATTTACGAATTAATCCCTAATTGCAAATAAAGTAACACGACGATTTGCGGCTGGTAGTGCTTTTCACAGTGCAATTATATTAAATGGAATTTTAGATGATGAATGAATTTACATGGTTGTCGACCATAAACTAATCCAATGTCGTGGTATAGTTTTTTCTTTGCTTTTAGAGTTCTTTCGTGCAAGGCAATGCTGGTAGAATGCACTAAAAATATTTGAAAGAATTTTTTCATATAACGCGCATCATATAATAAGACGAATTTCACTGTCTATTCTGGTCGAGCATGAGTAACTTCTAACGTATTAACTCTGACAGCCGAGAGCAAGTTCACTGATGATCGATCGAATGTCTGGATTTTAATGTTGACTTGGCCGCACGTACCGAAAAAATGAGCTCCCTAATATCACTGGCGCCTATCGTGCTTATTCAAAGTAATTGCCAAAAATGTAAAGCATCACTATCGCACTGCAGGACACTACTTCGAAAAACTTTCGGAAAATATGTAAAACGATATTTTTTTTAATTCATTGCGAAATCCACTATCGATATATTAGTACCACGTATACGGCGTGGCAATTTTTTCGACTGTCTTTTCTTCAAATTGCACATATCGCGTCTCGATCAGTCATTTATACGCGCGTCGTTACTGCAACAATCACTTTTTTTTATTAAAACTGTAGTTTATTATGCGTGGACGGTGAATATGCACCACACATATGCTTATTTAAGTGTCTGCGATTTGCATATTTTATCTCTAAAATGACATAATTTCCACTCGTTATGCTCCGAAACCACGTTGCAGTGCGAAGTTTTGTAGTTGCAAAACTGCGTTGCAGCTGCAAAACGGCGTGGCAGTTTTTTTTTTATTAAAACTGTCGTTTATTATCTAGTCCATTGTGTTCCTAAAGTGAAACCGAACGATGAATATACACCACACATATGCTTATTTAAGTGTCAGCGATTTGCATATTTTATCTCTAAAATGACATAATTTCCACTCGTTATACTTCGAAACCGCGTTGCAGTGCGAAAGTGCGGCACACCCGTTTCGCCGGGAACAGCAAACCTTCGACCACGCGTCAAAGTGATTCCTCAAACCGAAATTTATCCGTCCGTCTGGCGCGTCTCACTGTCTACCCCTTCCCCGCCAACTACGTCTGCACTATCATCACCACAAAGCTCGCGAGACACTCGCGCCGCGTAATCGCACAACTGCATCGAACACGAGCGCAAATCGGTCCCGGCACCGTCAACGTGTTAATCGCACCCACCATCCGGCGTCGCGCGCCGCACAGTAGCTCCGAAGTGAAAAACGTCAGTCTCCCACCCGCTGATCGTCCAACCGTGACACCCGTTCGACGACTCCCAACGACCTTCCTTTCTTGACGGCGCGGACACGTCACGCTCGGAGATCAAACGCGCGTCCGCGCTGTTACACGACTCGGCTTTTGCACGAGTAATTACGGCACCGTCCGCCGCCGCAACACACGCAAAACACACGCAGATGCGTACGCCGACTCACTGTCCGCGAACGACACTACCGACGTCCGACGGGGATCATCACTCATCGCGCGTACTCGTAACCACAATCCCTCTGCCTGGCTCCCGCCCGCGGTCTCCGAGTCGCCATCCTCGTTGACGGTGTGTGATTTACCGCCGCGGACGCCGTTCGTCACGGCCCCGCGTGTGTTGGTGCACGCGAGTAATAACGCGAGAAAGCACTTGTCCGCAGAGTCGAGTGCGCGTCGCAGCCAGAAAGGTCGAGGTGAGTCGGGGGCAGGAGGGGTGCAAGTATCTCGACGACGGCCGGTGTCGTTCACACCGGACTCCGCTGTGACACGCTGACACTGCCAGTCGGGCTGGTGGAGGGAATCAACCGGAGGATTCAGGGTGTGAGTGGGCTGGGGATTGTTTATAGCGTGGAACGGAGCTGGAGGATTCTTGTGGGAAAGGGGGCTGGAAGCTTATTCGCGGTGAGTGGAGGATTGTTTGTAATGTGGAAGAAGGCTGGAGGCTTGGGTTATGTGCACGCTGACCGGAGGACTGTGCATCGTGTGGAAGTCGAGCAGACTAATCTGCGTGGTGTGCAAGCCGCCTAGCGGAGCGTATGTTGTGCAAGCCTACTCTAGGAGTGTGTCCGTGTATGCACGGTCGCCGCGCACTAATCACCACTTAATTGGCCGAGACCGACGCGGCAGGTCGTGCCATTACGGCTAATTGACTGAATGCCTCGGCGCTGCCAGACGGGTCGCGCGCACACGGTATCTGCACTCGGTATCTGCACACGGTATCTGCGCACGTACGCTCGCACTTTTCGTCGGAAACTACATACGCGGCGTGCACCGCGCGACACGGAACGACGCCTTGGAATATAGCCGATCGCGACGACGGTCCAGGCTCCGGCAGAATTACGCGCCTGCGCTCGCGTCCAGAAGCCGACGCGGCTGCAATGCCGAGACGCCAGAACCTACGCTCTTTATCTCTCTTCACGTGTTGGCGGGCGTAACGGGCGTCCCGACGCGACACCGTCGGCGGCTGCTAGTCGACTGGTGAGCAGAGCCGAGTCCCGCGTTCGACGCGCTTCGTACGTCTTCGTGCCCTTCGTCCCCCACTTTCGTCTCCCACTTTCGTCCCCCACCCGGGACGGGCGCCGAATAGTCGTCCTGCGGGACGACCCCTACCACCGCAGACCGCGTACCGTAAGCGACAGGGACAGAAGGGAGGGACGCGGCAGGCACGGCTGACGAAGTGTAGGAGGCGCACAGCGTGCGGCGAGAGAAGTCGTATCGTGATATCGTTTATCTTCGAGGATCGTGCCGCGGGACGCAGCGACAGGTCCCGCGCGCCAAAGTGCTCCGGACGACGTCTGCGCAAGCGAACACCGGAGATGCAGCTGCTGTTTATGGTATCGGCCAAGTGCGGATGGCCTCAATGGGTTAACGTGGGAGCCATTGTCAAGTGCGTGCCAATGGGACGGGTGGCTGCTGCAAGGGGGTGAGAACGCGCAATCATGCGTTGGGGGAGAGTAGAAACCAGAAATGTCATTTTTGAAATTAGGCAAAGTGCGGCGTGAGGTGGTGAGGAGGGGTTGAGAAAGTTGCGCGAGGGTTGTAAGAAAACGTCTGCGAGAAGATAGAAAATGGATTGGCAGTTGAGCTACTGTAGAATAAGATAGCGTGGAGTTACACGTTTATAAATGTCATTAGCAAGAGTGAAGCCGTGTGGACCCGAAACGTGGCGAGTTGACAAATAAATTTTCTACGTTGCAGCTATAGAAAGTGTGTTGTTTTAAATCATTTAAAAGGGTTGAAGTAGACATACAAAAATTGGGCATCGAATTTCATGCTGATTTCGACATGACCTGCGGCTGCTGGATTTCAAGCGGCGTTTGCATTCATTTTCCGAAAAGGTATTGAAATAAACAAATCGATAGCAACGCGAGTAATTTTTCGATGTGGATAAAATTAACTTACAGAATACGGAGAAAATACTACAGAATAAGAATACAACATAATCAGCATACACTAGCACATTAATAAATATTATGGACTCCTGTAATGAAAACCCGCCCGATCCCATTCAATGTCAATTTGACAAATAAACTTCCTATATTTCAACCGTAAAAAGACGCATTACTTCAAATAGCACCATTAGGATCCACTCTCAAAGAATGTACACCAGTGTCCCCGAAATGTGTCGGTTTAATAATGAAATTCCAAAGTTGACCATTCTCAACCCCAAAGAAGCCTTCATACACCCCTTTATTATCAAAGCAAAATAATACGCAATGCGTGGGAAATAATGTTGAGCGAATCGCCGGCCTTCCAGCAGACCTAAACTGTTGACCGGTTGACTGAAAGTCGCATGGCGTGTCGTCGGTTGTAGCGGATGATACGGTTTGTCGGTGATATCACGCGTCGCTTTGAACGGCACCGCAAATGGTGTCGCATGCTGGGCGCTTTTCAACGTCGGTCGCTGTTGGAAAGTAGAATGACGCGGCCATAGTTCGGACGTGTCACAAGGTTCGGCCGACCGAATATCCAGTGATTCGGACGGCATGCAAAACATCGGGCCGGGCAAAAAGTGAGACCGGTAGCCAACAATTGCATTTCGTACGCGCATGGCTCGTCAACGCTGCGCACGCGTGCGTCTGACAAATAGTGGGTGTACGCACATTTTTCCGCGCTACTTCGTAAACATCGCACAAAAGGCACCGCAGGCTGCGCTCGTTATGACAAAACCGGAAAGTAAATGACGACCCACGTCCACTCGGTGCGCCAATGTTCCACATTTACGAAACCTGCTTCGCCAGGAGTTGGCACGCTTCGATCGCGCGCGTCGCACTTACGTGGGAAAGCCTGGCGCAGATATGTAAAGAAGCATCGATCGTCGTGTCTCTCAGACGGAAATAAATAAATGATACGTCGTTCGGTGTCAGTGACCGTCGTGTCTTTGCATCACTTCCCGTAAATTAGTGTCACGCGACTTCTCTATCGCACGCAGCCAATCGGACGCTTTATTACCGTATGCGCTACCGGTGCGGAAAATCGACTCTGCCCAGTTTGCCCGCACGTCACCTCCGTAAGAGCCATTAAGGGTCTTCAATCCCTTCCCGCCGATCCCTATCCACACATCGCCACTGAGCCTCGGGAAATAAGAATCCGCACCCAACTCAAATTTCCATAGCGCAAACATTACCGCCCACGTCGGCATTGTCATTGGCCGGTCATTGTCAGAACCCTGCACAAAAAGCGCGTGGCCGAAAACACACGACAAAGGAACCTCGGGGAGCAGCCGCTGGAAGGCAGAAGAAAAAAAATCGGCTTCTTTGGGACGCCAGATCGCTCTACGATTCGTCCTCGGCCTCTTATGTAAGCATTCGCCTGGGGGTATGACGGGCGCCCATGAAAGCGGGATATTGGTTGGCGAGTTAGTTATGCTCAACTGAGACAGTTGACTATGACGGACAAAGACAGCTGGCATTGCCCAACAGAGGCAGTTGGCTATTTCCAACAAAATGGTTGACTATCTCTGATAAAGATAGTTGGCTATCTCCAATCGGATAGTTAGCTACGTCTAACAGAGCCAGTTGCCCACATCCAACAAAGACATTTGCCACTACCCAACACAGACAGCTGGTATGCCCAATAAAGACAGTTAGCTGCAACCAACAGCCATTTGGCTATGTCCAACAGAGACAGATAATATGCCTAACACGAGCAGACACCACAGAAGTTGTGCAGGGCAAGAGGAAGTCGTCTCTTTCCCTCCCGTTGAAACCATCTGGCGTTGAAGCGGCACGCGCTCTACAGACAGGCTTCCCACTCCGTTTATTTTCTATGAACACCCTAGGGTCGTTCAGACCTTCCCTTCCACCGGATTCATTCCTCACGTTATCCTCCTCTCTCCTCTCCCCTTCTCCCCGTTCTTTCAGTCCGCCCCGCGTAGTACTGAAATTCAAGCACTCCGTCGGATCTAGTTCTACCACTACCGCTTCCCGTCCGTGCAGTAGCGTACGCCGAAACCGAAACCAGAGGGGAATCGGACGGACGGAACGACATAAACGCGGAACGCAGCGACGGAAGCTTGGCCTGGATAGCGACGATCGCGAAATCGGCGGTTTCCGCTCACTGAAATTTAACCACTGGCATTAGCGGAGAGATTCTCGGAACACCCTCTCGGACACGCTTCTACTGCGAAGGCTGCGGAGGCTGGCAGCAGTCAAGACGGCCAGAGACCGATGGGCGATTCACGGTGTATTCGTGAGAATCTTTTGCCTTGTGTTTCTGATCTACTGAGCGCAAACCACCGGTGAAGGTGCGTGTCGATTTGAAGCGGTTGTTTACATTTGCCAATGAGCAGACGGTGAAAAATAAGGAATTGGTGAAGCGGAGTTGGAATTCCTTTGCACTTGGACTGATTAGAATCTCCAAGTGCAAGAATGGAAACTGGAAACGGATATCGCAAGGCAAATATTAAGATGTGAATTGTGTGCGTGTTCATTTGAAGCGGTTGTTTAGATTTGCCAATGAGCAGACGGTGAAAAATAAGAAATTGGTGAAGCGGAGTTGGAATTCCTTTGCACTTGAACTGATTAGAATCTCTAAGTGCAAGAATGGAAACTGAAAACGGATATCGCAAGGCAAATATTAAGATGTGAATTGTGTGCGTGTTGATTTGAAGTGGTTGTTTAGATTTGCCAATGAGCACACGGTGAAAAATAAGGAATTGGTGAAGCGGGGTTGGAATTCCTTTGCACTTTGACTGATTAGAATCTCCAAGTGCAAGAATGGAAACTGGAAACAGATATCGCAAGGCAAATATTAAGATGTGAATTGTGTGTGTGTGGCCTTTGGACGGTGAAGATTAAATTCTTTGCAAGGGGTTCTTCGGAACTTCGACGGCTCGGCCTTCAGTTTTATGTCTTCCACACGGAACTATGTCATAATTAGATTGGAGTGAGATGAAGATTTTTAAAAATTTAGTTGCGTTATATAGGTCGGAGCGTCGAAATCTATAAAATATTTGACTGGGCCGAATCGAAGCGAATTACAACTTGAAGATACAAATATTTGCTGCGGGCAAAAACGATAACGTTGCGGTATTCTGTGCGCACAGCATAAACCGAGCAAGGAGACTTATATCTCAACCGCAAAAGAACAAAACTTCCTACGCTATCGCAACTTACAATTTTATACGCTAAACTTTGTGTAATACATTGTATAAAAGACATGACCCCTTTCTTTCTTTTTTTTAAAGATGCTTCATTCTGCTCGAAGCATATCTACAAATACAGAGCGTATCTCCGCATGCTTAACTTTACTCTATAACGCGGTTCGGACAGAAGCTGTTTCCTCTATTCCTACTCCTTTGAACCAATTTTGAAACTCAAGCCAAGCGCGGAATTTTGTCGCATCTCACGCTATCGCGTTCGAAGTCAACAGTGAAAACAACCTCGACTCCTGTTCGCCCGGTTCGCGAACAGGCTGAAATTCGGATATTTTTTCCATTTGCCTTTCACGAAAGTATAATCGCTGCCGGTCGATATCCGCTTACGTGCGAAATGGCGTAAGCGCCAGGGGGCTCCTATCGAAGACACGATCGCCACGAATAACGGAATATGCGCATAATCCGCATGCCGTTTGCACGTTCCGGCATGATCGGATTTGTGGGTCCGCACAGCTTCCGTTTTAACGAACCGCCGAGAGTGGGGACTTTGAAACTTCCCAACCGGTGTGTATCGATTACGGGTGTCGTGACTGAAGAAAGGTGCTCCTGACACTTAATGCGACTTTTCTGCCTGTTTGACGGAGGGTTCTATGCTTTCCTTTCGATTAGATGTTCGACGCACCGCTGGGGGTTCTGGAAACTTCTCCGATCTCGCGAACGTGAAGTT
Organism: Cryptocheilus praepositus; assembly: GCA_033815515.1. Taxonomy (NCBI): domain Eukaryota; kingdom Metazoa; phylum Arthropoda; class Insecta; order Hymenoptera; family Pompilidae; genus Cryptocheilus; species Cryptocheilus praepositus. The sequence goes on from JAWWQZ010000227.1 coordinate 4,157,391, forward strand.
GTAAAACACGGTGTGTCACGTTAATACGTTAGACGCGGAGATGATTTTGTTTGACTATCCGTTTTACACGCGGTAAATATGGAAAATGCATCTGTGTGCGAAGAGGAAACGAGCAGAAAAGCTCTGCATCGTTTCAAACGTTTCAATACGATCTTTATTTATAAAGTGTAAACATATTTTTTAATGTTATACGGCTGGCAAAGTTTCGTCTCTTTAAGTTAACATTATCGCGCAAACGGAAAGCTTAATGTTGTCCCCAGGGTCGGGTTATACGTTACACGTAATTACGTAAACTTCATTTCTCGCGTTTGCGGCAAGAGTTGTTTGGTTGAGGACGAGCACGTTTTAAGACTGAGTGTGGTTTGAAATGTTAATTTGAAGTGACTCGGCTTTTTATGGTTGAAATGTGGAGTCTATAACAGTTATAATTAGTATACGCCGATCGTATTGTAACAAATAAAGTGGACATTTCATCCATAAAAAGGGGTATAATTTCAAATACTTGCTGTAGAAACAGTAAAGAAATTGAAATGCTAAATGCTAAATGCTGCAGTCAAAAAAAGCTGTAGAAACAGTAAAGAAATTGAAATGCTAATTCCCTGCACAGAATACAACTTGATATGTTTCTCGTAACATATCCTAGTAAACTCCCATATTACAAAGTTGCGCCCTGCATGGAATCGTCATAAGAAATTACGAAACAGAAAAAACCGACTGCTCGACTATAATAGGCTATAATAGAGAAACCCCGCATTCTATGACGCATCATACTAGAATTGCGTTACTCCAAAAAACCCGCCGGAATATCTTCGGCGCGTTACAGGAATCCGGTACGTGCAATCTCGTGCAAAATGAGACTGCTGCATTCGACACCCCTTTGTTGCTTCCCTGCGCATCCTGGGTTTACGGAGTGAAGCGCGTGACCGCAGAATGTAGAACCGAAAACTGATTAGAGACCCGCCGTGGCTCGCTCATCGGTAACCGCGGTCAACGTAAATCTCGGTGCAACGTACGTAAAGCTCATTATACGCCGGGCGAAGCCTCGCACTCGATTACTTTACCTCCGAGCCGTGCAGTTCGGTCGAAAGTCGACCGCTTATTCACCCGCCACACTTAAGGGTTATGCCTACTTGGGTTGGTGAAAAAAATCGATTTTGTTTATTGCATTTTCTTAATGTACATCATTTTAAGAATATTTCCTCAAAAGTACATAAGAATCGGAGCACACGTTAAAAAATTATAAGCGTTTATCTGGAGCGTTACTATGTATGATTAGTAAAGAGCTTGAAACTTTAAACGCGATTATCTCGAAACTGTGTTTTTTAAAACATACGGTTGCGGTGACCACGATTTCTCAAAGCTAGGTCACCGATCGGACTCTAATTTTATATACTTATTTATCATTACAATAGGCAGGGCCTGAACGAAGGATTTTTTATTTCGGTAATAAAAAAGAAAGTTACAACATAAAAGCGAAAGTTAATTCACCTGGAAAGACGGATTTTTCGTAAAAGTGTTGTCATTCTTGTAAAAATTCAAATTTTTCCAAATCCTTCGTTCAGGCCCTGCCTATTGTAATGACAAATAAGTATATAAAATTAGAGTCCGATCGGTGACGTAGTTTTTGAGAAATCGTGGTCACCGCAAGTGATGAAAATAAACGGAAACTCCAGGAGGAGCTATACTTCCCCCATTTTTTAATATTTTCTTATAAAAAAATTTATATAAGTACCACTAAATACGTACTTTTTAGTAGTATTTTGCAAATTTTAATTAGTACTCACTAAGACGGCAAAAAAAATCTTGAAAATCATGTAATTTCACCGATCCCAAGTAGGCATAACCCCTTAAGTTCCCTTCTGCGTCTCAAGAGTCGCTCGATGGTATTTTTGCCCGACATCATCGGCGAGCCCAACAACGTCCGAGCCATCCTCAACGCTATCGTTTAACAGCCGTCAGTTCGGGCTTCCTATTTCGTTATCTTATCCGGGGCAGTTCAACTCGCTTCGTTACTTTGCACGCGAAGGCAGATGGTCGCCAGCGCGGGACAATTATGTCCCAAGGCTGAAATTTACAATGGGTTTTAATTCTTGCACGCGAATAATTAACCGCCCGGAGTTACGCAACGTAACGAGCGCCCAACGGGCTGTCCGATATTTCACGTTCGATGCGCAATCGATCTGCCGCTGTGAACAACAGGCCGATAAACTGACGACGATACTAGGGTTCAACGGTCGGCGACGTCCAATTTTCGCGAGTCAACTGCGGGCGATGAGCAGGTAAGAGTGCTGATAACTGAAGGGTGCGCGATGGATTGGGTTCGGGTCGAGATCATGGAAGTTCGGAAAGTTCGGCTACCCCAAGCTGAGTCGGGCCGGGATCCCGAAAGTTTCTAACGTCGTATGAGGCTTTTATATGATTTTTTAATCGGATTTCGTAGTCTCAGTTTCTGGTTTTAAAGGGGTTTCCGTATTTTAAGGTATGATTACTTTCGAAGTCGCGGATGCGTGGATATCTTGATTTTATAGAAGGTGAATCAGAATTAGTATCAAGGCTTAATATTCCTTGCACATTCGATTGTAATATTTTTTGCAAAACAATCTAGAGTAGAATGGAAATCCTGTCGATGCATAAAGATATTATAATACATTGAAACTCGTAGGTATTTGTAAATATGCCCGGTAATTACAATTGCTCGGGATCCTACAACTTTCTAACCCCATACGATACTTCCTATCATTTTGCAATCAAACTCGTTACTTCAACTTTCTGCTTCTAAACAGATTTCCGTATCCCGCGCTAGAATTCCCCCCCAACTCTCCCGCCCACTAACATTTCCCAGGATCTCCAATCCCACTCCCAGAAGCACCTGTGCAGCGCTGAGTCCCTGAATCCCAAAAGTCATTTTTCTAAGTTTCCTACCCCGGATCACACTTTCGCATGATTTTGCCGTCGAATCCGTTACCGCCCGCACGCTCACCTTCCGTTACTCGCACACCACATTTCCCCTCGCCATCTCACCAAACCAACGCCGCAACCCGCCGGAATGTTCGCGTTGTGCTCGCGGGACGTTTAGCGCACGATGTTGCGTACCGTTCCTCGTCATCGCCATTTAACTGTTTCAGTCCCAGGGGTCGTTAAAAAAATCTTGTCGAGGACTACCAGGTGACGCGATAGCGCTTGTTTTGACTTATGTCGAAAGACGCCAAATGACGCGATATGGTTGGGGTTCGTAGAATAAATATAATTGAAAGTAATGGCAATTTGAGGCAAAATGTTCATGTTCTGTGGAATTTCATCAGTGCGGTCATAACACAGCAAATTAGCAAAGTAGCAGTTATAATTTTATAAATGCAATTAATGTTAGAATAACGATTCAACGCAAGCCAAAGTTCTGTAGAATTTCATCGCGTTGCGATTCTAATATAGTAAAGTACCAAAGGAGTATTTAAAGCAAAACGGCATAATAGCCTTCATAATTTTTTAAATAAAATCGATACGCAGAATTTCATCGCGTTGCAATCCTAATATAGTAAAGTACCAAAGTAGTATTTGAAGCAAAACGGCAAAATAGCCTTTATAATTTTGTAAATAAAATCGATATTAAAATTGAATCTTTTCCTACAATGCCACGGCCCCATTATCACTATTTCATCATTGCTATCTTAACGCAGCAAAATCCCCTCGACACTCAACGTGTTAAACAACACTCCGGCGCGCTTTTGTAGGCTCTCGCCAGCGCGCAAACTCTCTGTCCGTCCTTACCTCCGCGCCTCTCGCCGTCGAGGGGCGCCGACAGGACTCGACGCGACTGAAGAGGGACATGCTCATCCACATACGCGACTCCATACGCCAAGCCGCAGAGAAAAACCGCATCTAAAGTCCCGGCATAGGTGCATTTGCGATGTGCCAACGACAACCGCTGTAATGCGCATCTTCCTCTGCACGTTCAACTTTGGCTTCCCGACTCGGGCGACGCCTCCGAAAAACCTGTGGCGTAAACGCACGTTGCGGCCAAATCATTCATATAGGTTGTCTTGGGCCTGTCGGTGGTAATTTTCCACCGGACACCGAACCTCCTATTCTTTACCTATCGGTGGGTATTTAAGGGCGAGTCCGAACTGACGAGATAGATAGTATTCTCCGAGACCCCCAATGTTAAACTTAGATATATTGAGATCCGTAAAAAGTGTAAGCCAGTGTAAAATTCCGTACAAAACAGTTCCGGCATTACCGATCTTCATATCCAGAACACTTCCAAAAACCCTTTGGTGCCGTGTGATCGCAAGCCGAAGTTCGCTCGTCATTTACATCGTCACGTTAGCAATTCTCCACCGGATCGACTGTTCGTTCGCTGATGAGTCCCCGGCGTCTCCTCGGAGCAAAGCCATCATCGGCGACACGGGAAACGGTCCACTCACGCGGGAACCTCGGGTCGGCCTGCTGTGACGTTTAGACCGCCACGGCACCCAGCGCGAACAGTGAACAGTTAGGTTCACGAGCCAGAGAGCCCAACAGGCGGCTGTCTGTCGGGCAAAATCAATGCGTGGCGGCGACAGGCAACTTTCCCCGCGCCCTTCCCCTAGACCTGTCTACCCTCGACCTGCACCCACCGCGAACCCTCCTTCACGCTACTGCCTGGCCTCCGCGCGGTCGTCTCGCTCTTCCCGCCCAGTTCCTCTCGGTTTCTCTCGGTTCCTCTCAGTTCCGCACTTTGTGCCTCCTCGTCGCGCGTGCACACGACTCCGTGGGCCAACCAGCAAACGCGCGCGTCCGGACTCACCCTCTTGTCGACCCCTGCCGGCAGCTACCCTTCTGTGAGCGGCTGCTCGCTCCCTGGGGGCTAATAAGCTGTATTATTTTTATCACGGTCGGACGAGGGTGGCCCTCGCATGAGACGTTACGGACGATACGCGCTCGATGCACGCTCAGCTCGGTGCCTGCACAATCGCACTCATGAGTCGGGGTGTGTGGAGCGCAAGCGCAATTTTTGCTTGAGTAATCTACGGGTTTCTGCTCAAGTATTTCGAATTGTGGGCGGTGGCTTCCGGAGGATTTGAGATTTGAGGGGAAGGGTTGAGGGCAACGGTCTTTGCGTGTACGAAAGTTATGTCACACTTTGTAGTTGGAAGAAACGAAGAGACTACTAGTTCAAGTGACTCATGAGTCGGATGAGTGTGGAGCGCAAGCGCAATTTTTGGTTGAGTAATCTACGGGTTTGCGCGGAAGTACTTCGAATTGTGGGCGGTGGCTTCCGGAATATTTGAGATTTAAGGGGACGACGGTCTTGGCATGTATGACCGATGGTTCACATTCTATAATTGCAAAAAACGAAGTGACTACTAGTTCAAGTAACTCATGAGTCGGAAGAGCAAGGAGAGCAGGCACAATTTTTGGTTGAATAAATTCATTCCGGACTCGCTTTGCAGTATTTGAAATTTGAGGTGGACGATCTTGCTGTGTTGAGGACAACGTGTACGACCGGTGGTGCAGGTTGTATGAAGAGAGGAAAAAAGTGACTGCTTTTTCTGGTGACTCACATGTTGTGCGATCGGACGAGGAATGCGAGAGCCATTTTTATTCGACTAATTCCTTTTCTGCTTTTTCAAAGCTGCTGACAGTATTTGGAATTTGTGGTGAGAGATTGAGTTCAACGGTTTTGACACGTTAACATCCGCGTGTATCAACGGTGGCCCATGTTGCGTGAATCAAGAAAACGACTAACTTTTTCCAGATATTTATTCTCGAGTAGCTATTTTATGAACGTAGCGATTATTGATCACGAGAGTCTGAAGGTCTTATCACGATACACGACGGCAACAGTGACAGCAAAAGTAGCCACAGAAATTATTATCGGCGCCATAAAATTCCATATTACACTTTAGTGCGGCGCCGCTCGATTGTGTGAAACACGAATCGCCGCGCCGGCGTCAATGTGTTAACGTATTCTCGGAGTTCGCAGTCAATAAGACGAAAGTGGCATGATGATCTCGATAACCGGTCCAATTTAACCACCCACGCGCTACTTTCCCCCGGACGGTCATTAGCCGTGTCGAAAACCTCGAATTCGGCCGCGTCGACCGGTCAAGGGCAAGAAAAAGCTCCTATCATCCTCGTAAATCAGCGAATAAATGGCGCTATTAACTGTGGAATTAGTACATTCGTTCTGTAGTAAACTTCCGCTCGCCAGGGAATATACCCTACACTTGATACCCAACTTCTCTCCCTCTCTCCGTTCCTTTACCTTCGGCCACCCCTCCCAGAGATGCGCGCGTCTAACAGAAATTGGTGTACGCGAGAAAGCGAGAGAACCGGATCCGTATACTGTGCAGAGCTGGAAAGAAGGTATCTGACAAGAATGCGGCTTTAATTGGTCAGAGTTAAAGTGGGACATCTTATGTCACATGAATTTTCGGCTATGAGAAAATCAGGAGGGTCGAAAAGAAGTGCGATAAGACGAGAGATGCGTCGAACGAAGAGCCATTGGCGTAGTCTACGACAAGATTCTAATCAACGAGGCGATTGATCTTGAACAAGAAAATAGAGATAAACGGCTAAATGAAATAACTACGTTTGTTAAGGAAAAAGGTAACAGGTATCTAAACCGAATAATCGCGTGTCTCTACAAATAATGAAAGTTATGAGAAAATCAGAAGTACCGTAAAACTAGCGTCGAAATGTAAAACTAAAATCGTTCAGGAAAAAATCAACAAGCATTTCAACCGATGAACCCGTTGTTCCGTCCGCCGCCTAACATCACCCTCCCAGCACTTCCGCTCGCGACAGCACCGAGCAATTTGTTATCACCCGTCCCCGCAAAAGCAACCCGCCTTTTCTAGTCGCAACCACCCGACACTCTGATCCTGCGCAATTATACACAAAGCGACAACCGACCGTCATTCACAATACACGATGGTCCCTACATTCACGTACACACCCATGGTAGCCTATACACGCGTCCCCCGTAAATACGCCGAACTTACTACTACATCAGTCTACACACAGCCGTGTAGTCGTGAGTGGTAGGTTTCGGCTGAAATGTGCAACTCTCTTGCCCCTAGCCCATCCCGGACGGCAACTTTCGAGCTCCGCACTGTGCAGAAAAGGACGACGCAACCGTAACCCAAAGCTCGTCCTGGGTGCAACGATCTGTGGAGTTGGCGGCGAGCGCTCGCGAAAGCCACTCGGCCCAGCAGTCGGTGGTTAATTATTAACACCAGCCACCCCGTTAAGAGGACATGGCGTGCGCACATACGCGCGCGCAATGAGGCGACATTACCGAGGGACGTATCAAAATGTAAATATCGCTACACGTATCTGATTAAACTGTTTTCCAGCGTCGCCTGATCGTGCGCCGTTTAATTAAAGCGCGCCGCTCCTGGTGCTCGGCTCATTGATGGGCGAAACACGTAACACGGCCGGCTTCTCCTGCTACCGTCGATGCTTAACGCGGTTCGAACGATTATCGCCGCTTTATTGAACACCGAGCGACTCGGAACGCACCCCAAGCGTTCGTTTTTTCTCGCCCCCGACTGCTGCCGTGCGCACACGCGAAGTATGCCGACGGCGATAAAAATGGAGCGCTGGGAGACGCGATTAAAACGAGTTTGTTTCGTACGACGTTGCGGAGGGATCGGTGGAGGCGTCTGGAGGGCTTTGGGACTGCGTGGAGAACGGATCGGTACTTTGAGAATGTCCAAAAAAGGCGGTTTAACAGAATGTGAATAATTTTATTTCTCTTGTAACTGTGGGAAATTTTGGGGGGATTGTAAGTAATGAGTTCATCGATGCGATGCAAAACGCACGTTATTCAAGGTTTAATTATGGTTATTGCTTAGCGAAAAAAATGCGGCGGTTCGATAATGTCCGAAAAAGGCAGTTTAATGGAATGTTGAACAATTTATTTTATTTTAAATAGCGAGTTCATCGACGCGATACCAAAAGCATGTTATCCGCGGTTCATTTATAGTTGTTGTGCGGCGAAAGGATGCGCGAGCTTGACAATCTCCGAAAAAGGCTGTTTATTGGAATGTAAACAATTTTATTTGTCATGTTGTAACGGTGGGAAATTGTTGGGGGGTTGTAAGTAAAGAGTTCATCCATGCGATGCAAAACGCACGTTATTCAAGGTTTAATTATGGTTATTACGGAAAAAAACAGTTTAATGGAATGTGAACGATTTTATTTGTCTTGATGTACTGATGTGAAATTTTGGGAGGGAATTTAAATAGCGAGTTCATCGACGCGATACCAAAACCATGTTATCCGAGGTTCATTTATTGTTCTTGTATGGTGAAAAGATGCGCGAGTTTGACAATGTCCGAAAAAGGCTGTTTATTGGAATGTGAACAATTTTATTTGTCATGTTGTACTAATGTAAAATTTTAAGAGGGATTTTAAATAGCGAGTTCATCGACGTAATGCCAAACGCACGTTATTCACGATTCTTTTATTGTTGTTGCGTGTCGAAAAAATGCGCGAGTTTGAGAATCTCCGAAAAAGCTCCCCTTATTAGAAAATGGCCAATTTAACATCTTGTACCCTAAAACTTGCCAGACATTTTAAGAAGCGCCTTCAGCAACGCGCCGCCAAAAGCCGCGCACATTATCCCATTAGATCATCGACTCAACCTCGTCTCTCATTACACGCGGCACAATGCGCGCAACATTTCAAACGTCCATACACCTACATCTCTTCCCCCCACCTAACACCCCGTAACATATCACTCTTCCCACCCTCACTTTCCCTTCATCCACAAAACTACGTCTACAACACCCGAACAACCCGCTCCCAAGACGTTTATCCGCCAGCGCCTTGCGCCACGAAACAAAACCCTCGAAGCCAAGCCACGTAGAGTTCCACGCCGTACAAAGTCCTCCGCCGGCAGGCTTTCGTACGGGCAGCGTACGTCAGAATCGAGCCTTTTGGCCCCGCGCCTGGCTGGAATACGTGAGCGTTCTCCGATGTAGGGCTTCGTGCAGGAGCGAAGGAGAGACCCGCTGACGTTGATATCGATTCCTAAGGGACGCGCAAAGCCTCTCTCTCTTTCTCCCGGCGTCCCCTTACGCCACTCTGTTCCTCGTCAGCATTTCGCTACTCTCCTTCCCCTCGGCTCCCCACCATCGGCCTCCTCTCTTCACTCTCCCTCTGATTGCTTCGCTCGTAAGAGGGCAAAGAGGGTCACACAGGGGACGCCCGACGTGGAGTCGGAGGATCGTGTGCCGGCTGGTTCACCACCACGGCAGGTCGAGTTGACGAGGAGCGGCGGGGTTGGCTCCCTAATTCGAATTTAGGTGTTGAGCGGGTTGGCAAGTGGGCGCAATGCGGTGTCACGCTGCGGGCGTTTGCTCTTTCTACCTAACTCCTGCTCTGGCTCCGCGTTGAACTCGGTTCCTCCTACGTCGCCGCTACCACTCGTGTCCTACTCCCACACACCAGACGTTCCGCTTTACTCCTGCCTTCGGTCGTCGTCTAACTAGTTCGCGCTCTCTCGACAACCCCTACTGGCGCCGCACACAAGAGCAGCCCCGCGTCCGTTAAGCCGCACGCTAAGTTCCTCCGACACTGCCAACGGTCTAGTCCCTCTAAGCCAGATCGACCGACCTTAATCGACCTTCTGATCTCGGCGATCGTATTATACGGGCACTTCTGCTTTTCGAGTGCTGACCTGCGCGCGACACCTGTCTCTCGGGAAGCGCAGATGCGGGGGGCGCGACCGGTACGTTTTTGAAAGAGAGCGGAGGACGGTGTGACGCGGTTTTGAAATAATTTGAATTTTTTTTATTATTGTGCTTATTGGGAATAACTGCGAAAAATGCAGAGCGATGCGATCGCGTTTATGGATTCTGTGCCGGGGAATGTTGCAACTAAAACTGCGGACACGGTCAAAAGACTAATGCCACCGAAGCTTGTAGCAAGTTTTGACGGGAAATCAGGGCAGCGCGATTGCACTGTATGGTGGTAGTAAATATTGATAGATTCGCGGTTTGTTATGTTCAAAACAAACAATTCTTTTGCTTTGTGATTTCGTATAACGCGTTAACACTTTGACCGCCATGATGGTGATCGGTGACCGGCGCAAGAGATTTTACTGAAGATCCAAAATATTCGCAATGAGTAGCAATAATTATTTATAAATGCAGTTATTGTTAGAATAGTGATGCGATCCTTTGGTCTCCGATACCTGCACATTATTTGAATTTTGCAGAATTCAGTCAAACACTGTAGTATTTCATAGCATCGCCATTCTAATACAGCACAATCCGCTCGGCAGTCAACGTGTTAAAGATAGTACAATGTGTTTTTTTTTCATATAACGAGATTGTTGCAGGATATGCTTTAAGAAAATGGTATATATATCTTGTTGAAAGTTAGGCATATATCTCATATCGACTCCACGTGAATGTCCAACATAAAAGTATCCAACACCGAACAACAACATTGAAACACGTTTCGCCCGCAGAATTACGAATCAACTTCTGCGCGCGTGCTAAGAGTCGTCGCCAGGGATCATCCGGAATCCGATGGAAGCGTGACCTTCGGTGTCCGTTCCAGAAAAAGTCGGAGGTATCGCGTCGTGCTGTAAATCACCGGCATTAACAGCGTGGGCAACGAGTGTCCATGGCCGTAGCGACCAGAGATGCGGACATATTTCTCCATTATCCACCGTGCCGAGGCGTGCGTCCTGCGTTCTTCTTTTTCAGTCCGGGAAACTGAGCGTCTCCCGCTGAGTGTAATCCCGTGGAAACGGGCTTACCGGGTTACACGAGTACGGGACTTAAGTGGTTCGAGAGGGACTCGGTGTAAGGCAGACAGTAGCGGAGAGGTACGCTGTAGGTAACTAGACGGAAGACACGGATGATGGCGGGAGAGAGAAGTAGATCGAATTGAGTGCTCCTACAGTTTATAAGCACGCCTAGGCTTAGTACGTCAAACGACAGGGTTCGGGAACCCACGCTGCATTATTAATTGATTATTGCTGCGCTTACGACGATGTACGAAGACACACGACTACTCTGACATGCGAGCTTACGGGCGATGCTCGAGCGAAGTGCACTGTGCGTGGGAACCGAGATGCGATGTAATTGGGTTGTCGACGGGTCGGTTCAATTCGATGATTGCGGAGACGGAAGGTGGCTAATCGTCGCTTGTTTTTGGATGAACAGCGATTCGATAGCGAAGCAAAATAAGTTTTTCTACGGCAAAGGCGCCGGATTGCTACGTTGTGTTGTCCGGTAGAACAACTTATTTCCATAAGAGAAACTGTTACGGCGAGTTATAATTTCATGTTTAAACAAAAAAAAATTATTTCTTTCCACTTATCATTTCATAGTGTAATACTAAAGATTTAATTCGCACACGCGTATGTCGAGCAAAAATGTATTTAACACGTTGACTGCCAAGCGTATTTTACTATGTTAGAACCGCGATGCGATTAAATACTGCAGAGCATAATCAAATCGTGCAAAATAAATGTAACGCAGGGTTGTTAGAAGCCAAAGTATTGAAGCACCGTTCCAATATCAATTGCTTTTGTAAGAGTTCAAATAGGCTTCATGGCGAATTTTTTGCATCTTTAGTCAAATCTTTTGAGCCGGTCACCGGTGACCACCGTGGTCAAAGTGTTAATTTCCGCCGCGGTGGATACGCTACCTGCCAAACATCTGTATTGACTATGAATACGCGGTGTACCTCAGCAGAACCGCACGTCCAGCCCGAATCTTATGCCGTTAAAATGGGCCCCACCCATCATCGACAGTCGTCAAATCGTTCCTTACTGTTAGTTCATAATTTTCCCTCAGAAAATGGGGATGCGTCGGGAATAAGCGTAAAGTCTGAAAAGTGCAGCCTCGACCACGTCGATCCAGATTTGCCCGGGTCGGCGGGCGAAACAACGGACGCGCCGCGAGCTTTAACTGCGAAAGCAATTAATTATCGCGACGATTAAACGGGGGACGGGAGTTAAGCGTCTCGGGAGTGCCGTCCACAATATCGCGGGAGCGGCAAGTTTACAGCCGCACCCGGGGATTCGGTATACGAAACGACGGGATTTGCGGCTCGAGTTTACCGCTTCCCGGTGAGCGAAACGTGAGGTTGCCTGTTTTCAGACGTCTCCCGGGAGCGACACGTACGCGCCGAAAAACGAGAGGACGTGACGACGCGGCCCGCGTGATATTGGAATACTTCGAGGAGCAACGACTACGCCGGGCGAGCAGAATTTAATTACGTTTATCAATTGATCGTTCTCGGGTCACGGCAGGAAAGGTGTGTTGCGAGGCGGCTGCGAAATTAAAACAAAGGATTTTACTGTGTAGCGTGTCGCGGAAAAACAGAAATGGCACGGTGCAGAGATTGTTGTTAGGGCATTTTGAATATACGCAGGGTGTTTGTTATTTTGATCGTATCTGAGCACTAACTATGTTGATTGAACAAAATATAATTATGTTGACCAATTTATTGTTCCCGGGCCGTAACAAGCATTTTATCGTATACCGTCTTAAAAAATAAAAACTGCAAGATTGTTACGGTGCAATGACAAGGTTGTTATGTCATGTTGAATATATGTGATGTGTATGATTGGAATAATGTGTCAAGATCGACTACATTGACGGAACAGAATTTTGTTATCTTTATCAATTGATTGTTTTCGGGTCGCGATGCAAGCATGTGCGACATTGAAACTAATGATTTTACTATATAAAAATGCAAGAAATCGTATAACGCGGTCACAACATTGTTATTTGATAATTTTAAATACACCCGTCGTGTTTGTGATTTAGATAATGCCTGACCACTGAATATGATGATCGACTAGAATACAATTACATTTATACATTAATTGTTTTCGGGTCGCACGAGGCAGCAATGTATTGCAAGCACGTGCAAGATTGAAACAAAGGATTTGACTGTATGATGTGTTGAGAAATATATGCATCGTGTTTGCGATTTGAATAATGCCTGAGCACTGGCTATGTTGAGCGAGCAGAATTGAATTATGTTTATCAATTGATTGTCCTCGGTTCGCAACAAGTTGCAAGTATGTGCGACTGTAATACTACGTCCGTACACACAGTTTGCCGACTGTTTTTGGTATGAAATCAGTATAAACGATACGAGTGCGCGGACCTGATCGAACCGCATCGGCCACTAGTATGTGTCACCGAAACACCATATTCCAGCAATATTCCGTCCGTTACGGCAAACGTACTCTACGTATCCTCCACAAATGTAATTCCGAACGTTCTTAAATTTGCTGATCATAACAGGTCATTACATTGAAATCAATGTTAGAGTTCAGCTGACCGCCTCAACACCGTATTTTAAATCGATAATATTTAAAATACATGATCTCCGGTAAATTATGCCGAGCCACTAACACAGATCGCGCGAATACGAAGTTTATGCGTGGCAACGCGGTTATGAAATATTCAGCGTCTCGTCTAACGTGGGAGTGGACATGAGAATTTAATACGAGCATTATACGCGAAGTTTGCAAGGGAAGTTTACCGCTCGTCGAAATCGCGCGTTGGCTACCTCTCTGTGTCTCCTGGGACGGACACATACCCATGTCGATAAGCTTCGAAAGGACAGTAACGCACGCTGCGCGATACGACATGGTGAACGTTTCTGCTTTCAGCGGGATCCAATTGTCGCGAGAGTGCAACACGTATTTATCGCGCTGCGAACTTGTCATACACCGTTCAATCGGTTTCACGCTAAATTACATTTCGGCCGCACCTGGCTATCGTGCGAAAACGGGGAACGCGGCGGATTAAGAATTGACGAATACATGAAAAGCTAATATTGCTGATGCGATATCCGCTGCAGGCAAGCAAACCTTTGTACATTCAACAAGGTCTAACTGTCTTGACACCACGACACCCGCTCATTCTATTTACTCGTTGACTTCTGTGATGTTCACCGATGACCAGGGCAAAAAATATCACTAGAAATGCGAAATATTAGCGATTATGCGCATTTGTTTAGGCACAAGTTTGTCAATTCAGGTGATGTTAGGATAATGATTCAACGGAATTCAATCGCGTTCTGTCAAATTCTATTACGCTGTAGTTCTGATATAGTAGACTAGCAAAGTGGTTCCATCTTTTGGTCGCCGTCACCTTCGTATTATTTACATTTCGTATAATTTAATAATTTCCTGTAGTATTTTGTGACGTTGCGGTACTATTACAGCGAAATAGCAAAGTAGGATTTATAGCAATAATAATAATTCAATGCATTTTAATCATGTTCTGTAGTACTTCATTACGCTGCGATTCTAATATAGTAAAGCAGCAAAGTAGCAATTATAATTCTGTAAATGCATTTGACATTAGAACAGCGATCCTTCGGTCTCCAATATCTCCGCCTCATTATGATTTCGCATTCAATCATCTCCACACTATTTCATCATTACAACCCCAACACAGCGCAACGCCCTCAACAGTCAACGCGCAAAAATCAGTCCGCATCGCGTTTTCCTCCATTCTTCCATAGCCGAACCGCAGCTGCCAAATATCGAAACCAATCCACGCAACCTGCATACCCACCAAACAGTTACGCGTAATAGCGCGCATTATCAGCATTATAGAAGAAGCGATCGAAGCTCACGATGCACGCAAGACCGTGCGCTCAACTTGCCGACCCGCGCCGAACGTATTAGCAGTCTCGACCACAGAGTTCAGAGGTTCGTAATGGCCAGTGATAAACAATTTTCCATAAATTTGCTTAATTGAACGTCGCCGCACAAAGACGCGACGCGAATGTCGATGATTCCGTGCGCGCGCGGCTATATAAGCGTACCCGAATCACTGACATTACCGGGCACGCTTGGCACATATCCCTCCTGCACAACTGCGTCCAATTACTGGTATCGGACGCGGTGCATGATCATTCCATCGGGCAGGTTCGCTCGCGTAACGACGGCGGTTCGCGCTCATAATCGAACCCGTGACTCCCCGAGCGTCGACTTTCTGCAATCGCCGACTTTCCGACCGATTTGCGCTACGCTCGATTTTTCTTCCGGCCGCTAACGAACGCGGTGAATGATTTGGTGTCGAATTTCTTGGTCAGGGAACGCGATTGTCGTCTGAAGAAACTGAACGGGTAGGCCCGATTTGTTTTATGGGCATTTTCAGAATTGTAAGTGTGTAACGGTCACGAGTAGCAGTTCGGTCGGCACTAAGATTTTTGTGTGTGTTGTCCGGGAATTCTGTAGGGAGTTGTTGAATACCGAACTTTCATTTGTATGTCAGTGAAAATAATGGTAATTTGGAGAAAGTAAAATTTTGTGCTCGATTTGTTTTAGAGGTATTTTCATATTTTCAACTGCGTAGCAATGAAAAATACCAATGCGGCCGCACACTAAGATTTTTGTATTCGTTATTGAGGAATTCTGTATTGAATCTTCAACTACTAAATTTTCATTATTTTCTATGTGAAAATAATACTTTAACGCAAACCCTATCGCGTTGCCTGGTACTACCGGCAAGATTTTTTTGACGACAATACATACTCGACTTGACTCATACTCATTTTCTGCATAATTACCGTTTTTTATGTAAATCACGCGAACAATACATTTTGCTTCTAATGGACATTATTTTAGGCTACATTGTTTCAATAAACCCAAGCACTGTCACGTCGTTTGGCGTCTCTCAGCATAAGTTCAGGCAAGCACTATCGCGTATCTCGGTACTTATCGACAAGATTTCCTAGTATTCAAACGGTTCACCGCGAATCTGTACGCTTTCTCAAAATGTACCGCAGCAACTGTTACCATCGCCGCCAACTTCCATACACACCCGAATTCATCACTGGTCGTTACCGAGAAACACGAATTCAAGCCCCAACATCTCAAACCTACCAGAAACGGGCACAGTCTCCTCGTGACACTGTGCCTGTTCCCACACTGTCCCAATTCCTTTCCCATTCCTTCGCACCCTGCACCTCCGCTCTTCGCTCCTGCCCGGCACCGACCATTACGTAATAGCAGGTTATTAATATAATAATCTACTGGAGCGCGGAAGGCAAAAACGGGGCCAGCCGCGAACGGTCTCGTCGAGTGTGAGTTTACGATTCCTTAATGCGCGGCTTTGCGAAGGTGTTTTTGCACGTTAGTCGACTGTAACGCGCGGAGAAACTCGCCGACGACGGAGGCACGTACGCGGGCGGTAAGCCGCGGCAGGGCAAACAAGAAAAAAGGGGAGCGCGAAACAATGGCTGCGAAAATGGACGGGCGAGCAGTGGTGTTTCCGTGTGGCGAAGGAAATGTATGTGAACCGTTGTTGGACGCTAACCGCCCGGCGAGAAGTTCTCGGTGCCCTGCGATCGCGATGTCCCGGTTCTTTTTTACCGCGACGCTTGGCTAACGTTTGGACGCCGGACAGGGAATTTTTCAAAAGACCGATGACACGGTGGTGCTTTTGACAAAATGTATAAATGTCTTTGACACGCTAAATACCGAGGTTCATGACGAGTTTGCGCAGACGAGACGTTGAAGGGCATGGTAATCATATGTAGGGGGTGGATAAGTTACCGTATATTTAAGGTAGCTTTTAATGGCGACGAAAGTATTTAATAGTAGCGACATAAAAACGGATGGCGCTTTTTATAGATATGAAAACTGCGGCTGAACGTTTTGGAGATGACGGTATGACTTATCTAAGCGCCACCCAAGTGGTATGGACATTTCTATTAGTTAATAGACTGTTTCTTCCGGAAAATTGCCGTGATTTGCCGAAAATTGAAAATTGTGTGTAATGGAGATGTTCAAATTTTTGTGACACGGTAAATGCCGATATTTGTAAATATGTTTAAGAACAAAATCTATTCTAACCCGTTAGACGCCATGGTAGACAAATATAGATGACGGAGAAGTTGCCATATATTTGCAACAGTTTTTCATAATGACGAATGTATTTAGTAGTGGCGACACAGACAACTATGGACTCCTGCAGACTTTTTCCTAATTATTAAATTGCATGTTTTAACCCGGTGCATATCAGCTGCGTTGTTATCCTAAAGACGTGATAATTCTGAACTAAAAGTTGTCGGCGCATTGTCTATTTGGATCCCGCGGGCAACGTACTGAATTTATGCTGAGCGATCAACGTGTAAAACAACAGTTTCCTACTACTACGCCAACGTTCAGATTAATAAATTCAAGTTATGAGTACTGCCTTCCCTGACTTCTCGTTACTCAAACAGAACTGTTGCATGGTACATCATTTTCAACCTCATTAATAATGATGAACAAAAAGACAAAAGTCCTTTTTTGAATGAAAAATGCATACTCTTTAAATGGATAATTTTTATTATCGACGGGAAAGCACATGACTAAATCATAAAAACATACCCACACGTAACAAGGCATTAACACACGCCATATAATTATAAATTCCTGACATGGGGCACTGGCTCCACCGAAATATGTTCAAATAAAAATTCGCAATCTGTTTCCATTTCCAACCAAAAAAGGGCTTTTACCTCATTATCCACCATTATTCAAACAATATTGAAACTGCTTCTGTAAGTTTCAATTTTTAACATGCCTCACCTCACAATTCATAACCCACGAAAACACGTGCTACCTACAAACCCCAGTATCGTTGTCTTCAGCGTCAGCGATTTGGCTGAAAGACAAGCATTTTCCCAAATCGCGCGTTGTCGCTTACAAACTCGCGATGCTATCACATTTTTTAACCGTCTGCACGGGACACGGCCGCGAACGTTCAAGGAGCAGAGACCCACATCGGGGAGGTAATTTCCGCTTTACGACGGACGTTTTATCGCCGATTCAACGAGTCGCGAGATAATGGCGCACACGTCCCGCGAGTCTTGATGATCTCACGACGTGTGCTTTCGTCGAATACAGTTAGTTCACGGACAAAACGATGTGCCGCGAGATATTAACACTAGGTTTACGGAACGAGTCGTATTGACGCATTCCGACTTTCTCAACGAAAATGACGGAATCTGTTTACGCTTCTCTCCTATTATCTGTCCTGAGTTTTATTTATTTTATAAGACTAATATATATCCAGATAAATATTCGTCTAAGCCTTTTAATCTCAAAGTTGTTTGTGCAAAATACCAATTTCTGCGGATGCGTATTATTTTGACGACCGATTTTCCCAACGCAAATGGCAAAACCTGTTTATGTTACCCCCCTATTATTTATGCTGAGTTTTATTCATTTCGTAAGACTAAAGTATATCCAAATGAATGTCCTAAGCTTTCTAATCTCAATGTTTTTTAGATCTACGTATCCCTACGGATGTGTGACATTTTGACGTGGTCGTAAATAAACCATTAATCCTTGTAAATCGGTTTCACACATGAAAGCATTATTTCCGAAACAAATATCAATGCAATAAAGAAGTTCCTACAAAATACCGTCATAACTAAGTACAAAATTCAGCGGTGATGCAGTAAACTCAATATCTCAGATCAGCAGTGGTTGGCACAGTGTACCTATTTATGTTCTTTCCTCCGCTTTCACGTTGGGAACTCATAAGACCAAAAAGTGTTAAGTATCAGAAGAAGGACGAATCTCAATTTCTCAATTACTCTCATAGCATAAAGACACCTTAAAAATTTAATTTTTCTTTTGGTCTTGCGCATTGAACAGCAAAGCACAGAACAGTTGCCTCTTTAAGAAAACGTTGGGCTTCGTTTATGTGTCAATTTGGCGCGTATCCGTAGAGACACGTACATAAGAAATGTGTGTAAACCTAGTGTTAACGAGGCAGAGGAGGAAGCGGCGGGTGAGCCGAGAGTGATTTCGAACGTGGTGTCACGTAACAACGGAATTATACAAATCGCGGCGGTCCCCTGCCAAAGTGGCTGGAAACAAGGAACCCTCGTGAAACCTTAATGAGACATCTCGACGTCTGCAACCCTCTGGAGCCCGCCCTTACCCTACGCGCATCAGCATATTTATGCGTTTCCTGCTCGCGCATCGTCCAACTCGCTTTATACAGTCCTCGCTGCTGACGCACGTTCCCGATAACTCCACGTCGGAGCGGCACTTTTTAACGTGGGCGTGTCACGATGCCTCGGCATTGCGTAGCGGACGCCCCGTGCATGGAATACGCTCTAGGTAATTTGTTTAACGTCGCAGTGCTCGCATGACGCCGGTTATGCACGTGTATAGATTTGTCGTGACCCATATGATAGCACGGCTAATGTTGATGTCGTCAAATATCGCCCGACCCCGTTTCATGGCAGTCTTCACGCAAACGCATGACAAGTCACTCGTGTTCGTCATAAACCAACCGATTACGTTCGCACGGTAGATGCTACGGTGATACTAAAGACTGTTCAGAAGTTATGGAATTAATTATGCAGCGGAACGGCCCTTTTGCCACATTTACAGAATGGCTAATGTAGATTTTGCTAAATATCGCTCGACCCTGTTTCATAACAGTCTCTACGCACACGCGTGACAAGTCGCTCGCGATTGTCGTAAAGCAAGCAATTACTTTTGCATCGGAGATACCATCGGCGCTGCTAAAAGCTGTTAAAAAGTTACGGAATTAATTACGCAACGAAGCGGCCCTTTCGCCACATTTACAGAACTACTACTGCTGATTTTACCGAATACCGGCCGACCCCATTTGATGAGTGTCTTTACGCACACGCGTGACAAGTCGCTCGCGATTGTCGTAAAGCAAGCAATTACTTTCGGATCGAAGATACCATCGGCGCTACTAAAAGCTGTTAAAAAGTTACAGAATTAATTACGCAACGAAGTAGCCCTTTCGCCACATTTACAGAACTACTACTGCTGATTTTACCGAATACCGGCCGACCCCATTTGATGACTGTCTTTACGCACACGCGTGACGAGTCGCTCGCGATTGTCGTAAAGCAAGCAATTACGTTCGGATCGAAGATACCATCGGCTACTAAAAGCTGTTAAAAAGTTACGGAATTAATTACGCAACGAAGCGGCCCTTTTCGGCACATTTACAGAACGCTTTCCCCGCCCGAGACGCACAAAGCTCCGCCCTGCCGCGGGTCGATTATGAAACATTCGGCGCTTTCCTGGGCCGCTCATAAACCCCCCACCCCCCTCTAAGCGAGGCGAGCGGAGAAAGATATTTCCTCGAGCCGGGGATCGGTCGTAATTTTCGAAGCAACCGAGGGGAGTTCTCGTGCGAAAGGTGGAGCGTGAAAAACCGACGTCGAAGAGGGTAAGGCGCAGCAAGGAGAGGCGGAAAAAAAGAGTGACAGAGAGTACGCGGGGGAAAGCGTGGAAGCGAAATGGCTGTGCGCAGGGGGCGAACGAAGACGCGAGAGAGACGGGGAGAGGTGAATATGCAGCGGGAGAGAAGACGGCAGAGGAAGTGGCGAGCGAGAGAGAGAAGGAATTCACTTGGACGCAAACCATCAGGCTCTCCTCTCACGGACGCTTCTGGGGCGTCAGTATCCTTTTGTCTGTCGGATTTTTAAGAGCTCCACTCACGTCTCATCCACTCACCCCGACTGTCTCGCTTCCCTTGCCTCGTGGCCACCCTTCGCGCCTTGGCGACGTCGACGTGTCTTTGTTAGAGGTAATGTATATATACGCTCACCGCCTCTTGAGCCCGATGCGAGGAGAGCGCGGATGACTAGCCCACCCACTGTTTCAGCATCGACCGACCGGAAAGAACGCCGCTTCTTTTTCTTCCCCTTCAAGACCGGCCGCTTTCGCTTACACTCGCGAGTAAGAGGCGCCGAACAGAAGGCTTTCTTTGGCTAAGTCAGAAGGGGGTGGTTTTGACGGCGATTAAGCGCCTGTTGTTCGGCGCAGTGAAGTATCGTTTTGCGCGGAACCTGATTGAAGTCGTAACGAAGCACGCCGTTAATTGGAAGCGTGCCGGTCAATGTGTTTTAGTATCGCTTGGAATGCTTATGCTGGCATTCGAACCGTGGATTGCATCGGAGAGTATGCAGCGTTTACGGCGTTCGTTCTCTGTCGGTCATTGAGATTACATCTTTCCGTTCGTCTTGACTTTCAAATGCCTGTGCGTGGTATTGTATCTGCCTGTCAATCAGAATGTAATTGATATGTCCGGTAATTAAAAGCATTGTCTCGTCTTTTCCCAGTGAACGCCTACTTGGATGCCTTAGAAGTTACAAAAAGTATGCGGGATGCATGTTAGAAAAATACACATTCCCGGTCGAACAAGTTTGCTAGGTATGTCAGTTGTAAAAGCGAGCTTAAAAGATAAGTGTCTGCAGATAGTAAGATAGGAGAGAATTACGATATAATAACCCGGGTGAGTCTGGTCAACATTGTCAAGTGGATTTTTTTTCTGTCGGTACTTATACAAACCGTACGTGTTTCAGAAACAAAGGAATGAATCGACCGTGTGGCTCTAAGAAGGAACGATGACTGTTTCTCACGTGTTGACATCCGTGTCTATTTTTCCTGATCACCGCACGATATATCCGCAAATACGTTTTAATTGAAAAGTGTGTACTACATAATAGTCTGCGAAGCTAGTTTGAACGAATTGACGATAGATGCTAGGGTGGGCGCGAATTTCGGGCAAAACAATCTCGAGAAGTCCGTTAACCCTAATCTGAAGTACGCAGGCTTTTTCGAATTTCTACCTAAACTCAACGTTTTTGAGGGAGTTTGGCATAAATGCCAAACGCAATTTATTTTTATGAGCGAAACTTTCGATTCGAATATTGACGAAGGCTATTGCTTAAAAATCTATTCAATGTCGCATATGCAGTCGCCAAAACGGCAGAGGTTAAGTGCTAGTAAAATTCCATACATTTCCTTTAGAGTCCCTGCCAAGATGGGCAGCTCTAATTTGCAACATTCAACGCATATCCACAACCACAATATATGTATAACACCGTTGCCACTTACCTTGTTCTTTCTCCGGAACCTTCAGAGGTACCTTCTTATCTGGTGCCTTTGGTGAACAATTCTTTCGCGCCGGTCGAACTGTCAAAGTTGGCGGGACCTGCACAACGAAAACCCAATCGTTATATTCCTCGATCGTGATAACAAGTCTTTTCACGTATGCAACGACGAAATGCGACTCACCACCTTCTCGGATCTTTCGCCAGACGGTAATCTGGCTATGGCAGCGTCGGGACTATCTTCAGGCGGTGGTGGCTGCACAATCCAATTATATTCTCGTTTCTCAACTGGCAACCCCCATCTCTCGTACTCGAGGCTCTGCGTGCGCAGTGTCTCGTAACAGTCAAGACAGACGACCGCGAAGTCGCCGTTCTCCAGCAGCAAGCTCTTCTCCGGCTGCCGGTGATACCTCAAGAAGGGGAAGTCTTTGACGAGTAACGCTCTTACTCGTTTCCTGTACGTCGTAATTCCGCATACGTAGCAGCAATAGTCGTGCGTGTTGTACTGTCTTTCCGCAGCGTTCACTTGTTGACCACCGGAGAGAGATTCGTATCGACGCCACTGCGCCAACAATGAGTGGTAACAGAATGTGCAGACCAGCGCGGATCCGTCCTCCCTAAGCTGCTCGGCATTTGGTGGCGATTGATGACGCAGCAGCTCCGGGAAGAATGGTGCGTTGCGACCTTGAGGATGACCGTACAAAACTCTCGCAAGGGTCAGGTCGCTATGCAGACCGCACAAGAAACAGTATATGGAGCTGCTTGACGTGCCAGGATTGCTACCGAATGTCCGATCTGAACTAGAACTCGGTGGAGTGGCGATGGATCGATTCACGTCGCCGTTTGGATGAGGACTAGGAATATCATACCTGGAACATAGGATCGATACGCTACTTTATAGATTCTAACCTGACGGCATGTGGGTTGCCACTCGCCGGACGGTGCGTCGTTAACGTAGACTGTGTATTTTCATTAGACTAACCTGCGGCGTTCTAGGGGAACCCGTTCAGCGTCCATACTTTCCCACTGCTGGGCAAGATGATTCACACAGAGACTACATGCTAACACTCTTCCGTGACTATCCATACATGCATTTTCGGAAGTACGTGCCATCCCTCTTAAGCATGGGAAGTGCATGGCATGTGAATTCATTCCTTCTGGACTCGTAGACAACCTGATCGCAATACGTAATGAGCGTTAAATGACGATAAACAGGTCTCTGGGCGAAATTCGTCGCGGCCTGTTGTTTCATGCGACACACTTACCACTCCATGTGTGTACGAGGATATAATCTTTCGCAAATATAGCACCTGTAGTTTTGGCCAAGCGCAACGGTACCATTTTCGGCGGGGCCGTTGCTCGGTGAATTTCTTTGCCCGGGGGTGGGAGCTTTTACAGTGGCACTACGTTGCTTATTCGTAGCAACGGTTGACTTGTTTAAGTCATATGGCTTGAAGCGTATATCGCTACCGGCTGAGTTAGCCGGAGATTTTGCTACGGCAGGTCGTGGAGAGGGACCTGTAATGAAATATCCTTGATTATGACAACATATTTACGAACGATCCTATTCTTATTCTCTAAGAATATGAGAACGTAAATAAAAATATTAAAAAAAAACTGGGATTATAAATCAAAGACCGAAGTGAAAAGCACCGGTATTACAGCGATTGACGTAACGAGGCGATTGTTATTAAACAAACCTTGCTGTCGAAACTCCGCACTTTGCCCGGCCGGCTGAGCCTCATGATTCTCTCCGCCAAACACTTGTTGCTTCTGCGGGATGGCTTTGTAACAGATGGAGCAAACTTGCACCATTCCCTGAGGACTAATAGGACTAGCTCCTGGCGGAGGTCTCAGAGAATAAATGAAAGGAAAATACGCCTCCTTCTCAGGATTAGCACAGCAGTAGAGTAATCTAATACTGGACGAAGGGTACTCTAAAGCGCACGTGTAGCAAATAAACGTGGTCGTGTCCATCGCAGGCGCCTGCCGTTTGCGAAGTGTATAATTTCGATCGCCATGCGGCACGCCTTGTCGCGTGTAAGCTTTCCATTGCAGTAGAAGATGATTCTGGCACGCTGAACAAGCCTGAAAGCATCAGAAAGACGTGGCGGCATTAGCATCACCATATTTGTTCATGAGCGCCGCTACTTAACGCGCACCATCTCCTCACGTACGTAGAATATGATAAAGTGAACGTACCTGCACCCGACCGGCACTATCCATGGGTCGACTCCGGCTTGGCCTGGGATGAAGCATCAGTGACGGAAAGAAAGGCGGGGGACTGGAAGAAGGATGTGGCGGGATTGGCAGTGGCTTTGCCGCTATGTGACTCAGCGAACCTCTCTTGAATTCGTCTCCGCACACATAACAAACCTCGGTAACAGAGTTCTTGTCCGGCATCGAGAGATCCAGAATATCGGTTCCGACGCTCGACGAGGAACCACCGCTATAAATGGCTGTAATCACAAAGTAGCGCGCTTATTCGTATGACGTATATACGGTCGTCGCGCAATATCAGTCTCTCGCTCTCGTATGGCGTGCGAGTATCGTAAGTGCCTCCGGACATTATCGGTACGCTGCACGTGGCCTAATTTGACTCGACATTTTTGTCGGCTTTATCGGCCGCGCGCCTCGAGGAGCGATTGACGTACGGTCCGCGGTTCGTAAGAACATCGACACGAAGGCATCATGAATGACCCTGCTGGGCGGTCAGGAGAGAGTTCGCAATAGCGTGGATACCCAATCGGCAGTGAAATGAAGAGGTCAGGGAAACATGATGGAAACGAAGGGCGAGCGCGAGGGTGAACGCTGCCGTCGATTTAAATCGGGCATCTGCGACGAATGAACCGCTCGTATAAACACTCCTCGTCGCCTTATCTGGGAAACTGTTAAACTTTACATACAAACGTTTATACTACGGAACGGAAAGGACTAAGGCCAATGTAAATAGCGGGCAGATTCGTTTGTTTATCGCGAGCACACTTCCAGACGAGATAACCAGCTCAGTC
Organism: Cryptocheilus praepositus; assembly: GCA_033815515.1. NCBI lineage: Eukaryota > Metazoa > Arthropoda > Insecta > Hymenoptera > Pompilidae > Cryptocheilus > Cryptocheilus praepositus. The sequence goes on from JAWWQZ010000227.1 coordinate 4,182,269, forward strand.
TGTGAAAAACGCCGTTTATTCGTATCAAGGAGTGCATCGTGATCTCATGCCGAAGCCGTTTCAGCACTTGTAATTCTCTGTGTGACGACTACGAGTGACAGTGATGCAAAATAACACTGCCCATTAGAGAGAAGTCTTAAGGAATGCAGTTCCGGCGTGAGCGAACTTCTATTACATACGTCAGCTTAGGAGTTAAGAAAAAAGTAGTGAGAAGTAAAAGGCATGTCACTTCAGAAATCAAGGTAATAATGAATGCGATGTGCAACTGGATAGACACGAGTATGCTACAGTAGAGCATCGAGCTTGTTCCAGTGCAATGAATAAATCATTCTTTGACCATTTGAAATTATAAGTAAAGGCGGTAGGTCGACCTTAGATAAGAACCCAATTAAACTCTTAGGGTCGATTCAATAATTAGAAGAATTCTGCTGCACGTATCCATTTAATGCCTACGGCGGAGTATATGTATTTTAAGATCATCGAGAACGATCGATACGGGAATATCGGTAGAACAAATAAAACATAAATGTATAGCTCTACACACTTCGTGTTTACATACGATAGTTTATAGCATTTGATACAATATCGCGACGTCCGTAGTTTCAGTATTTGCAGATAAGAAATGTAATTTTATAAAAAGAGCAGTCGCGAGGAATTGTTCAATAAACAAGCGATGGCGCATAAAATTGCATTACTTTAAGTTCTGTATCATTTTGATTAGAGAGCATCAAAGAGGGTATAAATGTTAGAAATAACAATAGTATTTACCTTGAGGTTGTGGTGGTAACGCAGGCTGAGGAGCAGGAGAGTTTCTAGGTGCATGTCTTAAATCCAGTGCAGCTTCATTAGATATTCTTGTGTCTTCAACTGGCTGCCGAGGACTTTGTAACCTCTGATGTGGCGATTGCAATCTCTGATGTGGGGACTCCATAGTCAGCCTTGCCTGCTCCAAATGCCTTGGTGTTTCTGCTGTGTTTGAATGTGGCCTCGGTAATTCAACAGAATTAGATGGTGGTCTTGTTTGTTCCACTCTCGGTGAGGGTGAATTTGGTGGAAGCCGTGGGGAGATGCCAACCGGTCTACTCTCTTGTCTAAGCTGCGGTGCCTGCTCGCTAGTTAAGCCCAGAACCTGGGCTGCGTACTCACCCTGAAGGGCCATCTCTGCCCCAGTAAAGGGACCGCCGTCACACCTTTTCAACCAATAAATTCGCTGACTATGAGGCCTAGCATCTTGTTCGTAACTTTCCCATTGCTGCAAAAGCAGCGCATAGCATAGGCTACATGCTTTTACAGCTCCGCTTCTGGCACCTTCGCCACGATACCCAACAGGCGGATCGTGAGACTCAAGAAATGGGAAGTATGGTTCATTGGGTGCACCGCCTGGACTGGGTTTCACTCGAAGCCAATATTGCTCGCTGTGGCCCACTGCACCACAGACAAAGCATATCCGAGCTCCTCCGTCCTCAATGGGAGGATTGGGCTGTGGATTTGCGAGTGATTGCCCGTCAAGTCCCGGCTCGTTCTTCACATAAAGTTTGCTTTCCATCGTGTCAGGAAACCATTGGGTCTCTTCAAGGCCCTCTTATACTTTTGCGCTTGGCACGCATATACGATCAAAAATCGCAATGACACAGAAAGTTTCTATCTCTCGCACATGTCTGAAAGAACAAAAACATATGAGTCAAAGGAGGAAACGGACGAGAGTCAAATGAAACTACATAACTACGATGTAACCGAACAGTGTATTGCAGTCTTTTAGTGCTGTGCCAACAAGCTATGAGTCTTTTCAATAAGAGAACAATAAACTCTGTTCTTAGGCATTTATGGACTGACAGAGGTTCATATGACTCACTGATAGAATCTTAAAGGAATAATACTAATGCCTCTTTAAGAGGTTCTGCAATGTACTAGCTGCATTCATCTTGTAAAAATGTCATCACACATAAATTTTGAAAGGTTTCGAGAACGGCGTTTCAAAGTATTTAGGCTGTTTTATTGTATGTAAATGAGTTTATTTAGGTGCAGCTGTGACCTTATTCTCAGGTAGGCACACAGAAAGTACATAGAACTTCGATATGTCAAAACAAAGTTATGGCTCACTGAATATCTTTGCTGATATGAAATTTCGGTGTTACAGCAACAACAAATTGAAATCTCTGGCCGGAGCAGTATAACTCTGACAAGAGTAAGAAAATACACTTAAACATACTTTTGAAGTAAACACAGATTAACTAAGCGCCTTGTAACGAAGCATGAAAAAATGTAAACACAAGAAGACACAGCAGCCAAATCTTTAATGATTCTAAAATTGATAACCCCTCAGAGGCAAACAAACAAGATTTTTCCCGGATTTCTGCAGCTAACCAATTCCCGCACGATCTCAGTGTGCCCCGCGAATAAAAGAGGCAAAGTTCGCAGGAACGCGACAATATTCGTCATTGTTCGCGAGTATCGCGTGTCGAAAATTGTAGGCGACGTCGCGGAAGCTCGTAAAAACGGTAGCATTGTTGAGACAGCACGTCCGCGGCAGATTGAAAATATGATGCGGTATTTTGGGAGCACCGCTGCGTCTACCGACACCGACCAGGGAAGAGCTTTTCGGAGATCGGCAATAAAACTTAACCCATAGCCTCGGGCCCGCGGCGTGCGAATCCACTCGCGGTCGAAATCTCGTGTGTACAACGAGTCCTGCATAGCTCGTAGCGCGATACGTGCGCGGCACCGAGGTGAGCACTTTCGCAAGAATCATTCGGAATGCCTATTTTTTCGATACCGACGACACGGTTGACAGCGCCGAGGGGCAACGGCATGATAATCGGACGATGCCAGCGAGCGTTTCGCTGGGAAAATCGCCAAAATCCGATCCCGTAACGAGCTCGCAGCACACAATGGTGGCACCAGATACACCACGAGCGTTTATAAATGACGATTTCGGTGATCGAGCACGGGTCTCGCGCGGCGGTCAGAGGTTAAAGTGGCATACGGCCGGGTCGAGGTTATCTTCGCGTTAAACGCACTGGGGCAAACGTGAGAAACGGAACTCGCAGAGCGCGGAACCCGAGGCACCCGTGTACACTTAACCGTGGCTACCGAAATACGCACCCGCGACACACCGCGGGTTCGCACGTCCTGCTCCCAGCACGCATGCACTCACATTTTCACAGTTCGGGCGAGGTTGCCGCAACATCGTTGCTCTCTCGTGGCGGAGTTTACTGGCGGTGCGTGGCGCACAGGAGGAACGCTGTCCCCTTATCTCAAACTCTAGTCTCTGCCATACGTGCTCGAGCACCACACGGAGCTGCGGGGTGTCACCTTCGGAGCAGCGCTGCGCCTCGTCACAATCATATTTACATATACTGCGCACCGTCCAACACCCGCCAGACACGTATTACACTGTCGCGCGCGTGAAAACCGTAATAAAGGGGCGAGCGTGGCTACGAAAAATACATCTTCTCAGGGCACAGTACCGCGAGTTCGGCTCACTTCACCGCCATGTTGCAAAATTGCAATCCGCTTCCCATGATGCCACGCAGCTTCGTCATATGACAGTGCCGCGGCGTGCACCAATCAGAACAATCCGCGCATGCGCAGGCCTCCAAACACTAGGCGGCCCTGCCGCTAGTTCCCGCCTGGCGCTCAATTTGAAATGTCACTAGCCACGACCGAGAAATTTCCCTTCGACGAGGCGCACTGAGTGTTTCATGCTTTTCCCTGCTTTTTCGATCATTTTCGCCCATTTTTGCCCGGTTTCGCTGATCGGCGGGCCCAATTACTTCCTGGGTCAATTCACCTGCTGGTGATATCGATATTCATTAAGCGATCGGCCGCGGGGCGCTCCAGTTCACAGTGACGCACTTCTAGTTCGCGATCCGCCAATTTTGCGCCACTCGAACGCGGGCGTGATGATTCAAATTTGACTTTGGTGGTGGCGAATTTTTCTCAGTTTTGGCGGTCGCGGGAAGTGCATCGGTTGCGTCACCCGGCTGGTCTCGGAAAAATTCTTGGACATCGCAAGAAGTGCAGGCAAAGAATGATGGGCGAGCGTTAAAGTGCAGCAGGTTGGTATAGTTTTTTGCGAAAATGAGGAAGAGGCTCTGGAGTTTGTCGTAGTGTGTTTAAATGGTTTGCAGATGAGGGCACGGGGTCCGTGACGGCAGAGGGTCAAGGAGGTTGCGGAATTTTTGCTGTACGGTAAGTCACAGAAGTTTACGTAAGCTAGCAAAGGCGAAAGGAATGCAAGGAATTAAGTGGATTTAAAGTCCAATGCGCAGGGCCTGAGAAAGGCAGAAATATTCGGGCCATACGCAAGTGTGTACGATCGTGAGATCGCGAATATTAGATCGATGGGAGTTTAGCTCCAAAAGGGCGGGAAGTTGATCAATGGTTGTTAGTCGCGTCGAGGTTATATCTCTGACAAGAGAATGAAGAACAAAAGAATATCAATATTTCACGGTATTTAATCAACATGTCCGGACATCGTATGTATCAGTACGCTAAAAATTATGTTTTATAGGTTGTGTTGTTTTCATATGTATATATCCACCGTGACAGGTGGAATCCAGATATAATACTAAAAAATAACTGGAAATACTTTAAAAATACTCTTTGCAAATTATAATTTTTAGAAATACATTCTTTGCAATTTTTTCGTCGCTAACATACATATCTAATAACTACAATGTTCATAATCGTTTCTTATATGTTTTATACAGAGATTTAATCACAAGAAATTGTTATTTCGTAATATAATATTGTTATTGTTGTTGGTATTACTATTAACCTTATGATTATTGAATAGACACGCAGTAGTGGTACAAAGTTTTTATGCTCGAAATTACAGACCACTGTTCTCGTAGAACACTGTACGTTTGGATACATTCATACATAAACGCATTCGCAAACATGTAAATGTATATGCGTATGCAGTTTCAACATCAAAAATCTTTCCAAAAGTTCTTCGCTATCCAAAAGTTACTCAATAAAGCTGACGTTAGGGTTCATGAACCTAGTGCAGGCGCAAGAATTTGGTTTACTTCCACAGTAACAGCGGCCTGGTTACAGCGTTGCATTGAAATGTTAATATCCTTACACGCACATTTATCATTGCATTTATACCTAAAAAAAAGTGTAAATCACGCGAACAGATACTCTCAGCTTATAGCAGCAGTATAACCTTATCGTCGTCAGTTGGCAGGGTGTGAAGTCGCTGGAGAAAAGACAAAATATATAAACTAGATAGTGAGAGAAACTACTGGATACGCAATCCAATTACAGAAGGTTACACTGTAACTTAAGCGAGGAGTTTCAGAAGGCATTAAACACAACTGTACGTTGTTATGCCTAGGTATCGTTAGATTTTCTTATAAATAATTATAAACTAGGTCTGCTTTGCATTGATGAATGACTATAACGATTGCCTTATATCTCACTCTCTCTGTCATCCTTTCTCCCAACACGCACACACGGTTGATAGCTACTAACGGGTGTTAGACTAAATTCAATGCTAGCTCTTGACAATGGTAACGATAGAAGTATTCTTGATCAAGAAGTAGAAAGAAGGGTAACGGCTTATGGAGTCTCGCGGTAAACAAGAATTTGGCAAGTCCGACGAGAAATGATATCGTTTGATTGAGAAACAGCCTTCTTTCAAATTCCCGCCGAGTCGAAGTGTCGCTGACTTGTTACTTCGCAAATTATCATTTGGGTGCAAAGCACAGCAATTAACTTGTCTCGTTTTTATTATGACTTACTTAAAGGATGGCATACGCACTAAGTCTGGTTAAATCAGATTTGACATTTGGTGAACTTATGACTTTTACTCACTTGACCCTACTACGGGTTATCTCATTTCTTATGTACATATAAACAGATATTACTGTAATAAGGTTCTCTTCGTATAGGATGTTTCAAGTAAAAAATGCTCTCTAAATCACTGATTATCTCAAGTGTCTATCAATTTCATAAGATGGTCAAATTTTTATCTGTAACAATGGATGCTCTGATATAGCAGACACACGTCTGTGCAAAACATGCACACGCCGAGGAACAATGCGAATTCGCTGCGTAGCTTCGTATCTATCTTCGCAGCGCGACTGAAATGATCGTCTAACGGAAGGGCTTCCAAACAATCCGAACATCTGCGAAACAAATGTCCCGGTGAAGTATTCTCTATGGGTTCCATCGCAGCGGAACATTCTTCGCAACTCGTAGCAGTCGATTTACAAATGACGCGGTGTATGCGTAATACAATACGAGTGTTATATTAAAAATATGAAGGGTCACCGGTTCCGATAAAACTCTTGACCCCTGTACCCTGGGACTGTATCTAAATCAGTGTCAATGTAAGAAAAAAAGCACGTAATCTATCTAAGAGGAACAAAAGCATAAAGAGAACACCGCAAAGATAACGATAGGATCAAAAGGAAGGAGAAAACGCATACGTTGGTCCAGTTGAAAATGAAAGTCCGCCCGGGGTGCCCCGACTTCATCCGCCCCCAATAAATCGCACCTTTGTTCGACAAACTCGGCGGCACCGTTACCGGAATCTCAATGCCGCTAATAGCACTTTTCGCTCGCTCGATAAAAGGGGCTACGCGTAAATGTCATGAATACGTCTATACGCGACGCGGACGAGATTTCAATCAATGTCACACCCGTTGACGAACCGACCAGTAACCGCGCGCACAATCTAACGGACCCCGTCCGGCTCGTCAACGGCGCCTTACCTCCAAGCAAAACATCGCCCGTCCGCGCGCAACGCAGATAAACCGATAGAAAAAGTAGTAAAAAACGAACGGAAACGCTAAGAGACTGAGGAGAAAGTAAAAGCGCGCCGCCGACATAAATAACCGCGAAGACACCTCTTTCGCGCAGCCACACCGGACTCGTCCGACCCCTGGATCACGATTTCACTGCAAAAGACGCGTCATCGTGCACGAGGAGGCGTGCCACGACTCTCCTCAATACGCCCTCTCCATCTGGCAGGTGAAAATCCGGAAGAATCTCTCGAACGTGCTGCATCTGCGGCCGACCGGCCGCTCTCAAATATCGTTTTCGTTGACGGCCGGCTCGCTGTGCCTGATCACCCTCTGCTGTTTCACCTCGTCGGTCGGCTGTTTTGCGGCGAACGCCGAGTCCTCGATCGACTCCGGCTGCCTCGGGCTGTGCCTGTCGATGTGCGTCAGCTCGATCGGCAGGTATATCGTCCGACAGTGATCGATGTCTGCGCGACAAAGCGGACAACGCTCGCAACGACGTGCGCAATCCAGGCAGGCGACCGCGTGGCCGCAAGGAAACAGGGCGGTGTCCAGACTGCGATCCATACAGATGCGGCAGAGCATCGCGTCCAGGAGTCTCGCCAGGCACTCCCGGGATTCCTGAAATTTTACGTAATGTCTGGCTGAGTGGTTGAGCAAACTGGACCTGGCGACCGGTTCGCGAAGCGGGGAGTGACTATTTTTGGTGCGGCTTCGGTGGGCCTCACGAAGCCTGCGGGAGGGTGTGATGTCAGTTGGAATTTGGGGGCCGCGGGATTCGGTGGAAGACATAAATGACAGAACATTAGAATGTATAGTTGTAGGCAAAACGAAATTACGGGTACGTGAGATAGAATGGCAGAGGGTAGAGGCGTCAAAGCTGGTGTCTCTAAAGGGTTTTGAAGGTGTCATTGTTAATCCTTGAGTTATTTGAGGCTTTGGCGACCGCCGTATGTAAAATTTGTGTTTATGTTTACGAAAGTCATGTGTACGTGACGGAGGCTGCCAAAGGGTTAACGTTTCTACTGTTTCTGCTCGTGGCTTTAGATAGTGTCGATCTTTCGGCGTAGCTACCGTTTTTGTGAATATACTAAAAGAGGTAATCGTACAGACAGGTTTATTTTTTCGCGCTTGTTGCAATGTCATTTTTCATAATTTTTCGCACTTTTGTTGCCATCTCCCCAGAACTCTTGCGAATTTTGAGGTCCGTCTTACATTTTTCTGAGTCACTTGGACAACATCTGATACATTAATAGGGCAGTTAAACTTGCGTAGCATTATTTTTTCACAAAAATCCAAAAACTATACCGATTTTCGTATATTTTTAGTCGTATCTCGGAAACTATTTCGAATTTTTCAGTGCGGTTGCGATTTTTCCAAGCCTCTTTGTACCCGTTTTCATCTGGCACAATTACAAGTCGATCCATAGAGTTTTAATTTTTGATCCCATTTTTAGGCTCGTTTTTCACGATTTTTCCACACATTTTTAGCAATATCTCCGGAACTATTGCGAATTTCGGGGTGCGCCTTGCATTTTTCCGAGTCATTTTGGACCCCCTTTGATATATTAAAAGGACAATAAAATCGGTGACCCATCATTTTTTGGCAAAAATGGCTAGGGTTAGATTTAAGATTTTCTCGATTTCTTCAAGGCTCTGTCACGACTAAACTCGTGGTCGAAACCTATAAGTAATACAGGTTTTCTTAAAGCTCTTTGGACGCACTTTCACGTAGGATTAATCGCGATTAGCAATTTTGAAAAAAAATTTTTTGCACTTCCTTAAAATCGTCATATCTCGGAAACTATGAAGAGTTCAGCGCGTGGAAACTGGTCTATCTTCAGGGCAAAATACCCTCTATCGAATGGTATCGATCCGAAACAAAAAAAAAAATTTGACATTTTTCACCTATTTTCAGCCATAGGTCGAAATGTGGAAGTCTATGTAATCGGTCGGAAATATAGTGTCACGTCTATATATAGCTTTACAGAAATCTCTACAGTGTGTCTATGGCTCAAGTAATGCCCTCTCCATTGTACGACAGAATTACACATAATTGTTTGCATCATCACATTTGCGTCATTCCCTTTCGGTTGTTTACATCAACACGCCTGCGAAACGTTTCACTGACGAAAAAGAAATGAGACCTCGAGGGATTAATTTCCTGACCGTTAAATTCGGTACCGCGAGTAATATAAATGGCGCGGCCGGTAGCGCATTTGATGATGGAATAATTAGCGGTTAAGGATGCACGGATTAGCCCAAATTGTCACGGTAATTATGATTGCGCTACGGGCACCGCGAATGCCGTTCGCGTGGTAAAGCACCTCTAATAGGGCGTGATATAGTTATTACAACGGATACAAATAGCGAATGGTCTGCTCCTCCGACATGATACATGCAAACGTCGACACGCGTTTAATTAAATTAGCGGTGAACGTTCAAAACCGAAAAATCTAATTATAAACCACACACGATCGCAACGATTCAATTTTCGATCGCGTCAATATCAATCACATGACACGATAAACTCGTTTAATCGCGAATTCTGCTTAATTTAGTCATTTCATCGTCAGTTAAATTAATGACTGGCAACAGTATGCTTTCGGTCATAATCAACTTCAATATAAATTATTCCTAGAAATTATATTATATAATTATCGTCGTGTTCAATTTTCGATCGCGTCAGTATCAATCACGCGCGCAACGAAATCATTTAATCGGGAGTTCTCCTTAATTTAGTTATCATAATTAAATTAATAACTGACAATAGTGTGCTTGCAATCACAATCTACTTCAATACAAATCATCCCTAGGAATTATATTATATAATCACCGCCGTCTTCAATTTTCGATCGCGTCAATGTCAATCAGACCATACGACAAAATCGTTTAATCGCGAGTTCTCCTCAATTTATTAATTTCACCGGTGATTAAATTAACGACTGACAACAATATGCGTGCAGCTGCGATCAACTTCAATACAAATCATCCCTCAAAATTCTATTACGCAATCACCGCCGTGTTCAATTTTTGATCGCATCAATATCAATCACACGATAGGGCAAAGTCGTTTAATCGTGAGTTCTCCTTAATTTAGTCATTTAGCCGCCAATTAAATGAATGACTGACAACAGTATGCTTTCGGTCGCCATCAACTTCAATATAAATCATCCCCTGAAATAACGTTATATAATCACCCCCGTGTTCGTTTCAATCATTGTTAATTCATTATTTTAACTAACCAGTTGAATTAATCGTGCTTTTTCCGGAATTAACTTCTTTTTGTAGCGTAGCTTTTGCGTGTCAATTTCGACAGTATTGTCGACCGTTACCTTGCACTTGGGGTTCTCGCAGTCCCCGCAATCGTGCCTCTCCAAAATCTCGTTTTCCTCGGGCGGTGCAATGTTCGCGGCCTCGCAATACAACGCTCGTCTGGCATTGTCGTAAACTTCTCTGCATGTCCTGCGTATGTCGAAAACGTACTTTTTTCCCAGCGTCGAGTCCTCGTTGAAAATTGAGATGATGGTACCCTGCGGGATAGTTTCAGAAGTTAATCGCGTGCGCTGCTACTGTGCAACGACATATTACACATAATATGCACGTGGCAACAGTTTCCATGCATTCGAAAGTTTTCGGGAACTGGGCAACTGCCGCGATGAAGCTTAAATGGAAAGCCAAACGGGCATTAAGAAAATACTGTAACGTATTGTGTTAAATAAGGGAAATTAGCCGTTTTTCCGATTGGAAACTTTTTATTTTTAATTATCTTTGCGGTGATCTATGTGTTTGATGAATACTGTGTGTTATGATATGAACCGTGTTGTAGTATAGTTTCTATATAGTATGGTCCGGTTTAATCTTTTTATAGTATACAATATGTAATAAAATATGATATGATCCGTGTTGTAGTATAGTTTCTATATAGTGTAGTCTGGTTTAATCTTTTTATAGTATACAATATATAATCAAATATGTGGACACGCGCAAACACGTTGAAGTAGATTAACAAAAATTAATTGAAGAAAGCTTACCTTTAGATCGCGTATGAATTGCGCTGTTACTGCACTTCTGACGGTTTCGCAGCTGTAGAATGCGTGCTTCTCAGTAATCGCCCTATACAAACCGCTCGCAGATTGACTCGAGTCGAGCTTAAAGTCCAGAGACGTTTCCTCGCCATCGAGAGAGAGGTAAACTAGGTGAAAAAGTCGTCGTTGTGACGTCGCGCTTTGTATCGCCGTGTATGGTATGCTAAAACAGTAAATGCACACGTGATAAAAATGTAACAAATCTTCCGGAAGAAATGCAAATAGTTACTAAACGGGATATTGAAATTTAAATAATACCGGAAACTTCTGTCCGATAACGTAAATTTAAGTATCAACGCGCCTGAACGTATTCATTTGAAACATATGCTACTACTATATTAGAATATATGTTTTCGGAATGCATTGCAATAATGATCTCATCATCTCATTGACATATTGCAATCGTATTATTTCCCTTCAATTCAAAACCGGACTGAAGTTTCCGGTATCCAAAATATTCGTCTGTCCTGGTGTCCAATATTTTGACCGATCGCGTAACAATCACTACAGAAAACATATAAATTTCAGACATAACTGCTACGAATTATTTTGAAATCAGTTTGTCCATTCCCGCATAATTTTCTACGGTCATATTTGTGGTCGGTGTGATAGATCCGGGCGGAACGAGGGATGATCTAACGAAACGCGATGAAGGCGTGGTGAAATTGTTTGACTTCGCATTACGTCATAACTGAATTATACTCGTGAGTACGCCTCTAAACCGATTGCCTGCGCTCTTATCAGGCATTCGTCCTCGTGAATGAGCTTTGGCAGACGGTACGGCGAGTCTGCGGCCAGTAAGTGCCGTCTCCTATCGTCGGTCTGCGATATTAATACGATCAGCGGTTTCCCCTGATAAGTACAATCCTTCCCACAACCTGGCCCCGATCGCTCATTCGCGCGTTAAGCTGCAAACAATCTCTCTCTCTCTCTCTCTCTCTCTCTCTGGCTCTTTCTATGCTGCCTGCGGCTCTGTGCTTCTCTCTATCCTCGTCCCACCGCATCGATAACCTTTTGTCTTCCTATGTCCGTCGCCATCTGTGTCTCTCTCTAATCAGGCTGTCAGTATACGTACTTCTGCGTTTCTTCGTCCTGCCCGCGGTAAACCGTAATGCCGTGCGGTCCAACGCCTATCATTGAAACGCCATTATATCCGAACTTGCTGTGAAACATTTCCTGTCCGAAAGTGTCCAAGTTCGATATCTCCTTCAGCAGCCAATACTCCGCTGTCGATGTCTTCATGCCCTGCAACAATATGATCAAAACAGGTTGAAAATAAGAGATTAATCACATTTAGACAAGCTATACAACCGTGACTCATCTAATAACCGTATAAACGTTAATTCGATCTATCACATTCAGCCAATAAGGGCCCACTGGGTACCCCGAACTACTTAGACTTCTAAGAATAAAAATTCTCCAGTAAATTTCAATTTTCAACCAAACTGGGCCTTTTTTCTCTTTATCCGTGACGAGTAATAGATCTTTCAATACCAAGAGGAACTATACGAGCCTAACTCATCTAGCCCTTTGACTGCTATGGATGCATATATGCGTCCGCCGAAATCTATCAGTGTAGACTATGGACGCATATATGCGTCCCCAATCGTTTCGATTTCTTACTTACTGCAGCCACAATTATCAATGTGTGAGATGAACACAGATGCATCTTTTATTAAATTATTTTCTTCCCATATTTAATTCTTCCAATATTTAATTTTCGCAATCAATCAATAAAGTTCACACTAGTGAACAGTATTTCGTCCTCAGCGAACTCTTCGGCCGGAAGTACTCAGCACTCAAAGGGCTAGTAATCGCATAAACATTCACCCGGTCTACCAGCATTTCGCAAAGCAACATTTTGACCAATCGACCCTCCACTCTCCCAGCATCTTTCGTAACACACCCCCATAACCGTCCACACAGCCGTACGTTCACAGCTCTGGCCGTCCCTCCGCGTCTCGTCGCAGATAACGCACACCCCGTCCGCTCATTTTACCTCTGACCCCGTGCGACATTTGCTTTCGCTCCGGCAAACATGAAACCGCCGCGCGCATCCCGGGCCAGCGATAAGATAGACGCCACGTACCTTGATCTCTCTGTGCTGCTGGACTATCCGGTGCAGGAAATCCTGGGGTTTCGGTTCGCACGGTTCGGTGGGCTGTATTTGACAACATTGGGAATAGAGCGCGTGCGGTGGCGAGAGTGCATCGTAATCGCCGCCATCGGCCTGTGCAATGAGGGCGACTAAACGTGCCACCGAGCTCCAGTCAGAGACCTTCAGCTTGCCCTCGACCAGCTCGAGTCGCGAGTGTAGGTAGAACTGGTGCCTGAAAATCGCAAGCGGAAAGACCTCATTAGCGACGACCGAACGCGTCTCTGGGACTCCTCGGACACCCGTGATTAACGCGTTCGACGGTACTGCCTGGGGATCGACGCTAAAGCGATTGGGCGGTGGGAACTTTAACGCCTTGACATACAAATAAAATGCGCGTTGACGACGTGTAGGATACGATTTAATTTGGCTCAATTGTGAACACTCATGTACAAGTTCAGAAACAGGGCGTTTTATTTTCAAATGTACATTGCTATATAACAATCAATAAGGTTCTGTTGAGAAAGGGGAAACATATTTAAGAGTCTAAACAAAACAGCATCAATGCACGACCGAAACAGATAATCTAATAGTATATTTCCCAGTCTTCGCCGAAGATAGTTCTTGACGTTTCGGAGACGTCAAAGTCTACAATGGTACATAAAATAAATGACGTTTCCGAGACGTCATTGTATGTCAAGTGGTTAACAGATATTTCGCGAATCGTGTAATGTTGGAAATAAGGGGTGTGGGAGTGAAAAATTTGAAATACATAGTTATGTGGTGGGCGTATATGTTTATGCGTACTGGCGTTCATGTCTCTGGTGATATCTGAAAATGGAATTATGGGATCATGAAGATTAAAATATGGGACAGAAATTTGGCATCGGTATTTTTCTATTGCATCGTTTTATTCAATGTCAATAGAATGGCAATACATCAATAATACACTCAAACAATAAAACAGCAGAAATGAGAAAATAGAGTTCAATAAAGTCTTATAATTGAGTTTCGCACATAGTTTTAGATTTGTGTCAAAATTTTCTCGGTATCGGAAAAATAAAGTTTCGAATTTTTACCTTTAATCGGTTTCAGAAAAAATGCTCATCATATTAGTAGACTCTGATTAAACTTGATATACGTCAATGCATAATTTCTTATTTGCTGCTATAGTTCTTTAGTCTCTTTATTTTGATTTATTGGCCGTGTCGAATTAAGCAAGCGTTAACACTACCGCGGAATAAGAAATTTCACTTGAAAAGAAAGTGCGTAGCCACCACTAATCGATAAGGGAGGAAATTAATTTAGCTTTACATTCTTAACAGGGCATCGATAAAAGTCAGCAAACCTTGCTAGGAAATCATTCTAATAGTTTTTCAATCTTATTCTTGAAACCCGAAATTTGTCAAATTGTCAGGTTCCGTAAGTCCAGTGCTAAACAGGCGGATCGCTTGTGGGGTCGTTCGTGGACAATCCGAGAGGCAATGGTTTAGTGTGGGTGGAATTGAAACGGTCGTAAGGTCGCATGTGTCCGCCGCAATGGTGGCATGATGTTATTTTGTTAATTGCTCTTTGTTGGCCCAGGCGTCTGTTTATAAAGCTGGCCACGCGTTACTGCGCATTAGTGTGTTTCGATTTTAATTGCGACGAGTTTCGGACAGTTCGTTCCCCGGCCCGTGTTTGCGGAAATGTCCGAATAACGCGACTGCGTGCGTTACTGCGAACTATAACGGAATTTTTCGATAGGTGAAACGCAATCGTCCGTCAGGCGCGCAGAACAATTTATTAATATCGTTTACCTTCGATTACTCTCCATTACGCTCAATGGCTCCGCGACGCTACGCTTCGCAATCATCGATACGCAATCGTGTACTCCGGCGGAGTGAACTGATAAATTGAACAGAAATTTAATTCGCGCCAGCAATTCCTCGGTAATCCGTCAAGCATAATGACACTGCTGACGGCACATTGATTATTTCACTGTCGTTCAATGGCCGCAAACACTGGATAAATCTTAGACAAACGTTGTCAGCGCATTCGATGTATGAAAATAATGAAAATTGCCACATATAGCATAAATTATAAGGGGAATAGTATAGATTGTAAAATTGCCTAAGACTCCTGTTCAAATTGCCGACCACCTGCCTGTAATGTTTTCTATCAGTTGAGAGTGTTTACCTTATCTGCGTGTAATATTTACTCTCTTGCAGTGCTCCGATAATGTCTAATCGATATCAGTTTGCTGTCAGTTCCTATGTGAAACGTCAATAATCGTAGTGACAAAAGTATTTCTAAACGGAGAACACATGTGCATTTTGTGTATGGCTTGTGTGACGGAAATGCTCAGAATGGAAATGGACTGCTGTGAAATGGAAATTGGGCGAGTTTACAGCTTATGTAATAACTCTGTGGCAAAGCCTTATTTGTCGACTTTTGTGTAAAAATTTTCCTCTTATCTTTATGCATGGAATACGCTGACGCTGAGATAGACCTTAGACACTTTGCATACAAGGATTAGGATAAGATAACAAGACGCGTGCGTCAACTTTTATACCCTTAACATTTTCTGTATGCAAATCCTTAAAACATATTGTTTCTACTGTTGTGATCAGAATCAGATCGGACATTGTATATTTCGGCCTTCATTCAGCATAAGCACAAATTCAAGTTAGCTAAGTAACACCACGAAATATTATTTGGTTCGAAAGCCATCCAATCCACTATCGCCCGATTTCTATTTTAACATTTTCCCGCAAAATTTACAATAAGCCTGAAAAAGATCGTAGTCGAGTGTGCAGTGTCTGTACACGTAAAAGAATTTTGACCGGTATTCAACCACGGAGGGCATGCTATGCCATATTACACTCAAAAACTGTCACCTGCATCTATCGCATTACAACTTAGATTACGTTCCTGCATTGCATGAGACACGGTTAATGACGGTAGTCTGTAGTTATTATGGAAGTTACGAAAGTTATAAACTGTGTAGGTACAAGAGAATTGTAACCGGTACCCAACCACTGAGCACATATTGTCACATTAGATTAAAAAATCAGCACATATATCTGCCACGTTATAATTTAGATTACGTTCCTGCATTGTTTGAGACACGGTGAATGACCCATAGCCTCGAATTATTGCCAAAATGGCAATCGTTTCGTAGTTGCAATCATTTCCGTCGCCGTATTATTTTGAGAAATAAATGGGCGAGCGCGCGGCAGCAAGAAGATAAAAAAAGCTTCAGCTCCAGAGAGGAAAAAGGAAGAAACCACGTTGCGGCGAGTGGGTCATAAAAGGCCAGTGATATTTCTGTACTCGTGCGACGAGTTTGTTAATTCAGACTCGAGACGAGCGATGACCCACCACGACAGAGCGCTTAATTGATATCGATATTGAACTGGGTCGAAGCGGTTGGCAAACCAGATCGACACGGCCGCTCGCTTGGAATAAGTAAATTTCGTCGGCTTTTCTCTCTGCCTCTCGCGGGATGAAGATAACGTTTTTGGGAAACTGACGGATTTCTACGTGAATGAACCGCAATCTGCAAACTTTGCGAACATACGGTGCGAAGTTAGTTTCATAAGTGAATATAGCACGTTCGCAAATATGCTAATTTTGAATTTGCCTGACTCATTTCATCGTGTTACGTGGTTAGAAATGTAACCGCGAACTAAATATTAAACCGGAAAATGTCGCTGTCGCGCTCTGTTTTGACATGTCTTTCTGGAATATATTCGTTCTTGTGCTTCTGTGTTCTTCTATGTTCTGTTGTGCTTTTGTATTTTTCTATGTTCAAAGAATTTCCATTCATTTGGTTCTTTTCGAGAATTATCTGGTCAAGTGTGAGGACAATGTAAATAGTGTATGACAGCTACTTGAAATCTAACACGTAATAGCAGATTCACACATTTCTCTATATCGCCACTGTACACCTAATACGTCACTTTCCAATTCTACACATATTCCCACTTTTTCATATATCACCACTATCGTACAGAAATGTCCGAGCGTGAGAAAGCGTAGATGTCGTTTACAAGAAATTAAGAGCAAGCCGCGCCGAACGGAAGTTTTCGTCGCTTCCCGTCGGACGAGAAACAAAAGTGTTATTTACCGCAACCGTTTTGCGGTCCGATGCGTGGGCGGAAGAAAGATAAGGGGATGGGGAGGAAGGCAGAAGGGGCAAAAGTGGGAAGAGCAGTCGAACAATCTACACAGAGGACTACGTATCCTCAGCCGTTGGTGGAACGCACTTATTGTCGATCGGAAACTTCGACGGGATTTAGTCGGGAAGTGCATCGACCGATTGACATTTGTTACGGTAGAGAGAGAGAGAGAGAAATATACGGTGTCACAGCTTTTATTATACGTACTGTGGTGTTACGTTATATGAGCAAAGACAAGCAAAACATCATGTTAAATGTCGTTCGCAAAATTCTTTATTGGAAAGTTGGTGAAAAAGCACATAATGTGCTTGAAACAGTCCTATATAAGTTTGCACTTCGGACTTCTCATCAGAGTGTCTAAAGTTAACGTCGATGTGATATTGAACTTTGGAGAAACTTTCGTTTATTCTATATTTAAGACAGAGCGCTGGACTCTCGGACAATATTTTGCAGACTTGTCGTTGTGCGAATTCTGGTAAATTTCCGTGAGTGCTTTGATCGGTTAATTGGTGAGCACGATCAAGAGTTGCAGCATGAATATCATATAAATGCATTAATGTTATTATTCGACCATATGAGAATTTGCAACAGAATCCGCGACTTTTCCATTTCCAACTGATCACACGTAAAAATTCCACATTACTTCTAATACAGCTGACGTTATTTTGTTTCATCGACCATATGACAATTATACTGTCTTAATTGCCCGCAAAAGTTAATGCAACATAAATGACATTACTTTGTCTCCGCGACCGCACATATTAACGATATGAGAATTTGCAACAGAATCCGCGACTTTTCCATTTCGACCTGATCACACGTAAAAATTCCGCATTACTTCCAATACAGCTGACGTTATTTAGTTTCATTGCTTAACCTCATACCAACCATATGACAATTAGCAACAGAAACCATGCCTTTCGAGCACTGTCTTAATTGCCCGCAAAAGTTCCACATTACTCTCAACATGAATGACATTATTTTGTCTCCGTGACCGCCCATATTAACGATACAAGAATTTGTAACAGAATCCGCGACTTTTCCATTTCCACCTGATCACCCGTAAAAATTCTGCATTCCTTCCAATACCCCCGACGTCATTTTTCTTCATCGCTCAACGGCTCATATCGACGCACGCGACTTCGCAACAGCATCCGTAGCAAAGTACAAAACGCCAAGCTTTGTTCGCGGCGCAGTCTACGTTCGCGCTTTGAATCTCACACACTAGCAGCGTTTTCGCGACAAAGTCCGCCGTAGCGAAAGGGTTGACGGCTTCTGTAAAGCGACGCGCCGGAAACTTTCGCCTTCCACCGATCGAACGTTTCGCAGAGAGTTAATTGCCCTCCCACGCCGACAGACAAATATCGGGGACGGATATTGCGCGGCGATCTGGCGAAATAAATTGTCGAAGTTACGATGAGTGCAATTGGGTCGAACGGCGTTTTCAAAAATAACGCGGAGAGCGCGTGTTGCGACTGCTCGCGATTGTTCTTTTGACGAACGCGCGGCCCCGTTGTTTTGTTCGACGGCGGATGAAAGTTGGATTGCGTGCGAGGGATCTCGGCACTTGCGTGCGCGTTTTTCTCCGCTTGCGGGATTTAGAGGTAAAGGATTGTTTGACAAAGCGCAAAACTGCGTTGGTGTACAATTGTTTTGTTAGATGTGCTTAACGCGTCGGGTGCCGAGTTGCGGGTATCCCTTCAGCATGATAAAATGTTACGAAATATGATTTAATTGTGCCGAGTTAAAATAGAGCAGAGGTACTGAAGACGGAAGGATTGAGTCACTATTTTGATATCAACTGTAGACATTTATATAATCAAAAATTTACCTAATTATAAAATCGCAAAGTTATAGATTTGCAAATTTATTAAATGAGGTAATTACAAATTTGCAAAAATTATAAATCTTAATGCCTATGAGTTTGACGCACTTCCCTCGTATAACGTGTTAACACATTTCCGTACGACCACGAGACAAGGGCACAATGTGAACGCATCAAAAGCACATCGTCCGTCGAATCATCATAGGTATTACGTATCACTTCGATTTAATCCCCATCTCCGCGCAAATGTTACGGGACGGCAATTTCGACAGCTAATAACACGTCGACCGAGCGATACTTGTCATCGACGGGCGGATATTCACAGAAAGCTGATGTATTGACACCCAGCGTCACTTCGACGTAATGTACAATTTGATGCGCTAGCCAAGCTGCGGGGGTGGGCCAGTAAAGTGGCGGAATTTAGTTACCGAGGAGCACGGAGTACGCCGGCCACGTGACAATTTCTCACCGCACGAGAGATATTGGTCCTCGCCGAACTCGCGCTGGGCAAATTCGACGGAGCGAAACTCCCGCGAAAGGACGGACTTGTTTGTTAACGACCGCGGCGCACTGAACTACCGAAAACTTTCCAAGTGCCGCTTCTGCCAGGGAGATCGCAATGCGAGTCGACTGCTCAACTACTGTACGCCGGATAAACAAAAATGCTCTCATGAATTTCGCAGCACGCGCTTTGAGCGAACGTTTAACCAGTCAGCTGTTCTTTAATACTTTGACTGCCGTGCGTATTTTGCTATATTAGAATCGCGATGCGATAAAATACTACAGAGTATGATTAAATCGTGTAAAATGAAGGTAACGCAAGTGTTGTTAGAAGCCAAATTATTGAAGCACCATTCCAATATCAATTGCTTTCACTAGATTACAAATAGGCTTCATTTTTTGCATTTATAGTAAAATATTTTACGCCGGTCGTCGGTGACCACTGTGGCAGTCAAAGTGTTAACATTTTGACTGCCGTGCGTACTTTGCTGTATTAAAATGACGATGCTATGAAATACTACAGTGTTTGATTGAATCATGCAAAATGTAAATAATGTGCAGGTATTGGCGACCAAAGGATCGCATCACTATTGTAACAACAACTGCATTTATAAAATAATTATTGCTACCCATTGTAAATATTTTGGAACTTCAGTAAAATCTCTTACGCCGGTCAGCGGTGACCATCATGGAAGTCAAAGGGTTAATACTGTGACTGCCATAGTGGTCATCGGTGACCGGCGCAAAAGGTCTCACGAAAAATTAAAAAAATACCCAATCGGTCGCATTTATAATTTTGAAAATGCAATTAATATTAAATAGTGATTCAATTCTTTGGTCTCCGATACCTTCGCATTATTTTCATTTTGCATAATTCAATCATATTCTGTAGTACTTCATCCCGTTGCGGTTTTAATATAGTAAAATACGCGTGGCAGTGAACGTGTTAAGAGTACACGCATCATGCGTAAAAAGTAGTTTTCATACCTTCACTTACGTAATAGAGACAAATATTCTCTTAGTGCAGCCGAACCATAATATTTTAGCTTCTCGTCATTGTGGAATCCATACGGAACAATTTACCACCGAATTTTAACTTTGCTCTGGCCGAACATATTATAATTTCAAGAGCGCAAACGAATGCATAAGCAGTGTGTCTGAGGACGTTAAAGAATGCTTCGAATTTTTCGTGTACACCCAGGTTGACGATATTTCGCGTTTCCAGCTAATAACGTCGCTCTATCGGGGCGAGTTTGGCTCAGCACAGCACTTGTCTGCAACTGTTCGATAGTTCGGCCAACTTTGCATCCTGGTTAAGGCGGTGATTCAATTGCACTTTGTTCTCCTGAAATCGTGCCGACTTACTCGATATTCCCCCAGCACCGCTCGATTCACTTTTACGTTTACTTTCTGGAAGTTCTAGTTCTTCGTCTTCTCGCGACATTATTAACACGTTATCTACGGTTCATGAAGTTGCGACGCTGTATTCTCTTTTTTGCTGATAGTCAATCGCTGTTTACTCAGTATTAGCGTTTCAGATTTCTCATTTAGTTCAGCGACATACGGTCGGTTGTAGAGTGTATCACTTTCGATATCAAAATTCGGCAAAATCCGTAACAAATCAGAAGCAACTGCATAATCGTGTAGTAGATTTATGAAACGGCAAACTGATTTTCGGAGGTGTTGAGATGTCAGTGTTATGTCATATTAAATTCCGAAACCACACGGTACCTTGTCGTGTAAAATCAATATTACTATGTATTCTATTGTGGTGTGAATCGTTTGGTGTCTACCGAAATTTTGGTGTCAATCGTTTGATATCTACAGGCATTCTGACATTTCTTGTCTCAAATAGCATTGGTTACACCCCCACTTAATTATGTCTGTAGGAGGAGTCTACGATAACTGACGTATTTTGAGATTAACACGTTGACTGCCAAGCGTATTTTGCTACGTTAGAACCGCGATGCAATGAAATACTGCAGCGTACGATTAAATTGTGCAAAATTAAGGTAACGCAGAGTCATTGAAAGCCAAAGTATTGAAGCGTCCTTCCAATATCAATTGCTTTTACAAGATTGCAAGTAGGCTTCATTGCAAATTTTTTGAATTTTTAATTTAACCGGTGACCACCGTGGCAGTCAACGTGTTAACGCATGAAAGGAATTCTGCACTCGACATCATACTATTATGTGAGCACGGATGAGAACTATTATCATTTTTATCTTTTATTAGAGCAGTAACTTTGTTTCGCACCGTTGCCAAACAATTTATTTCCTATCACGGTAATAACACTCGCAGACTTAATTAGCGTATCGAGTATTTGCCCACGATGTTTTCCGCAACAATGATCATCGCACTTCAACATCGGCAACCGCACCGAAATCGGCACCGCTGAGTCGTGAAACTAGGGAAACGTTAATATTCAGGAACGCTGAAGTGCTAATACGTCGTTTCCCGATCGACCTGCTCTCGTTCCAATGAATTCTTTCGCGACTTCGTCCGCGCGTGCTAAGAGTCGGAGCGATCAAAATGGCGCACTTATTCGCGAAGTGCTTTTAGAAAGGTCTTCAAATATGCAGTGGGTTTCAAGTTCTGTGGAAGTTGCTTTCGGACCGTTTGCGGCCTCGTCCGGAAGTCGGGAGATCCGAAAGTTTGATACGCCCGGGACGATAGACTCACGGATGGAGCAACACTTTCGCGGCGGACATTAGAAGTCGGGATCGTCGGAGTTGTCGATCGACGAATTTCAGGCGACCCACGGTCTGGCAAATATTCTCTTTATTTTCCGTTCGTTTCCTGCCGTCTGAGCGTTCACGCGCGTCATGTGGGTGGGATAAGATAGCTTGCTGCTTGTTATGCGCGTAACTCTGTTGGAGAAACGTTTTTTGCCTGAAGATTTTAACAAGAGTTGTAAATTCTTGCCGCGCGATTGCCACCGGAATTACGACGTGCGGGGAAATCTGAAATTTGTTGTGGGAGGAACGAATTATTGAACCGTTTTCTGTAACAAGGAGATGTATTTTTATGCTGCAATATTTTATATAAAATCGACTATGTATCCGCGATGCTTTGTGATTGATATTTCGGGTCTGATGTTTTTGGGGTAACTGATCTGTCACTGCATACAATTGTAGCAATTTTATTTGCAAGAACCACATAGGGAAATGGAGATGTAAATCTATTTTTGGATAAATTAGGTATGGGATTATCCGAAAGGAAACAAAACGTTTGTGATGCTTGTGGATATGGATTATGGTCGTCGGACAATGGTGGGGTTTAGATTGGATTTAAGTATGAGGAGTGGGTGTCATATTGTTACGCGTGTCCTTTTGTACGATGTTTTTAACATTGCTATTAAATATTTTCGACGCATAGTTGCGATGATTCGGTGGGAGCTTGTAAATTTTGATGTTGCTTCGAAACACTATCGTTGCATAGTTAGGGTTGTTTGGCATAGGCAGCGCCGTTGCTTCTAAAAGGATAATTTCCTTGTGCCAGTGTTTCGATTTAAACAGCACAGTCACTTCCATTTATTTGCGTCTCAGTTATTGTATTATTTTAAGCAACGGTCATGCTTTTAAATTATGTCATCTTATAATTGTGATGTTTCGGTATAAACGGCGAGGTCGCTTAAAAATATTTTAGTCTTATCGTTATAATGTTTAGCTATAAGCAGCACGCTCGCTTCAAAATATTTTCGTCTCAAGGTTGTAGCATTTTGATAGAAGCAGCGACGTCATGTAAAAATATTTTTGTGCCGTAGTTGTGGTAGTTGAATATAAGCAGCGAAGTCGTTTCGAAATATTTTCACCTCACAGTCGTAGTGCTTTGATACAAGCAGTCACGTTGCTTCCTAATATCTTCATCTCGTACGTTTAAATACGATATTACTGCTACAATTACAATCAACAGTTTACATCTGTCTCTTTTAACATAATAGTAAAACTTGGCAAAGTTTTATACCACAATCGGTGACAACGTTTAAACTGCAACTGAAAAAATTACCGCACTCACGTATTCACTGTGTTTGAATAATTATCGCCGCACGACGTCAGTTTCCGACGGAAAATATTTCTGTGTGTCACCGTGAACGTAGATTTCAACTTCGAAATCGTAATAATTCGTTACAGCAATCTACGACATTGTGCGACGTGCAACTCACTTGCCGGAGCAAGCGGTGATAAGGCATTCTTCATTAATTGTAGAAATGAGTACGTCTTTTCCGGCGTCAATAACTCAGACGCCGCTGTCTCTTCCGGCCGGTTGAACGTCAAAGCATCTTCTGCGAAATATTTCACTACCACTCGGAAGTTCACGGAATAATGGGTCCGACGTTCTTCGCACCATTTAACGTCGCGTAAAATATAAAGCCAACAGGATACATTGCGCATAACGTGCTGCACGTGATTAACCCTTTGAGTGCTATGGACGCATATATGCGTCCGTTGAAATCTGTCGGCGTCGACTATGGGCGCATATATGCATCCCCACTCGTTTCGATTTCTCACTTACTGTAGCCACAACTATAAATGTATGAGATGAATACAGATGCGTTCTTTATCAAATGATTTTCTTGCATTATTTAATTTGGCGTAAATACAGAATTACCATTAAAACTTATTTGCGCCTTAAATAATCGATCAGTAGAGTTCACACTAGCGAAAAGTGTTTCGTCCTCAGCGAACGCTTTGGCCAAAAGTATTCAGCACTCAAAGGGTTAACATCCTTGCAGCGTATACATTGCGGACAAAACGTGCAAGCGATTTGTATTATCAAAAGATGGCCAGCACTCGCGTTAACGGGAATACGCAAAGCGGAAAAACGTAGACTCTCCGCTTTTGAATTTATTTACCTTAATCCGCCTGTCACATTCGCATGCCGCACAAAACCTTTCACCTCGACGTTTTCTTCGCAATCCGCCCGCTTCTTTTAAAAACGCAACGTCACGGCTTAAAATGTTAATGCCGCCGCGTAATAGAATGCCTCCCGGCGAAAACTTATTTAATATCGCGTACGCCTCTAAGGCGACGACATTTTACACGAAAGTCGCTTCTTCGAGACATTCCGCAGTTGAGTTCTGCAAATTTCTCCGTTTCGCCGCGGTACGTTCGCGAGTTCGGTAAGTTTCGGCGAAGAACGAATCCTTTGAAAGACGCTAATTAACGTTTTGGGAACAATGTGCCGACGAAGAGCGTTGTCAACTGCCGCGATAGCAGGATTTCGTTCAATTACGCGGCAGATGTCCGAACTTCGGGAAACATACTTGCATATCGAGGCAATTTAGGAATACAGTATCTGTCGTTTCCAACAAATGTCTCAAAAAAATGCGTGTACGTTTTGAATGTTCGCAAGTTTAGTACTTGTTATTTGAATAAAAACAAAATAAAGTCGATTCACCTGAAACGCGTTCGCGGCAGCATTTATTATGGGGTATTTACGATGAAGTGTGATGTAATTATATAGTTATGATCTGGGAAAATATGTACATTTGTCTGCCCTGCGAGTCGGGAAAATTATACTTTGATTAAACTTCTACCGCGAATTTTTGGAGGAATTACATTTTGGAAGAATTACAGTTAAAAGACTATTTGAAATAACTGCGAAATATGCATACGCAAATTATCGATTTTTTACGTCTGTGTATATCGAAACCATATTTCTTATCTTACGAAGCTTTCGTAAAATGTAGTACTAAAAAATCTTGTAAGTTGGCAAAATAATACTTTGCCGGAGCTTATGGCATATACTTTGGAATGAGGGCAGTTAAAAAAATGAAACAGTTAAGGAGCATACTGTCGATTTTTAAGGACTTTGCCTTTTGAGATTGTCACTTTCATTACGAAACTTTTGAAAAAGTTTCTACTGGAAGAAAATCCAATAACTTAAAGGAATAACGCTTTGATCAACCTTTTAGCATAAATCTTTGAAACAGTTACACTTTGGAAGAACTACAGTTAAAAAGAAATTTGAACAGTTAAGGAGCACTTTCGCAATCTAGGGCTAATCAATAGGGAACGTCTCTGAATAATTTAAATAATTATGGAGCTCTCATGCGCAAACTGTCCATTTTTAAGAACTTGTATTTTGACGTCATAATTTTTTCGACACTTTCGCAATCCAGGTTAATCAACAGTGACATTCCGTGAATAATTGAAACAATTGAGCCGTTTATTTTGAAAGTAACCTAACTCCCTTTTTCAATATTTTCCGGTTACCATGGTTACATGTACAAATTCATGTTATTTATCAGTAAATGTTATTTATCTCGATTTGACGATAAATGGAGTTAGGCCACTTTCAAAATAAACGGCTCAATTAAAGAGCACTCGTGCGCAAACGGTCGATTTTTAAGAACTTATATTTTGAGCTCGTAATTCTTTCGACACTTTTGCAATCTGGGTTTACTCAACAATGACAATCTGCGAATAATCGGAACAATTAAGTAGCACTCGTGCGGAAACCGTCAATTTCGAAGAGTTCCTACTTGTGGTTCCTACCCTATTGGTTTCGCAATCCAATATTACTCAACAATAAAATTCTGTCCGCGGCTGGCCTCTAACCGTTTCTGCTCGGTGTCAATAAACCACGGAATTGCGCGAGTTCGCTCGCGCGTATCGCGCTAACGTAAATAGACGCTCATAAACAGCTCCGAAGTTACGGATCTGTGTGCGGATCAGAGAGCGTTGTGCAACTGCTTGAAAATCTCTCACGGATCAATTAGTGGCTCGCTGTAGCGGAGAAGCGGTCGGGTAGCTGCGCGCAGTTGCACCAGATCACTGATTGCCAATCAAACTTACCGTTGCTGCCCGATAATCCGATCGGCCGAGGCGAAACGTTATTTGTGCGCCGACGAAAGCGGCTGCGAGAAAGAAAAGGTGCGTCCCGTGATAATTGCGGATCATGTCACGTAAATTGCGTTTGCGTACCGCGGCGTGAACGTGAGAGATCGAAAAAATGGGATATTACGCGATCACTTTAATCGCGCCTGTGCTTTTTCGTTAAATGCGGTTCATTCTGTACGGGTAGTCTATCTTAACCCTTTTTGTGCCGAACGACGAGATATCGTTGCGTATGCGATGATATCTTACTATTCGCATCGCGAGAGATCTCTGTGTCAAAATAAATGTATAAAACGTCATGAACTAATGTTAAATACATTGGCTGAGTTAACGATACGACATTTAAAAAAATGAAAAAACATTTCATTTTTTTGGAAAATAATTGAAAAAATTGTTTATAGATGTAACTTTTTGTTAATTTTTCTATTTTGCTATATTATATGATATTTAAAATCATGCTAAGAATCTGCGAATATTATGGATATATGTTGTCTCTTTGTTTCTACCCTGAGTTGAAATGTTTGAGGTGTAGCCTCACGGTAAAAACACCTTTATTGAATTATGCGTTTATTTTGCATTTGAGTTCAATGAGTTTTGTACCGCAATCCTACTAAGAGCGGTGAAAAGCGTACTTGGCAAAATTCGGGAAAACTATTGGGTAAGAAATGGGAATAGGTGAGAATAGAGTAGGTTCGAAGGAAAGTGTTGGTAGAGTGGACAAAGGAAAGCAGGAACAATGAGGTGCGATTAGGAAAGGAACATGTGTGCGGATTTCAATTCATCCTTTGAGCTAGGTACAAGTAGAGCGAAGGATTCAACCTATCTTTGTGCCGCAATAATGGATTTTTCACAAGTTTCCTCCGGGAGATACCCGTCCTCTGATCTATTTTATATAATGTTTCGATCGGATTACCTGCCTGTTTAATATGTACTACTTGTGAAAAATACATAGTGTAAGTAGATTTTATGCACAATTTTAAATACCGGGTAATGATTAAGCTCATCCTCTGATTTACGTCGTTTGCGGCTTCCACCGAATTTTACATCTATTTTATATATGCTAATCAACGGTTACCAGTTCTCGCATGGAAAACCTGATATTGATTTGTTGTTTTGTTTATATTACGTACTCTACATTTTGACACTGCTGTATTCTAGAGTTAAAGGGTAACGCCTCACAGTATCTTTAACCTCAAATTCTTAAATTGGCGCACAAAAGGCTCATTGATAAATTTCCATTAAAGCCGCCAACGTTTAAATGCACGCCCAACACTTGCGCCGGTAACGACATTTTTTCCCAACAACTTCCCATCAGGTTTTCCTGTTCTTTTTAATCACGCAAACACCGGCTAACGACTTTTTTGCGCGGTGGCTAGAAAATCAAGCGCACAGACCTGTACGTCGCGGTCAGCGCGAAGAACCCTTGTTACGCCCTTAATTAAGGACACTCTGAAGGGTCTGCCGAGGGCTTTTAACACGTTCCGTATCGTGCCGAACTTTGCGTTCGAATCATTTCGAATTCTCATTGAAAACCGAAAATCAAAAAAAAATGTATTCTAAAGTCAAGTCGATACTCGACTTTCCAATGAATCATGTACATCGCGTCTTCTCTCTTCTTCTTTCATACACCATCTTAATGTGATCTATTGCATGCATTGCAGTGTTTACTATCGCATTATACACTACAGTTCCACATAAAGAGTTTTTGCTTGAATTTAGTTTTACTGCAGAAATAAGCACGTCGAACACGGAAATATTTTTACCTGTGTAGACACTTAGAGGGGGAACTTATGGTGTGGAAACGTATAGAGTGAACAAGTTTCCAATTCGGAAAGAATAACATTTAAAAAGAATTCAAACCAAGAAGCAAGGACGAAATCTGTAATTAAAGATAAATAATCGCGGAGTAAAGTGCAGATGCATGTTTTACATGGTTTCGAGTATTTACACAATACATTTTAATTTTTGCATCCGAAGTTAAATTTATTTTTAGCCATGTCGTTGAAACTATCGCAAACTTTTTCGTATCGTTTATATTTTCGCTAAGATTCTTCCTTAAGAAAGCAAATCATTCCGAAGACTCACAATTTTTCATAAAAATTGTTATCAAGCTCTTTTACGATTACTTTCCGGTTATATTTTTCGATTCTTTAGCCAACTTTTCACGACGGCGCAGCATCGAAATGACACACAAGCGACTGTAATTAATTATCGGCCGACTCGTAATTAATCAGTACGGCGCGTATCGCTGGCCTTTGCGGTTGACTTCACGCGAGCCATTTCCTTCTTTATATCCAAATGTTTCTCATTTCCCTATCTCGCTTCGCATATTAAGATTTCCTTTGACTCATCTATTTGCAATGAAATGATGCGCAGCGCCGATATTTTTTCGCGACTATTCTTTGTAACGACGATAATCTTGTATGCTCGGTGTAGTCTATGAAATTGTTTACTCGTTTGTTGAGGCGCAGTTGGACGGCAGTTTACTTATTTGCGTATAAGTCTCTTTTATATATGCGACGTACTTTTATATACACTTTATTAAATTTATCATTTCCTCGACATGTTTTGAAGCAAATTGACTCCCTCTACAGAAATCTACTTCTGTATTTTTATTAATAGTAACACAAAACTTTACAAGTATACACATGTTTCGCTTTGACACGTACTTATTTACTTCCGAACCCTTCTCAACACAAACCTTATTAATTTGTCCCTCGGCATGTTTTGTACTACTTAGACTTTCTCTGTTGGAATCTATTTTTGTACTCTCGTTATTAACACACACAAAATTGTATACTTTATTAAGTTTATCATTTCCTCGACATGTTTTGAAGCACTTAGACTCCCTCTTCAGAAATCTACTTCTGCATTTTTATTAATAGTAACACAAAATTTTACAAGTATACACATGTTTCGCTTTGACACGTACTTATTTACTTCCGAACCCTTCTCAACACAAACCTCATTAATTTGTCCCTCGGCATGTTTTATACTACTTAGACATTCTCTGTTGAAATCTATTTTTATACTCTCGTTAATACACACAAAATTGTATGGTCGCGTACGTCTCGTGTTTCCCATTCTCTACTTTATTTTTCTGCTCTTTCTCCCCCTTTCTCTCTGTTTGACTACCATTCATTTGCGCCCTCGTATTTTTTTGTCACCTTGTCATTTCTTCTTCTCTCGTCCGAACGCCAAGGGTGAACAATTCCGTTGTATTTTCATGCCGCCAGGCGTCATATTCTACCGAACGATACTCGCGTCAAATGGCTAATTAATTGTTGTCAAGTGCCAGTCGGTTGGGATCGTGAGCTTCGAAATTCGCCCGCCGGAGAGAACTTTTAATAGAGACTTCCTTTGTCCCATGACACGGCCGAGCGCTGCACCAGAATTCTTGCGGATATTCATGGCGTTGCGGTCTCGTCCGGACGAGATCGATAATCGGATTTCAATCAAGAGTTCAACTAATAATTAAACTTTCAAACTAGTCGCAGCCCGTTACGAGGGTTTATTCGAAAACATGTTGAATTTATAGTAATTCCTACCATTCCTTCAGATTTTCTTCTTGTAATGTCAGAAAAGTTATTAATTATGCCGAATAGTAACTAGCCGCAAAATGCGTTACGCGGGATTAATGGTAAAATCCATACGAAAGTTATTTATCACGGTAATTGTTGAATGCGATTGTATGGGTATAGACATATTCGAAATATGTTGCATTTGTAATATTTCGTATTAGTATTTAATATTTTCTCCTTTTAATTTTACAGAAGCAATTAATTACGTAGTAATAAAGCTTCCGGACAAATCAGAAAACTCATCAATATTCAGAATTTCTTCCTTTCGAAATGATGAAAGCGATTCATTTCATTCAGTAATATTTAAGCTTTCAAACAAGCCGTAAAACTCATTGCACGTTATTATCGATAAGATTTACTCAAACGTTATTAACCATTGCAACCACGCGTGTAGACATAAATAAGCTATTATCTCAGAATTCAAGTAACGGCATCGTGTATAAATATTAAAGTAAGATACATAATCGTATAGAATCGAAACCTGTACATGGCCATCGTTTAATGTTAACGCAATCATTTATTTGTTAATGCAGCGTCAATCTCATTCTATGCCATCGTATTCACATATAGTTTTTATATAAGTAACGATCATAACGAAATAATTAATCATATAATATTTGATATTCTCTGCCTCGGTGTAGACATAAATGAGCTATTATCTCAGAATTCAAGTAACAGCATCGTATATAAATATTAAAGTAAGATACATAATCGTATAAAATCGAAACCTGTACATGGCCATCGTTTAATATTAACTCAATCATTTATTTGTTAATGCAGCATCAATCCCATTCTATGCCATCGTATTCACATAGAGTTTTTATATAATTAACGATCATAATGAAATAATTAATCATATAATATTTGATATCCCCTGCCTCGGTTAGATATTAGTTCCATAATGTTTGTAAATCTTCATCGTCGTTCCCGTGGACGTCATGCAATTTTTCGACGTCGAGGCAATAATTAATTAAAGCCCAGCTAACTGGTTAACAACTTTTAAACTCCCGCGCTGTTAAGAAACTTCGACGCTGACGCTTCTTTTCAACTCTTTAGCTTTCAGGGATAATGAGGATCTTAAGATAGCTGTAGATAATGATAAACATGCTATGTCGTAGTTGCGGGACGCTTCACGAGATAACATCGTGGAATGTTGTCTAATTAAGTGGATTCCGGAATAAGGGCTGAATTAAAGTTTCCTGCAAATGGTCTGCGAAATTGACGTGGAAGTTTGTTGAAATTCTTATTCCCAATAAATATTGTTTCACAGTTTGCATGCGTACTCATGTATGCTCGAACTATTGTTCAGCTTGTATTAGTGATTCGAAGTATGAGTTGTAGAACAAAAAGCATCTTGTTGTCACTGAATGTGTAAAGTCGATAACATTTTATATGAGAATATAATGTATCAAAGCAAGTGATTTTATAACATCATATTGTGTCAATAACACTATTCTGCATATATATGTTTTTTTTCCGTTCATAATTTGCAAGCAAAAACTAATTTGCAAGTTCGCAACGTATTGAGCTCATGAATTCTTTTTCGGTCGGCGACTTTCATCCGCTTCAAAAAGTCGGAGAACTCGGCGTACGTTTCGATGTATTGACGTGTATCCAATACGTATATTCGGGCGCATTGCGATAGGAATCTTTCGTGAGGCAATCTTCTTAAATCGAAAACAATCTCAGAAAAATACGTCGTGTATCGGATCGATGCATCACGTCGGCGTTGCCCGAATTCAGGAAGCGTCCGTGTATAAGAATTGCTCGAATGGTGAAGCATTATCCGTTCGCCTGAAACCTTTCAAATTTCGAAGATAATTTGCTTCTGACAATAGTAAGACTTTCACAATAAGACATAGAATGTGTAAAAAATCTACATTAGAAAACAGGTTGTTTTCTATGAAAAATTTGGTTAGCTAGAAAAATGATAGCAAATACTGATATATCCTTTTGCAGCATGCATACTCCTTAATGAATATACAGAGCGGAAAATTAATTGACTTTTGCTACTGTCTTCCGTTTACAGCTGACGTATTACTCATACATCATTTATTTTGTACTACCAAATTATAAATTATCCAAAAAACGGCATCGCAATTTCCGCAAAACAAGAGTCCATATTTGCCACACACGTAAATATGACCACAATAGTTGCGAAATCTCGGTTTGGGATAACTTGATAATATGTAATAACTTATATATACGTAACACGTTATACAAGAGTAGGTAAAGTAGGTAAGGTACAAAGGACGGTAGTGGTAAAAGTCAATTAATTTTTTTCAAGCGTGTATATACGAATATCTACATTTAAATAATTTTAACAGCATATATATGCGTATTGATTTATTTATTTTTATTAATTTAATTTATTTTTAACTATATGCTTATTAATTATGTTTATAAATAACGTAATTATATTACGGGGCATTTGGCGTTGCAGATGGTCAAAGCGAATATAATGCGGCTACGTGAATAAATATTGCAGAGTCAGTGGACGGCATCAAATTAAATGTGAGAATAAAGTGCACATATATCAAATTAAATGGGGAAATAAAACTTTGCTTTCTCATTAAATTTGTTATCGTCCATAAGTATACATACGTATACGTATATATATAAATGTATATGTATGTATATTTTATTTTGTCATTTGATCTATAGCCATCCATCAGTTTAGCAACATATATGTATATATACAAACGTATATGTATATATACAAATATATATGTATGTATATTTTGTCATTTGATTTATAGCTGTCCATCGGTTTAGCAACATTTATTCACGTCGCCAGTTTCTATTCGCTTCGAGCGTGTGCAACGTCAAACGCCCGGTTGAAATTGACTACGAGAAATGACCGCGAAAACCCGGAGAACGAGAATTGGTTCAATTCGCTGGACAATAAGACTCTCTCATCCGAGTGAACAGCCGCGTCTCCGTGCGAAAATGGACGCGCAGGAGATAGGACTTATCGCGAGTCTGGATCGAAACGGATGCCGGAATTAAATCCGCTTGGCCGGTGCAACGAATTATTTTCGATGTAGTTTCGTTAAGCCCTCGCGGCCCAGACTAGATTCCCTGGGCTTTCCGTTCTCGAAAAATTTACCCGGCGGACAAAACTGCAGCCGAAGTATTTTGACGTTTGAATCGATGGTTATAAGAGCGGTCCGAGTGTCAGGCAAGAGAAAGTCAACCGAAGGATTTATTTTTGTTAAATCTTATATACGAGTATTCTTGCTTCATCGTGGAGGTAGTTTGTCATTCGACTGAATTTATAGATACATGTGCTACTGCTTTTGGAATAATGTGGTTTCCACATCGGATGTATGTGCAGCGCAGAATTCTTTTTAATGTATAATAATATATAATGTGAGTTTAGTAATATAGTGTGCGATATTATTGAATGAATATGTAATAATATAATGCATGATATATAATGTTACGTATGATGCTAGGTAAAGTTAGCGTGGGTAACATTGTAGAAGTTTATATAGCGACGAATTTTTTTAATATTTTCATTCGTTGAACGTCAAATTATTTTGAGTAACATAACGTAAGCTCACGTAATAAAAAATTCTTTAATATGTAGACTTATGATGAGGAAACTACAAGATTTCGAAGCAATGCTGTATATATGGCCAGGTTCGGTTAGACAGTAAATATTTCAACTAAAAAGAGGCGAATTTATTTATATCGGTTACAAAGTAAGGTGGACACATTTTCTTTAATGTATTTTTATTGTGCCGTGTTCGACATTTTTGTAATGTGAAATTCTGTGCTGAATGAGGGTTGCAGTTTGTATTGTCGAATGGTATCGATCATGTAACATAAGAGACGAGCAATTTCGCGCGTGTCTAAGTATCTCAAAACACTTTCGTAATGACGTGCGCATCTATGCGCGAACTAACCGACGCCTCACTTTGGCTGGTTTCGAATTCTGCCGGCTGAGAGCTATCGGGCGAAATGAAGCCTCGAAACTGTGCTGTTCGGAGGAATCACGAATTCGTTTACTACACCGCAGAACTTCAAACGATTTTCGGGCTGGCTTCCGTCGCAAACCCCTCTCGCTCTGTTTATCTGCAGACAATTGCACTCGTTAAATCCATTTTTATGCCTATCGTGATATTTTGCGAGCAGCGATGAGGGTTGGTTTAGAAAAGTTGAACTCTACTACGTCTTTATGTTTATATAATCAAAAAATAGAGGCAAAAAAAATGATAAATATTTCATTTTAAAGATTGGTGAAACTGACGTGCAAAGTGCTGTGACGGAAGAGTAATTAGCATAATTTCTATCCACTTCTAAAGAGGTGCTACTCGTGGGACGTTTAAAATCCCAGTATTAAGTTCAATAGTGAAGTATTTTCAACGAAAAAGGCGCTTTATATTCCTTCACTATCCAAGCAAACTTTAATACGTTGACTGCCAAGCGTATTTTGCTACGCTAGAACCGCGATGCGATGAAATACTGCAGAGTATTATTAAATCGTGCAAAATGAAGGTAACGCAGAGTTGTTAGAAGCCAAAGTATTGAAAGTACCGTTGCAATATTAATTGCTTTTACAAAATTGCAAATATGCTTCATTGCGAATTCTTTGCATTTTTAGTAAAATCTTTTGCACCGGGGTAGAAGCCAAATTATTGAAGTACCGTTCCAATATAATTGCTTTTACAAGATTGCAAACAGGCTTCATTGCGAATTTTTTGCATTTTTAGTCAAATCTTTCGCACCGGGTCAGAAGCCAAAGTATTGAACCACCGTTGCAATATCAATTGCTTTTACAAGATTGCAAATATGTATGCTTTATTGCGAATTTTTTGCATTTGTAGTAAAATCTTTTGCGCCGGTGACCACCATGGCAGTCAAAGTGTTAATAAGCTTGAAATTAAACACATTATCTGCCGTTTCATAAATTCGAAACAACTGCACTTCAACACTGACTATATAACAAAGAAAATAAAATAAAATATAAGGCAATGGCCTGCGAAAGAAAAAGTTGCTAAGTGCGAAGCGTCGTTTTATGGAGAATTTCAAACAGCACTTCCCTTCTGGTCACATTATACGTATGAGCAGCGCGTACTGTCGCATGCAGTTACATCACATGCGTGAACATGCACGATCACGTGTGAATAAGCTGTTTATTAACAGACGAATGGAGTTCGCGTGGGATTGACAACAGAGGAGACGTCGAATGAACGTCCGATACATTGCCATACATCTCGCATTTCCGCGCCAACGCGATGTAATGTAATATTAGTCATTCGGCAGGATTCGAAGCAGGTCGAGGGAGATATTGAAATTGATTCATACAGAATACGTGAATTACGGAGTTCGTTGTTACAGATGTCGAGCGACGGGCTTTAATGGAAGAAAAATAATTGCAGCAAATTTGTTTTCTTGGCATTTGGCGGTAATGGGCAGTTTACGAGCTTATGTAGAGGTGCATTTACATTTTGCCGCTGTGAGAGCATGTTTTTTTTGGAGTTATTTCGCGTTAATGTTGGTAGCAATTTTGTTCTCTATCGCAGAAAATATACTGCTGTTGTTCCATAATAATAGTAGCAAATGAATACTTAAACGGGAATTATCGGCGAAATCCGCTACAAGTTATATTGTAGCGGAAAATTGGGAAGCCTTCAATCAAAATCAATGTTTAATGACATCTGTCATTTGATTTGACACGTCTTTCTATTTTTAGGTTAACCTAATTATTACGAATTATAACTAATTTTCGCTGTTCGAAATCAATTGTTTTATTTCAGTTGAATATCGACCCATTGTAAAAGTAAGATAAAGAAAAGAGAATTTCCAAGAAAAGATCGATTTATATTTTGTCTTTGAACACGACTTTCAACCTGGAATCGGTGTCAACATAATAGTTTATTATTTGTATCAGCAGAAAAATATATATTTTGTCGTTGCATACGTCTTTCAACAGTTATTCATAACCAGTGTCAGCATAACAACGTTTTATACTCATTCAACGGTAAAACTTCTATTCTGTCTTTAAACAGTATGGTCACGAACACTAATAAAACATTATCGACGGAATAATGACCTCGCCGATAGACATCGTATTGTCGCCTGAACTACGCAGTAAACAATCAACTGTCTATAAGCATAATTACGTGTTGCCATTACAAAGACGCTAAATTATCGTCGACAGGCCATTGATCGATAAGTGTCGAATTAATATCGGCGCGGAACACGCGCGTGGTACTTGTCCGAGATCGTATCACTACGTGCAATGTTCGAAAGTTATCGCGTGCGCGCTAATGAAGGGTTAGAAAGTCGCAATATGAGAATCATGCCTTCGGTTTACTGCGCGTCATTTCTAACGACCGTTAGATTTAATTGGGCGGCGGTGTACGCGAATATTGCGAGTTTTATCGGTTGTAACTGGCCGCCACGGGTGACGGCACAAAGTGTTTCGAAAACGCCTGGTGTATTTCACCGCGATGATACTGGGTAAAGGTACGTTTTTTCGGTCTATCATTTTCTTTTTTTTTATTTTGTCGTTTTTATATGTCGAGCTTTCGCGTTTATTTTTATTATTATGTTTATTATTATTAACATTTTTGCGGTGTCAATCAGCATAAAAACAACGAAATTAATTTATGCTTTTCCGTAAAATTTGCAAATTCCAAATAATTGGAAAATTATTTAAATATTAAACTCATATTTCATACATATTGATTTCACATATTCATAGATGATGCAAACTGCTGAGTTGTGCATCCCTTTTTTATATTCAATTATATATCAAATAGTGATGTTAAATACGGAAAAAAATATTTTCTTCAAACACACATTGAATTGAAAATAAGTATTTTCGTGACCATTAACACAATGAAACGTCCCGCGGATTTTCTTCAATTTGAGAACTTCACCGAAAGTTATTTAAATATTGAACCCACATTCCTTCCCTATTCATTCCATACATCCATAAGCACTGAAAACATTCAACGTTTCAACCAAGTACCGCAAATTATTTGAAATAATTTCTTCTCATCGCATTTTTCCGTGGACGCAAATCTCGCACTCCGCCCACCGCGTTGCCTGTAAATCGGCGAAGAACGATCACCCTTCGGCGTCGCGCGCGTCGATTCACTCTCTGCCAGCTACTGTTCTATTTGCGTCAATTGAAGTAAGATTGAATCAGAATTCGGAATCGCCCCGAATCGACAAGCACCTACGATCCTTCCGCGTGCTTGGAGAAACTTTCCTCTCTCTCTTTCTCTCTCCCGTCCCGATAAACGTAACTCTCGGCAACGGCATCCCAGCGGGATACTCCGCGAAAAAGGTGAACTTGCCGGAGTCGGGGCGAGTTCGAGCAGAAAATCGATTCCTCGAAATCGGGCGTCGCGCGATGTCGCTAAAACAAAATCCTATCGGTTCATCGTTGATTTAACGTCTCAGTCGTCGCGAGTCATCGCGGGGAATAAGTTTTCATTCGTGTCGGGCGATCTGCCCTACCCAGACGCACATTGGCAGGGACCTATAGGGGGTGCTTCGTAAATGCGAACAGGAATGCGAATGGA
This sequence comes from Cryptocheilus praepositus, assembly GCA_033815515.1. Taxonomy (NCBI): domain Eukaryota; kingdom Metazoa; phylum Arthropoda; class Insecta; order Hymenoptera; family Pompilidae; genus Cryptocheilus; species Cryptocheilus praepositus. The sequence goes on from JAWWQZ010000227.1 coordinate 4,219,662, forward strand.
GACGTGTATGGGGGAGAGTGGCAGGGAGGGTGACGTTTTTTGATGCGAGGTTTCGCGTTGACAAAGACGGAGGATGTATGTTAACACGTTGACTGCCACGGTGGTCACCGGTGACCGGTGCAAAACATTTTCCTAAAAATGCAAAAAATTCGCAATGAAGCGGAATTCGGCTTCTAATAACTCTGCGTTACTTGTATTTTACACGATTTATTTATACTCTGCAGTATTTCATCGCATTGCGGTTCTAACATAGCAAAATACGCTTGGCAGTCAAAGTTTGACTACTATGGACGCATATATGCATCCGCCGAAATTTGTCGGTGTCGACTATGGGCGCATATATGCGCTTTGCAATCGTTACGATTTCTGACCTACTGCAGCCACAATTATCAATATATGAGATAAATATAGATGCGTTCTTTATCAAATTATGTACTTGCGTTATTTAATTTGGCGTAGATGAAGAATTATCATTGGAACTTTGTTGCGCCTTATATAATCAAGCAATAGAATTCAAACTATCGAAAAGTATTTCGTTTACAGCGAATGCTTCGGCCGGGAGTATTCAGCAGTCAAAGAGTTAAGAGGACGCGACGTGTGTGATGAGAATGATAAGAATCGGGAGACTGGAAAATTGTAAAACACGACCGGAGATTGTTGGGTTGTAAACTTGCTTTTTTATGTGGCGCTAAATTGAATTGTTTACTGGATAGTTTGTTTTAAGGAGGCTTGTGGCAGTTTGGTGGAGTGATAGTAAGGCCATGGCTGTGGGTGTCAAGGAATACATTTTAGAATTTTCTAGGGAAGTTTTTATAGAGAAACTGCCAATTTTGAGACCGTACGGGCAATTACGGGATATTTCATGCCTGGATAGCATGTAGTTGTGAACGGATGAAGGTTGATTCTGAGTTTTTAATCGGCTTTCGGTTGTCATGCGCTATAGAACGAACCCACGTGCGGAAAAATGAATTTTACATTTTCAAATTATGTTTCTAACAGAATTACTGTTTATCCGATTATACGATCAATTACGGAAGGTCCTGTATGTAAAGCGAATATTGAATCCATATTTTCAAGCAATTTTTAGTCAGCATTCACTAGAAAATAAACTCGCGTGCAGAAAAAATAATTTCACATTTTTAACTTATGTTTTTGGTAGAATTGCTACCCTGCAGCTATCCGATCAATTAGAGATTATGCAATACATAAAGAACACATTTTTTAAAACCCACGAACATTGAATCTGAATTTTTAAACAATTTTTAATCAGCATCCACTTCAAAACGAGTCTATGTACAGGAAAATTAATTTTACATTTTCAAATTATGTTTCTAACAGAATTACCGCTTATCCGGTTATACGATCAATTACAGAAGGTTCCGCACGTAAAGCATACATGTTTCAGAACCAACGAACATTGAATCTGCATTTTTTAGCAACTTTAAATCGGCATACACTAGAAAAAAAACCCACGCATATAAAAATTAATTACGTATACGATATATATATATATATGTAAAAAATAAAGTGTAAAATTAATTTTGATTGTCACAGTAAATAATTAATTAACTATATAATATATATATTTATTAATATTTATATATAATTATTATACAAAAATTATATTTGAATAATTTTGATTAATTAATACTAATTAATTTTTCTTTAATACAATACAAGTGACAATAGTTAATATAAAAAGATACGTAAAAAACTATTTATTTTTTCCAATAAACGAAATTAATTTTACATTTTTTACATATATTTCCACGTAAACCGCATCTTCTCCAATAGTACCCCCAATTGCAAGACACCCTATATTTAACAAGCGCGCACTCGCAAGGCAATGAAGATTGAATCTGAATTTTGAATCAACTTTCAATCGGCATCCGCCGCTCTCCTATCTTCGCTCGCCCTCAAAGAAGCTTCCGAGGTTAGGTCGCCGATAACTCTGCAGAATTCACCCTTCTGGATAAGATAACTCGCGGCAACCGAGCGAACTGCGTCTCCGCGACGGCGAGAGCAAACGGATCTACGTAGCTCCCGGCAAAATGTCGTTGTCTGACGAAAAAGGGGAGCGGCTCGATGTCTCTGTGCCAATATAGGCTTCGTCGTGCAATTAATTAACCCGCCCGCTAATTACACTCCGCCGTTTCATCTTTCTTCCACCTCGCTTACCCACTCGTCTTGCACCTCCCGCTTTTCTTACCGTCAACTTACCCCGAGTATTGACCTGAGAAGTTTGGCGGCTGCTCGGGTATTCTTGATTTCTTAACCCTTTGACTGCTATGGACGCATATTTGCGTCCGCCGAAATCTGTCGGTGTCGACTATAGAAGCATATATGCGCTTCCCAATCGTTTCGATTTCTCACCTACTGCAGCCTCAATTATCAACGTATGAGATAAATACAGTTGCGTTCTTTATCAAATAATTTCCTTGCATTATTTCTTTTGGCGTAAATGAAGAATTACCATTACTACTTCGTTGCGCCTTACATAATCAAGCAATAAATTTCAAACTATTGAAAAGTTTCTCGTCCTTAGTAGGCGCTTCGGCCGGGAATATTCAGCAGTCAAAGGGTTAAAGCTGTCGTTAGGCGAAAATCGAAAATCGTATGCAGCTGACAGCGACTTTACGCGTTGTGTGAGGAATACGGAGGATGTTGTAAATTGTAATTGTTTAAGTGCGCCCTGGACATCGAGACGGTTGAGTCAATTTAGTCTCGAGTGCTCGGGGAGAAATTCGGTCGATTTGATTTGCTCCCGACTGATGTGTCGGGAGACGGAGAATGAGAAAGATGGGCTCGTGCAGTCGATACCCCCGAGAATAGGTCGGGAAGGGTGAGTGGGAAACGAAGTCGACGGAAGTTGGACATTGCGAGAACACAGGTGCACGTTCCGGGACGGATGATGATCCTTAATGAATGGGTCGCTGAGAAAATTTGAATACCGTCGGCGGGCTAAATGCGTGGCCGCGGAGTTGCCACTGTTAGTCTAAGAGTGGGTCTTTAAGAAGAACGGCTCACTTTGTAAATGCGCAAATATGCGAACTGAAGAAGGTTACATTTGCAAAAAGAAAATTGTATAGGATCCAAACCAGATGTAATTACAGAATAGTGACTACAATATTTTACCATATATTAGTCTAGCACGCGCATGTACTTTCCGTATATTAATCTAGCACGCGCGGCTAATCATTCTTAACAAACCACATGGCTTAAATACGTGGTCACCAAGATATCGATTCTATCCCAAAATTCCTGTACTAGAAATAAAACGGCAGACTTCACAAACATCCGAATATGTCGACTGGAAAAGATTACCACAGACAAAATCCCATGGTAACCAAACTAGACATGAGTGCAGCACATTAATTTTACAACGTTCCGCCACATATTGAACTTATCACATGCATCTTCTCCCACGAATAACCACCATTAATAAATATCAAATACACGGTTGTCGCGTTATTGAAACAAATCAATCGTACCAAGTAACGGCTTCCTTTACAACCTCATGCTACGCTCATACAAGTCCAAAATACCAACTTTCTATTTCACCGTACATTATCACAGCCCATGAATCACTACTCCAGCATTTGATGAACCTTTGTTCCGTCGTCGAATCAAACCAAATTAATAAATTCTCAATGCGTAACACTGAGATGATGTAGCTAGTATTTCAGTACATTAATTTAGGCATAAAATGGTAACCACGCCCAGGCATAATACGTTTCAAACGACCACGTTCGTAGGCGCCGAAACTTAAAATGATCGGACGGAACTTTGGCGTATAAAAATTCTCAATGCATAACACTGAGATGATAAAACTATTATTTCAGTACATTCCAAAGATCACCTATTTAAGCATAAAATGGAAACCACGTCCAGCCATAACATGTTTCAAACGACCAGGTTCCTAGGCGCCGAAACTTAAGATGGCGTAATCGGATGGAACTTTGCCGTACACCTAATATATTTAGGCCCCTTCCAACACTCCCTCGTCCAAAGGCGCGATCGGACAACAAGAAGGTAGAAACGCACGGCAACGCTTTCTGCCTCTCGGATGCGCAGTCCTCCCGGGAGCGCTAAACTTTGTCTCAGAGTCTATTTCGTCGACAGCCTTCCTTTCGATCTCGCTAAATGGCTCTCGAGTCCTCGGGCATCGACGTTCCCAGCTGGCGACGATTGACTCCAGCTAATTACGCGCCCTGTCTCCTTCGCTCGCGAATTTCCAGACGTTCTCTGGAAGAATGAGGGTGGCGTAAGAACGTCCACGGCTTCGTAAGCCAGCTACTCACTGGGTTTTGCTTAACTCCGGGGACATCCGGTCGGAGTGCTCCTTCAGTCGGGCAATTAGCCGCGGGCGCTTTCAAAGTGTTCGGCGAGCTCCTGCGCAAGTCGGCAGGGACGAATGCAAAAAGTTCCCCTGGCACGTCGTGTTTTATCTACGGCACCGAAGGCGGTTCGTACTTTTGCAATTGGCTTGTGAAACTGGAAATTGATGGGGACGGAGTGAGCAGAATCAATTGATGTAGAAACTGATTTCATGACTTCTGGGCATCGAATCCGGAGTCGTTAAATTTGACTATCGAATCGATTCAGCTCGGGGATACTAATGGTGGATGGTTGTGAGCAAACGATGAAATCGGTTACAAGCGTTTAGGATTTATCTGTATATTCGAGTTGCCTGAGGTAAATACAAAAAGTTCTCTTGGCATGACGTGTTTTACCTGCGGCACCGAAGGTGGTTTGTACTTTTGCGATCGGGTTGTGAAACTGGTAATTGATGGGGACGGAGTGCGCAGAAGTAATTCACGTAGAAGCAGATTTCATGAGTTCTGGGAATCGAATCCGTCGTTATATTTGATTTCACAGAACTGATTCAGTCGAAAAAGCAATGGAGAGGCGATAGTTAGTGATGGTGAATGATTGGGAGTAAAGGATGTAACGTGTTGTAAGAATTTGGGATTATGGTTTTTTTTTAAAGTCGGCAGGGCGAGTACAAGATATTCCGCTAGCGTAGCGTGTTTTATCTGCGGCACCGAAGGCGCTTCGTACTTTGGCGATTGGATTTTGAAACTGAAAATTGATATGGACGATATGAAGTGGCAGAAGCGATTGATGTAGGAACAGATTTCATGACTTCCGGGGATCGAATTGATTCAAATGGGGAAACTGTGCTGGGAGCGGTAGTTCGTAATGGTGAATGGCTGTGAATAAAAGATTTAACGGTTTGCAGGAATTTTGTATTTGTGTGTGTGTATTTCGTATCTCTCCGAAATTAGAAACTGATGAGGGCATAACGATAAATAGTTTGACTTGATTGCAATTCAAACTTGTTGATAATGTTAAATCATTTTTGCCTACTATGATTAAATAATATATTACAAGGCCCCATTGTCTTGCTCTCTAGAAGGACTATGGAATAAATGGTATGCGAAGTAAATCGAGAATCAGTATATTTCAAATGTATCTACGAAAAGGTTAGTTGGAACTCATTCAATCATAATTGGCAAAAATTGTTTAACATTCCAAAAATTACTGAAATTACTGACAATAATTGAAGAGTATATGGCAGTATTAGAATCTCATGGAACGCTATTAGCGTGGGTAGATGTTTATAAGTAAACAAACTAAAGGGGTGCAACAATTTATAATCTAACTGTTTGCATATTTTGCAGGAGGAGATCCGAACTAGAGGGACTTGCGGCTGTCAATCTTTCAATAGTATGAGGAATGCTGTGAAGTTGGGATTGCCTGGAATATGATCGGTGTTCCGGAAAATAGTAATCGTAATTGGTGAGTGCGTGGCATCATTCAATTTTCAAGGAACGCAATTAGAAAATTAAAAAATTCGGGTCTTTGTATGTTTGCTCATTATTTCGCACGAGATTCAATTGATCAGTAGTGCAAGCAGCCGAAATATTTCGTTCGTTTCCCAGCACCGATAAATATGGACATTTTTTTGCCGTTTTTATTGATACGTTAAACGCCATGTCGGTCACCAAGAATCGAGAGTATTACATTTTTGCAAACTATACATTACAATTCACACGATATTAAAATATTTGTTTATACTCTTTTATTGAATCATACTGAAACATTTCGCGCGAAGGTGTCATTCCCTGTTCGTCGCAGTTCACATATTCACAGACGCGTTTTACATGTTTACGCGTTGCATAAATGAAAAGTAGATAAAAATGAATTCCATATTTGACGTGTACCTATTGATATCAACCCCAGGACAAATTCAACACTCAGTTATATACATTTTCATTTTATTTCGCCGCGTCAAATGATTTCTCCCAAACACCTCCGACTCTGCTAAACATTCCCTGTTTTCTCGCTATCAAAAATTTGCCGCTGCAAGCCAAACGAGTTGACCGTCCGCTTTCACTTACTTCGCACACTTTGCCGTCGATCGCTCGTTACCGTATATTATCAATTTTCAGCGGAAGACAATGTGGGTATCGCGTAATGAGTGACATAACGGCGGGGCGCGCCAAGGAAAGTTCCACGATTGTTGCCCCTTTAATGTCGAAACTTGCCTCGCCAAGTACCGGAGATTACCCACACGCGGATATAAAATGGCAAACGGCGTTTTACGATCGTCCCCCCTCCGAATCTCGAATCGACGTTATCCCGACAACGGATTATCGTTTTTGCTGAATTTCATTCCCCGCTCGTCGGGCATGGGGCGATTTTTCGAAATCGTAAATTACCGATGCCGCGGCCGGGCAAACACAGACAAGCAGTCCCGCGGCGAATTTTATTATTTAAGACTGCGGCCGTATTAAAAAGTCCGAATGTTACAGCGGCGAAGTTTTAACGCGATCGTACGCGGGCGTCCAGTAAAATTTTGACTCGCGGCGGTTTAATGCGACCCGGCAACTTTTGATAGCGATCTTCCGCCGACCGAGAGACGCACCGATAACGGGAAAAGATTAAGCACGCGGCAGTCTCTCGTGAAACTCGTCGCGCCTGAAAGAACAGAACGGCCCGACGTTTTCCTGCACACCGATTTACGGCGGAGATTTTCGGCGGAATAAAATTGTAAGTTTTCTACGGGGCACTTTGGAAACGGTGATGGTCGAAAGAATAATTCCAACGTCGAATGGGGTTCGTTGCAACCGTGTAGAATGGATCAAACGCGTAATGTCGTGGGATTATTTAAATAAGGGATAAAATACGGTTTTTTCTATTGACGTTAATAGTTAAGAAGTTTTCTCTTTGACAGACTACGATTTGGGGAGTCGTTAATTTTGACTTTTGTCTAGGGATCCTGACTTTTATATTTATAAAGATAAAATTGATATTTAGGCTACTGGAGTAAATGATTTTTTATTTATGCTTTCGAAATCACGATTTACTTTTGCATTACGGCACCTTCCAATCAAATGGGTCAAAAACAAATAATTCAGTACAACGTTTAGGACCAACTGCTTGCACTGTACCGTTACCCGACATGATCCAATTGTACAATCCGTGTGCAATTGTAAAATCCGTAAATTCTCCGGGAACTAATGGCTTCGAAAAATGAAAACTGATGTTTTACTTGCTACAATTACTTATTTTTCACTTATGCGTTGGAAGCCGCGGTACACTTTTACATTATGTCTCCTAGCGACCGAAACGTCCAGAAATAAAATAATTCACAACCCACTCAGGATGGACTATTTCTACTGCAGCGCTACATAATATGACCTGAATATCGCCGGTCTCTTCATTCTCTGCCAGACTGCTTTCAGTCACATCTCCGCAGATGCAAACGAAATTTCCATTATATCAGCCAACGACCGAATGGTCCAGGCGCAAATAATTCACCACCCACTCACGATAGACTGTTTACACTATACCGCTAACAAATACCATCCGTATACCGCCGAAGTCTTTATCCCCTGCCAGATTGCTTTCAGCCACGTCTCTGCAGATGCAAGCGAAATTCACGATATATCACCTATTTACCGAATGAACCAGGCGGAAATAATTCATTGGCCACTCACGACAGACTGTTTCTACTGCAACGGTACATAATATAACCTGAATATCGCCGGTCTTTTCATTCTCTACCCGACTGCTTTCAGTCACATCTCCGCAAATGCAAACGAAATTTCCATTATATCAGTCAGCGACCGAATGGTCCAGGCGCAAATAATTCACCACCCACTCACTCCAGACTCTTTACACTACACCGCTAACAAATACCATCCGTATACCGCCGAAGTCTTTATCCCCTGCCAGATCGCTTTCAGCCACGTCTCTGCAGATGCAAGCAAAATTCACGATATATCACCTATTTACCGAATGGACCAGGCGGAAATAATTCACCGGCCACTCACTCCAGACTCTTTACATTGCACCGCTGCACAATACAACCCGAACATCACCGGTCTCTTGCTCCATCCTTCCTCCCCCTGCTTTCACTCGCGTCCGATCGTTCTCCAATCGTACGCCCGGCGCGCTTCGTTATTCCCAATTTCCGGCAATTACCGCAAATCCGTAAAAATCTCCGCCCACTCGTGGACTCGCGCGCACATTCGCCGCATACATCCGCCCTCGAAAGCCACCCCTCGTGCGTCTGCTACAGGCTCGACCTGCCTCTGCCATGCCTCTGCCCCACAGCAGTCTAAACAGAACATAAAATTTATGCGCGCGCCTAGGGATTTTCGAGCTTTAGCCGGCGGCGACGTCGTTTCGAATATAACTTAATGCTAAGTTCCTCGCACCCCGCAGCGATCCCTTCTCTTGGATCCTTTCTCATTCGGGACCCTCAGCCCTAAGCCTCTAGCTGCGCGCCTGCAGCGACAATGAATCACGTGCGTCCTATCTGCGGCGGGCGGGCTTCCAGAAAATTTAAAGAGGGTCGAATAGTTCGCGTAATTAGCGCCCGCCGAAATCCACGGATGAGAGGGATGGGGGGTGCTTAAATGGCGCAGAAGCGTGGGCGCGGGCAAACGTAGACAGGATAGTCACTTTTTGTCACCGGAGATTGGAGGATTTATTTTGAATGTGGTGACAGGAAATAATTGGAACCAAAATAATTGGTGGGGTGATGATACGGAGATTTTCAGGGGAAACGGGATGGTAGCGTGGGAGCGGAGGAATTTGGGCAGGACAGGAACGTTTTGTCATCGGATGTTAAAGGATTTATTTAGAATGGTGGGAAGTATTGTAAAGGAATGGCACATTTCAGTTGGCAGTCGCAAAGAAACCCTTTTTTCTCGTGTTTATCCCGATTTTTAATGTATTTTTAGTCATATCTCGGAAATTATTTGGAATTTTTCAACGTGGTTGCGATTTTTCTGTGTCTCTTTGTACCCCCTCTGACATTTTTCGCTTATTTCTGACCCCCCATTTTTTCGTTTTACATTTACATAGCACTATTGACCAGAGTTCCCGAAAACGCACGTCCCAATTTCTCAAAGAATCCGCCAAAACTAAGCGTAACACCGGCACACATTAATCCGCCTCGTGACAAACGATTACTTTCACAAAGCAGACAGTTGTCGCGTCGAATTTCTCAGCTCCGGTGTGTGCCGTTCCAATAGGATCTTCAGGCATTCAGTCCGTCTCTGTGCGCGGCCAGCTCTCGTTACACTTGCGCTCGGCAGTCGCCGCAACAATGAATTATGCAGCCAAAACGGTCGGTCTTGCGACGCTGCGTGTCGGGACTCAGAATTGTCACAGCGTATTTCCGCCGGGCATCCGCGGGTCCGAGAGTAAATAAGAGAAGTGCATTAACCGAAGTGAGATATCACTCGGCTAATGGCCGGATATCACAATACGCGCAGTTTGCCTAAGCATCGCATATTATTCCCATTAATTCGCAATTATCAGTTTCGACGCTTACCTCCGCGCAGCCAGAAATGCCGAGCAAAATCGCGCTCCCCGTTAGAAACGGCGAGCGTACGTGCGTTTAGCGTAATTACAAGAGCTGCCACATTCAGTCCACGTTCCGTCTGAACAGACTCGCGTTACCAAAACTGCACAAAATGACGGCGCAACCGACTGCCTTTCAACATCGAATTACGCGCAATCCCGATTGCATCCGAATGCGTAGGCGAGTCCGTTAGTTTGCGCGAACACATGAAAGGGATTCGGAAAATTGTGACGGTCGGCGATAGACAAAGAGGGTCTCCGCCGATGGTGTGAACGAGTTTTTGGGTGTAGAGCTCGTGAAATAGAAAATTACGCACTTGGGATGGAAAATAGTTTTTTTTCCGGCATGGGTAGTTTTGGCGAAAATTGCAAAAATGATTTTTATGCGCTCAAGCTTCGGGTAATGTAACGTATGATTTTAAGCCACGATGAAAGTCAAATGGCATGGTGAGTGTCCAGTGAAACTGTGTCCGAAAATTTGAGTCTATTTTTTGTACAACCGTTTCCCAACTTTACTTTCAATGCATTCAATGCATGTTTCTTTTGATGTGAAAATTCGAGTATGAAGGCATTGCTTCAGTTGAAACTTATTTGGAACAAATTATAAAAGGACATAGAAACGTACAGTCAGATATATTAGAAAATTTGCTGAGATATGCTGATATTATGAAGCATGAATCATTAACGCATAAAATATGGATTTTACGTATTAAAATACGGAGTTTGTATAATAAAATACGAAATGCATGTTTCTAATGTAAAATACGGAATATTTATTGCCACTGTAAAATACAGAGTTTATATAATAAAGTACGGAATATAAAATACGTTATTTAAATAATAAAATACGAAATATATTACGGAATATTTCGGTAAAATACGGCGCTTACACAATAAAACATCGCTGTGCATAAGAAAATAGAAAACTCCCCATTTGTCTTACTCGAGCAATGCACATTCTTATCTCCAGTGCAACCGATATCTCCCTCTTCGCAATTGTTTTGTCTCCTCGCAATAATAATTCCAACTGCTGCACGCCTATTTACGTCAATCCTTCTCGCGATGGAAAATTCTCCTATTCCATTTCCCATAGCACCATACCTAAACCCTGCCATTCAAATTCTGTCCTTCTCAACGGTGTGCAGTCTTCCAGCCGCTTGGCTTTCTTTCCGATTTCTCCTAAAATCCAATTGATCAGCCTTGCCTTGTTGTCCATCTCGACAGCATCCCATGAAAAACAAACTTCCAATTACTTGTCCTTCTTGCCAAAATACCACCTCTCATTAGACAACCCTGTAATATGAGGTGCTAGTTTTAGGAATCAGCTCTCACTCATATTTTAAGTTGACTCTAATAAGAAATCCACCACCGTCTGTATAGCCTTCAATAAGTTTTATTAATAAATATCAGTTGCATTTTATTAAGAAAATTGTATACAGGGACACGCGGAACAATATGACAGGCACTTTGCATTCTTAAATACAATTTAAATCTCGCCATTGTCCAACAACCGTAACTCATATCCAGAAGCTCTTCTTTCCGATAATTCCGCTTCCCGCAAATTACATTTCTACAATTGTAAGTGATTGGGGGAATTCTGGGGGGTTGTGAAGCGCACGATCGACAGAAAATATCGCAGATGCGTAGTTCATTGCATATAAAATATTATAATATAAGAATATATGTCCTTGTTACTGAAAACAGTTCAAGATTCTACTCGTCCCATAACAAATACTGCATCCACCGCGCGTCGTAATTTCGATGGCAATCACGCGGCATGAATTGACAACTCCGGTTAGAATCGCCAGACAAAGTACGTTTCTTCGGCAGAATTACGCGCATGACACAGATTGACAGATCAGTTACCCGAAAAACATCAGGCACGAAACATCACACAGAAAATATGGCAGATGCATATAAAATATTATATTATAAGAATATATCTTCATTGCATATAAAATATTATATTATAAGAATGTAGCTCCTTGCTACTGAAAACAGTTCAAAACTCCATTCCTCCCACAACAAATCACGCATCCCCCTGCGCGTCGTAATTTCGATGGCAATCACGCGGCATGAATTGAAAACTCCTTTTAAAATCGTCAGACAAAATAAGTTTCTTCGGCAGATTTACGCGCATGACACAGATCGACAGATTAGTTACCCGCAAATATCAGACACGAAACATCACTCAGAAAATATCGCAGATGCATATAAAATATTATATTATAAGAATGTATCTCCTTTCTACTGAACACAGTTCAAAACCCCATTCCTCCCACAAAAAATCTCGCACCCCCGTCGTAATTTCGATGGCAGTCACGCGGCATGAATTGACAATTCCCGTTAGAATCGCCAGACAAAACACGTTTCTTCGGCCGATTTACGCGCATGACACACACTTTATGTCGTTGATTCAGCACGCGCTATGTGACGACACCGCGACTTCCGCAGATCCGCACCTTTCTCCATTCGCGTCGCTTTCAGACGCAAACAAGTAGCCGGCGGAAAGCGTCGGGGGATCCGTTTCTGCTAATCCGCGGCGAAAGCGGCTTTTGCCGACGGCGACGGGCAGGTTCATTAGCGGCGCCTGACATAATTCGGAGCTAGCCGTTTGTGAATCATCCTTGCGCGGAGACTGCTTCGCCTTGCTGTGCACTGGCGAAGATGCGCATGCATGTTCACGGATGCACGCACAGAGGAGTTGCACCTAATGCGAACGAATGACTAAGTACTCGCAGTTGGTCGCGGCTTCGTTGCACGCTAAAGCGTATTTTAACACTTTAACGATATAATTTCATTCACATTAGGTACTAATCTGAAAAATGTGGTGGCGCGAATTTTTAATAGGATAATTAAGTTCGAGGGCACTCGCGCGTGTTAAATAGCATCGCAAATATATTTGACAATTAAGGAATGCAGATGTCAGATATAAATATAAAGTAATGTAGGTGTTAGATATAATTTCATTCACATTATGTACTAATCTGAAAAATGTAGTGGCGCGAATTTTTAATAGGATAATTTAGTTCGAGGGCACTTGCACGTGTTAAATAGCATCGCGTTTGGACGTTAAAGGAAATATCACGGGCGTTTCACGGAAACATGTGGATGCTTGACGTTTACAGAATTGTAGAAGTCAGATATAATGATATGGACATTAAATAATAATGGGAAAATCATGATGGGAGTATTTTTTTAACTGGCACAGATTTAATTACGCGGACAGTAATAATCGCAGTTATATTTCACGTTAGATGGAATGACACGAATTTGGGATAACGCAATTAAAAGAAAAGTTACGCTGGCGCGGTAGCTGGAACCGTACGAGTATTTATTATTGAGCAAAAAGTAACAGACTGACACGGCTGCATAATAATGAACGAAAAAGTTTCGCGCACCAGATCGAACTGCGCCGATATTCCATAATTGAAGACAAAGTTACATCTTGTGACTGCGCTTGCCTTAATCGAAGTATTGAAGTTTTTTCATTGTTCTTATTAAATTGCTTTATAAGAACGTGTTCCAGCCGAGGTCATTTCTCAATATAGATTCGAAAGTTTGATAAGGCTCGACTCATCGCGAGCGAAGAATATTACTGAAGCAGCGCCAGGAAAGAGTAAAGAACAAAACTATTAATCGAATGCAACGGCGGAAACTGCGATGTTTAAGTTCTGTCGTTTTACGATTCTATCGACAGTTCGAGGCGTACAGCGTCGCACAATTTTCTTGACGAAAGTTAAACTGTGTGGCAGAACGTATAACTGAACACGGGCTAGAGCAAATTTTGTAACATTGAATGCTTTCACATACATACGATTAATTACACACTACATGAAGATAATGCCTGTTTTGGTCGGACGTATTGTTTTTATTGGTGTCATATAAAGAAATGTTGTGAGTAGTAGTAGATCGCGATTGTGCCCACTTTACACGTTAAATGTGTTATTATGCACATAGTTCACAACTTCTTTATTCGTCAATTTTTTACATTTTAATTTCAATCATCGTATCACGTTAGCGAACTTACGGGTTTGCTATGTGGTACGCTTGAAAACAATTGCAAAGCTGTAGTTTCTTTTCAATTATTTTGTCTCTATTATAGAATATCTAATATCACAAGAAGACGTCTCGACGTGCGTGCCACTTTGTTCCGGCGCAAAATTATTTCTATAAAACATTAAATTAAAATTATACATAAATTATTATAATAATATATCTAATATCACACGACGGCATCTCGACGTGTGTGTCACTTTATTCCACCACAAGAATTTGAATTAGGCGAAATTGAAGGCGTCGCATTAACCGCCCGACCCAAATCGTCTTCCGGCAATGCAGGTGCCGTGCACAAAACGCCATTACGCCGCTTCTCAAATGAACTGGGTGAAGGACACGAGCACGCTCGACATCGCATACGGCTCACTTCCTTCTGGCGCCAGCGAAATTCGACACGCGCGAAAAAAATGACCGCGTTCGCAACGGCTGACATATGAGTCCAGATATGCACGCGTCACCCACATGCACGCTGCACGCCCACGCTGGCAAAGAGGCACCACGAATGAAGGTTGCGATGTACCCGTGTCCGTCAGCTCTGAAAAACGACGCGCGATAATGCTCGCGCTGGGTGACGATGTTTAAGTGAAAAATCGTCGCGGCGTTGAGGGAGGACCGTGAAATTCCGGGAGTGTTCGATATTTCATTGGAAACAGGCCGAACTGCGCCGAAAACGATTACGCTCTTATGCCCTCGTGCCAACGAATTTATTGAACGAATTATATATATTAACGCATTACTCTTGCTAATGTCAGTAATATTCAGTTTGTAGAGACCTCCGCCTATCTGCCGTTAGATGTTAGAGCGAGTGACAACTTCCTCGCAAGTGGCCGATTATGTTAAGCTTCATATCACTTGTACCATTTGAGCGTCAACGTCTAGAGCAAGATCCACTCGACATAGCGACGCCCGATAATGTTCGCGTTTGGTGACGATGTTTAAGTGAAAAATTGTCGCGAAAGGCTCGTGAAATTCCGGGGGTGTTCGATATTTCACTGGAAACACGCCGAACTGCGCCGAAAACGATTACGCTCTTATGCCCTCGTACCAACGAATTTATTGAACGAATTATATATATCAACGAGTTACTATTGCTAGCGTGAGTAATATTCAGTTTGTAGAGACCTCTGTTCATCTGCCGTTAGATTTTAGAGCGAGTTACAATTTCCTCGCAAGTGGCCGATTATATTAAGTTTCATATCACTCCTGCCATTTGATCGCGTCAACGACTAGAGCAAGGCCCACTCGGCATAGCGACGCGCGATAATGTTCGCGCTGGGTGACGATGTTTAAGTTGCATCTCTAAATACTCTATATCTCTATACTCTATAATACTCTAAATCTCTACTACTAAATAGTAAATCGTCGCGGCGTTGAGGGGGGACCCGTGAAATTCTGGGGGTGTTCGATATTTCATTGGAAACACGCCGAACTGCACCGAAAACGATTACGCTCTTATGCCCTCGTACCAACGAATTTATTGAACGAATTATATATATTAACGTATTACTCTTGCTAGTGTGAGTAATATTTAGTTTGTAGAGACCTTTGCCTATCTGCCGTTAGACGCTAGAGCGAGTTACAACTTCCTCAGAAGTGGCCGATTATGTTAAGGTTCATATCACTTCTACTATTTGATTGCGTCATCGTCTAGAGCAAGACCCACTCGGCATAGCCCAGCTGACGAGTCCAGCCGAGTGAATCCAGAATGAAACGTTCTAAATTCTTTCTTGCAATCGTATAGCTATGCGCCCGTTAGTTCGTGCACATTTTTGTTACAATATGGAAAGCGTAATTCACAACCCGTAATTCATCGAAACATTTCTGGTGAAGGCGAATGCTCGCAAAATATATGCCTGAGAATATATAAAGAATAATAAGAACATATAATAAAGTACAAGAACATAAATATATAAGTACAAACTGGCAGCACTCGGCTTCATTGTGCTTCGCAGTAGAAAAGCAAACGCCATTGCCGACATGCGATCAGCACGTTAAGCGAGTACAACTCTCAAAAATCTACGCCTTCTCCATTGAAGTCTAGAAGGAACTCCACAACTCGCAGATAATCTGAATCCGGAAAGGGTGCTGCACAATGCACAATGCAGCTTGCTCAATACCCACTTGCCCTCTCCTTTCTCTTTCCGTTTCCACCGTAAATCCCACTTTTTCCTTAGTCCAAATATATGCATTCCTCCTTCTTAGCCCTTATCCCGCTTTTGACTTCTTTGTCTGCCGCCGTCTCCGTTTTTTCCTCATTTCCTCGGGTCTTTTCTGCAATCTCTCTTTATCACGGGCATTTTTTATTTTACGCTTCTGGGTCCGTCTTCGCCGCGGTTTATAGAACACGCCTCTCTCGCTTCTTTCCGTTGTCTTCGTCTCTCACGATTTCACCAAGTCGGCCGAACACTCCGACTTCCTGAATTCGCAGCTTTTGTTCGGCGAACCAAGTGTTTCGTGAACGCAGCTGAATTTACGCGTTCGTTATTAATCCGTCGGTACTTGTGTCGGGCGGTTTTCTATGTCACACGGTCGTCAGTTAATTAGGAACGTAAATGGCCCGGTGACATTTAGTATGTACGCACCTTGACCGCGTTTTGCGCATTCTCCTTTTATGGTGTCAGTCGTGGTGTTATGTTACGTAGTACATGATAATGAAAGCAAATTCAATGACACTGGCAAAAGGATATGTTTTCATGCGCGTCGTTGGGTTATGTTAAGTATGTTAACCGACAATGAACTAATTCATTGATACTAATGGGGGCAACGACATATTTTTATTGGTGTCAATAGGTGTTCTTACGTACGCAATACGACAATTTAATTCAATGACACTGGTGATAGGATCTTTACAGTTTTTGTAGGTGTCGTAGTGTTACATAGTACATGGTAATGAAACAAATTCAATGACACTGGCAAAAGGATATGTTTTCATGCGCATCGTTGGGTTATGTTAAGTATGTTACCCGACAATGAACTAATTCATTGAAACTAATGGGGGCAACGACATATTTTTTATTGGTGTCAATAGGTGTTCTTACGTATACAACACAATTTAATTCAATGACACTGGTGACAGGATCCTCACGGTTTTTATAGGTGTCATTAGAGTATATTACATACGTTGCATTTTTTATGGGTGTCGATAGGTGTTTTTACACATATGACACGACAAATTACATTCACTAGCACTAGTAACAGGACTCACAAATTCTCCACACGTACCGTCACACTATATTACGTATGTCACGTGACAATTAACACTTTGACTGCCATGCGTATTTGCTTTTTTAGAACGGTGATGCTATGGAATACTACAGCGTTTGATTGAATTATGCAAAATGTAAATAATGTACAGGTATTGGAGACCAAAGAATCGCATCACTATTCTAAGAATAATTGCATTTGTAAAATAATTATTGCTACCCACTGCAAATATTTTGGATCATCAGTAAAATTTCTTGCGCCGGTCACCGGTGACCATCACGACAGTCAAAGTGTTAAATGACATTCAATGACACTAGTACCTGCACGCACACATCCCTTCTCTATCCTCAACGAGTTCTTCATCGACACGTTTACTACTAAACGCAACTTGATGCCTCGTTGTACTAGATTCGAACAATCAGAGACAGAAAATCCCTGCAGCCACAGAGAGTGCAACCGCTTCCTTCTTTTATCTTCGTCTTCGTCGACATTGTTTCCTTTATTAGGTTAAGCCGGATCGCGGATAGAAATAAGAGTTATAAGGCAGTTTTCTTGCAACTTTCGGCCTGACGAGGTTTTCCGGGACAAGGAGAAAAGATGCGTGCGGCTAAGCTGCCCACTTATCAGGCTTCGCGGTCAGACCTTTTTCAAGACGAAATTGAATTTGTCCCCGAAGAAATTAGTATGCTGCCCGCGTTCAGCTGTTCTTTGACGGAGCTAGATGCAGGTCGGCTTTTATTAAGAGAAGTTCCTCAGCTGCGCATTTCAGACGATAGGATTATGGAAGAAGTAAAAAAATTGTGGGTTGTTCGTAGGATTTTAGGCGTCATCGAAGTTGTGTATGTAAAGTACGAATTTGTGATAATAGTATATGATAGTTAAGATGTATACGATTTTGATGTAGATTCAGGCAATTTAATATAAAAGAATTTTTTTTTTCTATAGAAGATAAATGTTGGAAGTGTTTTTTTTTCTGTAGATTTACGACTATTTGTTACGTGCCGTTAAACAAACACGTGGACGCGTTTCTGTCACAACACGTCCGCTGCGAAATCCATTACTAGGTAAATGGCTGTTAACAGGAAATCACGTGGAATATACGTTATTTTGTCTAAAAGGAAATACCTAATGTTTGGTTATTAACATAAAAACAAACATGTAACGCGTCCCTATTAAAATGCATCCGCTTTGAAAATCATAATAAGGTGGACGGTACCATTATCCCTCGTAACTCACAAGTAACCCAATCATAAATCATATCAAATAATATGACACAGACGTAATTTGAAAACCACTTCAAACAAAATACACAATATTCATATAATATTATTATATTATTATATGTCACTACATCACTATTATACTATTACATATTATTATTTATAATACCATATTATTATATAACATTACATAATATTTACGTAAAAGAAAATAAAATCCTCGGCTCATTAACGTAAAAGCACTTTTTACAGTGTATCTGACGCTGATAATTTACGACTCGCCATCGTTCGATGTATTTCCCCCAAAGTAGCGACATAAAGAATAGCCCGCGGAGGAAGAGTACCGTGACGTAAAAAGATTCTCCGAACGTTGCACTCGTAATTCCGTTGCCCAATGAAAAACAGAGCCAGACATTGCTCAGCGCCAATAACCGTTACAGGTGAATTTTCGGAACTGCAAAGTCATTGAAAAATCACGCCACAACGGAATCGCGCAGTTCGCCGTAAAAGGCGTCTCCGGAGTCGGACGTAAAAGTCTGATTGTCGAAGATACTGCGCTCCTCTCTTAAGTGCGCATATGCATGTGTATATGTTATGCACAAAATGCCGAGGAGGGAAATTTTCGTGGCAATGGCCGGATGGAAGACGCTTAAGTTCGTTGAGTGTCGAAAGAAATCGATTTAAACATCATGCTGCAACTTGTTCTCGTTGCAGTGCGGATTAACCTCGTTGCTGTGTGTTTGACCGCTTAAAGCTTTATGCTGTGAGTAGTCATTTTCTAGTTCCGCGTTAATTCTCACTTCTAGTCGCATTCTCTGCATACAAGTAAAAATAATGGAAACGGTAAAATTTCGGTATTGAATTATTAATTTCGAATACTACAATATCAATACAATTGTTTACTGCAATATTCTTTTGCCACATTATCATAGAAACCGCCATCCAGGATCGTATAAAAGTATCTACCGTTGTGCTTAGATGTTATTGTACGCAAAAAAAACATTTTTATCCAATTAATGAAGAAACGTAATACATTATTATGGATTCAGGAACATCTGGCTGATTTAAAAAAAAATGAGCATAAAATAGCATTTTTATTATATCACACCTACACTCTAAAACTTTTAACTTCTCGCTTGCATCGTCCATGCCGACATATCGTCCGAATTAGATTTTCTCCGACTTTTATAAATTCAATTTGACCAAGACTGCACACGGCTTCATCAACGTTCGAATATCACACTATCAATGTCCGGTCGGATGCTCTGAAGTGCATCAGCCTGTACCAACTTAGAAGCCGCGATCGGGGCTTGTAAAAAAGTGTCATCGTGAATTCTGAATTTTTTTTTTACCGCAGGCAATAGCCGCGGTACCTAGCTATTAATCTGCGTGGAAAACTATGTGGCGTCCGTGACGGGGAGGGGAAACTATTTTTATAATAAAATTCCGCTAGGACGACGGGGCTCGACACAAAGGCTTTACTGCCTGTCGTTCGGTGAAGTGTGCTCGCGTGGTTTGCTCTTCAGCCCCTGTCCCACTGAGAAGAAGACGATACTTGTCGGCTCTAATGAAATTCTGGCGCGAGCGATTGAATACCGACTGCGCCCCGTGAAAATTGCCGGCGTCTCTGTTAATCTCGCGTCGCCTAAGATACATCGCACGATAATTGAAGCGATAAAAGCTAGCAAAAAACGGATAGATAGATATAACGTTGAAGATGCTACGGAATTAAGATAGCGAAGATAGATGTGCCATCGTGGCGGACACCTGCGATGTAGTAATTAGAAGGTGATGTTGAAAAAGTTCAATCGCGTTTATGGACAATTAATGTGTTTGAATTGCATTCTATGAACAAGTTGACGCTTCGATACTGGATGTTTGCCCAAATGTCACTTTTGAATATGAAAGAAAATCACTACGATAAGCTTAAGACAGATAAGGGCACATATTTAATATCGAAACATTACGTTTTTTTAAACAATACGTTTTCACTTTAATCGTAGACTACTAAAGATTCGTCTAACACCCTATCGATCCCCATTGATAAACAAAACTATTTCCGAGGTGCACATTTTCAGTCGCTACTAAGACTGCAAACATTAATCTTGAACACTTTTCCACTTTTTAAATAAGAACTAATACATATCTGAAGGTCCGCTAATTTGATTGTAATAAATAAAAGGAATATAAAAATGTATATCTTTTCAAATTCGTAGTCTGTGCGTAGAATAATCGCTTATGAAGCAACACTGATTTACCAGATGCACAAGCGATCGATAGCGCTTACAAATAAGTAAGATTAAACTATGAAAACAAGTGATAGTTACGCCAAATATTGTGTTTTTTTACCAGTCAATTTTTGTAAACCCTGTAGATACATATTTGTGAATGTCGAACACAACCTAATTTTAAATCGCATTTCATACTTCTATTTATGCGGTTATTGAATTTACACAACATCGTTACCAGCAACGGTCGGAACAAGATACTTTTTCGCATACAGTAATTACTGGGATGACATTTATTTAACGGCGAATTTGATAACAGATGCCGCACGACAGATATGCGTGGACGTGCTCGGGCGTGAATGAAAATAAAGCAGTGCAACAAATAATATTTTTATTATAAACAAGTGGATCAGTGGGATATTAGTTTTTCGCAGACGTACGGGCGTTTGTGATTTTATGAATTTACATTCGTAATATTTTCGAACATTCTTGATATTTTAACAGCGGGAGTCTGGCGATAGTATGCGACGGTCCGTTCAATCGAATTTTGGCAATATCTCGTGTGGATGAGCACGATAGAAGAAATTTTGTACGAGCGAAAATAATAACTGTTGGAAAGCGCGGAGATGTTATCAAAAATATGGAACGCGAAACTGTTTGACTAATTTTACATTTGTATCACTTGTTTATGGTCGATGCAGGCTTGCTTGTTTCATATTAGATTTGTCAATTCCAGCTTTGATATCAATTCGTCTTCCATGTGTTCTATCGAAATCTACGAAACTTTACTGCTTCAGTTTCTCGGCTATAAACTTTTTTTACAGTCCCCCACAGATAAAAATCCAAGCATCCGAAGTCTGGACCTCGACGGTCATAGAACCGGTTTTCGACCTTTACTATCCGTCGATTCGTAGTCCGTTATTCTTCTACATACGCCTTCTATCCGACTTACGACATTTTAAGAAATTGATTTCAGCATCGCATTTACACAGTGCCGTATTTCTAACCATTTGAAAAATATAAAAATAACCATACCGAAAATGTGAAGCTTTTCATATCGTCAGATTGCATTTTATTCACGCGAGTGATCCTTCGTATCAATTGTAACTGTGCTTTCATCGAAAATAGTCCAATCGAACGAAAGTCTAACTGTTGACATTCAGCGAACCAAATTTTGACGGCTCAGCGTCGAAAGTCCATAATTCCGCCCGACAATTCAATTTCCGGCAAAGAACGCGGATGTAAAGAAAAAGGCAAACTACGTGGCATTTCTATTTGTATGTAACACAGTGCGGCAGCCGCACCGATTGCGATACGATAATTAACATCAGCCGCGTACGTGTAATCCGTTTAAAGTAGTCGGTTCGCCAGGCAGTCCATCAAAATTTGCTGACACCGAAATTACAGCGACGGCACGTCGACAAACGTCACGGAGCTCGCAGTCGGTAGATGTGTCGTGAAATTAATTCTACGCCGTGCGCTCCCTGCAACAAGCCAGCCAGGCAAAACCGTTATAACGGATATCCGTCCTCAAATTGTTCTACCCCGTTACGAAGAAAGGCATCGCGGCGCGAGAGAGGCTAACACAATTAAATCTGGCTGGTGTCAAATTAATTTTCCACTATCTTGCGGCGAGAGTCAGACTGCCTCTGTTGCTTCCATTCTGCGTACCTCACTTCTCTCTGTCTCCTTCCCTTTGTCTTACAACCAAATCTCGCTATTCCGTTCGCCTAATCTCTATCCTTGCAGTATCTCGCGCTCTTATTTGGTCCTTGGCAGAATTGTGCATTTCTGCACTGTTTGGCGCATATCTGAATATCATGTCTTCATATCCTTTTGCGCATTTTTTCTTTATCTTCAACTATCACATCCGCAGTCTTCTTTTGTTGTGGCATTGTTTAACACGTTGAGGACGGCGGAGGTTTGCTATGTCGCACTACCGGACGGCAGTAAAAATCGTACTATGTTTTATCTGGTGGCGACTGGCACATAATGTTGTTTAGGAAAACTTCAGACGCAAAAGTGCAGTTTTCTTTTACTATACGTTTAGTACTGTACCAGATTATGTACCAGTACTGTACCAGTACTGTAGTAGATACACATCGTCCTCAATGTGTTAAATCTTTTCCATTTGTATTCTGTCAAGTTTGTTATAGCTTACTGTCGCTTGCAGTGTCTCGCAGTGCCTTGTAGTGGCTCATAGTGGCTCGCAATGGTTTACGCTGGCTCTCAGTTGTTTCGGGCGGTTCACGGTGGTTTTCAATGGTTTCCAGATTCTGGAGAATTTCGGTCGATAGCGGTGGCTCACAGTGGTTGCACTGGTTGATGGTGGGTCAGAGTGGCTTGCAGTGGTTCACAGTAGCTATCGATGGCTCTTTGTGGATTCCAGTAAATTGCGGGGCCTTTAATCATTTGCAATGATTTTTGGATTCTAGACAATGCCGGTGGATAGCGATAGCTCGCAATAGCTTGCAGTGATTCATATTAGCTCCTGATGGTTTCTGGTGGATTCTGATAGACTGTGGTGACCCACAGTGTTTTACGTTGGCCTCCTACGATTTTCAGTAAAGAGACCCGCAGTGGTTAATGGTGGTTCTCAGGGACTTCTAGCGACTCGCGGTGGTTTTCGATTGTTTTCGCATTCTGGAGAATGGCAGTGGCTCACAGCGGTTGACGGTGGATCGCAGTAGCTTTCAGTGGTTGATACTAGTTCCCAATCTCCCCCGGCTGTTTCTAATGTGGATTCGGATAGATTGTGGTATCCCCACTGTCTTCCGGTAACTCTCTCCTTTTTCCTCTCTATTCCATTCTATTTGCCTTCCCTCCCTCGTTCCTGTATTTCACTCCGCCTTTCTCTTATTTATACGTCCGGCCATCCTTCATTCAGCCTCATGCATGACATATCCAGTCATCCCGCTCCGGTCCGAGCGCTTTATTCACCATGTGTCTTTTCGTCTAGGCCAGTGCACCGACGGTACAGCGTGTAATCCGGTGCAACGTGGGAAACAGCCCGACATGGCGTGGCGCCATAATTTCGTTAGTGATTAACCGGCGTGGCGTACTGGAAGTGCCAGCCAGGGACCGGCCATGATTTTCCACCCGGTTTAGAGCGCGGATCCCATGTATGCACATTTTATGCAGTTACCGCTGCTATGAGGACGCGTTTATAAAAATTAAGATAAGCCCGTGAAAATGCTCCTGCGCATTCGGCCGGTAGGACAATTTTTGGGCCGAGAGTGCGTGAGATTGCTAACTGCTTGCTTCTGGATTTAAACCAGCGCAGTTTCAAGAAGGTTATGGGGGTTTATGTGTGCGTGTTTGCCGGTGGCAGTAAAGTGCGGAGTTACGATCTTTTATTGCAACGTCATATTGTAATGTCGATAAGCACAGTTTGCATGTGTAATATGTTCCACGCGTTTTATTCAGATGGTTGGACTTGTAAAGTGGCTTTAACCCTTTCGCTACGGCAGTGTCTTCCGTAGGAGCGTCACCGCTGTACGGGCCCGCGTTTCTATCGTTCGCAGTTTCGCGTCTTCTGTCGTTCCCATGGCAAACAACACACCTTCTCCTTGGTTTTTCCCTACTTATTTATAAGCTGACGGAAAATGTCGTTCTATTAATGGTCAAGTGGTATCAAACTGACGTCGTCTATCGGCGCCGCTCATATACACAAGTTGTCGCGCTGATGTCGTCTATAGGCGACACTCGTACACACAGGTCGTCGCGCGGATGTCGCCTATAGGCGACGCTCGTAACGAAAGGGTTAAGAGTATAATAGAAATATAGTTTGCCGCTTAAATGTTATATATCGTTTTCTCTGCAACCATCAGATTTAAATTTGTTGCGGTACGCGCTACAGAAAGTTGGTATTTGTTTCATTTAACTTTGCAAATATTTGTTTTTGTTTTAACTCCTTTTATTTGGTCGTAACCAAAAAGTAAAGTGCCGAATCTATTTATATACGATATTTCTGTCTTATTTCAATATGTGGGGTAAATTTCTAAGCACTGATGAACTTATGGAAGTACCTGGTATTCCATAGACGTCTACATCGTCATACACGTGCACGTAAACGAACAGCGGATACTAGTATCTGGACAAACTTATTACAAAAGCGCAGAGAACGAAAGCCCTACATCACAGCTAAATAAATCAATCCATGTATTTTCGCATTTGTTACGTATTTCTTTATTTAGCCAGATCTGAAAATGTAAAGGTTTACGGACATACGTGTATATGACATTTTTATCTCATTTCTATATGTAGGCCACTTTTCTATACATGGAAGCACTTTGTATTCTACATACGTCTACGTCTTCATACACGTGCATTTAAATGGACAGCGGAGACTACTGTCTGGCTGAAAGCACTGCAAACGCGCGGAGAACGAAAGCGCAGCTGATATGGTTGCGGATTAAGAGAATATTACGCGGAAGGTCGAGGAGGAAGTCCATGAAATCGGCTTTCCCGACGGGAGATAATCGAGCCGGGCGTAAAAGCTCTGCTTCAACGAGATTATCGTTGCCGAGACAAAAAAGAATTATCTACCCCGGGAATGGGGCTAACAAAATTGCAATCTCGCGCGAACAGATATCCTCGCGCAGGCAAATTACATTGTGCGGATCTCTTCGCGGCGGTTTAGATGATAACAGATCCTCGTCATAAAAGTGGACGCGCCCGGAACGATGCAGATTTCATTCACTCTTTCTAGAAAGCGGTTCCCCTGGCGCAGTCGTGTGTCACTGATGGGAGGGTACTAAATGATGAAGTGAAATAAAAAATTTGTCAGGCGGCCGCCGGTCCAACGGGTAATGTAATGAAATTTACTAATCGGCGGAAAACGTGACGTTCCGAGATTAGGTGCTTGTCGTTGTCAGAAGAATATATTTTTGCACTGTCCATTTACTCCGGAAATGTACTTCTTTCGCGGTAGTCGACATGTTGAGACACGGAAGCACAACGATAACTCCGACGCTTATTTCATTGGGGAGGGACAATAAAATAAAATAAACAAGTAACTATGGCACTAAATAGGAAATTATGGTTTAAGATACATTATTTGATAACCGTCTATTAATACTATCAGTATTTTATTCTGAAACCCATCAGATGGCAAAGTTCTAAATGTCTGTTCTTTCGATTATGAGGAAATTTCGGTAGTTGAACATTAAGTTATTTGTTAGACGTGTCTTTTACATAGACGCTGCTACTGCATCAATAGCTGCTACTAGGCTTTATGGCGAATTTTTTGCATTTATAGTAAAATCTTTTGCGCCGGCATGTTATATTGTAGAGCGCGGCAGCCGAAAATTAAATCGTAGCGCAAGTAGTTAAAATAAAACTGTGGCACCCAGGGCAAAATGCGCTAAATTCGCGTGGCAGTCAATGGGTTAAGACGTTCCTACGTAAATATCTCACACACCATCGACCCTCACCCGAAAAACAGCCTACAAAAGCAACAATCCAGCCACCCCCGCACGGTCTCAACCAGCCAAGAACAAAACGACCACGCGTCAAGCGTCAGACGCACACCATCAGTGGCATTCGCAGAGCGCATCCGCGATATTCATCCATTTTTAAGATAAATTCAAAGGGACAGCAGGCAGACGGGCTCCGGAGAGAACCCGACATGAAATCTGCAGAGTGTACCCGGTCGCCCGCGAGGCACAATTAATTACCGTCGGCTGAACTGACAATGAGCCGTCCTTTAGCAGCGGAAAGGGACGGCCAAGATCAGACGGGCGATTTCACGGTCTCCCCTCTACAGTTAAATTACGTATGCCGTTTCAAAGGGACTCCGAGCGCAGATTCTCTGCCGCTTCCGCGAGCGATTCGTGGATAGCGCGTTATACTCCTCGGTCCCGCTAATGGCCAATTTCGTCCGTGCCATCGGGCAAAAGTGATCGCCGACGAGCGAACACAAAGACGCGCGTTTGCGGATGTCGCGATCGAGTGGAGACTCGCGATGCGGGCGGGCGAAATAGGCTGAGGGCTCTTTGTGGCTGAGCAAAACGCAGACGCGTCATTTTCGGACTGACTCCATTAATGTGCGTTTCGAATTTTTCGGGTTGGGTGGGGTAATTTGGTTTCTTAAGAGACGCGGAAGTTCGAAGTGCTTCGAGGCGTTTTGACGGGAAGATTTTTGGAGGAGTGGGCTTCTGTGCTTTTTCAGATTTGTTGCCACGTACGGGGTTAATGTGTGCATGACGCCGCGGTAATACTATCCTATGGTATAGGGCAGAAGAATATTGAATGTGTTAGTTAACATTTTAACGACCGCTAGCCGATTAATCGGCTTTTCAGTGGTCAACGATTATATTAAATAAAATAAATATCAGATGATATTATGACAATTCTAAATGATAATAAAATTACACTGCTTCGAAACCAAAGGATTCTCAACAACACATTCAGTATTTTTCAGTTATAAAGCTTTACAAATAGGCACATACACAATTCCTACGCGATATCCAAAACAGAGTCGGTCGTTAGTGAGTGACATCTTCAGTCAATAGCGGTCCATAAAGTGTTAAGAGACGCGGAAGTTCGAAGTGCTTCCGGGCGTATTGACGGGAAGATTTTTGGCGGAGAGAGCTTTTGTGATTTTTCAAATTTGTTGCCACGAACGGGATTGATGTGTGGATGACATTGCAGTAATAGCATCCAATGGTACAGGGCAGAAGAATATTGAATGTGTTAGTTAACACTTTGCCGTCCGGTGACACCACATTGATGTCATTTTATTACAATTGAAAAGTAACAAATGAACCAAATCTGTACTGCCTTTAACGCCAAAACCCCATAAAAAACACCTTTTGTGCCTTTCGTTTTTGTAATAATATAAAACTTGGGTGTTTAAATGTTTTTTTTTTATTGTACTTAGAACCTATATTGCATCTGATTTCTAAAAAACGTTTATGAAAATTAAAAATTTCATAGCAATTTCGCCGGCGCCAAACAAAAACTTAGCTGAAATATGCGGACGTCAAAGTGTTAGTAGAGCGCACGTCGACTAAACTAAGAATACAGGAGGTAATTCATTTTGTCATGGCGGTTATCACAGAATAATGATAAAGCCAGACATTCTAATTACTACATGAAAGACCATTTAAGTCTGCAAACCAATAAACAGTGTAGAAATTGTCAGGCACCTAATCAACCTCAACCGCCTAAAGGGCACATCAATATTGGATGCACCATGGATTTAACTGCAGGAACCATTATCGTCCAGTACTTCGCTGACATATCTATTAAACAAAAGTGGTAAAAGAGCATTGTGATTCCGCAGCCAGTAAACACTGCGGTGTCTTCTGTTAGACCGCAACAGTATCTTGTAGCTGCCGATAACAGCCTGCAGCGCGCATCGGGCAAGAATAACCGGCGCAATGAATTTCGCGGCGGCAACTATCACGGCGCAATATTTGACAGGCGCTGCGAAAGGAGGGTGCGCACGTTCGACTGCAACGCCGTTATTTACCGTATCGCGTCGAGTGCAATACGTGCGCGGACCCGCTTTAACGGGCGGCGACCGGCTAAGAAAATATATTCAACGATAATATTGCGCGCGTGCAATCAGTACCCCGGCGTGGCGATTCGGGGTATGCAATATCGTACGTGCCCACGTTTCGAATCCCGCGGCGAACGGCAACGGAAGCAGAAGAACCAGCGACGCAGAGAATGGATCGACGATCTACGCGCCGTCGATCGGGCACGAGGAAATCAGTCTGATTGTGGCGGATGAAGGAAGGAGACATTTTTCGGGTGATAGAGACGAGGAGAAAGATAGGGCACAGAAAAGATCAATTTCGACAATGGAGAGAAGAAAGAAAGCTGGGGTGCTTCAACGGTGCTAGCATAGTTTCGATCGTGCACAGAAAATACATTTTTCGACGATGAAGAGAAGAATAAAGAAAGCTGATATTCGCAAAAACGGCCGTAAGGGTTGGATTGTGCACAGAAGACATTTTCGGACGATGAAAAGATGAATAAAGAAAACTGATGTTTTCAACGATAGTAGCACACTTTCGATCGTGCACAGAAAATACATTTTTGGACGATGAAGAGAAGAATAAAGAAAGCTGATACTCGTAACAACGGCTATAAGGGTTGGATTGTACACAGAAGACATTTTCGGACGATGAAAAGAAGAATAGAGAAAACTGATGTTTTCAACGAAGGTAGGGCAGTTTGAATCGTGCACAAAAAATACATTTTTCGACGATAAAGAGAAGAATAAAGAAAGCTGATACTCGCAACAACGGCTATAAGGGTTGGATTGTACACAGAAGACATTTTCGGACGATGAAAAGAAGAATAGAGAAAACTGATGTTTTCAACGACGAAGGTAGCGCAGTTTGAATCGTGCACAGAAAATACATTTTTCGACGATGAATAAAAGAATAAGGAAAGCTGATACTCGCAAGAATAGCTGCAAGGGTTGGATTGTACACAGAAGACATTTTTGGAGAATGAAAAGAAGAATAGAGAAAACTGATGTTTTCAACGACGGTAGCGCAGTTTGGATCGTGTGCGAAGAAGAAAGAAAGCTGTTGTTTTTCAACGACGGTAGCACAGTTTGAATTGTACATGGAAAAAGGTATTTTCGGACGATAGAAGAATAAAGAAAGCTGACGTTCGCAAGAATGGTCGCACGGATTGGATCGTACAGATCGAGAACACGGGTTTAAGCGCTTTTTAGGGGTGGATTAGATAAGACGGGCCAGATCGGCAGTATACGCGGCGTCTGGAAATATGGGTATGTGGTAAGTAAAAGAATAAAACGTCTAATAAAATAAAGGAATAAAAATGCGAACGAAGCAGAGAATTTTTTTACATCACATATTATATAAGGGTCAGAATAGAAATATAGAAATATATTCTGTTCAAGAAAACTGAAGTTTGACTCAAACTACAGACTCATTGCAGCACTCTTTCGATATATACCGGTATCATACATCAGCAATAGGAGCAAAATTATTTAATTCACATAAGAAATAGGAAGATGTAAAATGTCAAAAATAATGTCATATAAAATATAAACACATAAAAATTCCAACGATCACAGCAGACGTTACACCTTTTTACTTGTCACGTGCCGACGTTACAAAAGACCTTCAGTATTCCCTCGCAGAAATTGATTGTCAATATCGAAAGGCGATAAGAAAAAAACGAAGGTAACGCCTCGGCGATTTCGTATTCGGTGCCCAGACTTCTTAAGTACGTAACAGCGTCTCTTCTCACGAGGATTCTTCGTTCGATTCGGCTGTCTTTAGCTCCGAACGTCTCCAGTTTTACGAAATGCGCTTATGCAAATTACCCGCTCGAGCCGGCAGGGCGAAACTTCGTAATGCGTCGCGTACTCGGCGTTTCGGCGTAACGAGCCAATCAGAACTTCAAACACACGCGGCAAGGGTGGGCGGAAGGGGTTACCCGCCGTGGGTTTTACTAGAATCTAACGATACGGCGCGGGATAAGAGTGGAATGGAAAGACGTTGTTGATGATGTTGAACCTTTACAGTCCGCGATATGCGTTTGCGGAATATTAGTTGTTCAAGTACGGAATATTCCACTTAGCAGTTTCATGCGATATAGGAAGATGATTTGATGATGTTGAACCTTTACAGTCCGCGATATGCGTTTGCGGAATATTAGTTGTTCAAGTACCGAATATTCCACTTAGCAATTTCATGCGATATAGGAAGACGATTTTGATGATATTGAATCTTTACAGTCAATGATATGCGTTTGCGGGATATTAATTGTTCGAGCATACAATATTCCGTTGAACGTTTTATCCAATATAGGAAGATGATTTTGAGGGTATTGAATCTTTAGAGTCCGTGACATGTGTTTGTGATGCATTCATAGCCAAGTACAGAATATACGACTGAACCATTTGTCTCTTTATTTGACCGTAAAGTACGAGGGGAGTAGTGGAATAAATTTGACCATGCCGA
This sequence comes from Cryptocheilus praepositus, assembly GCA_033815515.1. NCBI lineage: Eukaryota > Metazoa > Arthropoda > Insecta > Hymenoptera > Pompilidae > Cryptocheilus > Cryptocheilus praepositus. The sequence goes on from JAWWQZ010000227.1 coordinate 4,250,211, forward strand.
AACTTTAAAATCAGTGATATGCGTTTGCGGAATATTAGTTGTTCAAGCATACAATATTCCATTGAACGTTTTATCCAATATAGGAAGATGATTTTGATGGTATTGAATCTTTAGAGTCCGCGATATGTGTTTGTGATACATTCATAGCCAAGTACAGAATATACGACTGAACCATTTGTCTCTTTATTTGACCGTAAAATACGAGTGGAGTAGTGGAATAAATTTGACCATGTCGAAACTTTAAAATCAGTGATATGGGTTTGCGGAATATTAGTTGCTCAAATACAGAATATACGACCGAACCTTTTACCCAATAGGGGAGTATGGGTAAACGCACATCATTGACTCTAGAGTTTCATCACCAAGTTTTTATGGTAGTGCAACTTTAGGGTCAATCATGTGAGTTTGCGGTACATTAACGGCTCAACTACACAATATTCAGTGGAGCAATTAATCATTTTATTTCCCTGTGAAACACGAGTGGCGCAGGAACATAAATTTTATACCGTTGAAACTTCAGAATCGGCGATATGGCTTTGAAGTATATTAATTGGTCAACTACTGAGCATTCAATCGAGCTGTTCATCGTTTTATCTATCAATGAGAAAAAAATGGGATGAAAAAACAATACTGATCCTATAGAGTCAGCGATATCGATTTGCGGCGCATTTGTAGTCCAGGTACAAAATATCCAACATAGGAAGATGATTTTGACGATGTTAAACTTTCGATGTTAAGGTAACATACGTCCACCTTACATTAACAGCGCAACTAAGGAATACTCGACTGAACGGTATATTAGTTTTATGTCATTCAACCATATCGTGTTGCATTTAATCACGTTGCTGTTCTCGTATGAACAATTTCGCTGCGGCGCTGAACATAAAAGTAAAAAAATACGCGTGGCAGTGAACGCGTAACCCTGAATTCTGTACTCTCACAGCCAACCGCATACACTTCACCAACAGCAAAAGCCCCGTTCCTTCTTATTCGAAGCTGCACGCTTTGTTCGCGCGAGGCTCTCTGCGTCGTGCGGAAAAATGTCAGGCAAAGGCTGTGTGCGGAAGTTAATGGGGGACGTCAAATAAATTTGTTCGCGGCGAGTGTGTTTAGGGAGATTGTATTTGCAATATCCGCCCCCGCGTTCAAAAGACAATGCGACGGAGAAGGTCGTATCGCGGAATCAGGGTAAGGTAAGCAACGTTATTGCTAGTATATCCTGCTCTCCAATATAAGCGCGAGTCGTTTCATACTCATAATTCCTTTTTGCGCGGCTACCGTTCGCTACACCTTTTTCTTTCGAAGTTGCCCCGCGCGCACGGCGGAACACCTAACTTTACCACCTTATAAAACTCTTAAATCGCGCATTGTAATGGAAAATTCGCCGGTATAAACGCTACGCGGCGTAAAGAATGACGTATGAGAGACAGCGCGTGCTTTTTGACGTTTTATGCTTCATCCGCATAATGTGAATTGTTGGGGAATACTTTGACGGTTCGGTTCACCGGTTGAAGAGAAGTTGATTTGTGAGGAACGTTGAATTAGGACTCAGACGATGCGCGTTTGAAAGATACGTTTTCGATCTTTTACGGTTTCGTTGGCACGGTTCATATGTTCGTCTGTTAGGTTATTGGTAATTTTATGCGTTTCAGGGAATATATGGGTCGTGGGATAAGTGATATAAATTTTGCATATTTGTATTATTGAAAGTATGTAAGACTTTCTGCGGTTCAACGGAAAAGTGAATATTGTAAAACTTAAAAAAATTAAAAATATCTGCAGAAAGCAAAGCAGTGGAAAGACAATTCACGTATCACCAGTTCGACTTCATACTACAATATATTCAATTTCTCAGAAAAAAATCGATGTAATCCGTAACCAATTTAAGAGTTACTGTCTTTTATACAATTCTGCTAATAACCAAAAGTAACATTTTACTCATAATCAAACAAACGCTACGTAACCATATCTCATCTGCATTTCCACATACACCTCTTGCCTAACACTCGCTATTCTTTCCGGAAACATCCATACCACACTAAATTGTCAAAAAAGAAGCCATTCACACATTATCTGTCCAACTTCGCATCGTACCAACCCAGAAAAAATTCGCTCATTCCGCGGACGATCAAACTTATTTTACGCGATAAACTTGGATGCTCCGCCAGTATACGTGTACGCAAAATATGAGACTTGCGTGAAAATGGGAAGGCCATTTTTTCGCACCCTCGCGCGTTTCCGCCGAAGTGGCAAGGGTCTATACGGGGTCTACCTACTATGGCGTATTATGGAAATTGCGCAGTGAATAAAGACCGACGATGTAGCTATTGCGTACTGACGGACGCCTTTGGAAACTCCGGAAACGCGGTGTATTGACGTACGGGCAAACGACGTGACGGATGCGTTTCGTTTGTCTTCCGAATGAGTCCATGAAACCCAGCTTCCCTAAAGGAAATCTGATGAAACTTGTGTCACTTGCGCTCATGCGTGTGCTTCTTTCTCTTCCGAAATGAAAAAGTGCCGAATCCTGGAAGCTGACGATTCCGGCGACACGACATTTTCGGAGCAGCTTTGTGATTTAACACATTGACTGCAATGATGGTCACTGGTGACCGGCGCAAGAAAATTGACTGAAGATCCAAAATATTTGCAATGGGTAGCAATAGTTATTTTATAAATGCAGGTGTTAGAATAGTGATGCGATCCTTTGGTCTCCAATAACTGCACATTATTTACATTTTGCAGAATTCAGTCAAACGCAGTAGTATTTCATAGCATCGCCGTTTCAATACAACAAAATACGCACGGCAGTCAAAGTGTTAATGAAATGCGCCGGGGTTGCGGAGTTTTGTGTGTCGGGGCAATTGATGAGCAGTATTGTGTTGTGAAGTGATGCACTACGCGAAACAAAAATGTGGGGTCGAGGAAGTGTCGAAGGTAAACGAGTGTCTGCTCGTACTGGTTAATTATTGATTTCTTGGTAATTCCATTATTCTTGAAATTTTACGATTTTTGTACTTCTGTTATTTTTTTCGGCGGCTTGGAATATACGAATATTTATGCGTAATTGGGATATTCTGTTTGTAATTACGTCGTCCTTAAAATGTACCGCCTTCTTTACCTCTGCTATATATTTTACGTAGAACTGAGGTATATGAATACCTATACATGGTTATCATCTTTTTTGCATTGACGTCGTCCTTAAAATTTGCCGAGACGTCTGTTTTGCTATTTCTCTCGTATATTCATAATACACGAGTATTCCTGCGCACTAAGCAAAATTACATTTTTCTATAACTGCGTTACCTTAAAGCCGTGCGAGCTCTCCGCTTTTGCTATTTTCTTCGTATATCCAAATTTAGATTATATACCTTCATAATTACGTTATCCCCAAAATTGACCAAGCTTTCTGATTCAGCTTCGATGTCGGCACTCTGGCGACTTTGAGAATCTTCGGACGCGGAAAATTGCATTTCACGGGAGATCCGTAATGAACGAAGGCGATTCTTACCTGGTGGCTTCTTGCAGCAACAGGTGAGGCGGCACCCAAAATTTAACCCTCAGGGCAAACCGTAAAGGGGCCACACCCCCACCGGTCTGCCTCTCTATTGGGTTTCTCAGGTTCAGCCACAGTTCCTCGCCCTTTGCATTCTGGTATTTCAGGCCGAAGTAGTCGCACTCCTTGCTGATGCCGAGGCAGTCGCATGCCTGGAACAAAGTAAATTCCCCGTAAACGTTTTTTCTTCACGGATAGTCGATGTCAGCGATTCATTTTTGTCTCCTCATTGCGACAACTTACATTACTTCCTTTGTCAAGCGTTTTCCATTCTCCTTTATAAATTCCACTTCCTTTCCACTTTGACTTTATTAACACGTTGACTGCCACGGTGGTCACCGGTGACCGGCGCAAAAGATGTTACTAAAAATGCAAAAATTCGCAATAAAGCCTATTTGCAATCTTGCAAAAGCAATTGATATTGCAACGGTGCGATGAAATAATGCAGAGTATAATTAAGTCGTGCTAAATAAAGGTAATGTAGAGTTGCTAGAAGCCAAAGCATTGAAGCACCGTTTCAATATCAATTGCTTTTACAAGATTGCAAATAGGCTCCATTGCGAATTTTTTGCATTTGTAGTAAAATCTTTTGCACCGGTCACCGGTGACCACCATAGCAGTGAACGTGTTAATGGTGGAGTTGCGGAAGGAATTACTATGGTAGAGTTTCGGAAAAAATTACTATGGTAGAATTATTAACCTATTTGCATCATCGCTCTAAATCCGCAATCTTACTTAAACATCCGACATCAAAAATACATTAAATTAAAAAAAATAAAAAACCAAGTTGAAAATTAGAAAAATTCAATAAACGTTTAGATTCAACGCACACGCATTCAACGAGAGACACCAGCTTCGTGCCTTCAGCGTTCCGACGTATATATCGTCCGACTTCGCAGGATGAAAGAGCAAGCAGTCGGTCGATTGTTTCCAATCCCGGCTTTCGCACCGTCCCGCGACTCGTCGACGATATCCACGATATCGCGGAATCGATCATGAAAGGCTTGCACTTCCACGCTCGGCGCACTCTACACAGAGGCGCCCCTATAATTAACCGTTTATTCGGACACTCCGGCCGATTAATCCACGCATGGCGTACGGCCGATTCATGGTGAAATGGCGATGGGGTGGTCAAGGCGGACTAACAAATTGCCGGTCTGGCGGTAGTCGGGCCGTGTGTGAATATCGCTAAATGCTTCACGATTACGACTGGGTGCGCGTGAAAAGTGGTAATATTCGGACACGGGAAATTCGGGTGTGACGAAATGGTCCCATCCCTTCTCCGCTTCCTTTCCCTCCAATGTGTCAAACTATAAACCCTTTCCTTGGTAATTACGGTGTTTGCATTATTTTGAAAAATTTTTCGCCATACCTCAAAAATAAAACTAGGAACCAGAAATGGAAGGAATCGTAGGTGCTGACCAATTGGTCCGGCACATTGTTTTCCGCATACCTATACTCATCCTTTGATGCCCCTAATTATTCTGCCAACTCATTATACCACCCACTCCGAAATTCGCTCACAAATTTTACCATAACACGCTGGACGGTCCACAATATTTACGTTTCACGCAGCTATCCACGGAATCTCTTATTGTACATTCATTCAACGACTCCATAATAATTTTTTTCACTTTTCCTTCTATGAATTTTACGACGCAACCAACAAAAACCTTTGCGAATCAGAAGTGCATCGGTACACTTTCTATTTTTCCAAGAATTTGAACCAGTAGCGTTATAACCCTTCTGAACAGAACTTTCTAAGAGAGCCGTCATTCCAATCATCCCTCGAAATATAAAAGAGGGAACTATGAACAATTCAGCGTAGTCATATATTTGGTAATATATGAAAATTTTGGAAAAATTTGTTGTAGTCACATATCTAAGCAAGCTTGCAAAATTTGATCTATCCGATTGTAGCAAGTTCGAAGAATTCGATCTACTTAATTATTTATGCGAGTTCAACAAAATTTGATTCACCTTGCATACCAAAACTCTCCAAACGTTCAAGAGAATTCGTAACGTCCGATCTGTTCGCATTAAAGCAAGTTACTCAAATTCGTATGAACATCAATTTATTCGCACACCATGAAGCTCTCCGAAAACAGTGAGTTCTTGCATTCGGAAATTCACGTAAACAGCGTAGACATGCGTGGATGTAACAATACGGAATATAACGTCAAAGATTCTGCAAATATTGTAGAATATTCGTAAGCACGCCGAAGTAAGTTATAAGGGAAAAGTAGGGCAGGCGCAATAACAGTTCAGGAAATATTTCGTATTCTTCTTGCGAGAGTCTGAATAAATCGTCAAAGGTAATATTTGCACGTACTTGAAAGAGGGCGTTCACTGGGATTGCAAATAATGCACGCGAAGACAGGGTGCATCGATAATAATAAAGGAAGCGTAGGAGAGAAATAATTCCGTAAGAGAGGAATAGTAGTATTGCTTTCCTTTGGGGCCAGCCAATTTCAAAGCAATTCCATTATGTAACACGCCTTTCTTCTCTAATGTCGAAGAACGGGTGAACCAGTTTGTGATGTAGCATGCCACGGATGCACGTCTTCTAGCGACTAAGTCTCGATATTGATTTTACTTGCATTTTCAGAAGGTTTCACTGCCAGTGTGGCAATTTCATATAAAAAATATTAATGTATTGTTCAATACCAGAAGTTGCGTGTATATGTTTAAAGCAACATTATTGCTGATTGGCACGAAAAGGACAAAAATTATATAGTCGAGCGGGAATCAACAAAAGTCTCTAATTAAAAAGGTTCGTTTATATGCGGTCGTAAAAACGGTAGGATATTTATCCTGCAATAATGTGATTCTTCCGGGTAAATTTTAATTAAAAATATCTACATAAAGCCATTGGAAGGTGTGCGATATTTATTCTGCAATTAATTATTAATTCAATTCTTTTCGGGTAAGGCAAGTTATACTTTCAATCGGCTCAAGATTGAATGACGCACGGTGCAAAATATATAAGTATTAATAAATATTAAGAATAATCCAGTTTTTTTCGAGCACCACAAAATCCATCCTTGTAAAATTCGTAATTATTCATAAATGCCACATAATTCGTTTTAGTGCATTAGTGTCGAAAGCCGACCTTTTAATAACCGTAAGACAAGTTATACTTTTAATCGGTTTAAGACTGAGTGACGCGTGACAAAAAAGGACTAGTCAATCAACAAGTAACATAAATTTTCAATTTATGTATTCGCCCATATCAAACCGTAAAATCCGTACTATATTTATTCGGCAATAATTCAATTTTTTTCACGCCCATAAAATCCATCATCGTAAAATTCATAATTACTCATAAACATTTTAGTGCATAAGTGGCGAGCGGCGAGCTTTTAATAGCCGTAAGACAAGCTATACTTTCGATCAGTTGAAGATTGAGTAACGCGTGACAGAAAAAGAACTAGTTATCGGGAGGTATTTACAGGTTACTTCCTCATCACCATTTGCGGTGACTGACAGTGCACTAAATCAAGAACCGGCAATCGTGCAAAGGCTAATGCAAGGTCACAGAATGAAAAACAGGTTCGGAACCGATTGGATGCTCATTACTCGCGCATTCCCGTCTTTCCTCGACATTGCGTCGCCGTGTGTCGTAATAAACGTCGAATAATTGCATCGCGGCGAACCTGATACGCTGAATAAAAAGAATGAGAGAGCATTTATCCGAGGCGACTCACCGATTAATCAAGTTCGAGCGCAACTATAGATTTCTTCTGAACAACTTTTAACTGCGGATGATCGCTCTGTAGAACTGCCAGTAGAAACTCGGCGTACATGTATTCACGTTTTATTTTTGCGTGTTGTCGATATTGGCAGCTTGTAAATAGAGGTGTTTTAGAAAAGACATTATTTTTTAACCGATTTGTATACATAATAGCGTTTCTTTATTGAGCAAAATTCTCACGTATATAATTTCTTTAGTAAAAAGAAATGTGTAAAATCGTGTATCTAACAAATTTGTTCGCTACAGAAAACGTGGAGGATACAATGTTTGTGCAATATTCAACGAATCGTACTTCAATCTTTTATTTCAGTCGTTTTGAAATAAAAACCAAACTTTTGCTTATATAGTTTCAACCATTTTAACATAAAAGTTTTAATTATTGCAGGGCTTAAAATGCCTGGCTGTTTGTACATTCTTTTTTCGCACATTTTAACATTAATATTAATATTACAGTTACCATGATATATTACTTTGTACATTAATATTACGATTACTTTCATGTTTCATTTATCCAACAAATTGTTGTCAACGTGTACATTTGATTGTTATACAGTTTAAAATAATTGGCCGACTGTACATTTTTCAAAGCCTCTAAGTTTTAATTAAATTTGGCTATTACAGAGTGGCGCATGACGTAAAATTTTACATGACGTAAAATGCACGTTAGGTTTACACTTTGGATATTGGACATTTTCGTCTTCGGTGGCGAGCAGTGGCATACTTCCGGCTCCCACGTATAGGATTTCGCTTATGTTTTCGAAGGATTTGCGGGATAAAACTCAATTTCGAAAGGTCCTCCCACTAGCCTTTAACGCTTGCCTTTGTGCACACGTGTCAGTAAAACAATGCGGAAGTACGCGGAGAATATTTTCGTTCGAGACGTCGGCGCGCACGAGCATAACAGGATTTTCCCTAAAGTTTTGCCTTTCTTGCCATTTCAAGAAGATTTGAGGAAGATACAATTCGCCTGACCCGATACGAATAATCATAACGGAACAGCATGAAAGTAATACGTGCATGAAGTGAAATATTTTCGAATTCAGTGCATGAATGATGACATGCTATACGAAGGAAAAGTAATATTAAATATTAACACTTTGACTGCCATGATGGTCACCGGCGACTGATGCAAGAGATTTTACTGAAGATCCAAAATATTCGCAATGAATAGCAATTATTATTTTATAAGTGCAGTAGTATTTTATAACACCGCTGTTCTAATATAGTAAAATGCGCTTGACGGTCAACGTGTTAACACTTTGGTTGCCATGGTGGTCATCGGTGACCGGCGTTAAAGGTCACACGAAAAATTCAAAAAATACCCAATCGGTCGCATTTATAATTTTGTAAATGCAATTAATATTAGAAAGCGATTCAATTCTTTGGTCCGATACCTTCGCATTATTTTCACTTTGCACAATTCAATCGTATTCTGTAGTACTTCATTCCGTTGCAATTTTAATATAGTAAAATACGCATGGCAGTCAACGTGTTAAAAACATTCGGCTCCGCAACGGAGCCTACGGAGCGCTAAGGGCTAATTTAAAAAAAGAAATGGACTTCACTTTCAAAATAAACGGCCCATATATTCCATTACAAACATGAGTACGGTGAAATAAAGTAACAAAAAAATGTCGAAATTCATGAGACAGCCATTACCGCATCCAGAACACGCATCGTCCAAAGCTCCGAAGCAATCGTTTCGGAATCAAAAAGCGAGGCTGTCGCGTCGGCGGACAGTTCTGTCAGGTGAAAAACGCACACTCACGTCTCGGCTCTCTCTTTCGCCGAAGAGACACTGGCCGAGCGCAATAACGGCTCGGCGACGCATGAATTGCAAATTCGCGGATGACAAACAAGGCGACCGATGCGATTTTTACGTCGGCCTTATGCGTGTGCGTGAAAAAAGTGGCTGCCGTGACTCGCGGAGATCTAGTCCAGTTGGACAGGGTCGGGGTGCGAAAACGATTGCCTCTCGATTTTTCAACCGGGATCCAGTCAATGCGATCGATGGCTTTTTTGTATTGAAGTGGAACTTCGCATTTCGCGGTAGAATAAGTCAATAAGTTGAGTCACAGAGACGTGACGAAAGACGTAGCGCTTATTTCATTGGACGCGTCAATAAAACAGTATCACATGCAACTCTAGCGACAAATAAGTGACAGATTAATACACTATACATTACGGCAGATCACAAGTAATAGTTTATAATAAATGACCAAACATAATGATACATAATATAAGAACGCATCGATTTCTGATAAACTATATTACACGATACATTTTACATTACGGCAGATCACAAGCAACAGTTCCTAATAAATGACCATACGTAATGATACATAATATAAGAACGCATCGATTTCTGATAAACTACATTATACGATACACTGTACATGACGACAGATCCCAAGCAATAGTTTACTCAAAATTATCGTACGTAATTATACATATTATATGAACGCGTTGATTTACGGTACTCTCTAATTTCTAATACACGCTACATGACAGCAGATACCATAAAGTGGTTCACGTTAGACAGCGACACACGATGCACGTTGCACGTAACAGTATATGGCATACAAAGCCGCCCGGCTCATAATGATTCACCATACACGCGGCCTCACTTATGCACACGTCACCCGCTAATGACCGCTCCGAACGTGTCAATGTGCACCGGGCTGATTTTCAATCGCGACTCCCACCGGCAACTTTTGCATGTTTAACGCAACCGCAATCCGCAACGAGTTTTAATGAGCCGGCGCGCACGCCTCAAGCGACCACGTCAAAACAAACTGACAGATACGTCCTTCAACTCCACGCCTTCCACGCGGAAACGCAAGACATACATTTCCGAAAGTTGCACGCGCCAAGTAGAACACGCATAGCTTCAAACTGCACTTTAATTCGCGCCGCTAAAAGTGTCAAAACAAAAAGGACGAGTCCTCGACGAGTACGATTCCGCAAAAAAGTACGCGGTATCAACGGAAATGAAAACTAACCCACTAACGAGCGCTTTGAGTGGGGCTTGCCTGCGCACGCCATTTTTTAGTCCGTTCGAAATAACATAACGGGCGCGTAATTACTGGCACGCAGAGTATGCCGAATCGCAGCTTTTTTATGTGTAGGTATTTCGAATCGTTGAACCGGAAGTCGGATGTCAATGTTTTCCTGCGTGGCGAATTTTGACCAAGACCTTTTCTAAGAATTTTTCTAAGCACTTTTTTTAGGTCGCAAGTGCGGGGAAAATAATTTTATTCGTTTCGACGAACGAAATCAAGTTTCTGCGTCTTACGTGTCATTGTTTGCTCATGCATGAGAAATGTAGCTGGATGATGCCGTAAAGTGTACACGGACTTTGTCAGTAGATAATTGCATGATTACATGACAATTGAAGTACGGCAGCATCTCATGAAAAACAAACTTCCAATTACCTGACCTTCTTGCCAAAGTACCCCCGTCATCAAAAATCTCGTAAAATAAGGCGCTAGTTTGAGGAATCATCTGTCACTCATGTTTCAAAACTGAGTAAAAATAGATCCACGACAGTCAGCGTAGCTTTCAATAAATCTTATTAATAAATATTAATTTTACTTCGTGTCTTGTATTTTCAGCGCAATGGTACAGATAGGAAAGGAAGTAATATTGAAACTTTTTAGCTATTTTCAGCCATACGGTGAAAACGTGAAACAGTCTTTTCTATTGTTTTGTTTAGTTGTACGTGTTAGTGGAAATGATGCGAGACGATATGTTGATTCTACAACATTATTATGGTACATTAATAATCGTTACAGAATAATTAATAAGCACATATCGTTAGTTTGAACTCTCTGTTTTCTCTCTATACGCATACCTCGTCTGCATACAGGTGCAGACATTTAGTATTCTGCTTGTGTCGATCGAATTCATCCATTATTGCGTTCCGCAATAAAATCCTTGAAATACCCTCCCATTCTCGTGCCATTATTGCAGCAGCGCAATAACACGCATACCAGACAATTATAATTCCAAACAAACTTACTCGGCAAACGTTAACTTCAATCAACCCATTTTCGCGGAATACCCGACAATCCACGCACGCTCAAACATACGCGATGTAGTCATTGCCGAACGTCAAACAGCCCTTATATTTCGTCTAACCGTAAGAATGCATGAAAATCCGCCGAACTTTTTCATCGGCGCACGAAATATCAGCAGCACCGGTGAAATTTAATGAAATTACGGGTCGGGCATTTAGAAGGCTTCGTCCTGTAATCCTACGCAGAACCGGAAGCCGCACTCATGCAGAATCGTCTTCCTCGCGGTCGTCATTTTAACCCCTATAGTTAGCGTGAATTCCGCAGCAGGATGGATATTTAAGGATAAATAACAACAGCAATTTCTGATTCATCATTTTTATTATTAACCGAATGTTATTGATTCAACATGTAATCTAATGTTACTGAGTACTTATGCACTTCCAGAGAATGAAATATTTTTGTTGGCTGACGAATACGTAATGGTTTCTTAGATATTTTGCACAATTAACACAATTATACTTCACAGATATCTTTCACTCATTTAGAGACAAAAAATCGAATTGACAGGGCAATAAACCGCGCGGCAAACATTCATTCCTCCTATTCAGTTTCTTCGCTCCCACTTGATCCTTTTTTCGGACGTGTTCATCCGACTTCGCACCCAGTTGCTGCCTTCTCTCTTTTTATCTTCCGACGAGGGTGCTTCAGCATCAAAGTGCGAGTGGAGGTAATTAGTCGATGTAAGGAAAAGGGGTGAACCACCGAATCGAAAGACATTTCGACGTTTAACACGTTGACTACCAGGTGTATTTTGCTATGTTAGAACCACGATGCGATGAAATACTGCAGAGTATGATTAAATCATGCAAAATGAAGGTAATGCAGAGTTGTTAGAAGCCAAAGTATTGAAGCACCATTCCAATATCAATTGCTTTTACAAGATTGCAAATAGGCTTCATGGCGATTTTTTTTTGCATTTACAGTAAAATCTTTTGCGCCGGTCATCGGCGACCACCGTGGCAGTCAAAGTGTTAAGAAGATAATTTCGCCGAAGAGAAATCGCCCGGTTTATGATTTCTTTCACGGTTGGCGAATTCATGCTCGTAGAAATTGTATTCAATACTCTTTCCCGTTTGCAAAGAGCCATTAAGCACATTTTCCTGGTGTCGACGGTTGTTACTTTGTTAATAAATCAATTTAATTAATACTTCCCAGGAAAATTTTTCCCACCACACCACATCGTTTTGATTCTTCACCGAAGTCCCACTGATATGTATCGCAGTCAGTCAATCAGCAGTCGACACGCAAATTGGCGGTGCTCTTACATTTCGTCCGAAACAATCAGGCGCGTCGAGGATACAATAAGCGTTGGATAGAGTTTAACGTACGCCGTAAACTGGTTATACATAGCTCACTCCATGCACCGTATATCCGTTCCAGCTTGTAGACCAACCGTCCTCGAATCTCAGCGCTGTCGGCCGATTAATTTCACGATGTTACACTGCCTATCTTGCGGAGTGCAGAGTTATAGCGCGCGCCCATTATAAATGTCGGCCCGCGTGTAACCTGTCATTGTGATACAAAGGAACCCTTCCATCAGCTCCCGGCAATTTATCGATCCGGACTCGTCTGGCGTAAATGCGACTCACGCTCAACAGCGTTAAATTCTAACGATACACACTTCATTAGAATCGTGTCTCGAACAATTGTCCGGCGAATGTAAGTGTACACACCCTCCGGCACGTGTTACGGAATTTTTCGTCTATACTCGTGTATATGTATACGCACATGTAAACGTATCATATATTTGAATATTGGTATTATGTCGATAGCATTCAATTATGAGGGTGCATACTTTATTGAAATCGTTTCTCGAGGAATTATCCGGCAAGTGTATGTACACATATATTCCGGCGTATGGTCGGTATTTTTCCTCTATAGTACAGTGCGTATCATTTATGTGTTCCGATATTGGTATCATATCGATGGTGCTAAATTGTAACGATGCATACTTTAATTGAATCGCATTTCAAACAATCCGACGGATGCATGTGTGTTCATAATCGGGCACGAAGTGCTGCGGCATTATAAGGGATAAATATTATTTTACCATTCATTGTTTTTCGCGCATATGTACACGTATATATTGATATTATGTCAGCAGCGTTAACTTGTAACGGTGCACGCTTTATTAGAATCATGTTTCGAACAACTACCGAACGGATGCATGTGTGTATTTGACCTGGCACAATGCGTCGCGGTGCGTAGGGCACAAATGTTGCTCTATTATTCACTCTTCTCTAAATACGTACGTGTATATACATTAACATTATGTCGGCAGCGTTAAATTTTAACAATGCACGTTTCATTAGAATCATGTTTCGAACAATTGTTCGATGAACCTATACACATTTCCCGGCATGATACCTTGTAGTATTATAAGAGAAAAGTGCTATTTTATTATTTGCTTCTCGATAATTATTTGGTGTTCACAAAAACAATTTGCATTTAAAACAGTGCGTCTGCCATATCTAATATTATAAATAAATAATATTATAATAAATATTATTTCTTATTTATTTCTTCCAAAATATATATACATTGGTATCTACTTCTATAGTAATAACGAAGTCCTGATTAATTAGCGATTGCTCTGTGCGCGTTACCCAAATTTCCTGAGAGCCACATTGCAATTTATCTGTTTTCACAGTATGCATAATATACACACGCATTTCCACACCTTTGTAATAATGCGTGTTAATACAGAATAAAGCATCACTTTTCATTTTTTCTCATGGATCCTTCCAAACGATTCAGTCTTCACGCAGGCGTCTCACGTACCATTCAAGCTCAAATACCGCGAGCAGAATTATTTGAACCATTCCGTACGATAAGCCCGCCTATACCGCAACAAAGCGTCCCGCGAAACGATTTTCGTTCGCGAAATCCTGCTCATCTTTGTGCGCCTTTGATCGCGCCGTACTTCATTCGATGCTGAAAAGGTCAATATGTCGCTACGATGGCAGTCCCTTTGACTGAAAGACTCGCCTGGCAACGCAGCCGCGATCTTCAAGTTGAAGGCAACCGACGCTCGTCGAGCAACTTTGACGAAACTCCCGTGGAACCCCATTAATGCACTTGCAACGACCGGATTATTGATAGTCCCAAACGTATGCGGCAAAATGCGGTACGTCTGTCATGCATGTTAGATGGGTCTACTGACGGTTGATCAATCTTAGAATATGCGTCCCTACGTTCGGGGCTGTTCAAAAGTGAATAGAACCGAAAGCAGGACGTTAATCATTCCTCGATGAATATCTACACTGTCGCAAGTCACGGAGGTATGCCTAGTATAATATAGTGCCAAGAAGTCATTTTTAGGAAACGATGTAGGCGTATCTTTTGGTTCGCGCCGGTAAGAAATAACTTGCTAACGAAAAGTACGTGTGTTTGATTAACACTTTGACTGCCATGATGGTCACCGGTGACCGACGCAAGGGATTTTATAGAAGATCCAAAATATTTGCAATGGGTAGCGATAATTATTTTATAAATGCGGTTATTGTTAGAATAGTGATGCGATTCTTTCGTCTCCAATAGCTGCACATTATTTACATTTCGCATAATTTAGTCGAACGCTGTAGTATTTCATAGCATCGCCGTTCTAATATAGTAAAATACGCTTGGCAGTCAACGTGTTAACACGACGTCAATGATCGAGCGGATGCGTTTGTTTGTTCTGCGTAGTGACGTGCGTCATTTTTTGGCATTTGTTTATTAGGTGCTTTTAAGAACTGCCAATTAACAATAGAACATACATCATTCGGTCTATGTCCGAATAGTAATGGAACGAAAAGTGCTACGTAATACATGCCAATCAGCATTTCGATCTATGCTAGAACATACCACGGTCAATATATGTCCAAAAATTAATACATCAATAAATGCTATCTACAGAATGTCCATCGATCTGAATATTCCAATAATTTCTTCAGTAAAATATTACTTAATCTAAAAATAGTACTTAATCTAATCCAGTCCCTACAGTACATACATTTTTATTATAACAATTATCGATATTTTTTCAGTCACTCCTTTTATTCCGTCTTGACTACCAAGTATTCAAATATCTAAAAATGTACGAATGTCAAAACGTAATTTGCTAAAACGGCCGTAATACTTGTGTTTGATGAAATCTTTCACATGTTGACGTCAATGATCGAGCGGATCAGTTTGTTCATTCCGCGCAGAGTCGAGCCTGGTTTGGCGCCGGCGAAATGAGTGCAGGAATCAGAGTGCGGCGTCAAAACAAGACCTGCGCGGCTGTCGAGTTATCGTAACGCAAATATTTGGCCCGTACGTGCACTCGACGTTTGAGTAAATACTGGCACGAACGCGTGCGATGTCGATTAGTATCGAATTGCTGCTGGCGATGTAGATCCGAATGTTCGATTAAGTGCATGGCGCGATGACGTTTGTTTGACAAAACGGCGATTTTAGTCTTGTGAAATCATGTACGTTAAATGCATGACTTGAGGGACTCCAAGTTCTTCGAACGTCAGAAGATTTGGGAAGGTAGGCGTAGTTTTAGCGTAAATGTGATGAAAACTTATATTGCGCATTGGTAGGATGTTCTTCGCAACTACTAAAATATGGCTAATGAACGGATAGTATTTGCGGCGATGATTATCGAGCTCTCAAATTTGGAATTGACCAGACGCGGATAGTGTTGTCTTTTTGGTGGTTTCTGGTATGGAGTGTAGTGACCCGTATGCTGCACAATGTAAATGCACTAATGCATAGGTGGTCGAATGTTAGAATTTTCGCAGATTAAGGTTCGGGTACGTGTAATATCGGGTTTAGGTTGGGATCGTGAAACTTCGTCAAATTCGAGTACCCGAAGCTAAGTCATATCTCTCGGGATCCCGAAAATGTTCAAACTCATGTGATGCTTTTTCATGATTTTTCAGTCGGATTTGTTACTTCAACTTTCTGACTTAAAAGGTATTTCGCTATTCTGCAGTATAATTAGACTCGAATGCACGGGTACCCGAAGTATGCAAAATTTGAACACTCGAAGTTGAGTTGGGCCGAGTCGGGATCCTAAAAGTTACTATCCTCATATGATGAGTTTGCATAATTCTTCAATGCAGTTTGGTACTTTAGCTTTCTGGCTTAAAACGTACTTCCGTATTCTGCGGTATAATCAGACTCGTACTCATGGGTACGCAAATGTTCGCAAAGTTTGAGTGCCCGAAGCTGAAACTAGTCGAATCGAAATCCCGAAAGCTTGAATGAATTTGGTATTTGAACTTCTTGGCTTAAAATGTACTTTTCTTCTCCGCAGTATAATCAGATTCGAACTCACAGGTGCCCGCATATTCAAATTTTCTTCGATCCCAAACATATCTATCCTCACATGATGCTTTTGCTTTTGTATAACAGATTAAGTTGCGCTGGTAAGAAATTGGATGAGAAAGATGGGTTTATTTTTAATTGACTTATTTGGTTAACATAAGCATATATTTACATATTAAACTTAAAATCTCGGGCCAGCAACTATCAAAGGCTTAGCGCCTGGTCGGCGTCACGTATTTCTCCCATGACTGACCATACCTGAAGGAATCCTATTATAAATTCTTTTTGACTTTTACGTTAACATCTAAAAAACATTATCATCGCACATAAATAAAATTTGCGAACTGGTCTGTCTTCAACCGGTGCATACGGGGACGCATGAGTTCATCTCAAACTGTTTATGTTTTTTATTTGTTTCTTTTATTCCGGCATAGCCTCAAAATATTCTAAACATCTTGAAATTTGAGAATATGTTTTGTTTTTTTCAAAAATTGCAATTTAAATAGCCAATGGTCACTGCTTTATACGCATGACGAGTATACTCGTCAATACACAAAATTGTGTCGCTTCTCCATGACGAGTATACTCGTCAATCACAGTTAACTGGTTAATTGAATTTGGTTCTTCAACTTTCTCACTCAAAAGAGGTTTCCATATTCTACAGCATAATTTGGCTCGTCTTCCAAAGTGCCCGACCATTCGAATTTTTTGGGATCCCAAAAATGTCTATCCTCACACGATGCTTTTTTACGATTCCTCAATCGAATTCGGTACTTTTCCTACGTCCGACCAGAGTTCTGGACACTTGTATTTCCAGGTTCCCGCATACCTGCAATTCATTCGCTTGTCCAGACCAATCTTGCCGACGAACACTCCGTATCGCGCAGAGTTTCTCGTCTGGCGCGCGTTACGAGAAATAATTTGCCCGACAAAGGAAAGACGAAGCCCGATATTGCCGCTGTGCGCCGGATACTCTGTATATATTCGTTAGCCGGTGCGTGCAATATTATCTCGCCACTTTAAAATACGAGCCCGGGCCGGGTTGGTGCGCGCGTTCTGCGATATTACTCGCCCCTTGCGGCCCGGCGGAAAACGCTGCCGCAGAAATATTGCACTGTCAAAGCGAGCGAATTCATTGCCATCGCGAAAAATGCGCGCGGCCGACTATGGAACGGCAATTTTCGACCTCTTTCGTCCCACGACACACCTAAACCAACTGTAAACGTTCTGCGACGCGATAAAAAAAAGCGTTTTTTGACGAGCTGACAAAAATAGATATTTCGTTCAGTGCGCTCTTCAAACGTTTAAGTTATTTGACGCAATACGCCTTTTGCGGCTGGAACGCGGAGTTTATTTGCCGTGTTGACACGTTTCGGTACCACGCGGAGTCCTGATGCAGGACTTATCATTTATGCTTGCGTTAATGCTTGCTCGACATGCTGCGTACTTCTTTTATGGTATGCTAGTTGCTGTGTGGTTTGAGTGGCAAAGCGTTTTACTCAGACAATCGCTGTGGCGCGTCAGTAGTTTTAATTACTTGCAAATAATGTGTATGCTATAATAGTATATGCTATAATATTTGGAGCACGTGCGATTACAATCCGTAGCTTTACACACTTGCAAATAATATAATATAGTATAATACTTGCAGCCAATACAATAAGTGTAAACATGACATAATATAATATTTGCAATATGTATAATTATAATCTGTAGTTCTACTTATTCGCAAAGAATATAATATAGTATAGTATTTGCAATAACTATAACTACGGATGTGGAAAGGAATTGGTCGGCTTTATCTCGTTTTGCCACCCACACCATACTAAATGAAAAGACGATCCGTGTCAAAACATGTCAATATGACAAATAAAGTCTGAGTTTCTCCCACAAAGGACGTATTATTTAAAAATACAACAAGTATCATTTTTATTGATTCAGGTCTTTTACGACTCAAGCTACCTTCAGTTCCTAACCGGTCAAACCCTTTTTACAATCATATTTAATTAGAGTTGCAATAGCGTAATACTTTATAATCAGCTGAAACAAAGAAAAAAACATATTCCAAACGTACGATTAATTTTCTGTCACGATACGTTAGAAGTGAACAAATGTTATTGAACATTTTCATTCTGACTTGCATCAGAGGAATCTGTTCATTTCGAACTCTGCTGCGCTTTCGTCTGCATCCTGCATGTTTAGCGTTGCAAAACATGGAAATCCGACTCTGTTGACCCTCGACGTAGCGAAATGCCGCGAGTCACTCGAAAAATGACAATCCGTCCCTTTCGCCACTCGACATACATGCGCGTTAGCTGAATCGACGTATTACTAGGTTGATCCAGTTCAAAACTCGCGGCGCTCGTATTACATCGCTGCTTTCTGCTCAATACCTTTTCTTCGAACTGAAATGGCAGAAACGGCGAGTAATCCTTCGGAAGCCGACGTTTGGGGTTCGAAGTGCACGGGATGAAGAAATTTATGTGCTCGCGCAGTCAATAACAATAACTTGGTTACTCGCAAAGCCGGGCAATAAGCTAGACGCGGTATTTTACCAGTTTGCTTTTTTATGTGGCAGTAGTAAAATTGCGAGTAATCCTTGAAACTTTTGCCCGCGGGGTGCATGCAGAAGATTTGCAGTTGTTCAAAGTCAATAACGATTATTTTGCAATCCGCGACGTTCGCGAGCGCTGCGAGTGTAGTCGCTTTTTGATGAAACGAATAATATCGAGTGCACCGCAGCACATGATGCCTCGACCGGCACGCATATCTGCTGCACGAGTGTTTCCATAAAAGAGGGGGAAAAGGGGGAGAAAAATAGCGGAGAAAAAATCACCGGGAAAAATGGTCGGGCAAATTTTTCCACGGATTTTAACTGTTTCGCCGTTCCCGCTTCGCTGAAATAAAATAACGCGCGACAATGTGACGGGCGGAGGTAAAATCATAAGAACCGTGACGCGTGATACGATTCGAAATGTATCGCGGTACAACGTATCACGAAGTAAAGGTTGTGTGCCATTCCTGATTTGAGTACTTCTTCCCTGAAAACATCCACGCGTCGATCAAAAGGTGCGGAGACGATTACAAAAATGTAATGGGGAATCGAAATGTTATTCGGGTATCCCGAAGTAAGGGTTGTGTACCATTCCTGATTTCAGTACTTCTTGCTCGGAAACATTCACGCATTCATTAAAAGGTGCGGAGACAATTACAAAAATGTAATGGGGAACCGAAACGTTATTCGGGTATCACGAAGTAAAGGTTGTGTGCCTTTCCTGATTTCAGTACTTCTTCGCTGGAAAGATCCACGCATTGATTAAAATGTGCGGAGACAATTACAAAAATGTAATGGGGAACCGAAACATTATTCGGGTATCACGGAGTAAAGGTTGTGTGCCATTCCTGATTTCAGTACTTCTTCGCTGGAAAGATCCACGCGTCGATCAAAAGGTGCGGAGACGATTACAAAAATATAATGCTGAACCGAAACGTTTGTAATAACATTTTCACACTTGGCCAAAGATTATAACGCATTAACCAGCGCGCCGCTCATGAATTTTTCGTTCAGGAAACGAACCGTTGTCAGCGCGTAGAAAATGACGACCGTCAAGTTTATCCGTTCGCCGGGATTCTTCTTACGACCGAGCGTGAGGCTGCATAAATTTCCAACTGTTTGGAAAGTTCCCGTCGTCCGCGTGAAAGAGAATTTCCGAATCCGATAAGTCAGTCCTGCCCCGAGCTTTGACTATGCCTCGCCGAGGACCGAGATTGATGCAAAGACTTTGACTCCAATAAAGATAATTCTGCGTCCCGTCATTTGCGAACATTACGTCACTTTCCAGAGAAACTCTCGTCTGTGTCTCCCCGAGGCCCGCGCGAGCACGTAGTCCTTTGCAGTTAAGAGATTAACGCCTGGTGTCAAAGGGTAAAGTCATCAGTGCGCTTGGAAAATCAGCCCAGAGTCAAACGCACGCGTTCGACATCGTCAAATCAACGTGCCTGTCGCGTGTCAGGTGTGTGGATCGCTACACACACTTCTTCTTGCAGTTCGATCCCACGAAATGCACATTTGCAATTTCGGATTTCACCCGCGAAATTATAGCAATGATCACTATAGTTTTCTAGCAACTTTTGCGCATTTTTATACGCGGAATTATACCAATATATGTGGAAATTTCTTTCATCTCAGGTTTCTAGCTTTTTCATTCTGAATGTCGCATATGTATTTCTCCGTAAGTCTAATATTGACGACGTTTATTTGTCACTGGGTACAGTAATAACAATCGGATGACTCGCATATGAATATGGCTATTGTTGCATTTCTTGTTAGTGAGGTAAGAAAGAACTACAGGAAAGAATGCCCAGTATTCCCATCCTTCGATGCTTCGATTTCAAAGTTTTCCACTTGTAAGTTGTAGTTTTCTATGTATGAGTTGTTTCTGTGACAGTAAGTGTGCGAAATTTCATGCAGAATCGGCAGGCCTAAACGACAGGGCCACGTGCCGCTATTTTAACTTTCTAACCGTCGAAGAACTTTGGACAGAGTCGCGTGAACGTGAAACAATTAGACATGTAGAACCGGCTGGGCAGCGAATCCTTGAGAATTTTAATAAATGGAGAAATTTAGATTTGGTAAAAGTTGACTATGTTTAGTTGGATGACGACATCAAATAACTTTAACCTGTTTCTTGATACCTAATCGTGGTGTGCTCACAATTCGACCACCATGGCGTTATTATGACAATTTGTGATCATTTATAATAATCAATAAAATTTCCAAAAGCAAAACAACAAACATTTTAAGAAATAGACTACAAAAAGCAATAAAAACCGTTTCAGTTTTCTGTATAAGTGAACCTAATAAAACGATGGAAAAGCAAAGGTACCGAACATTTTAACAAGTAGACTAAAAAGGCAACCAAAAACGGCTTCAGTTTGCTGTACAAATGATCCTAATAAAATCAAGAGAAATCAAAGCAACAAATATTTTAGCAAATGGACTAAAAACAAGCAATAAAAAACTACTTCAGTTCCCTGCACAAATAATCATAACAAAACGATGAAGAAGCAAAGCAACAAACATTTTAACAAGTAGACTAAAAAGACGACAAAAAACGACTTCAGTTTGCTGTACAAATAATCCTAATAAAACCAACAAGAAGCAAAGCAACAAACATTTTAACAAATACACTAAAAACGCAACAAATGCATTATCCTCGACAACAAACCAAAACGAACTCGTCATCGCTTCGCAAGCCCGCAGCTGAATTAACCAGTTGAGTTTCGCGAAGCGTAGGGGATGAAAAGTTGTAACGCCTCGCGCCCCTTTTTCGAGAAGTGCGCTTAGCTGACAGCGCGAACGGGTCAATCGCCGACATTAATTGCGTCCTCGCACACGCCAAACAATGCGGAGACACTTTCTTCTTGCCAGACGTCGCTTTTTCGCTGTGCATGCGACTGCGTCGCGTATTGACTCACTCGTCGACGCCGACGGGGTTAACGAACAGAAGACAAATAAATGGCGTGCAAACAGAAACACCGAGTTGCAGGAAGTTCCGGAGTGCGACGAAAGGCCGAAGGGTTCAAAGGTGAAGGTGCGAAGGAAGAGAATGTTGGAAGTAAAAGACGGCCAGGTGCGAGAGTGATGTGAGAAGCGGAAGTTGGAGGATAAATAAGAGGGATGACGAAGATGGAGACTGCGAGGAAGTGAGAGTAATTTTGAGCGACTGCGAGCCATTTTCAGTGGCTTCGAACAACTGTGAGAAGGTAAGAAAGGGTGAACTAGGAGCAGGGGAGAGTAGCCTAACTTGGACCAATTTTGTATTTTTTCAAATATAGAAGGACGGAAGAAGTGGCAATAAAAATGAAGTAGTAGAAAATAAACTTACTAATTGTACCGTCAAAATAGAACCATTTATTAAATTTTAAAAATTACTTATAAGAGTGAAAAATGAATTAAAAAAAATCGTGTCATCGGTTCAATTTAGGAAACCGGTTTCCTTATTTGGACCGCTAGTTTCCTAAATTGGACCATGAGCTTTCTTAACGGCAATTAGAACAAAAGAACCTTTTAATTGCAGCACTAACTCCAGCACACCGAGTATATATCCAAGCGTGACATTTCATGCATTGTATGATTTCTTCTTCCTTGGTGTCTTCACATAATATTCAATGATCAGTCTTTGTATATCATAGCGGTCCAAATAAGGCTACGGTCCAAATTAGGCTACCTTCCCCTAAGTGCAAGCGAGTATAAGCAACCGCGAGCCAATACGTATAATTGCGAATAATTGCTTTTTCTTCCAATGCTTTCTCATCTCGTTGATTAACAAACTGATTGAGAAGATTAGTGAGATTATCTAACTGAGTTTGCATTTTTTGCAATTTCTCCTTAGTTTTCCTATCCTCGCTTTCCTTAGAATATGACCGAGAGCGCTTTCTTTTCTTTTCCTTTCCCATTTTTTTAAATAATTTATATCGATAAAGTATATCAATAAATCCTTGCGCAGATTTATTCTTCACGTGTGAATCGTTCAGCACAACAAAACAATATGAGGAAGACATCTAGGAAGACGGACGACGCTAAAAAATTAAAAATTGAAATACTCTAAACGTTGTGGATTTGAGCATTGCTAGCGCTACTACCAGTAATCATTGAGAACGAGACGTCACAATATAATTGCGAATAATTGTGAGCAACCCTCAAGTCATCGCGTATAACTACGAATACCTGTGAGCCACCGCGATCAATTATGGTCACATAGAAGCAACTGACAACCGTTGCATGCCACAACAAACCACAGCGATATCCTAAGAGACGTATATTGAGAGAACAAAGGGGACGAAGGTTGCGCGAGTGTGGGAGGACGCAGTACGTAAAGAAGATAAAGCGGAACAGAGGGCACACGAAACAGCGGAAAAAAGAATGACGCAGGCAAAGACGTGTGCGGACAGAAAGGACAGATACCCGCAATCGGACATGTTGCAGGAACGATAAGTTCTCGTGTCTTTTAAAATGCACAGAAACAGTCAGAAAGCGTGTTTTATATCTGCGAGCCGAGCCGACTGAGGGTTGAACTATTTTAATAACTGTACGAGTCTGCAAATGTTACGCCGCTCGGAAAGTATGCTTTGAAAGAATAACGGGGCTGAACGTTGTTGCGTCACGGCAGAATTTTCCTATGAATCGCACGTACCGCGAAGCCGCGCGCTCTTACTTCTAATTTCCCATTTGCATTTTTTCCCCGCCGCGAGCGTAAAATAGCTGAATCGCCGAAGCAGCTTTTAGCGAAATTTCGCTGCGTTTCCGGCGCTGCTTTAAGCGCGGCCGCATTAGTCAGCGGGCGTGAAGTCGCGTTACTTCGCGAATTCTTCGCCGGGCGGAGAGCATTCCCTTGTAAAGTCGCTTGTGAAACAGCGCGGGTTGTCAAATTCTAATTTGCCCAACGTCTCGGGGGTGTTTGTCTTCGTTTCTGTCATTTAAAGCCGGGGTTCCTTGGAACACGGGCACATCCCTGAGACACGCCAGCGGGATTCCTCCTACGAGTTCGTTGCAGTAAACAAAGTTGGCCTTCCCAGAGGCCAGTGCACCTTACTGGTTAAGCGTATTCGCGATTCCTCCGGTTCCTTTTCAGCACGTTCGCCAGCGAATCGCCGAGTGCGTTTCAAACGCTGACTAAACAGCCTCGCGTTCCGTCTGTTCGCAAAAAAATATAACTGCGCGAGCCAATCTGGCTACGCTAATATTGGATTTCTTTGCGCCGTACTTCATGTTTCGCCGACATTAAATGAATACGGCGGAAGACGGTGCGTCGCGAGTACTTCTTCAACGGTTCGCCTGACGCGATCAAATTTCATCGGGGTCACGTATGGGACGCGGATTTTAACCCATTGACTGCCAACTACGAGACATCTCGTAGTAAGCGTCTGTACCAAAAGTGTTTTTCTTTCAATAAAAGTACTGTAAATGCCATACAATTTTATAATTACAATATTATATCAGTAACTTAATAATATTTTGTAAAACTTCATGTCTTCTTTAAAATAAAACTGTGGCATCCAGGGCAAGACGCGCTAAATTTGCGTGGCAGTCAATGGGTTAATGGAAATACGCTGTATTGCGATTTAAACATTGCTCGAACGGGTCGTTTCACTGTGGTCCCACATTTCTGCATTAATTCTTTGAATGTTGAATACTTGCGGCTGAAAAGTCCGCTGATAACGGAATTTTGCTAGTTTGGACCTCTGATTACAGCAGGTGCAATTAGGTTGTAATTGTAATTTTTCAGTTATGTCAAATTAAATAATATAAGAAAATTATTTGCCGAGGAATACATGTAAATTAATGTCGCACACTGATAATTGTGTGTCAAAGGGTTAACATGTTTGCTGGGGCCGACTTTGTCGCATAAGTTTTAAGCATGAGTAAGGGTAGTAATCGCAAACTCCGCAGAATATAATACCTTTGTTTTCGGATTTTTAGCATTCCTCGGATCACAATTTGCAACATTATAATAAGTATTATTCGAATTGTTATTAGAATATTATTATCGCCTTAGAATAATTCATCTGATATTCGTTTTTATCATTTCGTCGTATATCCTTAGGATAATGAAGATTCTCTTGTGACCCTTGAGCGTAACATGTAAATCTGGCGTGGTAGTCAACGTGTTAAATGTAACGTAATCTAATTACTCTGTCGATTTCCACTGTTTCGATTCGAATTCTATCGAAACGCGCACGAATTCGCCCGATGTTTACCCGTTGCCGACTTCCATGCTTTTTCCGCGTCACCTGCGCATTTTTCTCCAGAATGCTCAGGATTCCTTCGGCCCCCGACTTCTTTCACTCCTCTCCATCCCTCCTCATCGGCGAAGAACAAGCACCACGTTCTGAATTCCCGACGCTTTCGTTGAAATACTTCCACGGACGCTTTCGAGAATACCTCTAATAACGTTCTATCTCATTCCTCTACTATCCACACCCCCAGCCACTCTTTTCTTCTCCGCCGCGCGGTTCTTAGTTTTCTCGAGTAAATAGCGCCGGTGACCCTTAATCTGCAGTCTTCCAGATTCCTGAAATCCCTCGTGTGACACGGTACGAGACGTTGCGAGAAATCGAAGTCGGATGAGACATGAGGCTGGGCTTGGTTGTTAAAGTTTCTTAAAGAGTTTTATAATAAATTACTAATTTTGCAATAATTATTTGTATTTTTTGTATTTGTTCGTTTTATTTCGTTAAGGCCTCGAAATACTACAGACGTTTTAAGATTGACGAATATGTTTTAGTTTGACTAACTTTGCACTTTAATCAGCAACTCGCCATTACTTTTTGCACGTGATGAGTACTATATATACGCCATAACACAAAATACTGGCATTTCTCCAGGATGAGTATACTCGTCATAACATAAGACATTGCCATTTCTTCATGACGACTATACTCGTCACAACACAAAAAAACCCTGCCATTTATTTATAGCCACTATTCCCGCCACAACACAAAACACTGTCATTCATTCATGTCGACTATTCCCGTGATAACACAAGAATTGCCACAGCACAAAATACTGGCATTTCTTCAGGATGAGTATACTCACCATAGCATAAAACATTGCCATTTATTTATGGCAACTATTCCCGCTACAACACAAACCATTGTCATTCATTCATGCCGACTATTCCCGTGATAGCATAAGAATTGCCATTACACAAAATACTGGCATTTCTTCAGGATGAGTATACTCATCATAACATAAAACATTGGCATTTTTTCATAACGAATATATTCGTCACAACACAAAAAAAACACTACCATTCATTTGTGACGACTATTCCCGTCACAACACACGCCATTATCATTCATTCATGCCGACTATTCTCGTGATAACACAAGAATTGCTATTTCATCCGACTATACCCGTCATAACCGTAAACCCTTCCATTTCATGAGGCCGACTATACGCGTGATACCATCTACCCCTGCTGTTCCTCTATGCCGACTATACTCGTCAAAAGCAGCTAGCTCGTTAATACGCATGAAGTCAAAGTGCATTCAGCGCTGGTGCAAGAACACCAGCGAAACTTCCCCTCCTCTCGGGGTCGGCATCGGTAGCGTCGCCCGATAATTCCGCGGGCAAACGTGGCGTCGTGATTTAGTACGCCTGCTCCAGATTCCGCGCTAATATTTGCATAAGTTCGGCGCGAATTACGAAGAGTGATAGTTTACGAATTGGGACGGAACGTCGGCTGCAATGTAGCGAGGCAACGGGACTGCGAGGACAAAGGAAGTTTCTGCATTGTTCAAATTTAATTACGCAACCTTCTTGTTCGAAGTTATTCCGGCCTGCATACACATTGTCTGCGCATACGGACTTCGAGCGACAACGTACTTTAGTTTTGGATTGCGGATCAACCGCTTTAAGGTTGAGGCTGTTCTGTTCGACATCAGGCACGTATCGATAGTGTATTCGAAGCAAGTATTTAACCCATTTGCATCATCGCTCAATAATGTTATAGGGTTATTTAACACGTTGACTGCCAGGGTGGTCACCGGTGACCGGCGCAATGATTTTACTATAAATGCGAAAAAATTCGCCATGAAGTCTATTTGCAATCTTGCAAAAGCTATTAATATTGGATTGGTGCTTCAGTACGTTGGCTTTTGACAACTCTGCGTTACCTTCATTTTGCACGATTTAATCATACTCTACGCTGTTTCATCGCATCGCGGTTCTAACATAGCAAAATACGCTTGGCAGTCAACGTGTTAAATTATTGTGTATTCCTCGTATTTTCCAGAACTATTTTTTGGTCTAGTTCCACGTTGAAAAATAATTCGAAAACACCGCGCCTGGACATTCCATTGACGTTGATGGTTACACCACTTACGCTATAAAATCATGTAATGTTGGCATTCAATTTCGTTTTTCCCATAAGAAATCTCCAGTTTCCATATTATCGGGCTGGTCATCTTCACTACTATCTATTAGAGCTATGGCACGTTTATGCTTATGGGATATTTGCATTTCTATGCTTGAATCCGAATCCGAACTGTAATTCATTATGGTAACCTAATTTTGTTAAATTTTACTGTCTATTATTTTCTTTATTATTTTATTATTTTGAACTTACAACCAGAAAAGTAAGAAAAATAATATTTTACACAAAATTCTTTATTGTTTGTTTATCGTACAAACTCTTTAACGATTTATTCGCTCCCGGTGATAATGGTCAGTTTTTGTTTGCAGATTATTCCGCCAAATAATGCAAATGGGTTAAGACTAAGAGTGTAACGTGTGCGCTTTATCTGGCGAGAGTGAGAAAGTGTTCCGTATTTTTCACTCGTCGCTCAGCGCAGAATTTGTGACTGCAGTGCCAGCTGCGATATATATTCCATCAATAATTTCAATCGATCGAGCACATGTTATTCTATGTTGTTCCACATTTTTGAACATTTACGGTATATCGTGCTGGTACACGCTGTGTCAATATTTAAAAACAACGTGTCGGCGAAGGAATTTTGTTTTACATTTTCCACTTACTTTTCCGAACGTAATTCCCTATAGCAGAGCCGCGTACGATTATTTTTCGATATATAATCCCCGATCGCAATAATAACTATGACACGCTTTTGCAGCAGCACATTAAATTTGCAGTCCCGCGGGGAACATTTTATTTCACATTTTCACTTATCGTTTTATAAATAATTCCCTGCAGTCCCGTATCTTGACCATCACCTTTGCCTGACATAAACCATGCAGAGCTTCTGCAGGATCAAATAAGGCCATTCAGCGATAACAGGCGAACATTATTTCACCTTCGTAACCAGCACTCGCTGCTCAAGCAGAAGCGCATTTGTCGACTCGCATTTTCAAACGCCGAACGTCGCGGCGGCATTATCTCGACGTCGCCTTTGAATCATATCACAAAATGCGACATTCTCGGCCATTCTGCGGGGCGCCATGGGACGCGACTGCAACTTTTCCAGTTAAATTCGAGCCGACGGCGGCCGGGCCTCATTGCAATAAAAGTCGCGGGACAAGCGTGTGCACGGCTGCAAATAATTCATAACCCGGATCCGCGTCGGGCATAATGCTAAAGTCCCGTCGTCGGATGAAATAAAGGATTCGCGACAGTGGGAGAGCGGAGTAAAGAGTGTGCGGTCATGGGCGTTGGGGACATGCGGAGATAAGCTCGAGGGAGGACTTGCGGGTAGACATTTTCGGTTTGAGCCTCATGGATCCTGCGGCGTTCTTTCAAAAAGCGTAATTCGAAATTCGATACTTGTCGGAGGGCGTTATGCGCGTGTCTGGCGAAGAGACCGTTTTTGTGTGACGATTCTAATAACAGCTGTGTTAGATATACCTAAAAAGATTCTAATAAAAGACCTTTCTGTAGCAGACAGATTTTCGATAGACATAACTCACCACTTCCCATTTACACCTGATCATTTTAATCCGCTTAAGGGAAATGGCAGTTTTTCAAATTTATTACATTGCGAGGCGTTTTTCGGCACACAACTCATTTACCAAACATCTTGTACTGTTAGTTGAATTTAAAATGTAATTTTTACTAAAAACAACACATGATTACATATGTTTTAAATGTCTTTTTACCGTCCAAATTTCCTATTCTTGTATCTTTGAAAACTCGCTTTTAACACACATGGTTTAACGGTTACTTTGTTTTATCGAAACATTTATTCACTCCGAGTGTTTCGAAATTTCGATGGGTTTGTTACTCGTGTGCTGAAGTATGTGTTTTAATTTCGGTGCTCTTCCATTTCGGTCGTTACTTCTTCCATTTCAAAACGCAGCGTAATCACAGCGTTTCTCTCGATGCACAACATTACGGTAACTTTTCAATTAATCTCTACATGTATAAAAATTGCTGTAATAGGAATATAACAAGCGCTATCGCGCCGCTTGGCAAGTTTCGACCGGGAAATGAGAAAGACCCGTGGCACTCAAACGGTTAATGAAATTGCCATATGTGTCCCTTTCGTATTTTTACTCGTGCGACATTGTATATTCAATACACAGAGCCAATTCGCCAGAAATGGAACGTGACATTTTCTTGTTGTGTGAAGGAAGAACGAAAATGTGTGATGAGAGAAATTATTTGTAACAAGAATAAGTGTCAATAATTTTATGAAAGCCATTATGTTAGAACATCCCACAATTAAACGTATAAGCGGGGGCTTCAGACCAAAATTCATGAAGTAAAGTCGATGCTAAATTTGGTTGAAGCAATAAAAGTCGCTGAATCAACTAATTAAAATGGCATCGACATATTTACTTTTCAGGTACTAATTATTACTATCCACACTCGACAGCTACCTCCACCGCAACAAATATCTTGTTGTTACCACATGTTCGACGATGTATAATAAAATAATTAGCGTAAACGATTTGATTGTTTGAAGACTGTACGCAGACGGTCAGTCTAACAATTTCCACGGCATGTTTGTTAAAACACCGAGGATACAATAAGTAGAAGAACCCAGACGAAACGTGAAACGACGCGTGACTAATTCAATTTCGACGACCGCCGGCGAGTGACGTTATTAATGCGACTTTCGACTCGATCATACGGAACAGAAATCGATTTCCTGCGGAAACGGAAGTTCCGCGCTGGAAATTTATCCTCCCGAGGGTAAAGAGTGCGATTACTTCCGCCGATTCCATTCGGCAATCTTAAACATATTTTGCTTGAATTCCGTTGAAAACGAAACCTTATACGAGTCGAATCAAAATTACATAGCGCATCTGTCAACACTCGATCAATGTAAGGCAATTAAAGATATTGTGATGACATAATATTATACGGCTGATTAAAAATGTAAATATCGGTGCTCGAGGAATTTCAAACCTGACATTTCGATATTACTGCTTAATGTTATTGATTGAGAATATGTTGAGAAAACGCTTACGTAGAAATGTTAATTACAAGTATAACTATAAATTTGATGAATGTTAACTTCTTTTCTTATTGCCTCACCTACTGCGGGAAAAACTATTTAATTGTTTCATCGTCACATGTTGACTGATAGTGATTATGATATGTAAATTACGCATATATAGTATTACTGAACAATACAAAAATGTACTCCTTCGGTGGTCACACACCTAGTGCCAAAACATCAGGTTTCTGAGCATAGTAAAATTCCAATTTCTTTGAATAGAACATACATTATAATAATGATTACCATAACATATTTCATTATAATTTACATTTTATCGTTCTTATTATACTACCCATTAAAACCAGATATACCGCACAAATCCAATTTATTCACGTTCTCGCATAAAATCGCAAAAGTTTAAAACACCACTCCCCCCATTAAAGTCGCACAGTCAGCAAGTATAATTTTGCATCTATACATCAGGAAAAATATTGCCGCTATGTATCGTGGCGGGGGCCTAACGAATTTAGACCACCAACTAAAAGCGTCATGTACTTAATTCAGTGCAATAAACCGTCGTCGAAATGCCTGAAGAATAGCAATATCTTTGACGACATTCCCGGCGCGGCGGAGGCGAGTCACGAGAAATTTGATCATCTCGAGATTACTTCGATTCTACGGCTCCGCCGGAGCAGAAAACTTCCAAGATGAACGGAAAGTTAAAAGGTACGACGGAGCACTTTCGTGAACACTTTTCCGGTACGTTAAAGGTCGATGAATAATTTAGCTCGTATGAGAGCGGCGGCTCTCAGGAAAAGAACGTTAAAGGATTAACGATCGAGCCGACGTAAGTCGTGTCCAATGACTTCGTTCGGATAGTCTGGGTCCTTAGAAATTCCTTTCAATTTTACGCGCAGCGTTCAAAGTCATCGATCTGCAGTTAGTTTACTTTTCATATTACGCATGGTGTATGAAATTGCCAGTGCTTGACATTCCGAAATCATTAGATTAGATGACGAACGTACTGTCGTAATTAGGGGTTGTTTCTTTATGTATTACGGTAGCATGTCGGCTGATTTGTTCCCGTAACATCAGTATAACTTACTAACACAGTACGGTTGCAGTGTTATAATAATATGTACAGCCACAATCATACCCCCAAATTCGAGTGCCAGCGTGTAGCGACTTTGGCTTTAGATTTAAGTAGTTCTTTTAAGTCTTTTGCATATCAGAGGCCAGCCAAAATTCGAAAGTAGTGGACATGTGGCATTCATCTGAAGTCCCAAGATCCATTAGGTTAGTCTACTTGACACTCGCGAGAGGGATTGCAATACTTCCCTTCCAGATAAGCGCGATAAGTCGATCTTGAGGACACCAGCACAACCTCCACCGATTCCACCGACAACCCACACTCATATTAACTTTTGACGAGCTTTTAAGTGCTCGTTGCACTATGCATAGGACATTCCTCCAACAACTTTACTTCTACTAGCATCACTCAAATCTCTGCACCGTAAAAGACTAGAAACAACTGTGATTTGTCTGTTATATTACTCATTTTAAATACCATAGTTTGTTAACAAAATCAGAAGCCAAACTCTCTCGAATACACCACGTACGCATAAATTAGTTCTCTCTTAATTAATTTAAACTGAGAACATAGAATGTAATTCCGGTTCTTCCAGGCGGATAGAGCACAGTATATATATGAGCATGATTTGTCTGTTATATGACTCATTTTAAATACTATAGTTTGTTAACAAAATCAGAAGTCAAACTCTCTCGCACAGCTGGAGGATGCGCGGATAGAGCACAGCATATATGAGCATACGTAGTCATATGTAAGCACAGCTGGAGGATGCGCGAACACGCACACTCGAGCGTGCACAAAGAAAGTCCATAGAAAAGCCCCGACCGGCGAATCTGAGCAGTGCACAAAGGCCGAGACTGCGGATATTTCAAACGCGCCTTCCCTCTGATTTATTCGAGTTCCCGCCCGGCAGGAAAACTTAATTTATCGCCGCGTTTGACGGAGGTCACATTCCACGCACGAAAGAAGAAGCCGACGTCTGACAAACGTCGTTACGCAAAATAGACGTGCAGTCCGTCAATCGTTAGCGAGTGGAAAATAAGGGAGAGACGAAACGCGAACGCACGCGAGATCTGTATTGATCCGCGCGACAGAAATAGAAGAAACGCGGAAAAGGGGAGAGCATCGATAGGGTACCGATGAAAATAAATTGCCGGGAATAATAAAGCCTTTAGTTACGGCGCCGTGGAAATGGCACGGAAAGCAGTCGACGTTTGCCTGTAAATATTTGTTACACGCGCGTCAGCTGGATCCTGAACCGATGATACTGATTTTTGTAAATATTTTTTATTGCCGCAGCCGGGGAACCTGTTCGGTGGACAAACATGTAATGAACGAACAGGCGAGAACTGTATGAAAAAGTAGAAAAATAAAACGCGCAGTGACACGGTGAAAACACACTTTCTGCAATTTCATCAACACTGCATGTCACGCCACAACGCAGTGTGACGTGTTTCATTTTTTATGTATAGAGCTACTGAAAAAGAAACCCGTTGTGGTTTCAAAAGATGTCGAGCAAAATGTCATATTAATAAAACGAAACGACTGGTGTGAAAACGTTATAATTCCGGTGATCTCTGGTAACGCGATCATTTTTTAATTACGTGATGTGATGGAAATGCTCAATTATTACTGTGACATTTTATGAACTCAGCTTTTAAGGACGTAAAATCTCATACAATGGAAAAAGTATCTTCTTTGCATGATATAAGTAAAAAAGAGGACGCGTTAGAAGTGAAAATGTCAAAGATGCAGGAATAGGAAATTTGTACGGTAAAAGAAAAAACATATTTGCACTGGAATCTAAAAATGGAGCAATGGGTTTATGATAACTAAAATTTCTCATTTTCTAGTATAGCTACTTGTTTATTTCATTTTATCGACTCCGTCCGATTAAATTAGTATTGGCACTTTCTTCACGCTTCAAAGTTCCGAATTTTGACATTTAATCTGTCTAAGAAAGAAATTCTCATAATATCAGTAGACTGTGATTAAATTTGTTACATGTTAACTTGCCGCTACATTTACTTGTTTATTTTATTTTCCTGACGTCGTCCAATGAAATTAACATTACGTCCTTCGTTACACCAGCTGCTCCATCGCGAAATAAGAAGTTTCACCTCAAATATCGGCTACTATCTTCTTTAACACGACATTCAATAACTGAAACGGCGGGGCGTCGGCCCGTTTTTATTTTGCGCGGAACAATCGATGGCCGAGAACAGTTCGAGTTTATGCAACCCCAGCGAGATTCTGCCAACTTTCGAGCGGCAGCGCGCGATGCTCCGCTACGCTATTTTTAGCGCGGCAGCTAAAAGGTCGGAAGGAAAACCAGACTCCGCAGTGCGAGTAGACCTTAGCACACGAAAAGATCGCGCGGAAACTAGACTTCGCGTCAGAAGAGACTCGAGCTGCAGATTGAAGGAGACGATAACCGCGGAAAAGAGAGCGAGGGCGAGCGCTGAGGACATCCAGAAAGAACAGGAACGCGGACACCGCGGCGCAGAAGAAATAGACGCGGTTGCTTGCCGCATTCCGCGAGAATCTTTCCCGAAGAACGGGGAGAGAGCGTTTCTTATTTCCAAACAGAACGTGGCGACTGAGGCGATTGTCGATAGAGCCGCTTGGGGCAATATGCACGTTCATTAACACTTTGACTGCCATGATGGTCACCGGTGACCGACGCAAGAGATTTTACTGAAGATCCAAAATATTCGCAATGGGTAGCAATTATTGTTTTATAAATGCAGTTGTTATTAGAATAGTGATGCGATCCTTTGATTTCCAATACCGGCACATTATTTACATTTTGCATAATTCAGTCGAACGCTGTAGTATTTCATAGCATCGCCGTTCTAATATAGTAAAATACGCTTGGCAGTCAACGTGTTAATCGACGTTGAATTAGTTGATGCAGAAGAGTAGGTGTAGAGCAAATAGCATAGTAGTGGTGGGAGCTTTTAACATTTTGCCGTCCGATGACACCACATTGGTGTCATTCGCAAAATATCGCTCGACGGCCGGTGACACTATATTGGTGTAATTTTGTTACAATTCAAAAGTAATAGATGAACCAAATCTGTGCTGTCTTTAAGGCCAAAGCCCCATAAAAAACAGCTTTTGTGCCTTTCGTTTTTGTAATAATGTAAAACTTGGGTGTTTAAATGTTTTTTTTATTATACTTAGAGCCTATATTGCATCCGATTTATAAAAAACGTCTATGAAAATTAAAAATTTCGTGGGAATTTCGCCGGCGCCTAACATAAAAATTTAGCTGAAATATGCGGACGTCAAAGTGTTAATATGTTCAAACGATGGTTTTTGGCGAATTTAGAACTTCGCAACTGTTGCTGTAACTGCGGCTTTTCTCGTTTCTGGATTAGAATCGGATTTGATTGTTATCAACTCGACGATTTTTTAGTATTGTAATTCATGATTTTAGTAGGATTTTGTTTAGCAGGATTTTGAGAAAGTGCAATATTTTCGTTACATACAATCATATAATACGTTTGCTAATGTCTGCGTTATGTACACTTACATAATACCTTCATTAATAATTGCGTTACATAAAACTTGTTGCTTCTGTAATTAATTTATTCAACCGACGATTTTAGTGGTTTAGAGACTGTAGCTGCACTTCATTTTTATGAATTCGACGTTTCGTTAAAATTTGGGATCCACGTCGGCAGAATTTCGGAAAATCACTGTCCAAAAGCTTCGTTAGTTCGCCAATAGATATTTGCAACTGTCTTCCGTACCGGTTTCTATACTGTAACCGCACTTAATTCCGATCAACCCGCCGTTCCATTTACTGGTAACTTCGCTTCACTAAAAACCAAACCGTTCACTTTTCTTTTCCACATAATATCATCCACCACAAAACAACCTGCAACACCACCATTACGCAAATCCGCACTTCATCGCTCCGCGTGAAACTTCAAAATACCCTCGTCAGAACTTACAATTCTGCCACGAACGACACACGCTTAACCCTTTATCTCGTTTTACACACTAATTGCGATCCTGATATTCCGCGCTCGCGTCAATGTTTACGGCACTCTTTACTGCCTGCGCAAAAATACAAAAAAAGTAAAGAAAAAAAATGGAAAAAAGAAACCATTAACCTGAATTCCCGACCGGCAGTGTAAGAGGTGAGGCCGCCTCGGGTTTTCCTCAGTAATTAAACGACCACGGAATACCCGCGGTCCGTGCGTCACGGCGAATGCGATAATACGGGCGGGCGAAAAATCCAATTTCAATTTTAATTCAATTGCGCGCCGGAATGCTTAATTGCGCGCCCGTCGGAGCGGCGCTTGTTGCCGCGCAAACATATTAAGCGCGCATTAAACGGTGCTTAACATTATTATAAGCCGGCAGTGCGAGCGCAGCTTCGCGCAAAATTGGCGGGTCACGGTTTTAATGAAAGCAAGACTGGAGGCGGGCGGCGAAGTTACGAGTGCATTTGCCGTCCTCTTCGAATGTCTGATTTCGGCGACGAACGCATAGCTCTAACCGTTAATCCTATCCTTCCCAATGCTATCTCATATAAGGACAAACTCTTAAGTACTTGAGTTTTCTACCGATTTTCCCCCAAATCAAATGAGCCATTTTTGCGTACACTTCTGTCTTTCTCGCTAAACGCCCCCATCCTTCAGAAAACCTCGTAATATAAGGCGTTAGTTCTAGAAATCATAAATCACTTGTATTTTAAATTCGCACCGACCCTAAAGCTTTGTCAGTGAGCACAATATTTTATAAGTCTTTATTTTCTAAATAAATCTCAATTTTATTTTATGTGGTTAATTTAATATGTGCTATCACGACAGCGAAGGGTTTGATATGGGAGCGACATGATTATTGTGGGCGCTGAATTCTGCGAAGGAAACACGATAATGCATCGAACGTGAGCAAGAAGTGTGTTTGAGGTAATATGCGTTTTCGCGGTTGAAATGTGGAACTTGGTAGTTGATGTGTTGTTGCAGTTATTGTAATGCATTTAAATAAGTCTAGCTCAGCTTCGTTTTATGATGCTTTATTTAAGTTCATCCGATTATTCGTTATTCCTATGTTGTGCCATAAAATTAAATGTTTCATTTTTTACGTGTTCTCCAATACTTCTTTATTATTTGAGATAATGCGCCTTTTTATGGTTGAAATGTAGACAGTTAATTTGTTAACTCGTGGTTTCGCTCCTCAGACATCTATAATATTTATGATTGTACCGATTTATGTTAGTTAGTTTGGGTCCTTATTACATGATATTTTGACTTACATTCTGCTTATTATTTCGTGTCAAGATTTTCAAAGGTTCCGAAATATGTCGACGTAATAAATAAAACTTCCACATTTTAGTTACGAAACGGTGTGTTATTTCAGGTAGTTTAAAAAATTGGAAAAATGGTAAAGAACTGTTTGTCACAACAATTTTAGTGACAACTTTTTATCTAGTTACACACCACTCTACATTCTGAGTTGGAACATAGGTACAAAGTAATGTGGAGAATAGCCGAAGCCATCATCTCAACGCAGTACTATACTATTAACACGTTCGTCAGTATGCAACACGTATGTGTCTGTTCCGAGAACCCCGTGTCATGTATGTCGGAGATTTATATAGAATGGTTCGTTTTGATTATTTAGTATGTACATAATAATATAAGCAACAACCAACGTAAAAATTGCAAGAAAAGCATGGGTCATAGGATGACTTTTTCAGCTCAACCGTAGTAGCCTTTATAGACAAGCGAATATGAGGAACATACTTCATAAAAATGCTTAGAAAAGTATGGATTATAGTGTGGATTTAGGTGGTAGCGTTTGCATATAAATGAACATCAACAACATACTACATAAAATATATAAAGCATACCCAATATACATAGTTCATAAAGTAAAAAAAGCATACAGACTATGCATGGTATACGTAACATACATAGCATACAAAATGTACAAAAATACTCATCCGCTTGTACACTATGCATATTACGTATACTACGTACATCTTGTATTTTCCTGAAAGAATTCGTGAAAAATCCATACTACCCCTGAAGAGCATCCCCATGGACCTCGCAACATGCAAAGCTCCTACAGGATTAAATAAAATCATTCAACCAGAACGGGCACAACAATTATTGACATTACACGTTAACGCATCTCACCGCACGTAATCGCGTCGTAATCACCAATTCCATGTCTCATTGAAGGGTTGCACGCAACAAGCAGCAGCTTTCGTGGCAGCCCGAACCGGCAGGACAGCGACACGTTCATTTGACCTGCCCACCGGCGTCGAATTAACGAGTTTATTTCATTCGGCCCGGCGGCAATATTAATTTCGGTGTCGCGAATGCAAATTACTTCATTT
Source organism: Cryptocheilus praepositus (assembly GCA_033815515.1). Taxonomy (NCBI): domain Eukaryota; kingdom Metazoa; phylum Arthropoda; class Insecta; order Hymenoptera; family Pompilidae; genus Cryptocheilus; species Cryptocheilus praepositus. The sequence continues at coordinate 4,288,254 of JAWWQZ010000227.1, forward strand.
CGAGGTCCGTTCGTTGATTTCGCTCTGCCCCGCCGTCTCGTATCTAGTTACGTACACCCAAACCCAGCTCTTTAGCCGACGCTTTCACTCATTTAGGAAGCTACGTGCATATTTTTCCAAGCACACCGTAAGCGTAGTAGATGTAGAATTGCTGTATGAAACCTGCGAGTGGTTTTTTTTAAGAATTTACGGAGAAGTCGAGTTTAAGCTTTCTATCAATTTTATGTCAATTTTACTTATACTTATAGTTTGTATTATTTTATTTGTATTACATCAATTTCATTTCTGAAGGACAGTCCGTCTTCAGAACCTACGAATGGTTTCAAGCGTTTCACGAGATAATTTTACGCGCTCTACTTTGAGGGGAAAAAATTCCACCCAAACGCTGGCAATTTAACACTTTGACTGCCGTGCGTATTTTGCTGTATTAGAATGGCGATGCTATGAAATACTACAGCGTGCGATTGAATTATGCAAAATGTAAATAATGTGCAGGTATTGGAGACCAAAGGATCCCATCACTATTGTAACAATAACTGCATTTATAAAATAATTATTGCTACCCATTGTAAATATTTTGGGACTTCAGTAAAATCTCTTACGCCGGTTAGCGGTGACCATCATGGCAGTCAAAGTGTTAATGTAAGGGTAAAAGTCGCATGTGGCCTGCTACCCCGATAAGGCATACATCTTTTTAGAATCATATAGTCAGTATGGTCCACAGCAATAGTTCGTTCAAACGTTTTGAACCAAAAGTTCATCACCCACAAATATCTGAACATACTTATGTCGGTCGTAGACTCAAATTACTTTATAGTAAAATAACGATTGTTTTAATTCCATGTATATAACGATAACAAATGGTATAAGAATCGCATCGGTGCACGACGTTTAACGCGTTTAAGACTAAAATATTTATACATAATGACTAACACAACAACCCTACCAGTACGCACGTGTAAATTTGATATTTGCTCGCTCGCGGCCGCGTGCATACATGCGTGCGGAGTGCAAATGCGAATTTGCATTACATGGGTGTATCTTTTGTCCGACGTGTGCACGTGTGGATGTTTGCGAAGACGTGTGGCTTGGCTTCTGGACCTTTGCTGGTTCGGGGAGTCGTGCGGAGACGTGACAAATTTTGTGCAAACTTTCGGTGTCGGAGGGGTTGTGCTTTCTTGCGTTTAGTAAGGATTTTTGATGGAATATTTCGTGACTTCAAATTGTAGGACTGCTGTATAAATAGATGTTTAGTAATAACTGCAATAATTGGCAATAAATTACCGAAAGACAAGGAACACGGTTTGTGAGAAAAACAGAAAGAATTCACATATGAATACAATGACAAAAACACATATGAATTTTGTAAGTTAAAAGTGAGAGTGGATTGCAACTTAAGGAACGTAAGCAACGTAACAAATTAAGGAATTCCATAGCGTATAATTTATCACCGAATTTACATTTCTGTCTCAGCGAAAATAATTACAATTGTTAATAATTAAAATAACAATAACGATTTTTGTTCTTATCGTCGAGGGATTCTGTAGCAAACAATTTACCGCGGAAATTTCCTTTCTTTGCCACTGAAAATAATAATTCCAAGAAACTCAACCTACATACGCCGCACCATGCTCGCGGACGCCCAATTCACGGTTTTTAACAGAACACTTAACACTCGTCAATTCCACAAAGCATCACTCGAAATTGTACACGTCTATTTTCCCCATTACACTTATCATTCCTCAGCCGACAGTTACAGTTTGTAACAGAACACCTAACAATCGTCAATTTCGCAAAGCATCACTCGAAATTGTACACGTCTATTTTCCCCATTAGACTTATCATTCCTCAGCCGGCAGTCAGGGTTTGTAACAGAATACTTAGCAATCATCAATTCCACAAAGCATCACTCGAAATTGTACACGTCTACTTTGCCCATTACACTTATCATTCCTCAGCCGGCAGTCAAATTCGCCTCCCTCTCTCTATTTCTCCACCATCAACCGTTTCAGCTCATTTCCCCGATTTTCCCGCGGAGGTGTGAGCTTCTTTCATCCCAGTCTCTCCGCACATCCTCCGCTCACCTTTCCTGAAGACATCGTGCCGACGATTTTTCAAAACGACTCGCGGCGCCAGCTGAATATTCATGAAAGTCGACAACGAGAGGACGCGTACATTGCATGCGCCGCCGGATAGAATCGCATACACAGATATGCCCGGTGTATATCGCCGCTCGCGGTAAAACTGGAAATAGCCGGGCTCGCGGCGCGGAAAAATTCATCGAAATTGCCGAACGTTTTGCTGTAATGGAACTTCGTTTTCGGAGGAGCCGACGTCGGGGCTGAATAATACATTCTCGGCACGAGGGTGTTGTGCGACCGGAGGGGGATGAAGGATATTTGTAAGGACGATTGGCGGACGTAATGGCCAAAAACTCTGAAGCTGAGGAAGAAATTGGCGAGTTTGGTTGAACCCTTAACCCTTTGACTACTATGGACGCATATATGCGTTCGCCGAAATATATCAGTGTCGACTATGGACGCATATGTGTGTCACGAATCACTTCGATTTCTTACTTATTGCAGCCATAATTATCGATGTACGAGATTAATACAACGGCGTTCTTTATGAAGTAGTTTTCTTGCATTATTTAATTTGGTGTAAATCAGCATAATTCAGCAGTCAAAGGGTTGAGTCGGTAGGCGTTAGTTGTTTAAGCAGCGCGTAAGAAAGCTGGAATTAAACGCGTTGGTTAAGGTTGGCAAACGTTTTGCGGTGAAACTGGTAAATGCGGGAATTGTAAAGGTGCGGAGGTGGTTACCGGAGGCGTGAAGCAGGAAATTCAAGTGTTCAATATAGATACACAGCAGATATAGAATGATATAGAATGCGCATTATTATCTTGATAGCGTCAGTGGCTACTGTATTGCCTAATGTATTATAATGTGTTATTTTAAGACCTGACACCAGATTAATATTTCGTGCCTTTAGAAAAATGTAGTACTCGACATCAGGGCATACTACATTGCATATTTAGTTAGTGTGTACCCGCAAATTAATGTATTCAAATTTATTATTTGAAAATTTGAGCTTTCGACATTAAATGCATGGATTTATCGATGGAGTACTCATCGTCAATGTATACCATATCGCACATTTATTTAGCGTCCATCGCTCAAATAATGTATTAAAATTAATTATCTAAAAACCTGCCATTCGGACACTACACGCCTGCCCGTCATGAAATAACCAAACCTTCAGTACTCCTATCGAAACATTTATTCAGAAACATGTGCAACGTCCACGTTTACTACGATTACACTTATTACCTTAAAAGTCCCGGAGCATCCATCCACCGAGCACAGCTCACAATAACCCGCCACGCTTTCGACCTTTGCGGCCCATCGAGATTTCGACCCTCGCAAATTCTCCTACATTTCCGCGTGCACGTCTGTCCTTGACCAGAAGTTAAAACCGCACAGCCGCGCACATAACACCCACATGATGCGCCGCGTCCGCAGACTAACAACCATTGTGTAAATAAAATGCAGGTTGCGCAACGTTACGATTGCGTTTGCAACGAATGCCGGTCGAAGCGTATTACGAAGAATCCTCCGCGGCATCTCGATGTAATGCGGTCGAAACAGATGCGTCCTTTTCCGTCTTATTAGTTTATGCGCGATTTGCATTTCGAGAAACTCCACGAGTATGCAGGCAACGTTTCCAGTTTTCCCGGCAGCGGACCGCTGACTTCGCCGTGCGGATCCAGATATCTGCGAAATTAAATTTACTGGCACAGAGGTGCAGCGCATTTGCATACACGGGAATTCGCGTCGTTCGATGTGACGAGCTCGGCGGAAATCGTAAATGGCTGCTTTGAGAACAGATGCGTGCGATCCTTGACTCGCATCGTCAGACGCATGTCTTGATGAACACATCGAGTTATTCGCGATAAGGTGGAATTCGAATAGAATGCGGTGCGTTATTATTCGGGCAGTTTAAATTTATTATCACGGCGGAGTGCATAATTGTAATGAATTCCGTTCAAAATATTCGCGTTCTTTAAGGTTACGAACTTGGCCGAAATGGTAAAATGCTGCTTTGAGAATAAATAGATGTGTGCAATCCTTGACTTCCATCGTAAGACGCGTATATTAATGAACACGTCGAGTTATTCGCGATAAAGTGGAATTGGAATAGGATGCGGTGCGTTATTATTCGGTCAGTTTAGACTTATTATCACGGTGGAGTGCATAATTGTAATGAATTCCGTTGAAAATATTCGCGTTCTTTAATGTTACGAACTTGGCCGAAATCGTAAATGGCTGCTTTGAAAACAGATGCGTGCGTTTTACACGTCGATTTGCACCGTAGACACGATAAAATATCGTGAGCCGCGTGTTTTGATTAGTGTCGAGTTTGATTGTGTCGAGTTATTCGCAATAAAGTGGAATTCGAATAGAATGCGGGGTGTTATTATTCGGTTAGTTTAGATTTATCATCACGGTGCAGTATATAATTGTAATGAAGTCCGTTGAAAATATTCGCATTCTTTAATGTTAGGAACTTGACCGAAATCGTAAATTGCTGCTTGAGAATAAATAGATATATGCGATCCTTGACTTGCATCCTGTCTTGATAACTGTGTTGAGTTATTCGTGATAAAGCGGAATTCGAATAGCACATGGTGCTCCATTAATTGATCAATTTAGACTCATTGTAATGGTCGGGTGTATAATTGTAATGAAGTGCGTTGAAAATGTTCGCGATGTTTAATGTTACGTGCTTGACCGAAATCGTATAAATAACTGCTATGAGAACAGATGCGAGCGTTCCTTGACACGTATATTGATAAATGTGTTTATTCTGATAAAGTGGAATTTAAATAGCATGCGGTGCTTCGTTATTCGGTCAGTTTAGATTTATCGTTAAGGAATAGCGGATAATTGTAGTGAAATGTGTAGAAATTATACGAGCAGAGCGATGCAAAGAGAATCACGCGAAACTTTGAGCTTTTATGAAGAGTGAAGCTGGGCGATGATTTGAAATACTCGTCGTGTATGAATAATACATTAATTGACGCGACTTTAATGCTGGTTTTCTTTTAATAACATTTACGCGTTTATAGCGAATTTACCTACGCAGCGCGTAACGTGAACGCATTTATTTTCGGTCGCTTAATCTATTATATACGGAGAAACAATAAGGCCAAACATCAAGCAAACGTTAACTTATACCTTTTGCTCAACATACCGCCGGTGCTACAGCGTTGGTTGAAATTATGTATTACGTTAAAGCAAGACTATGCGCATGGAAATCGTTGTATGCAATTTTCGAAACAAAACTATTGTATATTAGAAACAAATTAAATAATTTTTTAATTTAAACCCAAATGTCTTACAACATTTTGTTGTCTCAACAAATTTCTTGTACAATAAAAATATTTTTCGAATCTATGCATAGTAATTATGCCAATCACTCTTCCATTTTGGAACTTTGCATTTTTACCAATTTCGAAAGTGACACGTCTGGTATTATTATTCTCTTTCTATGGAGCTTACGTCTACTGTCTGTGAGGCCTGAATTATTTAATTGCTTCTTGCGTTATATCTAGTGGCCGACGGGTTAACCGATTTTCAACCAAACAAGGTCTTAAAACAATTCACACCTCATGGGACCAACCATGCTCGTTCGAAGAAGAATGTACTTAAAACACGTTGGAATGGTAACAAACCAACTTATATTCAAAATGCAGAAATCCGGATACATAAATGTTGTGCGTCGCTACTGAAAGCTCGATTCGAACGATTCGTTTCGACGCACATCACCTCGCAGGTCGTCTCAGTTTTTCCACTCCCAGGAGACTCCCAGAGCTTCATTTGTCGGAATATTTCCTGTTTTCCATGAGATGGGGTAACGGGGTGTTCACTGATTGGAGAATTTTAGAAAGGGGAACGTTTTCAATGAAGTGATCCCGAGACAACATGTTTCCGGATAATCTATTTATTGGCGCGGCCGCTTCAATAATCGTGAGATGGGGTGGTACAGATTATCCCGGCGTAAAAAAATACCACGATATCATCGACCGCAATAATCATATGTCATCAATCGAGCATAAAATATATGTAATAAAATGTAAAATATGAAATGATATATATATATATATATATATATATATATATATATATACTCCTCAATACATGAAGAATCTTAAAATATTTATTTCACGCTTATTTGGATAATGAAGCCTGATAGGATTCATGGAATAATCTTTATGTAAATATATCTAATATAATATATAATAATGACATATTAGGTGTACAACTTTGCTTCCGCCGTTTTGCAATAGATGGCTGTAGCGGTAAGTGGTAGTCGAAATAAATAGATCGTAGATGTCATACAATAAGCTTAGGCATTTGTAAACATAACGCCATCGAAATATTATCGATTTGTGTCTGCATCATAAAGTCATCGATTAAACATCAGATTACGAGCCAAATCATTTGCGGGAGGTTTTAATTTTCTGCTTTAATATGAAGAAATATCAAATACCTATAGGCCGCTATTATATTTCAACGCTTCAAGAACGGTGATTTTGACGTCGAAGACCGGCAATGGAAGAGAATAAGATGCAGAATTGGAGGCATTACTTGATAAATCAAACGCAACAAGAATTATATCATTGGGAGTGACGCAACAAGCCATTTCAAAACGCCTGAAAATCATATATTCAGAAACAATATATACGATATATATATATAGGATTTCTGCATCGCATTGTGACTGGGGACGAAAAATGGGTTATTACGATAATCCCAAGCGCAGAAAATCATATATATGCTTCCACGTCGACGGCCAAACCGAATATTCACGGTTCCAAGGTCATGCTCTGTATTTGGTGGGACCATCTCGGCGTAGTGCATTATGAGTTGTTAAAACCGACTGAAACAATCACAGGCGATCGTTATCGAACGCAATTAATGCGTTTGAGCCGAGCATTAAAAGACAAACGGCAATACAACGAGAGACATGATAAAGTGATTTTACAGCACGACAATGCTCGACCCCATGTTGCGAAAGTGGTCAAGACATACTTGGAAACGTTGAAATGGGAAGTCCTACCCCACCCGCCGTATTCTCCAGACGTTGCTCCCTCGGACTATCACTTGTTTCGATCAATGGCACATGACCAGCACTTCCGGTCTTATGAAGAAGTAAAAAATTGGATCGATTCGTGGATCGCTTCAAAAGATGACCAGTTTTTTCAACGCGGGATTCGTACGCTGCCCGAAAGATGGGAGAAAGTAGTGGCCAGCGATGGACAATACTTTGAATCATAAACGTATAACCAGTTTTTTACAATAAAGCCTCGAATTTCGGAAAAAAACGGCGGAAGCAAAGTTGTACACCTAATATAATATATTATTTCATATAATATACTATATTATACTATATAATATATTATATGGACAGACAAAGGAAGGCCAATCGGAAAGTGTGAGCATAAGAAATCAAATGTGTGTAAAACAGTAGCCACCGTGGACACTTTCTCACTGCGCGACCAAATCAGAAAATCCAACAACTGGGTATATTCTCGCGCACAGCATTCAGGTGAGAAGAAAAATGCGCGATCTATTTAGATGTGCACCCGCATCTATTGTGCAATTTACATATTCCGTATAAAGACACGCTTGATGCGGGTCCCGCAGACGCACAATACCGCAGCAGCGAGAAGCAGGAACCGCGGCGGAAAAGGAAGGATTCGTGCGTTCGCCGTTACAAAGGACGCCTTCTTCCCTTCGTCCCGCCGGAAGCACCGCAAATGCGCGACGCTTCGGCGACTTTTCTAAAATATCGAGCAACCCTGCATATTCATGGAAGAACGACGCCGATATTACAGAGGCGACCCGAGGAAATATGTTTGCACGGCTCCTGTATTTGTGGAAGTGAAATGCTGCGCGTATTCATGACAATCGAATGACAATGTGGGGTTGGACAGATTTGGATGAAGTGGTCGCATGACATTTGTTCGCGGGTAGTGGTTAATATGTTCATTGCAATGTATGTGCGATATTTTTAAGAATGATGTGTTTGGGTTGTTTAACCCTTTGAGTGCTATGGACGCATATATGCGTCCGCCGAAATCTATTGATATCGACTATGGGCGCATTCGCTTCGATTTCTTACCTATTGCAGCCGGAATTATCAATGTACGAGATGAATACAGATGCATATTCTTTATCATATAATTTTCTTGCATTATTTAATTCGGCGTAAATGAAGAATTATCATTAGAAATTAATTGCGCCTTAGATAATCAATCAATAGAATTCACACTAGTGAAAAGTGTTTCGTCTTCAGAAAGCACTTTGGCCGGAAGTTTGCAGCAGTCAAAGGGTTAATGTGTTTTGTATGCGTAGAAGCGAATGTGACTACTGAGTGATACTATGAGGGTCAAACAAATTTGGATGCCGTGGTTGCATGGTGTTTGTTCCGCAAGGAAGTGGTTTTGAGGTCGATGACATGTTCGATGCGATGCGTCATGTATGCGTAATATTTGTGAGAATGATGCGTTTGGATTGTTAACTTGTTTTGTATGCGTAGAAGCATCGGTGAAAATACAAAGTGCCGAACACTCCCGGCGTGTCTTAGCTCATTGTCGAACAAAAGACACGTGTTTTACACAGCCATCGGGATCTTCGAAATATGGAGCGGTACGTTGATGGCCTGGTTTACACCGGCCATAACGTAATTTTATTCTCTCCCGAGGCAAATGGCGACGAAATTGAAACAGTGAAAGGCGCCGGATAATACCCCGAAGATACGGGCTGGGTGTCTACCGAAAACTCGAATTGCTCCATAAGTAGGTTCTTGCCTCGACAGAATGACTTCAGAAAATAGCCTTACTTTCGGTGCCATCCTATTATGATTCTCATCTTGGGAGGATTGGCTACTTCGCAACGACTTTGACGGTACAAAGACGATTCAAAGCGAGAGGCTATGGCGTAATCAACGCAGAAGGCGTTATTATAAAAGAAGCGACGACCGCGATATTGCATTCTGACGTTTGTAAAGCATTAGGGGTCCCAGTGATGTATATTCCTGTTACCGGGCGTAATAGCCATATTATTATGGCACTGCTGTTATGTTAGTCTTACGTTACGTTGTACACCCGGTCCTGTATTTTACGCGAAGTATCCGTTCCGCGTGGAAACGTTATAGGTGAATGTAAATTGCAAAAATGGAGTTGTGGGGACGCAAGAAAAAATGTTGGAAATAAAAGCTAGTGGAAGTTTTTGGAATGCATATTTATTTGACAGAGCTTAAAGGAAAAACGATGACGTGTCAGTCAATTTCAGTTGCGACACTGTCACTGTAGATATTCGGTATTTTTCTCTTGATTGGCACATCATCTGCATCGAGCGAAATATTCCGACATCGTTTCCATCATGACTATTTTTTACGAAATTATACACATTTATATAATTCTAATGTACATACATAAAACGTATATGTACATATATGTATAAATGTGGATATATATCTAGATAACATATACACAAAGATGTATGCAAAATATAATTTCATCAGAATCACTTCTTCCGAAACTATACCGTTTCATACGAAATTGTTCAAATTTATATAATACTAATGTACGTACATAAAATGTATATGTACATGTATCTATAAATGTGCATATATGTCTACATAACATATATATATAAAGATTTATGCAAAATATAATTTCACCAGTCACTTCTTCCGAAACTCTACCGTTTTATACGAAATTGTTCAAATTTATATAATACTACCGTGTATACATAGAATGCACACGTATGCACGTTAACGTATACAAACACACACACATCAAAGGACGTCTCTGGCGATCGCTTCGCTTCTACGAAAAAGCCGCGACCAGCAACTCCGGACCCGATAAAAATGTGCCGGGCAAAGTTTCGCGCAAAATCCGCACCGACGAGGCTCGGCCGAAGGAAACTGGTTCTGGCCCCATTACGGATGCACGAGCCAATCAAGGACGAGTAAACATGAGGAGTCGCTCTGTTTGTAATCTCGTGCCGGGCGAGTACCGGCCCGATTGCTGACTTATTCAAGGATGAAGAGGCGGGCGGCATTGTGATTTTTGAAACTCCCCCCGGAATCTCTTGCGGCGAAAATCGTCGCGGGAACGAGAGATTTCTTTTTCGTTCGCCGGATCATGTGTGGAAACTGCAAGAGGTTAACGGCGCATAGTGCGAAAAATAATGCGACGACGCCGGAGAGGAGTTTGTGACATTTCACTTGGAGTTTGAATCCGACAGGCTGATGAGCGATTTTTCGACCTTATCGGATTTGCCGCGCAGCAATTCAATGATGCGCAGCTGATTTGGGAGGGTGTGGGAATTTAATTTGACGAGTAATAGATATTATTTATGCAATAGATATCAAATATCACTGTACTAGTTATAAACAATAATAACAAAAAGGAGACATATATATATATATCCTAAATTCCACTCTTTATATAATATTATATTGTATTACCACAGTATAGCCTTTGGCGCGTGAAATTCTATACACCACCATACTAATTACATTGTAATTCGGTGTTTAGTCGTTGCGTTTACATTAACCCTTTGAGTGCTATGGACGCATATATGCGTCCGCCGAAACACACAGCATATACGTCCCCAATCGTTTGATTTCTCCTGTAGCCACAATTATAAATGTATGAGATGAATACAGATGCGTTCTTTATCAAATGACATTATTTAATTTGGCGTAAATACAGAATTATCATTAAAACTTATTTGCGCCTTAAATAATCGTAATATACATATATACAATTGAATATATATATATACATATATACTTTATATATATAATACTTTACATATAAATACTATACTTCATATATATATATAATATAAAGAGTGGAATTTAGGAGAAACACACGTCAACACGCTGCAATATTTTTTCTTTGATAATTTTATACCCCCGAAACAAAGTAGCTTAGTTCGCAAAGTAAGGTTTTGAATGCTTGTTCCACAAAAAGTCACCTCTTTTATAACTGAAAACATCTCCTACAAATATTTTTCCCTTATCGTGGCAGCCAGTGCGATGCGATATGTTGCGTCACGCTTATAGTAAAATATGTTATGTGGATTACGTACTTTTCTTCACGGATAGCGGACATGAATGGAAGATATGCCTGGAATTCGTCCTTATGTGTAGTCTAGCGCAGTAAAGCGATCTATAATACTGCTTTGCCACGTAGCAACCTATACGGGGTGTCCACAAAGGATGGAACAAAAAACATACTACATATTACCAGCCTCAAACAGACGAAAAAGGTTGATGTAAACTTATGTCCAAAAATATTTTATTAATATAAGAGAATATATCTTAAACGATCAAATGACAGGACATGCATGCAAGAACTACCCCTAAGAATTATAACACGATTTTTTTTTACAACAAATTGTAAGAATTTTGCCCATAAATCTATAAATGCTTATATCTTCCCAATAAAACATTTTCAACATTGGTCTACGAACCTTTCATTTATTCGGCCTCGGTAATATGTACTATAAGTTTGATCTCTTTATAGACACCTTGTACATACATATAGTATTAATCTTTAGACTCTTTAGCGTTTAATACCGCAAATATTATAAACATCAAACATTAAGTTGCGAAGAAATTGATGTCCTGCTTTGAGACACTTTTCATTCTACACGGATATTTTTCAATCGGCCAAAATACGCAGTACCGACGATGCAACGATCCGTATCTCATTCCACCTAATTCAAGCGAAAACAGTGTGCTTTATTCGTACCGACGTATCGGCCGTGTTTCATAACGAACGCCATTGTTCCTCTCGTTATCGTGATTTTTCGCCAGAAAAATCCGTATTTTTATGTCGCGGCAATTAGTATTCCCTCGTCCGCTTTATTTGTGCGGGTCGCGGGTGTGCGTGGGCGGGCGCGTTTGAATGAATTGATTGGCGCCGTTGTTTTCCGTACGTACGATTAATTAAAACGCTTGTACCCGTCGACACGAAAAAAGCGGACAAAGGGCCGCTTCGATTCGGTCGAATCGCGTCAAATTGAAACTGACACGAAAGATTCGACGCTTTGAATATCCGATATGTTCTTCCCCGGGGGAGAGCCGAACGTTTACCAATTTGGCTTAGGCGATTGAGGCGTTACGTAAGAAAGGGGATTCCCAGATGACTTCCAGCGTACCGCGAATAATATGAGATAGGCCGAAAATCAGACCAAATTGCAAATGGGCTGTCCCGGGGGAAACGTTTGTCGCGAGACAGAAAACAGATTGTAAGCTAACACTTGGCCAACCTAGGGGAGATGTCGCGCTCTTTCCTGCGCAATGCGTTGCTTTTTGTTGTTTTTCATTTTCCTTCGGTTAGTTAGTCAGTCTTGAACCGGAGTTGTTCGCAAATCATCAAATTCATGCTTCTGCGAAATACAATTTTTAATCGGATTTGTTACGTAAATTCAATATCCATTCCATCTTATCCATTCCAAACGGAACCACACATCGAAAAATCTTTGAAAACGTTACACGTTACAAGAAATGGTTAATTACGTCATTCAATTGCTGGACAAACCGTTCTGTGTGTTTATTTAATGTAAACGCAACGACTAAACACCGAATTACAATGTAATTAGTATGATGGTGTATAGAATTTCACACGCCAAAGGCTATATTGTGGTTAACAAACATAGTTAGCACATTTAGTAACCGCAATTAGAAGACCGATTAAAACATAGCCCACGGCTATTACAAGAAAAGTAATGTTACATTCTTTATCGATAACTTCTGCTGGCAGAAACAAATGTCATCGTACGACCTGTCATCGGTGTCATTAGCGTTTGGATGTGTGACAAGAAAAATCAATATATGTTGCATATATATAATTTCTGTAAGGGAACATATCAGATGAGAAACATATTGATTTTTCTCGCCACACATCCAAACGCTGATATCGATGACAGGCCGTACGATTACATTTCTTTCCGCCAGCGTAAATGGTTGATAAAGCATGTAGCGTATATATGTTACAGTGAAACACCGAAATCTGGAGAATGTCGACTTTCACTGGTGAATGTCAACATTCACATTGGTGTATGTCCGAAATATTTGCTAAATACCCTTATTTCTGACCTACACGGGTAAATGTTGATATTCACCATGCACTAATTGTCGACACACACCGGAGAAGGTCCGAATGTACAACAATGCAATGAAATATTCGATTTTTCACGGACGTATTTGGTATCTGTTGACATTCACCGGTGAAAGTCGACATTCTCCAATTTCGGTCATTCACGGTAACATATATATGTATTATCACATCACGACAAAGCCGTCTATATGCACTTCCTTGTCTATCTTCTTCGCCTGACTGCAGATCCATGCATGGTTACGTGAAGACATTTGCAAGATTACCTTATTCAACGATAACAGATGTTCAGTCCACATCCAAAACCTTCGGTATACGACAAACGCCTGACATGTATAATGGCTGACTAGCCAGGCAACGCAGCAGTCGATAGCCGATAACATCAGATCGAAACACTCATCGGATCTCGTCTAAAATATTCCTCGCACACATTTGAACGTGAGCGCAGAACGCGCATGGCATGCATACGCCTATCATCGCACAAAGGAAACTGCTTGTGGCTGCAGCAGCCGGCCACGTGGAAAATCGCGGGCTAAGTGGTTTTGTCCGCGGAACGAGAAGGAAGCAGGAGCGGTTGGGCAGGCCACCGAGGGAAGGGAGAAAAGGACAGAGGCGGAACAAAGGGAGGTGGGCGTCGAGGGTTTTTATCCTATCGTCCGCGTAATGATCCTCTCGGGGCTTCAAAGGACGGAAGGAAGACGGAGCGGGACAGGCGGTTGATACGGCTGAAAAAGTAGTGCCGAAGTGGCTCGTCAACTCGTCCTTCGAAAACCTCAATTACGCGACAGTCATTAAACCGCCGCCCGTCCACGCCGAGAAGTTTCGGGGAGCAGAAGTCGTGGGAGGAGGAAAAAGACATGTTACGCGGAAAGCGTAGAGATAAGGCGCAAGGTGAACGAAGAAGTTGCTGGAAGAATTTTATTTGTGTCAGAATTTCGGAGAGACGTAAGTTGAATGCATGCTACGGTGTAAAGAAGAGATGCTCTTATGCGGATAGTAGCAAAAAGATAAGGCGTAGTATGAAACGAAGAATAGTGTGATGAATGTATTAATGTGCCGCTGAGAGGTGAATGTTTATTTGTTCAGAATTTTAGAAAAACGTAAATTGAATGCACGTTCCGGTATAAAGAAGAGATGCTCTTATGCGGATAGTAGCAAAAAGATAAGGCGTAATATGAAACGAAGAATAGTGGGATGCGTGTATTAATGTGCCGCGCTGTAGTTTATGCCGATGTTCTAAAAGGGGGATATTAATTTGGATCAGAATTTTAGAGAAACGTAAATGAATGCATGCTGCGGTATAAAGAAGAGATGCTACTACGCGGATAGCAGCAAAGAGATAAGGCGTAGTATGAAACGAAGAGTTGCGTGATATGTGTGTATTTTAATACGTTGGGTAGTTATTTATGCTGATATCCGAACGATGACTTGGATGCTTGTGTTTCAAGAATTTACGAAGTAAAAAGCATGCGGTCCTTTGCTGTGTTTTGCATCAAACGCACGTTGCGCTGGGAAAAGGAAATCCTGTTACGTGGAAAGTATCAAAAAGATAAAGTATTAAAGGAACGAGGAAATTTGTGATTAAATGTGTCGCGCGGTTATTTATCCTGATATTCGTAGCATATAAGATTTAATAGTATGTAACTGTTTCACGTTAAATGCCTGTTACGGCAAAGAGAAGAAATCCACTTATGCGGAAAGTATAAAAATTGCCAAATCGAACCCTTTAAGTCACTCAAGCATTTCCTTCGCCATCTTTTTCGCACTTGAACGAGAAAGTGTTATAATCCAGTTCACTCGCATGAGTATATACATTGTACAAGCCACAGGACACAGATATTGCGTACCATATAAGCCACACATAATCCTCATAGCATTCAGCTCGAAATAGACTATCTGGAAACGATGATTCGTTGTGTCTGATTATCCAGAGCAAACTCTGCATAGAAACGAGAGCACTGGTTATTGCAAGGTATAATACGAATATATACAGATAGTAACAAATCGTCTATATAATGTCACTTAACGTAAATCTCCAAAATGATTTGCACACAATACTGTATCCCGTACTTGCGTACACAAATGCGTCTGAACGCAATGATGCTTGTGTCTCTCAATGCACAGTGATTAAAACTAAATATTCTGTACCACTAAACACCTTTTCAGTAAAATATTTTCATAAAATAAGCATTAAACCCAGCCGTAACGGTATATAAAGTAAATCAGGGGTTTTTTCGAAGTTTTTTCGAAGTTCTTTCGGAGGTATTTGCGAAAAATTCATAGTCTATCACATCGTAGTACCCAACACAAGAGCATTAGATCAAAGTAAAAGACACTCAACCAAAGAAATTTAATTATTTCTTTCGACTCCTGCCGCGATCGCGACAAATTCTCGCATCAACCCAATACTAAGTGACACATGCTGCAATCGTGCCAAAATTCTGGACACATTCAGTACCATTCCTTACATCCCAGTACGTCGGTACCCAAAAAGCAGGGAGACAACACAATTAATCAACAGCTATCTTTAATTAGCCTCAACTTAGTCTAAAGCCAGTGGACCAAGAGTCAAGAAGTTTACGAGAAATAATTGAGATTTCCCGTCTACGGCACAACCGTACGCATACCGCCGCAACATAAAAATTTAACGTTATCAAAAAGGTCGAATGGCGATAAGATTAAATCCAATTACCGATCGCCGCGGCAGCGTCCGTCTTTCGCTTCTCAATCGACTCCCGCCTCGTCGGTGGTAGAAGTTCGTCGTCCAATTCTTCAACGCATTGAATTCTCCAGTCGATACGAGTCGCGATAAGTGCGCGACGCAAGCGTCGGGCATTAAGTCGACGGAAGTCACGGCGAAAGTTTTCTCGTTCTTCTTTCGGAGACGGAGGGAAATTATGACGAAGGACTTACGGAAGTTTCCAGCCGCGTTTGCATCCGGCAAACATCGAAATACTTTCGCGAGGACGACGCGAAGTTCCCCGGCGACCGCCGACCGAGATATCCCAAGTTACGTCCGCCAATATATACAGGGTGTTAGCGAAAAGACGAGCATAACTTTGGGGACAGACCCAGCCGAAATAAGAAAACATCATTCGGAATTACGGCAGTTTTTGTGTGAAAGCTGTCATTAAACATATTCAAAGATACTGTGGTATCTGGAATTTTTTATATATATATATATATATATATATATATATATATATATATATATATATATGCGTCAAATTATCAGTATGCTTTGTTGTAAAATTTATTAGCGAGCTTTTATACAATTCATCAGCGGGGGCATGTGTTCAACTGACTGAAATGCAGAGGAGGGCGATTTTAGTCGAGTGTTGTTTGAAAGAAAGTGAATCTTCATTTTCTGGAATTGTATTTGATCGTGTTTATATAGCAGAAGGGAAGGTTGTGCATGCTATAAGGAAAGTTACTTGTGAACGATTAAAGGCAGCAGTTGGCAGAGTTATAAGAGTTGCTAGAAGACCAAAACGGGTATAGTTCGCAAAGAAGGTGATATTGGGCATATGTTCGTATGAACTTTTTTTCTTATATTGGCGTACTGAATTTATACCCGAAGTTGTACCACATTTTCTATTGGGTGCCCCCGGAAGAAGGAAGTCAAAATAATATATTGCGTAGAAGGCTTTTGTTGTTGCAAATTATTTTGTGGATTTATGAAGTGCATGTGCAGTTAATTATTTGGTTTTAAAGAAGTAGATTTGTGTACGTTGTGTCGGAGTTCACTGGTTGTAGCCATTAATTTACGCAGTTGCAATTATTTCCCCTTTTATTCAGAGTAAATACGACGCAATTAAGAACAATGATCCGTTTTTTTAAATCGTACCTCAGCCATTTATATAAAATTGCCTTGTGCCATTTTATATTAATAC
Source organism: Cryptocheilus praepositus (assembly GCA_033815515.1). Lineage (NCBI taxonomy): Eukaryota > Metazoa > Arthropoda > Insecta > Hymenoptera > Pompilidae > Cryptocheilus > Cryptocheilus praepositus. The sequence goes on from JAWWQZ010000227.1 coordinate 4,305,351, forward strand.
ACAAAATTACGACACACCTTGTACAGGCGTCTAATGCCTAGCGTGCTCTGTTAGCCAGAGTTATCCGTCCGACGATGAAATAATCGGCGTCGAATGTCAGAGAACGCTGGCGTGAATATTCCGCCCGTACTGCTTCGTAATTAGAGAGAATTAACGGTAATTAACCGGTTAATCGACGCGCATTTGTCCGAACAGTAATGCATAGGCTGCACCGTGCACATGTAGTTAGAGATGTAACGTGTTTCGTATTTTTGCGAAAGGAACAATGCATCCTCGGGGAGCATCGCATAATTGGGGTGTATGTTTCGACGAACGCTAAATACCGTATGCTAATTAAATCGCTCTAATATATTTACGCCGGGATGAAGTTATGCGCTTACCTGAATATTGTGTTTTAAATAGCGCGAAAATTGGTATTTATCTGGACAAAATATGGGAGTACGCGTGTAATTCAGACATGATTTGGGTCTGGATGGTATTAAATTTGGTATTGTAAGGTATACTGTGGTATGCTATGTTATGCTTTGATGTGCTATGGTGTGATATGGTATGCCATGGTGTGCGATGCTTTGGTATCCTATGCTTTGGTATACTATGCTTTAGTATACTATGATCTGGTGTGCTTTAGTACAGTATACTAACACATGTTATGCTACCCCATACTATCCAATATTGCATCCAATATCCCATACTATCACACTATTCTGAGTACTGATGCCGAAGCATATCACAACGATACAATTCCAAACATTCACTTCCTCATTCACATCGTCTCTTTCACTACATCAACCACATATAATTGCCCAAAACATAACGCAACGCGCAACGGCATAATCGCGGATCCTATCTCACGGTCCTAAACATAATTTTAAGAAATGGCTCAGCTTAAAAAACGAATGATCGATCCGATAAGACCGGAAAAGATTGCCCACACGACTTCGTTCTCTACTCCAGCACTTTCTCCGCGAACCCCTGGTGGAAGTATTTCAAAGGTGGTTCCCTTATCGTACGCAACGGGCAGGTAAAAGTCTCAGAGAATTACGACGGCAAGCTCTCTCATTCGAGTAAACGACATTTTTACCGTAATACACCCGGAGGCGTGTGCGTACGAGCGTGCAGACGAAGAATGCGCGACGATAAGATTGCATAAATGCAATGTAACCGACTGCAATGAAACGGGCGACTGTTCATTTTTGGGTGGGGTGAGTGTCGCTAATATAATTATGGATAGTGATAACGAAGTAGCCATCGATACTACTGAAACGCACGATAGGTTTGTTGAAGTTTGCGAAGTATGGCTAATACCTGCAGGAGTGAAGTTCCTGGGTGTTGTAGGTAATTAAGGAGTATTACTTGAGAGTAATTAAACGTAATATTGCGCGCGATACGTAATAAGTAGTTACACGTAATATAGAGTTAAGGGTAAATTATGTAAATATAAATTTTGATTTAGAAGTACAAGAAAAGTATCTTCGGAAGAAAGTCTTTCGACGTAGAAGAGTACTACTGAGAGGCAGATCCAAAAGTATCGAAACACATACAAGTTTTGGCGAAAATCACAGTAAAAGTCACTCGCTAAGACAGGCCTATAATATTTCTTAATGCAAACCATGGTTGAATACTGGTTTAATAAAGTTGTAGCCAATGGCGTAGGGAGTTATTAAAGTAATTAATGTCACCACTGCTATCTACGGCTCATAAAGTTGTTTTCTCTTCCGAAGCAACAAATCCAACGAAGAAACTTAATACATATACCGGGTGGGCTGAGCTTAACGAATGACTACCTACAATAATGGCCTTCGTAAATTTATTGCCGACACAAAAACGTTTGCCAGGTCGATACAAGCCATTTTTTGTGACACTTTCGTAGCCACCGAGAAAAAGAGCTGTACCATTTTTTACAGCTGTAGATGTTGAAGATGAGTAGTAGACAATATAATAAATGAATCCATAGACATGCGACAGATCTGACAATCTGTCAGATGTCATATAACACGCGTCTATGCAATTACTTCATTGACCGCATTGACCGCGAGTCACTGCCCAATTATGTGACCCTTGCTAAACAAAAAATATGCAATAGAACCGCATACAATTGCAGCTCGGGGGTCTATTCTCGAAGTCTCAGAGGACATCACCTATATCTTCAAGCACACCCTAAGTATCCGACCTGCAACTCTTGCGCCCCTCTTTTCTCGAAACATCAATCGACAAACGTAGACGACAGTTTATGCGAAAGAACCACTACATTGTATCTCCTTCCGTCCTTTCGCTTTTTCCGTTTTGCGCCAATCGCCGTTCCTCCCACCTCTCTTTTATTCCCTTCGCCTCTTTCAGCTGGCCTCTGTTCCCGTCGTTTCCCGCGTCTTCGTCGCAGTCGCCTCTTCACCGTCGCGGATCCAATAAGTATCGACTTCGCATTTAGCGCGTCGCTGCCGGTATCGCGTCGTCTCGCCATTTCTGCGAACGGAAGTTTGCCGTTTGCAGATCACCAGCGACGCAGTTATTTCGACGACTCGAGAGCGTCGGAGAAAAATGTCGTCGGCGTCTATGCGTATCGAGTCTCGAGATTCGAATGGATCCGCACGCCGCTGGGGACTGTTATGCTTGTGCAGTGCCTTCTTTTGGCGGGGATGATTGCGGATGCGGATAAAACGGGGTTTTAGCTTGGAGACTAGTGGGTGGGTTGAAGATGCGTTACGGGCTAAAAGTGTGTGGAAGAAAAGAGAGGATGAGGTGTGAAGTACGTGTGTTTGAGATAATGAATGAGTGCAACAGGATGCGTTGGAATATTAACGATTTTCGATTTTCGACGTAAGGAAGGAGGTCAATCATATAAAGGCGTTACTTTATGAACGATTATACACGCAGCTTGATACTCAGTTATTATTTTCGTGAGGAAGGAGGAAAGTGTTGCGTTAGTTATTGTTAGCATTTATAATGAGCCGAGTTTTTTCGTTTGAAACTTAATTAGCTGACAAGTTTAATGCTCAATCGTGACGTTCTCAGGAACCGAACTTTACGCCGACGTCTTGTTAATACCAATAAATAAGTCTTGTAATTGCAGCAAATGAGCCGTTTATTTTGAAAGTGGCCTAACTCCATTTATCTTCAAATCGAGATAAATAACATTTACTGATAAAGAACATGAATTTGTACATGTAACCATGGTAACCGGAAAATATTGAAAAACGGAGTTAGGCCACTTTCAAAATAAACGGCTCAAATAATGCTTCTACGATTAATACTAGATTTAGGAAGTGAGACAATTTTACGAGTTTCGATATTCACGAGCTATTATTGTTATTCATATTAATTGTTATACTATTCTATATTATGTTATACGTAATACTTCTTATATCATACATAATTTATATCATTTGTATCATAACAATAAAACAGGAACTATTATTATCATTTTTTATCAATCTTCACTAACTTTCATTAATGGCCCGATACGAATATCCATTCAAATTTATTTCCTCCCAGTGCTCCTAATTATCAAATTCCGCATGCCGTATACCTGCACACTTCTCCGTCTAGTGTTAAACAAACGAATGTAGCGAGCAGCACGAAAGCTATCACTTATGAAATACTCTCCCATTGCGACGGTGTCGGAAGAAACTTCATGAAATGCACGTCAACAACCGCAGTTTAATTCGTTCGACCGGTCGATAGGTATTCCCGATCGAGACGAGCGGGACGCTGATAATTTTCTTCGTCATCGAACACGGAAGAAAATGGACGAGACGGCTGCCTGGTTGAACCACTTTGAGGAACCGATCGATCGCCGTCTCGCGATGGGATTGCCCACGTCACGCGTCATTAGTCACCTGCCTCGTTTATAAATAATAACCGCCTGGTAATGGCCCCATGAACAGCCGCTAATACCTCAGAAATCATGAGCATTATCGCGAACGATGACCAGCCGCAAACCTGTCGCAGCCAGTGTTTAACGTATTAACTGCCGTTTTTTGCTATCACGACGGAACGATGCGTGAACGCTGATTGTTTCACGTTTGCAGAAGGTCTCGACGCGTTCAGCCGATTTATGCGATGTTAGCACGAGATTTATGGGATTTTACGTCTGATAATAACGGATTTTATGTCAAAATGGTACTAGTCTTTATGACAATTTGACGGATTTCAGATTTGGTTGATATGTGTCAACATGAAGCTTTCCTAAGAATTCACTTTAGATATGTTTGTAGTTATGAGTAAATTCTATGAATTTATAAATTCTTATTTAGAATTTGCGTATTTTGTAAGTTGGAATGCGAGTGTAGATAATACTGCTCACATTGTGTGTTTTTTTAACTTTGTGTTATTATTGAGGAAAATGTATGTACAGAAAATGTTTGTTCAGATATTTGTTTCTCTAAGATATTTCCGGGGAGTTACACGTTAAGGCAATGAGATAAAATTAATAATCTGGGTCCTGTTTAATATTTATTCATTTGTGGTCAATATACTGAGAGGTAAATTCTAGCAACTGCCAGAACCTTCTACAAATTATTTTATGAACATTATATATGTTCGGAAGAAAAAATGTCTCATGAGAGACAATAAACAACGTATTAATGCGATACGTGTTGAAAAAATTCTCAATGCATATTGGCGAATGAACTATGACGCATTCGAAAAGAATAAGTTATAAAAATCCGATTTTGTTTCATAATAAATGTATCAGCAAAGTTATATGCAAAACATGATTTGAGCAGAGTATTTTTTTCAAAACTATACCATTTTAAACGAAATGTTGCGCTATTCGCTACTTCGTGAAGAAACATGTCCGAGTGCAAAGGGTTAACTGTACTTTTTCTATATATTATTATTTTTATGATCATTTATTTTATATAACTTTTACCATTATGTCGTTAAAACGAAAATCTACTGAACGAGAAGTGTCTTCGCCATTTCACGCAATTGTGACAATTAACAACTTGTGTTAAAATTCACGTTACAAGCGATTTTTCCCCGTTGAGTGAGATGACCCGACTGCTACTAACTGAATAAATAAGCGCCCCGGCACGTGGGCGGAAATCGTAATTGCATTATAAATAATCACCCCCGTTCATAAATATTCAGCGTCGGGCAACGGGCGCGCAAATAATTATAGCCGCGTCGCGCGCCGTGCGATCGCAACTAATAAGCGATAATATCGGCGCAAAATAAATCCGAATCAACGTGCGAGCGTTTCTTCGATTTAATTAAAACGCAATAAACTGAAAGCATCCAATGGGAAACGCGAGACCGTACTTTCCGCCGAGGAATAATAAACACTTGTTTATCCGTTATTTGAAATAAAAACGCCGGGGGTTTGATGAATCACGCCGAGGCATTATTTCGCCCGCCGCAATTCAGAACGCCTCACGTTTCGCAGTTAATTAAACGTTTCACCTTTTAAACGGCGGCGGCAGTTGGCAATGTCGCGGGGCAAATATTCAAACTCCGCCAATCGAGATTAGGCATAATTACCGACTCTCGTTCAACAGCCGGCTCGGTACACAGCGCGTATCCACTTAATAAAGCTCAGAAGCTCGAAGCCGTCAAAGCGCAACTACGAAATTACATGCGACGCAAAAGACGTTTCTCACAATTTCGGTTTTAAACGTCGCACGCGAGATTACGCTCCCGCAATTAACTAGTGGCCAGCGCAGATGACTGTGAACGTTTGACAGTGAAGCCCGTGGTCAAATCGTTCATTAACTCTTACGGGCTAATAAAACTGACACGTCAGTGGGTCGAAATTGATCGCTGGTCAACAGAGATTTTCTAGCGGAATGAATATTGCGTTAGTGCGATCGATATATTAAATATGGAATTCCCCGTTAAGCCGACCGTATGATATTGTCAATAATCAACATGGGTTAATGAAGGCTGCCACGCGGCAGCTTCGAGTTAATTAGGGACATGCAAATCGATTTTCATGCTACGTCTCAAACGGATTCGTTTATTGCTGAAGACTTATCGTATTTGCTGGCCAGAATCTACTATTACCGAATATGCGAGGCTTGAAAAAAATCGTCAATGAATAAATAGTAACGTTGCGGAAAATAAAGGTGTGAAAATATGCACATCTAGGTTAATTTGCACATCCATTTGCCGACACAGATTTTTTTCAAGAATATTCTTGATAAGTTAAATGACTTTTTGCGTGCACATGCTTAACACGTTGACTACCAAGTGTATTTTGCTACGTTAGAACCATGATGCGATGAAATACTGCAGACTATAATTAATCGTGCAAAATAAAGGTAACGCAGAGTTATTAGAAACCGAAGTATTGCAGCACCGGTCCAATATCAATTGCTTTTACAAGATTGCAAATAAGCTTCATGGCGAGTTTTTACATTTTTTATAAAATCTTTCGTGTATTTTGCTACGTTAGAACCGCGATGCCATGAAATACTACAGAGTATGATTAAATCATGCAAAATGATGACAACGGAAAGTTATTGGAAGCGAAAGTATTGAAGCATCGTTTGAATATCAATTGCTTTTATAAGATTGCAAGTACGCTCCATTGCGAATTTTTTGCATTCTTAGTGAAACCTTTGGCGTATTTTGCTACGTTAGAATCGCGATGCGGTAAAATACTGTAGAGTATGATTAAATCATGCAAAATGATGATAACGGAAAGTTATTGGAAGCGAAAGTATTGAAGCATCGTTGGAATATCAATTGCTTTTACAAGATTGCAAATAAGCTTCATTGCGAATTTTTTGTATTTTTAGTAAAACCTTTTGCGCCGGTCACCAGTGACCACCGTGGCAGTCAAAGGGTTAATATTATTAATCATTACTTGAAAAATATACGTAAACAGGGCAGTATACGCGCCACTCCGTTTTCCATTAGACACTCTAAAGAAAGCAAACAATCGATGCCACTAATTCAGAAACGATGGTCCCCTCATACGGTTGTGTTAATAACTCGCAAATCGGTTTCCATTATCGCTAAACGACCGTGACAGTCGCGTGCTTGAATTAAGGGGATTGCGCGAGTGAACAAAAGGCAGAGCTCGGATCAGAAAATATCCGCGGCCGTGTCGGGCCCACGTAATAAATCAACTTCTTGCCGTCTTTATTGCCAGGCCTGGCCTGCTGGGGAATAACGCTTGCGCCCGATCGAGCCGGAGAACAATACCGTTCGGTCGTTCGTTTGCAGGCAATAAACCAATTAACAGCGGGAGATAGTCGCGATAATGATGACGGATGAAAGGAATCGCTGGAATGAAGTGAAACGATGCAACGACGTGAAATCGCTCGGATAAACGAGCCCAGCTGAACTTTTTCCAGAAATAATAATGACTCACGGATGAATCAATTTCAGCTTTTAATATTGCGGCCATGTATTCTTTGGGCGGTGACGTCAGAACCCATGAATGCGGGTGGATTGTTAATGTTCGACAATTTAAGGGGACTATTATTTCAGAGTTTCGCGTTGCAAGAACATTTTGAGCGTTATGTGTAACAGGAAAAATAATTTCCGCCTGTGCGATGCAGATCGCACAATTTTAAGTTGGGTGAGTTAGGTTACTGTAATTATTTTTGTAGTAGATGTTCTGACGCAAGCCTCTGCAGTGGGTTTTGCGTTATGTTTTGCATTATTTAATTAAGTGGAGTACTTGAAAACGGCCGCCTGTGTAATGTGTTCGAGGAAATTCAAGCCTTTTTGTTGGGAGAATTATTTGGCGAGTAACGACTAACAAGAGAACTTCAGTTTTAGTGAATACGGCAGGCATTATTGGAGATCAATTATTATTACCCCATTCCACGGTTCATCAATTATGAATGCTTCCCTCTTCGAGCGCCAATCCTCTCATATTTCGAAGATCGTAGCTTACCTGGAACAAAATCGAAATTTCCGTCAGACAATGGCATATCGCAACAGCGCGCAGCTTACAGACAACTATTATAGAAACTATTTCTTTTCCTTTCTCGCAGCTTTTACTGAGTTCAATAGTGGAACGCTAAGAATACATATACAAATTAATTTGTTCCGCTGGTTTCTAATCTTCACATATGGTACGGTTTACAGCTACATATTTCTCCGCATAATCTCGCATACCTACATATTATGTTGCATACCGTTAATATAACGCATGTCAGATTCCATAAGAAAAATAACAGAAATAATTACCACCATCTTCTAGCAATTTTTACTGAGTTCAATAACGGAACGCTAAGAATACATATACAAATTCGTTTGCACCGCAGGCTTCTTTCAGGCTAGTTTTCAAGTATGGTACACGTCTTATGCTCACATATTCTGCGCGTAATCTCGCATACCTACATATTCTTTTCGGTCATCGTTTGTTCATTTAAAGTAATTTTTTTCGTTTATTTGCCAGCATCGAGCACGTCAGCCTCGTCAGCCCCAGAAAACTCGGTCCTGTTCAAAACATCGAACTCCCGATTCGGGCGAAATCAACGTCGCGCATCTTCGTTTCGTGACGCAGGACGCGGGGCCGGACTGAAAATCAATTTGTTTCCACTTCGGTCGGAAAGGCTATTATCGGACTATCATTGCCGGCGGTCACGGAAAATGTTTTTGACGGCTCAATCTTCTGCCTCAGACACTGGGCACGTGTCTGCTCTCGTAGATTTCTTGTATCTGTCACGGGACTGTTTCTTTCAGTCTTGGTCAGAGATTATTCACGGGGTCGGCTGCAAAGTCGGTTTTGCGAAGTGGACTGAATTAAAGCAGGCGTTTGATGTAAAATTTCCCAATACGAAAATTAATGCAAGGACCTGAGATGGCACAGATGAAAGAAATATGAAGGAATGCGAATAGATTGATTGATAGCAGGAATTAAAAGCACATTAACGAATAATGTGCAAACTGCCGATAACAGTTAAATATATGTATTCGCAATAGATTATTTTAGAATAGAATAATATACCGACAGGCTAAAAGTAAAACTAAATTGAACGTCACAAATTGAGGAACTATATGCTGAAAACTAAAATGCGAACTCTCGAAGTTGATGCAGTCTCGTTCAAAACCGAAATAGTAATGTTCTCTTTGGAATCGCAAACGACGTCCTATCTAACTTGTGCACTTCAGATGGCATGACAAATTGAAAAGCATTGTAACGCTAAGCAGACCACCAGCTTATCTTCGGCTGAGTACCCAAGCTGGTCCAAAGTAGTGAAATAAAACAGGCCCGGAACAAACACGTCTTACAGATGAGACTCTTATGAATTGGTCTCTTTTGTGCAATGGGCTACAATAAGGAACGCATTCGAAAAGACTAAACAATTAACACGTTGACTGCCACAGTGGTCACCGGTGACCGGCGTAAAAGACTTTACTATAAATGCAAAAAAAATCGCCATGAAGCCCATTTGCAGTCTTGTAAAAGCCATTAATATTGGAATGGTGCTTCAATACTTTGGCTTCTAACAACTCTGCATTACCCTTATTTTGCACGATTTAATCATACTCTGCAATATTTCATCACATCGCCGTTCTAACATAGCAAAATACGTGATGACCAGTGCAGAAGATTTTATTAAAAATGCAAAAAATTCGCAATAAAATTTATTTGCAATTTTGTAAAACCAATTGATACTGGAACGGTGCTTCAATACTTTGGCTTCTAACAACTCTGCGTTACCTTCATTTTGCACGATTTAATCATACTCTGCAGTATTTTATCGCATCGTGGTTCTAACATAGCAAAATACGCTTGGCAGTGAACGTGTTAAATTCGTGATCCATTGTTGAGCCGCTTGTGCCACCGTCAGCCACCGTGATCCACCGTCGGCCACCGTCAGCCACCGTAAACGACACGAACAACTCTGGGCCATGACAAGCTCCAACAAGTGTGCAAAAATGAGGCATTCGTAGAGCGACTGTGCGACAGCGTGCCACTAAAAGAGCGTGGAGTCTAATTAACCGCCTCGCAGTACCGTAAACGCTTGTCATTCCAATTAACCCGTTCATACCGCGTAAACGTTTGTTCATTATTTACCGTGAACACGTCCGGTCCAAGAACTACGTAATTGCACCGCATGCCTCCGCGAGCTTCCGCTGTCGGCCGACTGGGTCAAAAGAAGCCCAGTGCGCACACTGCAGACATCGCGAGATTCCGCGTAAAACATATTTGCTGCTAGTCAGAAATGCGAAACAACCATCAGAAGATAGGTTTGGGGGTTTATGAAAAATCACTCGTTCGATAACGCAAAAATATAAAGTATCGTCGCGCACACTCACAGAAGAATTCGCTTATTAACACTTTGACTGCCAAGCGTATTTTGCTATATTAGAACCGCGATGCGATGAAATATACCAGAGTATGATTAAATCGTGCAAAATAAGGGTAATGCAGAGTTGTTAGAAGCTAAAGTATTGAAGCACCATTCCAATATTAATTACTTTTACAAGATTGCAAATAGGCTTCACGGCGAATTTTTTTGCATTTATAATAAAATCTTTTGCTCTGGTCACCGGTAATCACCAATCAGTGGCAGTCAACGTGGTAGATTTGGCTCATGTCAAATTAATTTTGCACTGTCGTGCCGTGAGCGTTAGACGGTCTCGGTTGTTTTCTGGTTGCGTCCCTTGCTTTTCCTATCTCGTCCCCTACCTTACACATAAATCTCGCGATACATTTTCCTAATCTCTCTTGTTACAGTCTCTGGCTCCTATTTTTTGTTCTTGCGACCCCCTGTTCTCCCATACTGGGTCTCATTCATTTATCTTTAAATTTCACATCTTTATACCCTTTTTCACTTTTTTCTTATTCTCTCAAACTCTCGCCTTCAAATGTTTTTTTTTACTTTTGCTTTCATTCCATCTTTTTCGTTTATATTCTTTCGACTTTATTATGCGGCTCTCAATAATTCGATATCGTCAACGATTAGCTCTTTCTTACGCGTCTTGTATCTTTGTCCATACTTCGATATACTTTGAGCACATAACGACCCGCAGTCCAGTAATTAACTACCCATACATTACTGTCCGCCGTATAACAAGAAACACTATATACTAAGAAGACGGGATAACTTGTTTGGAAGTTCGTCGCCGGAGCCAGCGATTTCATTATGGCAAGTTAAAAACGACCGCGTCTTTAGCCGTTTGGGCTCGGCGAGAAGTTAGATTGTTTCATCGCGCGTTCGTAGAGTTAATTGGACGAAGAATTAAATGCGTATAGTTTCGCAATTAGCCATGCTGCTGTGTTAATGCTTCCGCATAAATGTCTTTAAACGAACAAATCGACTGGCCGTGAATAAAACGACCGTCTCGTATTTTATGGCTTGACACCGCTGACGAACAACATTGCAGAAATCGTGTGACGAACTTTATCGGCGGTGTTTCTACATAAAAATTGCTTTCGACGGGAACGTCCCCGATCCAATTGCAAATTTACGTTTGTCTCCAATTTCAAATGATAAAGCATTGCGCTGAACAGGATGCCGAGTAAACAGGAAAAAATTCACGTCTCCTCGTCATTCCATCTGTGGACATTTGAGTTTCGAAACAAATCGATTTCCGTCCGGCGCACTTTCCGGTCAGGGTTTTCGCTCGCGTTTCTTTACTGAAAATAATGTATTGATCATTTAATGAAATAATGTCATTAAATGAATTAACCACTGTATAAATTTCGTATAATTGAAACTTAATTTCTTAAAGTACTCTATTCGCCATTTAATCGAACGATATTTTTAAATGAAGTAATTGATTGCAATTTATTTGAAAAATATTCTTTCTGAATGTTTACAAATGATCATTTACCGTAAAGTATTATGTTATGTAAAATATTATGTATTATGTATTTAATGGAATAATATCACTAAATAAAATAATCATATAGATTTCATATAATCGGAATTTACGCTACTTAAAATATTTACCACTTAATGGGACAGCATTACTGAATACGATAATTAATTGCCTCCGATAACGATACACTACAAGCGATGAAAAGACATCAGACATGAATCATTTTTTTTCGAATCCATACAGATTTAAAATTGACCGTAAGATATTACGTTGTTTAAAGTATCACATTTATCACTTAATCGAATAAAATTACCAAGTAAAACGTCCAACATATAAACTTCGTACGCTCGATATTAAATAAGAGTTTAATGATAGATAAAGCATTTCACAGAATAGGGTAGTGAGTAAATAGAAAAAAAAATCAGGCTTCCGCGCCATTCCATCTATGTACATTTGAGTTTCGAAACGAATCGATGTCTGTCTGGCGTTCTTTTCGATCTGCATTTTCGCCCTGCGTTTCTTTGATTTCCGTCGATCGCGCTTCGGGGCTTTTCGCATTTTTTCCACTCCGGCAGAACCGGCGACTGTGCAACAACGATTCGGTCTTTCGCGTTTTTGCGAAGGGAAGATTCGTGTCGACATCGCGTGTTTCGGGAATTTTTGAAAGCCCCGTCCGGAGGTTTGATGTTTCATCGATGCGCCGAGTGTCATTTTCAACGCAGGCGAAAAAAAATTGTAATTTTCACGGCGCCAGCGAACGCGTGGCGTTTCAAAATGTTGCACTCTCTTTGGACTGCCGTCTCTGTCGGCTTTGAGCGTTTGCCTTTGCGTTTGTGCTACCGTGATAATCGACGAAACATCACGAACGATACATGTTTGCGGGCGATGTTAATTTTAAGTAAACACATGACGCGGCAGAAAGTATTTCAGTAACGAGGTAGGTGAGCTTTAAATGAAATGCTTTTCGCGAGTATCCTGTATTATCTTACATTAACTTTATTAAAATTCCCCAAAACGACGCTTTCTGGTCTGTTACTTCAGGAAGTTTAACAATCGAAAGTTCGATATTAATATCAGGGAGCATGTTGGATATTAAAGTTTCGGCAAATGCACGCAGCAGTAACCGATCAAGTTTTATAAAAGGAAACCATAACGCAACAAACAAGAGGTCACACTTTAACATTTATCCCATTTAATTACAATTTACTGATATTATGAGAATTTTTTTCTGAAAGAGATTAAATGTCAACATTCCAAACTTGCTTTTTTCGGACACGAGAAACTTCTGACAGTTGAACGTAAAGCTATGTATAAAATTCGAGCATAAAAAACTTTATTGAACTCATCATTTTTTGTTTTATTGTTCAAGTGTTTTATTGACGCTGAATGGAGTGATTGAATAAAAAAATATTGACGCGGTATTTTATAGACATTTAAATAAACTCCAATCCTGAATGCACATATCATATTTTAGCTGTCATAAATCCACTATTTAATTTTTAGATTCCAGTGAAGACATGGACACTAACGATGAAATATATATTTTTGACGAATAATTACATATGTTTCAAATATTGCTTTATCCCACCAATTTCCTACTCTTGTATATTTGAAGTTTCACTTCTACTGCGACCATGTGCCCTCCCCTTTTACGAAGAAATCATTATCGTGTAGATGCTAATTTCCCTGTCTCAGATCGCGTAGAATCTTACTTCTTCTACTTGCCGCGTTTACTTCGCGAAGGCTTCTCTATGAAAATTCGGAGTCCACGGCAGGGATTTATTCTTGGCACTAGTCGCGGCCCGAAAGAGCGATGAGCAAATTAAAAGTGCCGGCCGGTCACTCGCGCCACTTTTGCCGCGTTGAAACAGTTCGTAATGGCGCTCGTTAAAAGTTACGTTCCGCGATAAAAAGACGTCTCGAGTTGGACTCCTTCACGTTTTAACGTTGCGAACGAATCGTCCTACGTCAACATCCAGCTTCAGCAGCGTAGCTTAAGAGAACCATGAAAAAACGAACATTAACTATCTCGATAATTCTGTCGTGATATTTCGGTACTTTTTTTACTGCGAGTGGATCATGTGTTGAAATAGTATTCTGTATTGATGGTTTAAGAATCAGGAAAAACGTATTAGTTAATTGCGTCAGTGATGTTATCCTGAAAACTCAGAACTTTTTTATAGCTCATAAATCATGTACCGCTTCACATTATTAGGAAAAACGTATTCATGAAATGACTTGATAATCTTGCCATAAAGCTTCAACATTTTTTATGGCTAATGGATCATACGCTCAGATATTCTGCTTCAATAGCGTGGTTTAACAAGATTACGTAAAACATGTTTATTAATTACCTCGGTAATCCCGTCATGACATTTTAGAATTTGTTTATATCTAATGGAGCATGTATTAAAAAAGTTTCCCGCTTCAACCACGCGGCATAAGGAGATTAGCAGAAAAAATATTGACATTTCTTTTAATTCAGATGTTCCTGCCAAATTACAAAGTACACCTTCGCAAATGGCAAACGTGAACCGTGGATCTGTTAAAAATTACCGAACCCAAAATGACAGGACGATGCATGCAAACTTAAAAGCACACAGTCGCGAACTACAGACTAGAATATTGAAAACCTGAAAGTCACGTCGGGAGCTTATATCGGCAATTGTAAAAGTTTAACAACCGTTACGTACGCAATAAAAACGTTACCAACCGTTTAATGCAACAATTTCCCGTTACGAACGGAATAGCTTAACGAATGCCGGTGCAAAAAGCGAAGACTACGTTTCCAAAGTTTCATCTTTCGCATTTGACTAACCGAGACAGCGACAGGAAACGTTTACATTTCTCAGAGAGTTCCGTAAGTGCAGCGAACTTGAATTCACGGGGTTACTCGGAAACCTGCTACGGCGGGAGGAGAAAAAAAAGGTATTCGAAGGAAAGTTTCGCCCGAGAGTAATACTCGTTTTAAACTCGTCCACTTAATCGAGAGTGAACGGGATCGCATTTAGCCCATCAACGGATATCATTGGTGAAATGAAAATCGCACGTCTCGGAAGATAAAATGGGAGTTATTATTAGAAGATAACGGCAGAAGTTTTGTCTTCACTACAATGTGCAATTGGACAATTCATAGAATTAATTGTATAGATTGTACTGAATTTTCATCTTTTGGATGTAGTTACTTGTATTTACCATGATCCTAGAGGAATATAAATTTATTAGATTTGATACTTATCGGACTTGAATGATACTTTCTGAATCTTTATAAATTCGAAATCGTTCGTAAAGTATTAGGCTGCTCAAAATACTGTATCAATTGTCTAATAGACTAATATTACTAAATGAAATAATTTAATACCTTTGATGATGATACACTATAAGCGATTGAACCGAAATTGTTCATAAAATATAAATTCGGAATTGTTCATAAAGTATTAAGCTGCTCAAAATACTGTATTTACTGTGTAATGGACTAATATTACAAAATGACATATTACATGGCATAAAACTGCTAGCTGAAACAACCAACATACGAGTGTCCTACGATCAGAATTTATTAACGAATGTTCGCGCACACGAATTCGCGTGATGACATTCTGCCCGCGAAACTTTCGAGTCCGTCGCCGAAAAGCGCGGCGAATCTATGGGCGAAAGTTGAAACGGATCGCCGAAGGAGACGGAGGGTTAACAGAAACACGCCGGGGCTCCGTTCAACGACCATTACGAAGTCGCGAGGCAAAAATTTATCAACGGCGCCAGTAAAAACGTCGCGCGCCGCCCGGGAAACACGGAGCGGAACAAATGCAAGTCGTCCGGCGGCGATTTATCGCCAACTGGCAAACATGACGAGAACTACTACTTTTCAGTGCCCGCCTTAATTCCGTTTTTCGCCTCTTCACCCGCCGATCGGCCGACCGGCAGGAAAGCTTTTATACTTTTCGGAAGTTCCTCGAGCGCTGTGTACACAAACTCGTTCCTTCGAATTTCAGAAGCTGCTGGTTTTCGGAAGGAAAAACCGCGCATGTCTCGGACGACGATTTCAAAATTATTCGCCGGCCGTAGATACACTTTTGCGCATAAGGAAAATTTTGATATGTATACATAATTTAATATACATGTGAGAAGGAGTGCATGCGTGTGTATTGGAATAAATGCGTGTGCAACTTGCAGCGCGATGATATGGATGGGTATTTAAACCTTTGAGTGCTGAATACTTCAAAACGAAGCGCTCGCTGAGGACGAGATACTTTTGGACAGTTTGAACTCTGTTGATTGATTATGTAAGGCGCAACTAAGTTGTAGTGGTAATTCTTCATTCACGCCAAATTAAATGATGCAAGAAATATATTTGATAAAGGACGCATTCGCATTTATCTCATACGTCGATAATTGTGGCTGCTGTAAATAAGAAATCGAAACGATTGGGAAACGCATATATGCGGCCATAGTCGATACTGATAGATTTAGACGGACGCATATATGCGTCTATAGCAGTCAAAGGGCTAGATAAGGGACGCAGGTCGAATTGACAAAGGATAATCAAGAGCACGGGTGGACAAAAAAACAAACCGCAATTGCAGACGAAAGCTCTGGCTGTAGTTTTACTTTTATAAATCCTACATACATAATATTGTATAGTGTGATTTTGAGTTTGTGTGAGTGTATAAATGAGAACGTGAGGGAGTATGAAGATCACCTACGATCATCAATTAATGCCGCGGTATCATAGGTGATCAATCTGTTTGTTAGTTATATTTGTGTGCAGGAATCGGTGAATGATTGCGAAGCTGCGAATCTATTAAAAGTACTGAAACTAAACAGTAAACCTTCTCAATTCTGCGAATGGCACTGATTGCCATCCGGAGGGGAGGTAGTAATCTTTGAAGTAGAATTGTCTGCGCTTTCCGAGTCGCAACAGTATTGCTGCTTTCTGTCAATTCCACGCTACGCCGGCAGTGCAGTTATTTTCAGTACGCTTTGACGAAACCCGCTACTGACTATCAGTTTTGCCCCAGCCACGACCAAAAATTGCAGTTCCGCGATGGCCGCCAAATCCGCAATTCGTAACGTTGAGACATCTGCACTACGTGCATACCTTTGTATGCTCTTTCGACACCTCAAACAACATATCGACTATGCGACTGTTCACGCCATGCTTTACTATTCAACGGTGAATAATTGCACGCGTTTGCCACGTCGGCAATAATACCGTTATTTCGGTTTTGTCCAAACTCTGCACAGCCTGCGCTGAACGCTGGCCCTCCTATTAATAACATTTCCACTACATTCGACCGGTTTCACTAATTAATAAACTATAACGTTTCATTCGTTACATTCTACCGATGCGATTGCATTGAACTCGAAATTTACCACACGCCTGCACCGAAACACGTGTTTGTCCGTTTTGGAATAATTATTACACGCCCTCTGCTCCCGTACGATTATGTTTCCGCATATTGCCTACCTGGACCGACCTAACTTGCTTTACACCGATCGACGCAACAGCAGCCTGGCTAGCGATAGCGTACAACACGCCATAGTGTTTGTTCGTAAGCTTTGCTCCTATTATTTCAGCTGCCTGCAGCGGCGAAAAGGTTTTTCAAACATTTTACCGCAACAATTGACGCGCGCCACTGGATAACTAGTTTTATACACTCGTAGGCAAGTACGCAGCGCAAAAACACTAGGCAGATTGACTCTATGCGCGCTTTGACGTTCGACAAGCGCTTTACGCCGGAACAAGTCTGTTAATTCGAAAGCCGATTGGAAGAGATTGAGAGAAAATGTTTGTTAAAATTGAAGAAGCGAGGAGCTGTCGAAGTTCCTCTCGCCTCTTGCTTGCGGTGGGTACCGTTGCATAAAAGAATTTTAGAACGTTTTGTTCTGGACTCACTCAGCTGGACTCGTCAGTGGAGCTATGTCGAGTGGGTCTTGCTCTAGACGTGGGTATATGTATGAAGCGTACCACAATCGGCCACTTGCGAAAAAGTTGTAACCCGCTCTAACGTCTAGTAGCAGATAAGCAGAGGTCGCTACAAAAAAAAAATACGCTGCCATGAAAAAGACAGCATCAAAGCCCGGCGTGGCGTGAAAATACGAGTATTTGCTAGTTTCGTGCAACGGATGAGGACTGTTCGCCAGTTAGTATCTCTGAAAATTGATACTTTGCAGTCGAGGGTTGTGCCGACAGTTGAAATTTCAAATTATCTGCTTTCACAGAAAAATGAAAGAGATTTTAACCGATTGCAAATTGTGCACCGAATGTGTTAGATTACAAAAATCTTTTCCCATTCAGAAAATAAAAAAGTAAATAAAATATAGAATCTTTAGCACGTATTCTGCTATGTTAGAACCGCGATGCGATGAAATACTGCAGAGTATAATTAAATCGTGCAAAATGAAAGCAATGCAGACTTATCAGGAGCCAAATTATTGAAGCACCGGTCCAATATCAATTGCTTCTACAAAATTGCAAATTAGCTTCATTACGAATTCTTTGCATTTTTAGTAAAATCTTTTGCACCGGTCACCGGTGACCACCGTGGCAATCAAAGTGTTAAAATCAATAGCTGTCCACTAGGTATCGATTTCATTAATTGATTTGGCACAGGTGCTCCATTGTCGTGTCTTCTCCTGTCTCCCTGATTCCTTCGCTGTCCGTTCGCCGAAGCGTCACCGGTTCCCACGCTTATCGGATGCATCGATCATCCGAAAAGACTCGCTCGGATTCGCCGCATAACGCGCGGCCAACGCTCTATCAACGTCGTTCAATGGCATCGCGCATTTCCTACCGGACGGGGGGCGAAAGTCGTACGATGAAAGATGTCCATCGTCGACGGTAACGTCGCGATTTTCTTCGCGCACCGCGCACTTCCACCCATCCGTCCGCTTTTGGAAAAAGGACGGGCGGCATAAATCGATTTCCGCATTTCCATATCGCGGGCTCCCTTTAAGCGTATCCTTTCAGAGCTGGCAAGGATATGCTTTTATCAGGGATTCCTTGAGTGCCCGCCGAATGGAGGCAAGTCTCGGCAGTGCAAAGGAATATGGAGAAGGTGCCTTCGCGTCGACCTCGTCATCGCCTTCGTCTCACTCGTTGTCGCCGTTTCGACACAAAGCACTGCCGAGGTTCGTGCGGCCAGACAACAGGTCTTTGGGAATTTTCGCTCGTTGCGGAGTTGAGGGATTCGGGAGACCGCGTGGTTTTTAGTTGGACTTTAAAAGAAACGCTGACAGTGAAAGTACAAAAATTGGCAGTTATAAGAATAACTAAATTTGGCTTTGATAGAAAAATGCATGTTCAGAACTCGGCAGTTGCAAGAACGGTCTACGAAGCTTTTAAATTTGGAAACGTTCTCTGCCAAATTCATCAGTGATAACAAAGTGCTACAAAGGGTGTTTCCTCACATTCTCATCGTCTTTCTGTCATTTCGACCTAAAATTCCATTAAGGTTGGCGCCGGCAAACAGCAGGCCCCAGTACAACCAATGTACAAACACCGGGAATTGCAACACATAGTCCATTGGAGTCCGTATTCGACACTAATAGACTTCGGCGAACGCATATGTAGATCCACAGCAGTAAAGCATTAACACCCCAATACACGCGGCTGCCTGACACCGAGGTTGTCGATCGAAAACGCGTAAATTCGGCCGCGCCGCATTTTTTTCCTGCCAAGGCGCGTGTGAAATTTATGAAGAGCTTACGTTGGCCCCAACGTGCTCGCCGCGGTAATAAAAAAAGCCGAGCTTGCGACACGTCGGCTAACTAACTGAATGGATGGCGCTGCCTCGACGCACGCAACACGCCACTTTTGTCCCCGCGATGGTTCTTGCGACTCGACCTACGCCCACGCGCTCTTCATTTTACGATCCATCAGAATGCAGCCGGGTCGAGGGCGTCGACGGCGTCGCGGGCCGTTTAAATATTTCACGGCGATACGCCAATCGCTCCCGTCGCTCGACGACCCTGGGTTCATCGCACGGACAAAGAAATGTGGCGGTCACTCGGTTGGAAAAGAATTATACGCACGGCCGATCGGATTACAGGCCTCTGCGCGGAGTGCAGGGTGCGAAGTTTGCGGGGAATAGTGCTTGGTAATGTGGTGAAGAATGTTTACGGATGAACGGGGCTCTGTGAATTTTGTATGGAAATGGTTGGAATTTAAAGGTGGACATGTGACGGGAGGGTGCTTTGATGCAAGAGGTTAAAGCTTAAAATTTTAGAAATTTCGATGATGTAGGATAGGATGTTAGGTGTCGTCGAAGCGGGATGCGGAATTATATTAACACTTTACTGACCACTATTGACTGAAGATGCCACTCACTAACGACCGACTCTGTTTTGGGTATCGCACAGGAATTGTGTATGTGGGATGATTGTGTATGATGTGGGATTGTTGGTAGTGTGGAACAAAATGTGTACGGATAAAGGCGCACTGTGAATTTTCTATGAGAGTAGATAAAATTGAAAAATAGAAGTGAAAATAGAATAGAAAATTGAAAAGTAGAAGAAGGATATTTCGATATAAGCTTTTGGCACTTACGATTCTAGAGAATTTGCTATTGCAAACTTTATAAACGAAAATAGTACCTAGACGAAAGCTGTGCTATTGTTTGTGTGGTGCAGAAAATTTTATTTGGCTGAAGTCTGTACTGTGGATTTAGTATGAACTAAAAAACGGAAATTATCAAGGTAAACTATGCTTCAACGTAAGCTGTTGCGGCTTATGATTTTGTAGAATTCGCTGATGCGAGCTACGTAACTAAATACACTATAAGAAGAAAAGTGGAATCACTAGTATTCTCATTCGTGAAATTCCATTTGATGGAACTGTACCCAGTGGATTAAAAATACAAAAATTCTTCCGATTAAAAGTTGTTAATTATCAAGGCAGAGTACATTTAGACGTACGCTTACGCTCCCATACAATTTTATCCTAAAACCCGACGTTTCAGCACTAGGCCCCTGCGCTTATCAAAAGAGTCAATGCCCGTACCCTTTCAAGATTCGTTCGACGCGCAGCTTGGCAGAATTTGCTGAAGCTCCCCTCTGTATCTGCGAGCGCTCGCCTAATTAGCGTAATTCTTGTGGTGGCAGCTTAAACATAACCCCTTCCGCTTTTCCGCTTTGAGTCTGTCAGACTCGGAAAGGCTATGTACTTATCAGCATCTGACCTTCACTCACCAATGCAGATCCCCTTGAACGGCTTATGCAAATGCACGTCGTGATCCTCTTACCGTCTGGTCGGGCCGATATACATATAACTCGCTATCTCGGCGAATCGATTATCGTCATTCGCCGCTGCACGAAGAGACGTGACTTCGTAATTCGCTCGTCGTTCCGGAAGTGCACTAGTTCGGCAGCCGCGGCTACCGAATTTCGGCGCCGGAAACGATCCGATAATGATGATGCATTCGGCCCATTGTAATATAGTTCAACGTATGCAGTTTATTATCGGATGCAAATTTGCGGTACAGTTTGGAGTAGCTATTTATACGATGCGACCCGCAGTAATTATGAATATCGCGTGCTCCAGGGGGTTAGATGGATTTTCTTTTTTATTATGAGATTTTGTGACATTCACACGACGGTAATTCGGTAATTATGAATTTTCGGGCGTCTCGTGGCATTTTTTTGCTGGCTACAGATACTGTGGCAAATTTATATAATGCAATACGAAATAATTATGAATATCGCATGACCTGAAGGGTTGTGTGCTTTTTTTTATTATGAGATTTTGTGGCAAACTTTGTTTTGTAATGTAGTCAGTAATTATACATTTTAGAGTGTTTCATGGCATTGAATAATTACGCGCCATGGAGTAATTATGAATATTGGAAGAGCTGGAAGGTTTTGTGACTAGAGTGTATTATGGTATGTTGTCCGTCACATCGGATTTTATAACAAATTTACATGACCCGGCATGTAATAACTTTAAATGGTGGATTGACTGGATTGTTCCACGGCATTCGTTTTGTGTTATACGAGATTTCATGACAAATCCGTACAACGCGATATTGAACATTTATGCACACTGCAGTGTTTCGTGGCATTTTTTTTATTGGTTACACGAGATTCTGTAGCAAATTTATACGACGCGACATGAACTAATTGTGAATGTTGAATGAGCACGAGTGTTCCGTGGCATTTTTTTTGGTTATACGGGATTTGGTAGCAAATTTATAGGACGCAACATGCAACAATTATGAATGTTGGATTTACTCGAATGTTCCATGAATGTCCTGCGTAATCTGAAAGCATTTAGGAAAAATACTGATGTTGGTAATCTTGATGATAGTGCGTTTTAATCGACCGTCGACGATTTTTATTAATTAAAACGCGGCAAACTATTGTGTTCTGAAAGTAGCGCGAGGCGAAGTTTCACTTTAACCGAACCGAAAATAAAAGGTAACGAAGAATTGGAAAGCCATTAGTTGTCCGCGGTAATTTGTCCGACTACGTACTTCGCCTTTGTCGGCTGTGTGCTACAGAGAAATGCGAAAGTGGCGTGAAAGATAAAGAGGCTCAAGTTAGCGACAAACTTAATCAACAAAATTAATGAATAACAATTATTTTATATACGCCCGCAAAAGTTTCAAGTATTTATTATTGTAAGTAAACTTTCGAAGTCAGCGTGTTTCAACTTCTTCAATATTTCGCGTTGTGATAATGTTCCGCGACCGAAAAGCAAATAAACTTGTTAATGCTACATTACTATCATAAACATGAATTCAGGTTGAGAGAATCAATCGTAACTAATGTTACGGATATATAAAGTTTCCTAGAAGCTGACATAAAGTGACACAATAAAATATTGAATACGTTGCTTAGTAAAGTTATTAACGAAGACGAAAAATTTATTTAATTTCTCCATAAAAAAAACTTTTTAGCCAATTCAACATTTCTATTGTCAGACACCTGAAATCTTCGCAGTGCACAACTGCATGTTACAGTTTGCAGTCAAGAGCTACCGCAATCAGTATGTTTTTCTATTTTCATATCGAAAAGAAAATTCGTCAAATACGACAGTGACAAAATTTCAGACGACAGATTAAGTCTGTGTCATGTATGCAGTCAGTCTTCTGCGACAGAGTGCACAAAAATTGACGGACAACATCTGTCTGTCACTGTACAGTTAGAGTAGAAAGTACATATTGGCATACGGATAAAATTCGAACGATACTTTGTCAAATTGTATTTGTACATATTTCTAGAAATTACTGTGATAGATACAGTGCAAAAAATAAGTTGTTGCAGAATTTGCAAAATTTTTAATTAAAAATAAAAAGTCGGAAAAATGTGAGGATAATCAGTACTTGTAGAATTCTTATATTCAAGTATTTATAAAAGAATTCATGAAACACGTCATGTCTTTGTTCTCTGACTATGCTTGATTCGCGTAAGTATATTTAAAAACGTTATACTCTAAATACACTATACACTCTTTTGTACTGTATATACACATTACATATTTTTAGTACATACATATTCAATTTTTCTTACACATTTACATATTTCTCTTTTGCATTCCCTTACACCAGCGCATATTACGTTGACGCTGTTCGTCGACAAACATTCAATAACCCACTTCCCGGACTATCCTTCCGAATTGTTCAGTGTGCAAATACTTTCTGCAGAAACTGTATGACAGGCGAACTCTCTAGTTTTCGATTGACCCCATCAAAAGCGGCTGATCGAGCGGGTCCCCGCGAAGAATGAATTCGTTTGCATCGGAGTTTCGATTGCTATCGAACTAATCGCGCCTCTCTCCTCTTTCTCTGTCCGGTCTGGCCTGACCCCGTGACCCATCGTACCTCCGTTTGCGCCCACTGGCCGTAACTCCGAATTAGCGAGTAACTGGGAGAAACGACTCACGTCGAAGGTAAACGAATTCGAGTCCGAACGAGATGGTACGTTCTATACTCGCCGCCAGGCCATTTAGAGACTAACGGATACCTTCCGACGTGTACGGATGGAAGGGTGCGATACGATGAATAAAATACTTCCGCTTCGCCACAACGTCTTTGGTGCTTCTGCAGCTTTTTGTTCAGCTCGGTTCTATCTTGGTTTTTTTTTGCAATTTTTTTACCGTCTTGGGTACACTCGTTATTGGGCTATTTAGGAGTTGTTTGAAATATTTACGGCGTGATGAATAAAATAGTTATACTCCGTTACAAGGCGTCTTAGTGTTTTTGTTGAGTTCAGTCGTTTCATGTTTTTTTTTTTTGCAATTTTGTAACATCTTCAGTATACGAATTGTTAGAGCATTTAGTATTTTTACAAGTTTTTGTTGAGTTCAGTTCTTTCCTTATGTTTTGTGCAGTTTTCTAACATTTTCAGTGTATTTACTATTTAACCATTTAAGTGCCAGAGAACATATTGTGACATATAAAGATGAAAGGGTAGGATACGATTAATAAAACAGTGCTATAGTCTTCTGTTTCATGATTACCTTCCTTCCACCTCTTTCCACGGTATACGATGCTATTCCCTGATCTTGTAACATATTCATTACACTCAGATCGGAGAATACATTTCGACACGTACCGACCGAAGGGTGCAATTCGATGCATAAAATAGTCAAGTTTGTTCCCGTAACCTCTCAGTAACCTATCTTACTATTTTCTAAGATCTTTGATCCCGCGACTGCAAATTCATGGTCACTAGCAGCATCGCACGAATAAATTGGGTCAAGAAAACACGATGCAAAAATGCCGAACAGCATGGAGAAGCGATTTGCGGAAAAAGACACGGATAGATATCTCGCCCTGTCTCTTTGCATACGTAGGTCTTCCTCACGACTGTAGCGTCGACTTATTTGTCCGTCTCGTTTTTCCATGCCTCACTCTATCTTCGCGATTTACATCTTATTGGCTGAAAAGGCGTGCACGCGTCAACGAGCACGACTTCGCGCCGTTCTATCGGAATTCCTTAAGCGCAGCGGGATTTCATCGGACGAATTCGTTTTCTCAAATGAAAGACACTCCACTGATTCAACGGACCGAGTACGCTGTGTGCAGTGTTTTGTGTCAGATGTATATTTTACACTGTGTATGTTTTCGTCGGTGCAAAGATCTGACACAGGAAATCAGTAATTTGTTTGGCAACTTAAATTTGATAAACCACATCTGGTACACTAGTAATTTTGGCGTATGTTGTAAGCTGGTCTGGTATTATGTGCGTGTGTCGAGTCAGAGTTCTAATGATAATAGGTGTAAAGTGTTGTCTTACCATATATGATGTACTATATATGTGATTTACTACGTAGAATATATTATGTACCATATGATGTACTATATATGATGTAACATCTATGATGTAGTGTGGATAATAAATTATTTATAATTTATGATATGGGACGTAAGGCTAACGTTTTATCTATGATGCACTACATACGGTGCATCATAAATGATGCAAGACCTATGACGTACTGGGTATATAGGATGCATTATATACGGTGCATCGTGTATAATAACAACATATACGACGCATTATGGACGTCTCATACATAATTCATGATTTATAACATACATTACACCATATACGACGTGTTATATAAAATGCAGAATATACGGTGCACCATTCATGACGCATAGCTCATGATATACACTGTATATATGTCATCGTATACCGTACATCATATATAACACAGGACATCTGGTGCATCATATGTGATGCATTATATATGGTGCCTCATATACAGTAACGCCTTATACGACGCGTCATATATGACACAAGATCCATGATCCGTGACGCATGATCAATGATCCAAGATATATCTACTGTTCACCACTTTCCCTGTACCATAAACCACGCACGTTTTATATACTATCTACCATCTATAAACACGTGCAAATCCTGATACTTCCACAATAAACCAGTCTGACACGAATCATTGCATAACGTATAAGCTCCCAAAGGACATAAGGAACGGAGACTAACGTGGAGTTACTTTTTCAGATACGCAGACGTCGGCGTTCGAAGAAACGGAGACAAAAAGAAGATCGAGTGAACGAACAGACTCGTTTATTCGTATGCCTGGCGGTCCTCCAGACGAAATCGACGTTTCCTTTAAATTCGAGATAAATGCTCTGCATGCAAGGGAGTACGATACGTCGCGATTGCATCGAACTTTTGTTCCCCATAATGCAGTAAACAAAAAATGCAACTTTCAGGCAGAAACGTGGTTCGTTAGTCGATGAGGTAATGAGAAAACTGTGGAACAGGAATTAATCGTTGGTGAAACGCTGGCTAAACGACCAGTATGTTACATTCGAATATTTCGTGTGCGTAGTAATAATTTTGGAAGTTGGTAGATTTGTTGGCAACTCTAATAACGGTGGAAGGATCGTAGATTGGAACTGATGCTACAAAATATAATAGACAGCCGGCGACTTGCAAAAATGACAAGAATGACAAGAATTCAGAGAACGATTAAAATCGAATTCTGAAATCTAACGCTCTCGTGTCAATGATGAAAATTGACTAGGAAATTACTGTGTGAGGACACGGAAGAGTAGAAAATTGATTTTGGCAAATTCATGGATTGCCGCGATTTTTTAGAAATTTTTAGAAATCTGCAGCTCTCTTGGGTTTCAAATTAGACAAACTGCATACGACACAATATAAAGAACTAGTGAAGGAAATTAATTTGAATGCACATTCATATTATTTTAATAAATAGTGAAAGTTGTTAGGCATCGAAAGGAATAGCTTTTATCACTTTTCTTCTAAAATTCGACCCATCATATTTGTATGAATTTGGATACATATTCATATTGTTTCAATAATTAGTAACACTTGTTACACAGCGAAAGGAATAGTTTCTGTAATTTTTCTTAATAAAACCGAAACGCATCACATTCCAGTGAATTTAGATGCATATTCCGTATTATTCCAGTAACCAGCGAACGTTGCTAGACACAGAAAGGAATGGCTTTTGTCATTTTTCTTCTAAAACTCAACCCGTCATATATGAATGAATTTGAATGCATATTCATATTATTTCAATAATTAGCGAAAGTTGCTACATAGCGAAAGGAATAGTTTCTGTAATTTTTCTTAAAAAAAAATCCGACACTCGTCCATTTCCACAAATCTTACCCTCAACCAACTTTCCAATGTTCCACTCACGCGCTTCTTCCACACGACCCATCACCCGCATAAACCCACATATTACTGTATCATCATCTTTGCCGTAGCAGCAACAGCCCGGAAACCGCGTTTGACCCTTCACCCCCGCGGGCGCGGAGTTCGTTTGTCGGCGGCGATGAAAAAAAAGCACGCGAAAACGTCGTTTCCCCGCAATATCGCGCGGTGTCTCGCGAAATCGTCCGCGCGACATTTCGCGGCACCGAAATATTCATCGCGCACGCAGACGCGTGCAAGTGTGACCTTTCATCTGGCCCGTTTCGATTGGAATCGGCGCGCAAGCCATCGAGTAAGCCGGGCGGAGTTTTGCATCAGACTGCCGGGCTCGTTGTTTTCGCAGCGCGTGGCCAATCAAGCGAGTCCACCCAATTACGTCGATTTTTCCTCGCCTCTCGATCGCTCACAAACGAGCGCGCGAAAATTTACGAGTCTCCGGCGGCGCGGACTTTTGCGAGGTCAGTTTTGGGCGAGACTTCGTTTGAGTGCTGGACGAATGCGATCGTGGGAGTTTGTGGGAGTTTGAGTAAGGCGAGTTCCGTGTGGGTGGGTTTGTGGGGTGGAAGAGTGACGAGACGATGTTTGGTGGTGGAGAAAAATGGGCATGGGGTGGCTGGAAGTAATCGACGTGTGACGGAAGGTGCGAAGAGACGGATAGGTGGCAAGAGAAATTGGTCAGATATTTTTTGATCTATAAAATGAAAGGCGTGGAAGGTCGGGACGGTCTGTGGAGTATGTAGTATGACTTATAGAGTATGTGGTATGGTCTATGTACGTATGTATTACGGCTCGAAATTCAGGGAAAGCAAATAAATTTCTTTAACATCATCACATTGCGGCCAGTGAGTAAACTGTGCAATATGCAGCATGATCATCATATGGTTATAACAATGCCAGAGAGTCTTCATATACTTCTCAAACTGTCCACCGGATATATCATCCGTGGTATGGTCTATGTATTACGGCTCGAAACTCGGGGAAAGCAAATAAATTTCTTTAATATCATCACTTTTCGGCTATTGAGTAAACTGTACAATACGTAGCATGATCGTCATATGGTTATAACAATGCAAGAGACTCTTCATATACTTTTCAAACTGTTCGCCGAATATATCATCCAATTCGCAGTGTTCCTAGCAGACTGAATCACAGCACCTCCGTTGCAACATAATATATTGAAAAATGACAAAAATATATGAACGCATTTCTCAAACCGTGCATCCAGTATACTATCCCATTCACAATTATTTTTTCTTAATCAATATTAGCACCATTACTGAAACGTACGATATTGAAAAATTGCAAAAATAATTTTCCTAACACGTTTCTCAAACCGCTCAATACACTGTCCCACTGCCAACTACTCGCCCGAAGGAGTACTTCCCATGAAAATACCGGCACAACTGTTCAATAATCCTCTAGGCCACTAAGCGCGGACATGGGAGAAGACAAGGGAAGCCATCTGTACGGCAGGCAGATATGCTCGAGGGCTCTCTACGTACTCCGCGTATATTTATTAGAGCTATTAGACCGTAAAAAACCTTACGGGACACGAGGGCATCGTAACACGTTCCTATGCAACGATTTCCTCCCCACCGACTGTGCTCAACCCCTTTCTGCATCGAGCTGCCAGGCTTCCCTTGTTCGATGGTGGAACACCATGGCCGTTAGCGAAGAGGAGAAGGACGGGAGAACGCGTACGCCGTTCCAAGCACGGTGCCCGGCGTATTTTATGGGGTTCGCGAGCCACGGCGACAGAAGAATGGACCGTGTGAGAGAGGAAGGTAGAAATGGACGAACGCTCGTCCTTGCGGTCGGATAATCTTGTGCTTTGCATGCAAGATGCCGAGGTGCATGACGGATTGGGTATTTTGTTGGGTGATTTGCGACTGAGGCGAGCTTTTGATTAAGCTGCCAGCACGACTTTTGAAGATATTTTCAACTGTATGATACAGACAAATGTTATCAGTGCAGGCATGCGATGAGAATTTGGTTTTTGTTATTGACGAATTCTATATGTAATTTACTAGCGAATTTTCAATTTTCGGCAATTTCTTTCATTGATGTGCGTGTGGGGTGAGTTTTTAATTAACTGCTTCAAGCACGGTTCGTCTTGAAATAAATGTTTTCGTATTTTCATGTATATAACAGAGACAAGCATTATCAGTGCAGGCATTCGATAAGATTTTTGTTTTTATTATTGAGAAATTGCGTAGTTAATTTACTATCGAATTTTCAGTCTTCGCAAACGAAAATAATTATAACTGAATAAATTAAATTATAATTCGAAGAAAGTGAACGTACAAGATGAAATGAGAATTATGTACTTTGTTGAGTGATTTACATATGAGGCGCGTTATTTAGTAACTGCTCCAAGCACGGATTTTTTTATAGATGTTTTTTATATATGAATACAAAAGTCGACGCAATTTTACCATGATGTAAAAGCACTGAGTTCTAGTAATTTACAGTATTTAGTACATTATCGTAAAATCACACCTTCTCACACACACGATCGCACGCCAATAATCACACGATATTCGAACACACGGCACACCGATTAAGCCGTATTGGCCGCGTTTCACCAAGTTTAATCGGATTTGATTGAACTTGACTGAGCACCGGTAAATCTGTCTGCACATTGCTGAATTGAATTAACCTGACATTTCTTTTTCTCCCCACGTCGACGCGCGGTGTCATTAACCGCCGGCGTATCGGTATTTTAATCGACGCACGTGTGAGTTACGTAATGCGCAAATAAGGACAGCGCAGAGATGCTTGTGAAACTGTCAATCGCCAAAATTACATCCCGGCACGCGCGTCGTACAACTGGTTATTGATTATTGCCACGTGCGTAAACCTGCTATTGATGCGTGCCAGCGTGTGCAAATCACACGGAAATTGCACGCTCTTCTCGTTGCGGTGTGCATTGAGACTTTCAACGATCTGCATAATGCACTGCACAATTTTTAGTGACAAACTGCGCCCTCTTCCGAGCTTTAAATTTTATTTGACCTGCAAGCTGCATAATAGCGCGTGGTATGTTGTTTCATAATTTTCCGTTTGCGCCAAATAATTAAAATGAAAGGTATCGCACACGCAAGAAAATGCCGTCTCGTGCAATACTGTTGGGATTAAATTGTAAATTGCGTTGGGAACAACTTTTTGCGTAATAGTGTGTGTGAATATATGCATGTATATCAACGTTCATAATATATGTATCTATTGTGCACCGTACACGGTGTTTGTCACACACACCTCGCTTCCAACTTCTCAAGCCTTCTTCTATTTTTTTCTCTCCCATCTTCTCCCATTTTCCGCATGTACGCA
The DNA here is from genome assembly GCA_033815515.1 of Cryptocheilus praepositus. NCBI lineage: Eukaryota > Metazoa > Arthropoda > Insecta > Hymenoptera > Pompilidae > Cryptocheilus > Cryptocheilus praepositus. Next base: position 4,335,564 of record JAWWQZ010000227.1, read on the forward strand.
TCTTCCAATTCCATCCACTCTCGCACGCACATTCATACTACACACCCACATCTCGCATTCTCACTCTATCACAACATGGAAGCAACCACAGAATCAAGATTAGTCTCAGTCAGATGGCTATTTTTCACATGTAACACAGACTAATCTTCGCTACTTCAACGACACAAAGAACGTATATAAATGATTTTAACAGATAAGTTATTGCGTAATCAGGCATTATTTGTCGCTTACGTAAACCGCAAAACTAAGGATAAATGACGTAATCTAAACACGACATCTACAAATGTGTAATGCATTTTACTATTTCTTTTAAAGTTCTATTATGTTACAGTTACAGTTCGTTACAGTTAAAGTTCTATAATGTAACAAATCTGATTAAGAATTATGTTTTACAAAAGCATAAAACGTACTTGACGACTTGCGAAGAGCTCCGGTCCAAGACCGACTGAATGACGCGAGAAAAAGTGAAGACAAGAAAGGGCAACACGTGGGAGATGCGTCCGCTTGACTAAGCGTTAAGTTCGTGCGAGTCGATCGGCGCAAATTAGCGTACACGCCGGACTACAAATTCCGAGACTCGTAACGAATCTCGCGGACACAAGTGAAACGGAATCATCGATAATCCGCATCGAATTGCGAGGCACCGCGCGTTACGTCGGATAGCCGGTAATCGGTTCGTTGCAGTTCGTGTGCAATTAACGAGGGCGAATGGCTAACACTTAATGCGGCCGGTCATGTGTGTCAAGTAGAAGCCTGCGCGTGGGCGGCAATTGTTGATTGACTTTCAAACAAAACGACGCGTGCATATTAATCGCACGCCGCGAATTACTCTTCAGTTAGTATCCGAGGAAGGGTAAACGGGATCGAGGTATTCATGAAAACTTACGGATTTTTTCTTTAGTTCTTTGGAAACTTTTCAAAGTACCTAACGCTTAGGTAATGGAATGGGAAAACCTCCCCGGTTTGAAGTAAGTTACCACTAAATAATTTAACACATTGCCTTGCGGCAATTTTTGATATTATAATTGCGAAGTAAATGAATATTACAATGTCGAAAAAGCGTACACGTATCGGTCAGTATTAAAAACAGCTTGTATGTAATGTACTCAACTCTTTAGGACGTTTAAAAATGTGTAAGGTCTGGATGAGCCAAACGCCGTACGCAATGTGTTAATATAATACGTAACAAGGATTTTTTTTCGTACTGACCGATTCTTCTCCACTTTTTCGGCATTCTAACATTTATTTATTGCACGATTCTTTTATTATAAATTGCTGCAAGGCTTCGTTACTGATATATCTCGCAACTCAACCCCTACGTTCGGTCTGCTATATATGAGACATCTCGTGACCCGAACGCAATGTGTTATCATTTAATGGACACAAGCGCTGGTGCGTTTTTTGACGTTTTCGACTAATTTTTTTCGATTTTTCGATTTTTCGAATAATTTCTTAGAAATCTATTATTTTTTTGTCTAACTGCAATACATGTAGGAATTTAATACGTGAAACTAGAGAGTATAATATTTATAAACAATAACAACACAATCAAGACACTTTCGTCTTATTTCCTAATCTTTCCTCGTTTCGTCTTTACGTCTTTACCGTCAACTGACTCCTAAGCAACCAAATAACATGATGCAACAAACTCGTCACCTGTGATACATATAATAATTTATAATAAATATATATATATATTGATAATATAATAATTGAGGATCATAGGTGACCTTTCACTGCCAATTAGAGGACCCTATATTTGAGATCCCACATACATATGCACTTTTTGTCCACTCCTGAAGAGGGGGTCTCGAAACACGTCGGGTGTTGGAGTAATAAAGTTGCATCCTGAAGCATTTTCAAACAAAAACAAGCTATATATTCTGCACTATTTAAGTAAACTCTGCACGAACCTCCGTTTCTCCGGCAACGAACGTCTGCGTGCATCTGCCGGTGCGCATAAACATTCGCCGCGCTCTCCAGTGTGCCGCGCGACATTATAATTGTGCACAAACGGCTTGCACAAAAACTGGCTCGCGTCCGAAGTCCCCCGCGGAAGTTTCGCGCGTATCGCCGTAAACTCTAAGCTTATCATTTGGGCGAAACTCTCGGGCCATATTGTATTCCATCCGCGCGCGGCGGGCGGCCATAAAAATAAAACGCAGGCGGCCAAGCGCGCGCCGGTCTAAACAGGACGTCAGCAGCAACCTGCGCAACGTTATCAACGATAAGTGTGTCGTCGCGGCTGGCAATTTGACGGGAACTTTCTAACGGCCGGCCGTCGATAATTCGCGGCTCGCTTAATTGCGCGCACAGTTTCGTGCCGGAAAATGTGCGGCTCGTGTAGTTTCGGTGCTTTTGAAGATGTGTGCGCGGAGTAGAATTTTGCGCGGTACATACGTGTGGGGATGCATGGGGAATGATCGGAGGAAATATTGGAATTGGTTATATTGGATTTAATATTTCATCACAACCAACCCTAAAATTCCTTCCTACCATATAATACAGCATTATTAAGAAACACATAAAAACAATATATAGCATTATAGTGAAATTATTCTTGCACACCACAATGACAAATAAAAATTATTCATTTCTTTGCAGAGATTTCTCTCAATTTCTAACTTCATAATAAACTTTAATACATATATAGCATTATAATATACATATATACATTATAATTCTTGCACCCCACAAAAGTATAAGCCCTCTCCCACAAACATTTCGATTACGTCAAATAGTTCGGTACATTCATCACGCTGCAAACATTCTTTAAAAGTAATCTCACCCCACATATACATTATTCTGCTTCTCGTGCACTAATTAATTATCACTCTAAACCTTTTAGCAAAAACGTATTGTTTTCATACGAACTCACGAGCAAGAAGTGCGGATGATTTATACTTTTCTGCGAACCGTAGGTGCGCGTGCGTGCAATGCAAAGGCAACAAACAGCTTGGGGCTGCACGGAGCGCGTTTGCACGCCAACAAATTATGCAATTACGCCCGAGTCCCATAAATACAACGCCGCGCCATTTGGCGCATCTGGCGTATCGCGGGTCTTACTGCTAAAAAGCGGGAATTAATGAAAAATCCCGCGACGCGCATAACGCCATTGACGAATGTCCCCGCGCGCAAAATTCATTCGCATTTTTTCGCTGCGCCGCGGTCGAGTGTATAAATATACCTTGTTATATCCGCATCCGAACCGCGTACATTTTATGGCGGAAGTATCTGCCGCGGAATTTGTCGGAAGCACCGGCCGATCGTGCGATCGCAATTTTTTGGGTTTTTCTAGAGATATACGGAAAATAGATGGAAGCGTGACGTGAAGCGTATAATGTTTTCATAGTTAACGCACGGTATCAAGTTTGTTATATGGGAATATATAAGTTATAATGTTTTTTGTTTTATACTATATATACGTGAGAAAATATTTAAAAGAAAAATATTTTCACGCAAATCTAAAATATATAGTATATGCATATTTAAGCATAAAAATATTTCCAATATATTTTCAATACTGAATACACATGTATTCAATATCTTGTGCACTGTAACTATAATATAAATCGACAATGCCTAAATATACTGAATGGGCAGAAGTCGAAAATGAATGGTACCTCTTTTCCTATCGCTAAAATTTAATTACGAATACAGAGAAGTCTACAATGATCGCTACTCCTTAACATGCGTCCGACTCCTTATGCTGTCACTTCCCGACTATCTTTCAATATATTTGTGTCATCGTAATAAGTTCAGTAAAAGATGCCACAAAATAATAATTATATTGTCTACAATTTTGTTCGTGCAATACACATCTCGCAAATTTGACCGCATGCGTTAGAATACGTACGTATGCGACATTATCCAGAGAAATATCTAGCCACAAGACACGTAAGAACTGAAAATTCGAAACCGGAAGTGCAAATAAAATAGCACTAACAATTTTGTGACTTTGTTCATAAAATGTATAAGTCCGTGACATATACATTTTGAACATTGTATTATTCCGTTAACAAACTCCCTAAAAATGACCAGAAACTGATTGTAATCATTTTTGTACGCTTATTCGTAAAATTCGAAACGCATAAAATTGATGGGTTGAATGAATCTACTGTTAGTTTTGTCACATTGGCACACAGGTACCGAACTAATTTCAGTGGAGGTAACATCGACAAGACCGGCCAGCGTATGGCTAGTGCGCCCAGGTCGCGCGATCAACTACGAAGTTCGAAGCCACAAGCCAAAGAGCCCGACACCGATCTCTCGATAACGCACTTGTTATTTAACTTCCCAACGTTTGGCCAGGACGTCAGGATCCTGCAGCGAGTCGAGCGACTTTACGGCTCCTACGGTTTGCTCTAATGGAATTGGCCGCCGACTAATCGTCCTCCGCCAAGCGAAGATCGTGCTAAAAGTGTCCTCCTACCAGACACGTTTGTCGTACAATTTTATGGATCACCGCACAATACGGGGTAGAATCGAATCGACAAAGATTTTGCGGGTAAGTCGATAAATTTAGAAGATTTTATATGTATACTTTTATTTATAAAGTAATTAGGGGAACTGTCTATTATTGCGCTACCTGTCAAATTTAATTCTAGGGGCAAAGCGATGACGTGATATTAGGTGATCTTTTCAAGTGATTGCGTCTCGCTCTTTTTGTTTTCATTAAATTTAATATTTCGCAATTTGACACCCATGAATCCTATTCCAGTTATTTTTGAATGCGTGGCTTCTGAGCGAAAGCATTTATTATATTTATTTACAACTGCACCTGCTACTTTGCAGAGGGGATATGGTATTATTCTCGTTATTATTTTTGTTATTATATAAAGTAACGGCCGTTACTAAATAATAATTTAAAAGTAATTCTGATTTTGCCATGTTTGGCCTGTTCTCACATACTATGGTGTATGGTGTAACCGTACTATTTGGGAACTTGACGGTGGAAAATCCACGAAGGGACCGAAAAATTTTGGCGAATTTCCGAAAGACGGAGTTTAGAAGAGAAGAAAATGCGTCTTCTGCTGAGGGCAGAACTGTTAGGGCGGTAGTTTTCAATTGTCCCGTTATCTCGCAGGAAAAGGAAAGCTGCACCAGGCTTTATGGTTTGGCCAGGTATGCCCCGTTGAAGAGGCGAAAATTAGAGAGGCTCGACAATACGAACGAAGGGGAAAAGGTAGCGTTCTTTCACGCACGGCGCCGCGGGACAAAACTGGTTGTCGTTCTGAACGCCACCCCGCTCGCTACCCGCCGACTCTCACGAGTACACCCTTCCGTCATTGATTTCCAATTTGATGCGAAAAAAGGACGCCAGCTTTCGACGGCAGACGCGAGTGTCGAGGGCCGCAAAAAAATGCTATTCGCGTCTCGATTGGCCCCGGCATGCAGGGAGCAGAAGAGGACAGTGACGGGAACGGACCGAAGGTGCGCGTGGATTAACACGCTGTTAGCCGACGGCATTATGTAATTCAATGTGAAAGAGCGAGAATTTCAACGGAGATCAATAAACTATTTGTAGCTAATCAATTAAGATGAACATTTGGACACATCTTTTATATGGCTTTTAATATTTTTTTTTGGTAGGATAAACTGTATGGCAGTTACGTGTGATGGTACGTAAAAATACTGTTAGTGTTAGAATCTTATATTTGTATATATGTGTATATTAGAATGTTATATTGTTATACTGTTAGAATGTTATATTTGTTTTTCCATAAACTGTCATGTTCGAAATCATAGCGAATTGAGATTTTTGTAATACTAGAAGTGTGATAAACACTTAAATACCACGAGAAGTATTTTCTTTATAATAAAACCGGCACGATTAAACGCGGTGCACAAAGTTTTTGCAATATTCCATAATCCCCTGTGTTAAGAAATTGAAATCACGAATGCAAATGTAAAGACAAGTTGACTCGAATAAAATGAATTAACTCTTGACCTGAACTCATCATTTTCCACATCTTAACTTTCTTTAACGTGACATTTTACTTTCTTTATCTGTTTAACTTTTATCTGTTAACTCGACATGTTTCGGGGCCAAATTGGTTCCCTCCATGAAAGTCTACAATATTTTTAAATGTGTTAATCCATGTTGTGTGGGTATATTCTAAGGTATTTTAACTTCCAAACTGCTTTGGTTGGAAAAGGTTTTCTCTTGAACAGCTGCTCTCACACTGCTATCTTATACTATGTGCGATAGCAAAAAGCGCGTCATTTCAAAAAACCCTCAAAACGTCGAGTAGTTTCGAAGAAACTTGATCTAACAGCCGTTAGTGAACTAGTTGCGAAGTCATATTTGCGCGAGGATTGCAACAACAAAGTAGTACGAATGCATTAATGTGTGAAAAACTGTTCAGTTCTCAGCGGTAGAAACTGCGTACCGCGTGCAGTAGACGAATATTTAACAGTTAACTGTTGCGACCGCTGTGAAAAGTGTGCACCTAAAATGTGTCGCAAGAAGTATGCGATGACGAATGTTATAGCCATCAAACACAATGTACGAATGGCTGTTATAATATAGAATTAAGTCGCAATGAAGTAACTGTTTTATGTTGTCACTTTATGTCTGACAGGACATTTTAGTAAGTGTTCGGAAGGGACAAATGTGTGGAAAAGATACTTGTTTGAGATGAAGTTGTGTGTCAAAGTTTGATAAACTTCTGTTACAATAAATTACTGCCCAGACGGCTTACGTGGAATAATTATTCTAACCACTACATTTAATCCAATCCATGTACTGTATATAGTTTTAGTGTACTAGTATATAGTTACTAGAATACAGTTTTTCATAGTAGTTGTTTATACGAGTTTATATTATTTTATTTGCTTGTTTTACTTTGTCTTGGTCTTTAAATATTGATAACATCTTACTTGTCCGTCAACCCCAACTTACTTGTTTTGAAACGTTCTCGCACTCTATCCGCACCCCTGACACACTTGCATTCAAAGTTGACACGTACCTGGAACAAGGCAAAAATTCTCCTTAAAAAAACACGTTCACTTAGGAGAAAGGCAGCAAAAAAAGGCCGCCTGGCAAAATGTAGCGCGAAGAAGGGTTCATCAGTGTGCACAGACGCGTCGGAAAAATAGACGAGGAAACACCCTTCGTCGCAAGGTGCGCCGGACATCCCTGCCGGAAGGGTTGGGAAACGTGCAAAAACGAGGAAAATTAATAAAAAGCTTTACCTAAAATTGAATATAAAGCTACCGCTTTAAATTAAGATAAACAGAGCTTATTTAAAGATCTATAAAATATCGCGTCGATACTTTTCTATTTGCTAATTTTATTCACTGCCAACGAAGTACAATATAGCACTTCGCAAGTCGATATAACAGTTATTAATAAATAAAAAAAAAAAATATAAGTCCAATAAACTTTTACTATGTTTGATGGCCAAAATATCCTCAACAACAAAGTTTAGTTACTTGTTTATTTTATTATATTAGCACGTCCAATTAAATAAGTGTTGCATTTTTCTTTGCTCTTCAATGATTCAACCGGTCGGCTTTCACCGCGACAAAAGAAATTTAACTTCAATAGTTTTCGTAATATTAGCAGATTGTGATTAAATTTGATATAGTTAAAAGATAATCCTTTATTTGCCGCTACATTTACTTGATTGTTTTATTTCAGTGGTCCGTCCAATACGTAAGCGTTGTACTTTCCAACTGCAAGCGTCGACTTACTGAATCGCGAGAAAAGAAGTTTCACTTGAAGCACCCACCCGCGTTTTTGCCCCCCATTTTCTCCCGTCCCCCATCTCGCTTGGTCCCCTCGAATTTCGGCCGTCATCGTCGCACGCGTTAGTCAGGGGAGTCCTTTTGTTGAGGGCCGATAGCGCGGCGAAACAGGCCGGGGGTCGAAAGGGACCCACCCGCCGGAGTTGTCCCACTTCCGACGCCGGCGGTCCTTTGTTTCCCCGCTGGAAGCGTTTTTGCCAAGTGTTTTCGCGGACGGCCGCACAGAATCGTTTCTCCGCTTCCGGAATGGACTGGGCGGAAAAAAGGGCCGGCTATCGTAGGGGCTGCGACGCGCGACGGGGCTGATGCTTTGCAGAGTCTTTTTGCCAACGCCGCCCATCGCTCTTCTTCCATCCTTGTTTTTTCCGCAGCGCTATCTGCTAAGCTATTGCTACGCTGCGAACGCGGTGCTTCGCAATCGCGAGTTTGTCGCGGGATGATCGCTGAGAAAGAGACATCGTAAAGCCATGATTTTGCGTCTGTCAAAAATCTCTGGGAATGAACGATGTCTCAGTACCAGAACTTAAGCTATTTTATTGTGTCGCGTGTAAAACACACAGAAAATGAATCCTCTTTCAGATCGCTCGTCAAAAATCTCTGATTTTTTAACGAGCAATGATAATTTACCGAATTGTTTGCGTTACGTGTTTATCGCCGAACAAACACCGAGTGTAAGCAAAAGGAGGAGAAATATTTCGTTAAAAATCTGTTAGGGATACTTTTTGTTAAGTGGCAAAAGAAAAAGGAAAAAATGAGTAGAATTGTTAACGAGCGATGATGGTTTACGGAGTCGCTTTGCAAGCGCGCCGGGCATCAGTCTTCTGCCGTTGTTTTTCCTGGACTCCTATCTACTGAGCTGCTGCTACGTTTTAACCGCGGGGGCTGCGCGGTGCTTTGCATTGCGAGTTTGTCGTGGGACGAGCACTGAGTGTACACAAAAACTACCGTTGCGTTCTTTCAAATATTTGTCTAAGCGAGTCTGTTACGAATATTTTTTGCGGCATAATAAATTTACCGTGGCTAATTCTAAAGCTGTCCACTGCGTTAGAGCAGTACGTATGATCCGCGTAAAATAACGCGAAAAGAACTCGATCGTTTCGCGAACGCGTTCGCTCCTGTCAAAAGAATGTTTCCAATAATTCACCTGCACAGAAAGGGACCGTTTCGGAGTAGTAAAAATCCGTAAGCAAAAGCCGGCAAGCTGCGAGGGGAACAAAATATATTGTTACTAACGGATTCGGTGATCGATTTCCTTCAGTGTCACAAATCCCGCGTCACTCCCGGTATGACGTACGCCACTGACGGCTGAAAAAATAATCCACTCGAATCCGAAGCGGGTAACACGAGAAACTTCCATCGACGGACCAATTTTTTTTGTGACGCTTCTATAAACTGCTATTGGAAAAATAAGAAAGCGAAACAGCGATTAAAAAAAGACCGTAATCTTTTGAACATACTGTTGGACGGTCGAGCTGGAAATTAGTTTCATCCTTTGAGCCGAAAGAAGTTCCGACATATTTAAATTAAACTTCTCTCTCGTCTTTTACATTAGTCCCTTTACGCAACTGCGATTTATCTGACGATTCTATCTAAGCTTAACATTCATGTGTGTTAATATCATGTCATAATCAAGTTAAAGAAATTCACGGGATGGTACCTAGCTTTCTTCTAAGCCTAACGTAATGACGTCCATATTCACTTGTACACATATAAAACAAATGTAAAACTAATGGCTTTTATTAATCCTTTGCGGACGAGTGGCGAGTGAGAAGCTACAATGTTTATATTAGATTTTATTACCTCTAACTGATAGAAAGGCGATATTACACCAGTTACTTTTTAGCCAATGAATTACATAAATTGAAATGTTATTTGACTGGGACAATACTAACTAATAGAAAAGAATTGCCAGACGCAATAAAGAAACGACGACTTTCAAAAGGAAAATCAATGGTAGTCTATCATAGAAATAATAACGTGATTTTGTCGTGAAAAGATAAGAAAATCGTCACGCTGTTGACAAATGATTACAATGCAGAAATGAGTGGTGTTCAAACTGTGATTAGAAAACTCAATGCTATCACGAATTATACCAAATTCATGGGTGACGGTACTTTGTGCAAGGTTATATTTTTGAAAGGTGGAAAATGGAGAAACTATCAAAATATAACGTTTTTGTAAGAAAATTTGTATATAAGATCATTTTATTCTACCCTGTAAGACACCCTGCTACTTTACCCAACCGAAAAAGTCGTCGTCCGCAAAGGGTTAAATGGATTGAGACCAACCTTAAACACCCTTACAGTTAGCGGAACTGGGACCCTTGACACTTATAGTCATCAGAGCTGGCATCTTTGTCTCTTAGAGTTATCATCATGGCGATTTTCGTTTCATACCCATACCAAATAACCCAAAGGCAGCATTCTACACGTGTCGCCCCCATCACGCGTGCAACTTCGTTGCCTGCACATCTTTTCACTTTTCCAACCTGTCTTCCACCAGGCGTTTCACGAACGACTGCCGCCCGCCGCAAAACAACGTCCACAAAAATTTTTCGCATCATCGGCGACAAAGCACGAGTCTTTATCAACGTGTGCGGCCCCGTCTCCCTCGCATCAATGCCGCCAACCGCGTAATTGGTGTACGGCGAACTCGCTGCGAATTGGAAAAAAACGAGAAGACACAATCGACTGCCACAGTCGTTGACCCCCGCCGACGCTTTCGTTGTTCTTCGTTGCTGGCCGCCGTTGTCGTCTTCTTTGTCGTCTCCTTTGTGTCGTCGACTGCAGGCGTTTTTTATTGGAAACGGAAAATTGCGACGCGTTCGAGTGGCGAAACGGGACGGCGTCGATATCGACAGCGAGTTGCGCGTTTGATGGGGGAATTTATAGGCGCAATAATATTAAACGGACGCGCACCGCCGCTTTGCGGGGCGGAGGTGACGCCGACATGCGGGAAATTCATCGGCGTCGGGACGCGGAGACGACGGAATTGATGCCTGGAAGTGTCGGCTTCGGATGGATGTGTTGAAAGTCGCGACGCGCGATTGTTCGCTAATTAACCCGTTGCCGTCCAATGGGTTTGAGAATAGCGGGACAGAGCGGTAAGGTGCGACGCGTGGAAATGGTCGGATGACGAGTTAAGATAGGAGAAAATGACGGTGATGGTACCGGAGTTTATTGGCATTAAGTGCTGCTGAATCGGAAAATTGCAAATAGTATTTCCATGTGTTCCCTTTTGTGCGGGTATATGTATACGATGCAATATATTAATAATAAATCTTTCATTAAAATTGATTTGGAACTACTTTCTTCGCAAAAAAAACTTCAATTTTTTTGTATGAGTCAAATTGGCTCACTTCAGTAAAAGTAGGTATATAATCAACATTCGTAAATCTAGTGTTAAAGAAATAATATATAAATGCTATATATAAAAAGAAAAATGCTGGTGTCAAATTTCGTCGAATTACAGAACACGGATAACTTTAGAACTACAGCTCGAACATAAATAATACTTTAATAAATATTACAGTCTTCTTACTGTTTCCCAAAGTAAACCCGTCATCAGGAATGTAATAATGCCAAGCATAAATGATACAGACTTCATATAGAGATTCGTACAGACAAATTTAGTTCTGCGAAGTAGTGCACAGAACTGCAGAAATTGCCGCAAAAAAAAAAAAAACATGTTTCTAAAATAAATTTTTTTGCAGATATTGAAGTTAGATAAACGAATCCGTCATAGATGATATTCACATAACCAAGAGATCGTCAACAACCAAGAGTTAAATAAACCACGCCATTATAGATGATATTCGGATAACCAACAGAACCTCAAGTGTTTGCCATCTCAAGTACATTCAAACATCGGTTCCCGCAGCTAAATCGTTTGCAAACCAAAATGTACCTAAACCGAAACTACTTTCCTCACCGGAACGAACGCAAACCGCATTGATTTGTTCCTAAACCCCGTACGATCGCTTATTTAAATTCTTCGAACCTTACTTCGCGCACTTGTCTACTTTGCGCGTCATCAACAAAATTTCCATGAACGTCCGTATTCTACACAACACACCTGCGACTCTCTGTTCAGAATATCTCTTCAGCCTTTTCTTCCTCCCCAAACTCACAGTCGCCGAAGGACAAAACTCGACACCCTCTTTCTGCCCCCGCGTCTTAATACTTGAACGGGTCATTAATTTTTCCCCTCGCCCGAGTGCCGAAAAACGTCCGTGGAAAAAATTCGTTTCCGCGTACGTGTGTGCCGGCGTCCTTTCGAGGCCTTAACGAAAGCACTTTGGAAATGGATTTCATCGGAGGGATGGAGGAGATAAGGGTTGAAGCTGCCGACGCGGAACCGAGTCGATTGACGGCCGCGAATGAATTTTCAGCGGGACGATAGGAAAGTGGGACGCTTCTGTTGATTGCGAGTGCGGCGGGCTTAGACCTGCGGGTGGTGTTCGCGAAATGTTGATGCGACAGGCGTGGGGTAGTGCTGTCGGTGCAGTGTGTGGAGGATGGTCGGAATTAGGGAGTGAGTTAACGGGGAGTGCTGAGATGTTGGGCACGAGAATGCTGGATGACGGTCAGAAGTGTCGACAAGGGGACTATTTTGGGTAGGAAACTGTACGGATTAACGAGTAGGTGAATATGGACTGTTGTGAAAAGTCCATTGCCTCCGATGAAAGTGTGTTTAGCAAAGAATTAATAATGTTTGAACGAAGTTTTACAAATACGCATAAATTGGATTTTAGTGTGCACGTGTTCTTATCGAGGAAAATGTTTGATGATGTCCACAATTATCAAACAAAGGACCGTTTTGCTTAACCCATTCGAGATCGATTGCACACCGTGTGTGCAATTGATTTCCGAGGCTATAAGACGGCATGCACACCGTGTGTGCAATAACAGTAATGTGCAATTATCGGTTATTCTGAGTAAACTAGTCGTCGAAATAAGATTTTCCTTGAACTAATGAAATCTGCAAGGTACAGGAAAACAAAATTTGGCATTGGTATTACTGTGTACCAAAAATCTAAAAATTATTTAAAGCCTTTCTTACATGTAAAATATTATGAATTGCCGACAATCCTACAAAGAAGGAAAATATAAACGTAATTATTACTCTTGTCCTGCTTGTGTCGGTAATCCTGGATTATGTTTGGGAGAATGTTTCAAGCGCTACCATCAACCAACTAATGTGTAATTACTTTACGATCAGTGTACTATTTCCTAAAAATGTATTTACAAATTATATTTTCCGCTCCCGGAGATAATTGTCAGTTTTTGTTTGCGGAATATTCCGCCAAATGATGCAAATGGGTTAAGATCAATGACCGAACTAAAGCGACATTTTTCCACACTACAACGGTACTACACGATACATAACGAACGTGTTGCACTCATAATATGCTTATCAACGAATAAAGAGTGTACCCAAAAGATGTCGCGAATTTCTGCGAGCAGGCTCACAGTGTACAAGTGTTCTCTACCGTGAAAACGTTCAGAGCTTCAACGAAAGAACCACTTTGCGCCGGAAACTGGCGCCTGAATCTCGTCAACGTTAGCGTCGCGACGAATTTTCGTCAAACCTGCGGGACTAAACGAAAACTGACATTTTCGTCGTCACGAACTCGCGCAATCTGCTAAGCCGTGTCCTCGCTGGGCTGGATTATAAGCCGCAAGTGCTAGCCGCCACTAAACTGCCCCAATTTAAATAACGTCGCTAATTACTTGCCCGGCTATGGGGGAAATGAAAATGAAACTGAACTCTCGCGCCTTGCTGGGTACACTAAGGTTGACGTTCTTGCTAAGCTGTGTAAAAATACTAACTTCTTGTGCAAATTGCGCTTCATTAACAGCGGCGAATAGCAACTAATCCCATAATAATAGGATTCGTCAGTTTATCCCTACGTGGTGACGCGTGAAAACATCATTATCATGTAAATACAAATCTATAAACTAACTAATTTATCGGGTAATATGAATGTCTGGTGAACTGTTCTTTAGAAACAAGGCTTTCAGTAATAAAGAAAAAGAAACACTATTCAGCATTGACCATTATGTCATGTGCTAAGTTACTTGAGATATGAATTCCCGGGAAACACAAAGATATCGACTAACTTATTGCCCACAAGATTGCCCACTATCAAATGATCCTGTAACTTGCTTGAAAGCATTAACACTCTGTAAATACAAATCGGTTAACGAAGCTGTTTACCCGGTAATACCAGCGACTACGAAACTAACTCTATGACACAAGACTTTCGACGAGCAAACTGTCTAGCAAGTCACTCAAAGCACTAACCCCCTGCAAACACAAATCTGCATGCTAAGTTATTTACCATACAGTACATGAGACTACCAAATTATTCTTTTTCAAAGAAAACTTCCAACCACTGAACTGTCTGATAGCTCGCCTGAAAATGTTAACACTCAAAAATGACAACTTTGCCAACCGACTTGTTTATCAGACATTATTGTAGGATCGAAAATTCGCGAAAGAATAATGCATATAAGTTAGAATGTGATATGTGATACGTGGCGTGAGCGACGACGCATATAACAAAGAAGGTTCAAGATGTTGTTTCATATTCGGCAGTCGAAGTCGGATGATCAAAGACGAAAGACGTATAAAGACGAAGTCCGTCGAGCAAAGACTCACTTAAAGACATAAAAGACGCGAACAGTTTGGAAGACGTATTTCAATGTTTTCTTAATTTCTGCCGTGTGCACAAAATTTGTGTTATCTTTATATTTCTTATAATAAACCGTTTTGTTTCCTTTTCAATTGTAGTACGGGGAATCATTTTTATTCTAACCCGAAAGCGTTCCCCTACATTATTAGCGACGGAAAAATTATTTCTGGACACAACTTTCGACTTCCTAATCCGGTACGTTGCCTGAAAATTGTCATACCTGACAAACACAAATTTGCCAACTAATTAACTCATACTAATCAGGCATACGTGGAATATTCTCAATACACTATGCATTGTTATGCGGAAGTCTACCGTACAATTTTGCTGAACAGGCGGTAAGATTCGATGTCGCAACGCCTCGATGTCCAGAACGATACAACGTGGCGAATCCTGACGAAGGAATGAGGAATGAAGTAGAAGATGAAGAAGGCACGGAAGACGAGCATAAATTTTAATCGCCGTGCGCTAAGTTACGAGCCATTGTTTCGAGGCACGCGGTGAAGTTAAAACAACGGTGGGGGTGAGTCCGCAGCAAGCGGGAATGAAGGTGCGGGGGCGTCAAACAAAGGATAAGTGGGCGGAATGATAAAGAACACGCTAACTTCTTAATGCACACGCGGCAGTCGGCGTATTTTCAGACTATGTCGAGAGAGAAATTTGCGCAGTGCGCGGGGTAAACGGAATGTAGTGTTTGTTTGAAATAAACAACTGTTGTGGCTCGAAAATAGTAAGTAGGTATCCTCCGCATTAATGAAAGACGAGATTTACGGAGAAATTGGTGGGTTTACGATAATATTCAGAGTAATGTGAAAAGCACGCCCGTGAGTTGAATTCGACTGATAACATTTATGATATGACAAATGATAAAATATCAAGCAGAAAGCTGCGTTATTATTTTATGTCATTATGATATCCAAGGTACAGGATATATTTTGAAAAACAGTCGATCTATACCTCAGTGCTGCCCGAAGCAGTGCATTTACACATGAAAATTCGATCAACCCCAATCATATTCATCGGGTCAAAAACATCCCATGTCGACTGCACGTATTAGGCACAAAGTTTCTGTTTAACATAAAAATTACGAAGGAATACGTACGTTTATACATTATTCGGAGAAATATGTAAGCATACGAATACATACTGGAAGTCTATAAATGCATACAGAATTTAAAAGTTAAAAACATGAGGTTAAATGAAATTGAATATACATTCGTGACATACCATTAATAAACGCCAGCAAAAGTTGCTAGAAATAAATAGTAACAGTAAATCTAGTGTCCAAATCGCTTCCAAAGTTTCGAACATGCGATATATGCAAAAATGTATACATATTCCGGAATGGATACGAGATCCGTGAAAGCCTGAAGCCGGAAAAGTTTACGATCGAATGAACAGTTACTGTTACAGCTGGTGCCTCTTTCAGGATCAAAATCAAATTGAATACTATATATGATCTCTAATAAGCAATTGGTCGGTTCCACGCGTGTTACTTATCTCGGAACAAAACGGTGTCGCGCTCTGCCATAATGTTTCCACGTGTCTCCTAGTCGTCTAGGATTGTCAGACGGGGCACTCGACCAAGTTTTACGCTTAGTAATGAATAGTATTTTAGTTTCAGTTTTATCACCGGGACTCGATAAAACTGACTGCAGCGTTGGCGAAATGTCGGGACATTAAAAACCAAGGACACCGTTCTAGCCCGGAAACGAAGAATAATTCCCGCTGTAGGAATCACTGGTGAAGCGTAAAATTTCAGAAGAGTATTTGATGAAGACAAAATGAAAATTAAGAGCAGTGAAGTGTGAAATGTCTGACTGGTTCCGTAAGGGGTTTAATTGGATTTTGTCAATGTACGCGAGCATAATAATTTACTCGACGTACATAGAGGATGACTAGATATAAATGTTTGTGAGCACCGGTATTCTTATATTTACAAGATTTACTGCGAGCGCGAAAGTTTGACGCTCCACTGAAAAGGCAGAAGAACGAGAATTTTATTCGATTCAAGTCGTTTCAGTTGCGGGAGCGTGTCGAAAGCTCCCGAGACCGGGTTAAGTGGATACCGAGAGTAAAAAGTTACAAGCTTCTCCAATGCTTAAATTAGTCGAGCGTTTTAACTTGCCGCCGCGCAATAACGATCTGACAGAAGTGGCGAAGAAATATTTTCATCGCTGAGCACGCTGCGCTCAGACATACGCATTTTTATATTCTCCGGTGACAGACACGTGCAAGTATGTAGATAGCGCGCCGTTTAAGAATGGAACTGAACAAGTCCGTAAGAAAAATCTTTCAGCGTGCCAACACCGATTCTTTTCGTACCGTAGCGGTTCACTTCAATACCAGTACATAAAAGCGTGCGAATGGATAAGAAAACACTTGATATGCAAGCACACGTCAATGCCACCTAACGATAGCGCATAAATTTACATAAAATCACATTCTGCGACGGAAACTTGCAAAAACGCACTTGTCCCGGATTTTTTTAATAAATAACTCAAAGAATGCAGGTCGAATTTGGGTACCCTGTTTATAATACTACGATAAGCGATACTTTATATACTACGATACTACGATACTATGATAATTTATTATTTTTACCTACGATACTACGATAATTTATCATTTTTACCATACAGCTTTATATGTGAGAATTTGTTTTCTATTGACCGGACCGAATTAAATGGACCCAAAGCTTAAATATCGGACATTACCGGCGTATATAAACGCGTAGACTTCCTACAGTCTAAATAAAACCATTCTACCAGAACAAGACACAAAATTTCTGCACTTCAACTGCAGTTCTTTGAAAAATTACAAACTAATACAAAAATCGATCGTTAATTACGATATGCGCTCCCTCGTCATGCAAATACCATATACCATATGCCTTTGCATACCGTTTCGTTTGTCCTACGCCACATTCTCCGCGGTTGACAACCATAAAAATGTATTTGAAGAAACGCTAACATCCACGATTACGATCGGCACTGCTCAATAGTTACACTTGATTACGGAGCTTTAACTCTTGGACGAGTATCTTCTGACGATTAGCGAAGCATGACAAAATAGGTGAGCATAAGAAGGCGAGGGAAGCAACTGAGTGTTGTCGGCGATCCGGGTAATTGAAATCGGGGTAATCCGGCGAAGGGTCGGGAACTGAAGACGCGAAGAAGCCGAGTGGAAATGGAGGTCAATGGATGTTGAACAGAAAGGGCTCAACATTTATAGGTGACCCACACTACGTCGCACATTGTCAGAATTTTCTACGTGCGGGCATGAGCAACAAATTGTTCATCGGGTTACCCGAAGTGTTATGGGTGTAAGTCTGGTGAAGAAATGTTTTTCGTCTGATGATTCTAACAAGAATTGTAAATTTCAACTTTTTTTTCCATCAGTTGCGTAAGTACAAAAAAACTTTACATTGTGTAAATGATCTTTTAGTGTCTATTATATTTTAGAATTTATTAACACGTTGACTACCAAGCGTATTTTACTATGTTCGAACGGCGATGCTATGAAATACTACAGCGTTCGACTGAATTATGCAAAATGTAAATAATATGCAGGTATTGGACACCAAAGGATCTCATCACTATTCTAATAACAACTGCATTTATAAAATAATAATTGCTACCCATTGCGAATCTTTTAGATCCTCAGTAAAATCTCTTGTGTCGCTCACCGGTGACCATCGTGGCCGTCAAAGTGTTAACTATGTGAATCCCATAACTGGAGAGTTCACTGTTTTTACTGTTTTACATGTCATGTTGACAAATAAAAGTTCAACATTTCAATTATAAAGAGGCGTATTATTTAAGATAAAAATTCACCAAATACTGACGCAATGGAATTTGCGGTATCAGTTTCCGCCGTGAGCATTTGCCAATCGTGTTTCTCAACATTATTCAACCCCTTACCGCCAAAAACAACTGTCACTGCGAGTCCAAGCACAAATCCCGTGCGTGGCACGGAGAAAAATGCCGAAGCGCACGGAAAACGTGGACGTTTTTTCTCGTCAGCGGCCGCAAGCATCTTAATTGTCCTGCGGAAAATAGAGAAGCCCCCGAGGGA
The DNA here is from genome assembly GCA_033815515.1 of Cryptocheilus praepositus. NCBI lineage: Eukaryota > Metazoa > Arthropoda > Insecta > Hymenoptera > Pompilidae > Cryptocheilus > Cryptocheilus praepositus. The sequence goes on from JAWWQZ010000227.1 coordinate 4,354,090, forward strand.
ACGCAAAAAGAAATACGAGAGTTAGAGGCGGAAGAGGATTGAATAAAGTACAGCGGTAATTCTGTTAATTGAAATCGATCCCTTCCGTGTCTCGTTTAAGTCGTTTCTTCTTTTCCCACTTCACCCAGTACACACAGAACTGCATGCAAGCAGAGATAGCTGCTACGAAACTCGACGACGGAGTGGCCATTTTTATTTTGAGGCCCCATTGTAGGTGGTTGAGTTCATTTTTGTCACGCAATTTTTGGTGATTCTCAACTGCAAGTGTTCATTATATGTCATATCAAATATTAACGTATTCGAAACTTATGAAAGAATGCATTTAAATATTACTTTTTACCGTAAAAATATGCGTAATAGTATACAGAATGCATAGTGGCGTAGAGTAAATTTCTGATTTAAAATCTTTTAACACGTTGACTGCCACACGTATTTTACTATATTAAAACCGCAACGGGATGAAGTACTACAGAATATGATTGAATTGTGCAAAATGAAAATAATGCGAAGGTATCGGAGACCAAAGAATTGAATCACTATTTAATATTAATTGCATTTTTAAAATTATAAATGCGACCGATTGGGTATTTTTTGAATTTTTCGTGAGACCTTTTGCGCCGGTCACCGATGACCACCATGGCAGTGAAAGTGTTAAACGTATAACTTAAGTGCAATAAGCAGCACTTTTTCATATAATCTAAGGCCAAGAATGTAGTTCTTACAATTCATTACAGAAATGTAGTTTGCTCATTCGAATTCTGTGTTTCGCAAGAAGAAAAATGTTCAGAGAACCTGGGTGGTCACGGAAACATTAGCTTCGCGTAAAATCTCCAACGTTACTGCGCTCATCAGTAAGAAGTTACATGTTGGGCGTTCGGTTCGTTCTTAAAATATGACGGAATCCGGTAAAACGGAAGAGAAACGAGGTCAAAGAGGAGGGGCTAGTGTGTTGTTTATTTACACTGCACCGCAACACACACGTTTATCGAATGTTCGCGGATAGCGGAAGGCAAAGACGAAAGCTGCCGGCAATAAATGGAGCAGAAAAACGTAGAAAGATAGGAAAGGGGCGGAACAATACAATTGGAAACCTTGATGTCGAGTGCAGTCGATGCGAGTAATACCTTTAATTGAATCGATATCAAGTCGGACTGCATATTTTAACCCTTCTGAGGCAAGCTCCGACGTGATACGGTTCAAAGAAATACTGAATAAGCTATATCCGATTTATATTTTCCGTTGGCTATTGGTGTGTGTCCTTTACGCACGTTGCTCAACACATTTTTATAGTTGAATGGCGTTATATCGGAAATGTTCAGAGGAGAAAAGTGACCGACGACTAAAAATATGAAGACGTGAAAAGTAACTGTCGCCCAACCCGCATTGCATATTGGTGATTGTTTTGAATATTATCACACCTGCGAAAAGTATAAGACATGAAATTTCAATTCAATTTCGTAACACGCATACCAATCAACTTTTATGCGATATATAATTTGAAACACTACAAGCTTCCCGGAACTATACCACTTCATACGAAACTACTTACTACTAATACTATTCGGTACTTCGTGATGGAACACGTCCGAATGCAAGTGATTAAACGCGTTCAATAGCAATGCCACGGCGTTGAAGTGTTAACACCTAGAACTGCGTTACACAGTTACAATGCAACAACGACCTGACACCAACTACGTAACTGCATCAAGTCTCAGGACTATGCTGGCTTAAGGACGTCGACTTACGTCATATTGACTATGCAAGTGGCCACTCCACACGGTCCTAACCTATTGACCAATATTGGACACTCTGAATATGCTGTCGTCCAAACAAGCTTGACACATCCCATTGCCACTTCTCGTCGACCACTGTTTATTATCACAGGACCCACGCACTTGAAAGACGAATCTTGGCACACGTGTGCTTCGATAACAATGGTCAGCAGCAAAAGTCATTAAAATTATGTGTCAATTTAAAATTGCATTACCAAAACGTACAAGTTATTTCTACCGACAGGGTCAAAATGTTTGTGAAAGAAAAATAATTTACTGGTTAACACATTCACTGCCATGGTGGTCACCGGTGACCGGCGCAAAACCATTTTACTAAAAATCAAAAAAATTCGCAATAAAGCCTATTTACAATCTTGTAAAAGCAATTGATATTGGAACGGTGCTACAATACTTTGGCTTCCATTAAGTCTGTGGTACCTTCATTTTGCACGATTTAATCTTACTCTGCAGTATTTCATCGCATCGCGGTTCTAATGTAGCAAAATACATGTGACAGTCAACGTGTTAAGAAAAGGAAATATAACTGATTTGCGACGCGAGCTCAGTCTTAGTTCAGTTTAACATCAGTTTTTAGATTAGTTCGATATATTTCAGTCCAGTATAGATGCGTTTTCTTGCCGTTTACCGAATCGTAGTCGAATATGCCACATATGCCATAGTTTTACCTTTATTTCATATTTATATTTATATATTACTGCTTTCATTTATCTTTAAATAAATTTATTCAACATAATATAATTCCGCATCCCGCTTCGACGACACCTAACATAACTAATTTCGGTCACTTTGATACATCCACTGTTAAATATTTCGAAATGTGTTAAATATTTCGAAATACACGAAATATATCGGAGTTGGTAAAATATTTGAAAACGACCCAGAACCGTGTCGGACAAGTTCGACGCGCGTAGAACACAGCGAGAAGATGCGAAGACATCGATCGCCAATGAAACGGCTCATGAACGATGGAAATGGCGGCGGTAAAAAAGGGTCGCCGGAAAAGGCCACGCAATAGCACTTTCGTTAATCCGCGAATCCCATACATTCGGTTTTCCGAAGTACAGTAAATCTCCGGAAGACCGAGGCGGGCTATTTTTACAAACGCGCACTCGTTTGTCCGCTGTCCGCTGTGCCCTTATTTTCCTAAGGATTCTACGCTGGAAAAAAGCAGATCAGCAAGGAAGAGAAACATTTCATTCGGCCCGGCGGCTCTCAGAGGAGTTTAACGTCGCACGCTGCTCTGTATGGCGAAATGTTGTTGAAATAAACATTCGGCCAGCCAGCGAGCGGACAACGCAGGATCATGAGGACAAATGTGAAGTCACGGTATGCGTTGTAAGTGCCGCGAAGTGGCTTACAAATGCTGAGGCTGGATGAGGGAAAGAAACTGTGCAAGTCAGACTTATCGTAAGACACTTTCGGCTCGCTGCGTCCGAGGCCACGGTTCAAAAGCTTGAATTATGAGGGAAATACGAGAGTGAGTTGCTGATGGTGAATTTCTTGCGTTTCTTATGACACGAGAGGACCCATGGACAGTAGATAAATATATGTAGAGTGGAACAAAGAAAAGATTTTCCATATTGAAAATACTTTTATGTTTAAATATGCATATAAAATTTATTTTAAACTCGGGTGGGAATATTTTTCTTTCAAATATTTAATTCGGGTTGCAGAAAAATGTCTTCTTTAAAGTATGTAAAATTATATTAATTTAATGCTGGGAATAAAACATTTTATTCCAATTATGAAATGGATGTTCGGTTAATGTTAGAGGACTATATTTTTTCTGAAACGTCCAAACATTGAAAATTAAAATTTCGTCATGTCAATCACAATAAAAGGATCTGCGTTTTTGATTAAGTTTGAAACTTAATTGAATATTATTTAAAGATTTAATTCATATTTTGCATATATGGATTTCACGTTCTTTTAATATTTAGTTTGCGTCTTGTAAACATCTATTTTGCGTTTTCGAATCTGGATAGAATACTAAGAGAATATTGAATATGTGGTTGGAAGATTTTCGTAAAATCCCGAAACGATGAGTGACTAACTTTAAGTTAACAAAGGCGGATGTGAAAAGGGAAGATGCGACGAACGATTTTGTGGCATGCTTCTTAACAAGCAACTCAGGTGTTGAAAGATGAAAAATAATGACGTAAATAAGGACTCCAGGAGAGAAAAGAGGGACGTGCTAGAAGGCAAATGATTAATTTGAAAGGTAGCGAAGATGTAATAAAAATGTAAATAGAGGGTGAAAAAAAATTAATGAAAATAATAGTGTTGCGGCGCCCAATGTAATTTTTCAGACCTAACGAGCGAATATAAAATAAATGAAAGGCAAGCGGCGAAGTATAGATCCAAGGGATAACAAGTGGCCACACGTCACTAATAGAAAAAGACTAATTCGATCACTATAATATACAAAATTGGGAGTTGCCTACCAATGATTTGATTCTGTTACTTCATCATTTACATACTTACAGTAGAAGTGGTAAAAATAATTTTTTAGAACTTCAAGAACAACTACACAGTTTGCAACAGTCCATTCCATCATACATTAAAAGACCTCAAACCAACTCCGGCACAAGATCCTGTACCTTCATTTGATGTGCCAGCAGTAAAAACCGATAAAAGCAAAACATATTGCAGCCGCAACAAATAGCAAGAAACATTGACTACCACCACCATCAGTAGAATTCTGCAGCGTAGCAATGAAGTACGCTCATCACAAAACAAAGCTGGTATGAAGGTTCGGCGAAGTACAAAGGGACCGAAGTAACATCGGCAGAGTCGAAAGAACTGTACGACGACAATCCGATTAATCGAATACTTCCTCACCGATTCTGTGAATATCCAATGGAGCCTTGTGTACAGCGAATTAAAGGGAAGTTTAATAGGAAACGAATTGCTGCTGTTTTCCAACCGTCGCCCCACTTCAAACCTGCCCTCAAGGGGATATTCATCGGTTTCCGAACAACGACAACGGAAAAACAGGGGATTGGAGGAAGAAAATTAGTCACGCGAGAGTGAAGTGACGGGTGTTGAGAGTGGAAAGTGTGGAAAAATCAAATAACAACAGCGAGGGATATATGTAATAGGAGGGAATAACGTAGTGATGCAATTAGTTGAAAATCTTGATAATTTTGACGGTGAATATGCACTTGTCAAGTCGGGTGAATGATTCAGGGGGTGTTAAACGTTTTAAATAACGTGTTTTGTGAGCAAAGCTTCATTATTGGCGAACCTAGTCAGTGATGATGCAACAAAGTGAAAATTCGCTTCAATGTGGAAGCAAATTTATAATACATTTTTAATGATAAAAATGGAACTAATATGTAAGGTTGGTTCGCATTAAGAAATATAATTCGCCTGTTTCGGCTGCACTTTTATTGTGGTTTTCCTTCAAAAACTCGGTATGTTTCTACCACCTGTAAGACAATGATACCGTATAGAAAGAAAAGCCGGAGTAATACTGTAACTGTGATATAATTTTCTTGTGAAATATACGACATCCTACTAATAGGATTACAATACCGTCAGGAAACAAAATCTGATATAATATCATAACTAAGGTATAATTTTCCTATAAAACAGATTCCCGTTGAGTAAGCCCATAGGTCTCGAAACGTGTCGATTTTTCGAATAAACCGGTGCAAAAGATTTTACGAAAAATACAACATATTTGCAATGAAGCCTATTTACAATCTTGTAAAGGCTATTGATATTAGAACAGTGCTTCAATACTTTGGCTTCTAACAACTTAGCGTTACCTTCATTTTGCACGATTTAATCATACTCTGCAGTACTTCCACGCATCGCGGTTCTAACATAACAAAATACGCTTGGTAGTCAAAGTATTAATGCCGCATTTCAGTAGGCACGGCAACGAGTGCAATGGCCACCAATCGAAGGAACGTGCTACCCCAAACAATCGTCACCACGTCACGACCGATCTCAACACAACCCTCCTTCCAGCACGAAACCACCGAATCACCGAGTCGTAACTTCCGCTTCATCGACGAAAGCCTTCCGCAGTTTCCCTTAATCGCGCGACAATTCGCGCAACACATTCTGCGAAGCCGTCGATACCCCGTCTCTCAAATAATTATCGTCAGCGAATCGAGTGCGTATCGATGAATATGGATGAGCGACGCCGGTGTTCCGCTGTTCGCGGAACTGGATCAAGAGTCATTTCGCCCATCGCTAATTAATCCAGCTCCGACACGACTCAAACGGGAAACAAGACGCTCGACATTCGCCGGCTGGAGCGCCGATCGATTCGCCAGACGGGCGTATCGAAAGCGGAGAAAAAAGGCGAGTCGCGGCAGGCAGCGAGGAAGTTGCATCGAGCGCGAGGCCAATCCGATTAATTGAAAACGTGGCGCTCGGTGAAATACGGCGAGAGCTCGCGAGGGACGAGCCACGCTTACGTTAATTGAAATTATTAATTACTGAGATGGCCACCGGCCCCCAACAACGAAGTCGCGAACCTCGAATATGCAGAAGTGCGGCAATGAGCTTCGCCGACGAGTGCGATTGATTTTTACGTGCGGACGCACTGTGACGTCGAACTTCGCTGAAACGTTGACTGGCTAATTTTGATTTATTAGAACGGCGATGCGATGAAATAGGAGAGAGTTTGGTTGAATTGTGCAAAATTAAAATATTGCACAGGTATTGGAAATCAAAGGATCGCATCAGTATTCTATCAACTGTATTTACAAAATTATAATTACTACCGAATGCGAATATTTCACATTTTTAATCAAATCTCCGGTTTTAATAAAGTGACCGGTGACCACCACGGTAGTCAAGAGGCACTTTGGTCTTGTGAAATAGGCTCCTGAAAAGAAGTCCTAAGGGCTTTGTAAAATGTTGAGTTTTTAAAAACAATCGAAGTAAAAGCTTCTCAGAAGGCGATTAATAGTTCTCAATAAAATCGACGTTGAATATTAGCCTCGTAAAGAAATAATTCCTGAACGTTTTGTCGTACCGTTAAATGCAACGCGTGACATTTCTGAATAACACCAGCCTTACAGTGAAATGTGCAGGCTTAAACATTATCCGGAAAAATATGTATCTAACCGACACAGAAAATTTCAAAATTATAAGCCTAATAACAAAATGAACTCGTACCGTTTCATGAACAAAATTGAAGAGAAGTCCCTACGTAATAACAATAATAATTGCTGCAAGCTTACCCATGAAATCCGAAAACCATCAAATCTACGGATTCTTTAGATTAAGTGTCAATACATCTCAATAAACCTAAGGTTGAATACCAGTCCCCAAAAAAAACAATCCCCGAACATTTTGTCGCGCCGTCAAATGCGACGAGCGACGTTCCCATTTATATGCGGCGCCCGTACGTAAAGTTCGTCTACCGCCGGTAACCGAAGAGCGCGCGAACGTTCCATCTTACAGAATTTATAATAGACCACGTAGTCATAATCTCCATATGTAGCGCACGTCGTACTTATCGGCCGCAGTGCGACCGACTCTGACATTCAACTTGCAGATTGCTCTAAAAACGCAAGAACGGTGTTCTCTTTTGCTTCTTGTCTCTCGCGATTACTCCTTGTAATTCAATGTTCCCCTGTGATCTGCTTTGGCTTGCGATGGTACGTTGTAACTCGCTATTATTCCCTGACTTGCTGTGGCTAGCAGAGACGCACCATAGTTTACAATGGGGCATTGTGGAACGGTGTATCGTGTTGTGGATTGGTGTGTTTTACTATGACATGCTGTGGCTAGCAGTGGCAGAGTATAGTTTGCGGTGGCTCAATGTGTCGTCTTTGATTTGCTGTGTTACACTATTACCTGCTGTGACTTGCGATGGTGCATTGTGGGTCGCTGTTGCTATTGTAGTATCAAGAAAAACGACTGTTGACGCGTCGGATAAAACTGTCGCGGGCCCGTCTAGATATTATTTTCATTTGTAAAGTTTGCAACCGCAAATTCTCTAAAACTATAAGTGTCAAAAGGTTATATCAAAATACCCTCCCTTACCACTACCTTTCAATTCCACCTACTTTCATAGAAAATCCACAGTGCCCCATTCAACCGTACACATTTTGCTTCACACTACCAACAATCCCACATCCCATGAAGCACTATTTTTACTTATATATCACATATCATTGTAGTATCAGGAAAACGGCAGTTGACGCGTCAAATAAAACTGTTGCGGGGCCATCGGACCCGTCGAGATACTATTTTCATTTGTAAAGTTTGCAACAACAAATTCTCTAAAACTATAAGTGTCAAAAGGTTATATCAAAATACCCTCCCTTACCACTACCTTTCAATTCCACCTACTTTCATAGAAAATCCACAGTGCCCCATTCAACCGTACACATTTTGCTCCACACTACCAACAATCCCACATCCCATGAAGCGCTATTTTTACTCATATATCACATATCATCATATCAATAAAACTGTCGCGAGGCCATCGGGTCCTACCGGATTAAAATAAAGTGGTAGAGGTCCGTATAAAAGCCGGCGCGGTTTGCGACGCGAGTTCAGTATAGATGCGTTTTCTTGCCGTTTACCGAGTGGAAGAATTCAGTTCAGTTTGTCCGTCAGAACGAAATATATTTACTTAGCGTCAGTTGTATTCCGAATTGCCATAGTCTTACTTTCATTTCATTTTATATTTATATTTATATTTATATATTAGTGTATTTATGTAATTTGTATTTTGTGTATTAATGTGTATTTATTTCTATATTATTTAATTTATCTTCAAATAAATTTATTCAACTTAATATAATTTCGCATCCCGCTTCGACGACACCTAACATCCTATCCTACACTTTTGTTTGCAGTGAGTAGTAGTGGCAGAGTATAGTTTGCGGTGGCGCATTGTGGTTTGATGTATCTTGACGTAGATTACTCCGTTTCACTATTACCTGCTGCAGCTTCTGATAGATATGCTCAAGATATGCTCAACAATACTAATAAATTTTGATTTTATCGATGTTATCGACATTTTCCATGTTTATGTACATTGGTGATATATGAAGGTGATAACCGTAAGAAATTGCTCTGAAGCGCGGACCATCAAATCCGCAGAGTGTACACCTTGGTACCGTGTGTCACGAGTCAGGAAATAAGGTAACTGTATTTTAGACGATTTTATACGCGAAGGAGTAGACTCAGCGGCAAATTAAGTTTCCGCGGTTTTCCTCTCGGTGCTTCAAATTGAGAGGCAAGGTGAGGCCTTCTCTTGAGTCACGTCGAGATAAGAAGAAAGAGCGGACATCTTGACACTCCGACCACCAGTCTGAACATGTCCCATTTTGACGTAATGCATCTAAATCGGAATTCCTGATACGTTTCCTCAGAAAAATGTACATTGTTTCTTCATAAACAAGTCATTATTTCGCAGAAATCTAATAACGCATCTCCGCTGAAAGTGATTACAAAACGTTCTCTCGGTTGCTTAACAATTTGACTACCATGCGAATTTTGCTGTATTAGAACAGCGATGCTATGAAATACTACAGCGTTTGATTGAATTATGCAAAATGTAAATAATGTGCAGGTATTGGAGACCAAAGCATCGCATCACTATTCTAACAATAACCGCATTTATAAAATAATTATTGCTACCCATTGCGAATATTTCGGATCTTCAGTAAAATCTCTTGCGCCGGTCAGCAATGACCATCATGGCAGTCAAAGTGTTAACGACATGTGTGTAGCTGACTTTGTAAATACAATTAAAGAATAAAACAGTAACTTCATGACATCTTCAGTTTCTATCATAACTATCATACACTCTTTCAGCACAATCTAAGTACCCACTTTTCACAGAGCTTCCAACAGCATACCGTTTAATTAAGTTGTAGTATCAAAACTGTGAAGTAACAATCCCATGCACGCTACTCGTCTACATAACACCCAAATTGATTATCTTCGCGTATCTTACGAAGCTAGACTAAACTACCTTTCCACTTTTCCCCAAAGAAACCGACTTCCAACAGTTTGAGCCGGTCCTCCCCAACTAGCTTTTCGCGCTTTCGACTATCGACACGTTCGCCAATGAATCCTTGTCGCACAGCATGGCTGGCCGTGGCGAAAAATCAATTCGTCGAAAGGGGATCGTCGCTGCATTGAATTGCGAGTCTGAAAGTAACTGCACTCGGCTGCCGACATTATCCGCTCACGCATGGCGCAAACGAAGTTTCCCGCTTCCACGGACTTCGCCAGTCGCGCCGAAGGCAGAATCAAGAGTCGAGTTCGGCTGACGAATTGGCGCCGAACTTTTGCGCGAGAAGTGTCGAAGGCCGACTGAGTGGACTGATAGCGGGAGTTTCTCGGTTCCGGGGTTGTCGACGTCGCAAAGTGCTCGAGTGTCGAGTGGAAGAAACGATGGAGGGAAGTGTAAGAGTGAAGCTTGAGGTGGTATAGGTGGATTTTGGTAGTTGGCTGAAGTGGTCGGGGGATCGCGAAATCTAGTCGACGATAGTTTGGTCGGTGGTGATATGATGTTAAGGATAAATGATAGTCTGATTTTGACAGCAATGAAAGATGGAATGTCAGAAGTATGCATGTTAAAGAAAAATTCTCGATGCTTGATAGTTGGCTGAAATACTTGGAGAAAAAAGAAATCTATCGATGGTAATCGAGGGGTGCTGTTATAATATTAATGATAAATTGTAATGTTGTAATACTGATGGTAAAAATGGTATAATGTAATAAACTTATATGTGACCGTTCATGAATTGTTATGTTAGGGATAAATGATAGTGTGATATTGATGGTAATGAATGATGGGATGTGAGATGTATGCATGTCAAGAAGAAATTGTGAATGCTTGGTAGTTGGCTGAAATACTTCGAGAAAAAAAAATAAATCTATCGATAGTAATTCGAGTGGTAGTGTTATAATATTAATGATAAATTATAATGTTGTAATACTGATGGTATAAATGGTATGATGCCATAAACTTGTACGTAACCGTTTCTGAATAGATATAAAAATGAATGCAATACATGACAGCAGTAAGAATATAAGTAGTGATATAACCTTATGCTGGTCAGACATGATACGCTTGGTCATCTCCAATACCATAGTATATGTATTTTACATGCTTGCGCAGCATGATGATACGATAAATGTTAACAGTCAAAGCACGAATCGTCGCAAGCTTTATTGAAATGTTAGGAATTTAATCTAATATATTAAATTGTTGAACCACCATCCTCTCGTCCATTTAGAATTTACAGTTTACGTGCCTGCACAGCATTATTCATATAAGTTAGTACGATATAACGTTAGCGAAAGAGCTAACAATCAAAGCACGAGTTATCTAGAACTCCGTTGGAACATCAGGAACTTGCGTATTCCGTTTTAGTACTCGTTGAAACGTAACCTCATGAAACACAAACCGTTTCTAAGCTCAATCCCAATCGTTTACGAACATAATCGAAACTCAGATCGTACACAATGCGATATATTCCCAAATGTTAGATTTTAAGGAGCGGCCGTAAGGCTTCGAGCCATAAACATATATGCACACGTAAATACATGCAACATCACGTAGATCCGTATCCGGAAACAATTTGCCACGTGAATTTTCCGCCCGATTGAAGCAGTTGATTACTTATTCTAATCCCGCGTTTATCTTCTGAGTAATGCAAACGGGAAACGGAGCGTGGAATTATGTTTCTGAATGAAGTGACTGTTGAGAATGATCAAACGTTCATTCTTAGTCACGTTGAACGTTTGGTTTAGATGCAATAATTAAGAGCGTGGCAAAACACACTTAAAACACGATTACTTCGTAAAACGTAACAGGTCTGTACGTGACATGTTGTTTTATTCTATGAGTTGTTGTCTATGGCATTATAATTCAACGTTATTTTCTTTGGCAACTATAGCATTTCTCCCCTGTGTTACTTATTGTTCGGAAGACTGATGCTATCGACGATAAGTCTAAAGGCTGTAAAAGATACATCATCGCAAAACCGATACATCATGGAAATTTATAAAAATCTATCCATCACCAAACTCTTAAAAAAGACACAGGACAAAAATGTTTCAAAAAGACAAAGAACAAAAATAGTTAAAAAAGACACACAGGGGAGATGTTTAAAAAACTGGCGTAAATCCCATATTCTGTAATGTTACGTACAAACTCCGTAATTCCCAAGAAAGTTGCGCAGTTTTATCTTGCGTTTAAGGCGGTCCTGATATCGTGTATATCCTGTCAGCTTATTTTGGATTTATCCCTTTTGATTTGATTTGATTTTACTTTATGTATACAGGGTTTATTTTCCATTTAAATAAAGTCTCGTATATACATTTTCACATCATACCTTGTTTTAAATTTACCCCTTTCGCTTTTATTTTAGTAAATCCGACAGCCGTGTACCTAAGCTTTTATCATTTCTTATCTATCTATTTACACAATCTCTTTTCTACTTCAATAATGTCTCGTAAACCTGTCAACCGTGCATATAGGGTTCGTTCCCTACTTAAACAGTCTTCCATATTCATCATCCCATCACTTTCCAATTTAGATTTACCCATTTCGCTTTTACTTGAATACATCGTCCACAGTTAGCAATTGTATTTTCCCTTTAATTAAATCACTTTCCCGCATCTCCAGAATTTGACACATCACGTTCGAACGAACAATTAGTTATATTGCCTCTGCCCGACTTCGCGAAGTGTCGTTCAGCAGGAACCTCTGACAGCACTCGAACTTGTACGATTCAGCGAGTCAGCGCAGATCGAATGAGACGAAAACTCACTCGCCGAGATGCAAGTGCGACCGTTTGACGTGCGAGCGGTCCTGCAGGCGAAAAACAGAGGGCAATCGGGGATAATTCGAAATTGAAATTCCGGCGAAGTTTGTCCGGCGCGCTGCATGAAATTTTTCGAAACAGTGCCGGGAGGTTCAATGAAATTATTCGCTCAGCCAGAAAGTGGCGGCGTGTGCGCCTCGCCGTCCGTTCGAGCGGAAAAAAGTGTTTCACGAACGAGCGCATCTTATTCCCCTGACAAGCAATCCGAGCGCTCGCCGTTTATTTATTAACCGTTCGCGCAAATTGTTCGACAGGCGAGCGACCGGTATTAACCCTTTCGACGCTACTGGCGACTATGATCGCTCAGCGTCGAGTTACAGGTAGGAAAAATGGTTTTTAACACGTTGACTGCCACGGTGGTCACCGGTGACCGGCGCAAGAGATTTTACTGAAGATCCAAAATATTCGCAATGGGTAGCAATAATTATTTTATATATGCAGTTATTGTTAGAATAGTGATGGGATCCTTTGGTCTCCAATACCTGCACATTATTTACATTTTGCATAATTCAGTCAAAGGCTGTAGTATTTTATAGCATCGCCGTTTTAATACAGTAAAATACGCATGGCAGTCAACGTGTTAATGCGGAGGCATACTGGATAGTATTGGACAAAATGAATTTACGTTCATTAAAAGGTCGGAAATTGAGAAGCACGCTTTAACATTAACTAATAGTAATAAAAACACTAATATGCAAATAAATAAAGAAATTGTATCATATAATGCGCAACCTAAGTTTTGTTCATAATTTTATCCCGCCTTCGTGATTATGATAATATATATTATGTATTAGTATTGTATGATATGTATGTACACGAGATGTAGTACGTAGCCATATTAAATATTAGACTGTAGAAAATTATTCCCCTAAATGAATCCGTGGGTAGCCGCCCCAGGATCTTAAAACATATTTCTACCACAGAAATAAACAGATTAATTCATAGATATTTTTATAATAAAAGTTAGGAGTCGCAATGCTTTTTATTTATATATATTCTTGCACTCGTGAGACGGGAAACGGCACATCAAATGTTCGCATTGACAAAGCAGTAGGCGCGTGCTGCAGAAACGTGCACGGCAGGGGAAGGTTAAAAAAAGTCCGCGAAATATTTATAGCAAACGAGAGAACCGAATTATTTCAGCGCCACGCCGACAATCGCGGACGAACGTTTGCGCGGCGTGCGTAATTAACGTGCCGTCGTGATTGTTTCTCATTTCTCGTTTTGACCCGTGCGCTTTGCTCGCCGCGAACTCTCAATACAATTACACGTCTGAAGCATTTACCGGCAGAATCCGGGCGCAACATATACAGCAAAAAGTCACGGTAAATTTACATTTGATCAGTGGAACGGAACGCTGCTTCGCCGGAAAATGCAACGTTTCGGCGCACAATCGCACGTTTCGACGAGCAGCCACCCGATAATCAAGAATACGCTCAAATGAAAAAAAGCTGCTCAATTTTCCGACAAGAATGGTACGTAACATGACTGTGCCTGGGTGCTTGCGAATTTAACCCTTCATTTCATCAGTATTTTTGAAGGAAAAATATCTAAAAAGGTATTTTGCAGCGTGCGCAATAAGGAGTCTTTTTGTGTATAAACGAAAAGCTTGTTTTTCTGGTAAAAATCCGAAATTCAAAATCGGTTGTAACAACAAACGACAAATGATGATTATGAGTGCAATTTTTGGCGTTGCCGCTCCACCAGTGGCTGAACAGTTAATTTCAATAGCAGAAGTAATATGTAGACAATGTAATATAACACGTGCAAATAAGACGTCAAATATTAAATTGTGATATTTGAAAATTTTGTAGTTTGTACTAAATGTACATAACTTGAGGTCACAAATACAAATTATATTGCAAATTGCACGACCGACGCAATCAATACAAAAATGTCGACCGAGATGTTGCCAAAAAATGCCACCTCATCGAACTATGTCGTAGATATTTTTTCATGATTATAAAACGCACAGCGTTTCGTATCAGTGTATAGTAAAACGTCCATGTCTCAAAGGACGCAGGAGGGTATCGACGACTCAATCGCGTATATCAATTAGTTCCTCGCTCACGTATCGTCCACGCACGCTTATGCATTTTCTTGCGCCTACCGACATAATAGATTACCGGACACTCACTCTCGTCATCCGACCGTCGAACCGGTTTGAGACGTAACGAGCCGCTACTCGTTTCGTGTAACCGCATTTTCCGCTTTTAATAAACGATGAATTACGCGACGTGCAAAGCGCTCGCTTCGCAGGTGGGAACAAAGTGTGCACAGCTGAATTAATAATGTCAGACTTTCACCTGTCAGCGCGAGCAAAAGGTTACTTAGAGACGCCAGAGGGTGCCATGATTTACAGTTGAACAATTGGTTGCGATAGAAAATTTGACGTGTTGATAATGTTATATTACGATTCTGTTTCACTTGTATGAGTGTAGGTAGAAGGGTTGATGCATTATATGCTACCCGATGAGTATGTGTGTGAATTCATTAACGCTTAACGGTCCGGTGAATCCGGTATGGAGACATTTGACATGATTGGCATTGATTATGCATAAAATGCTATTTTACCGTCGGCGTTAATTATTTGCTCCTACAATTATAACGGATTACTTCTGTCATTTCGAGTTCAATTATTTTTCACCGTTTCTTATTAATGAAAACGCGGAAGAAAGAGAATGTTACAATGACGATTCGGAGGTAAGTAAAAGTGAAAACGTATTTGAGGTGAAAGAATTCAAAGATAATTAAAAATTTAAATTTATGAATACGTAAACCGGATAATTATTCGAATAAAGAATTAAACGACCAAAAGATTTGTTTGTGAATGTACCCAAAACGAACACATGTCATTTTCCACAATGTGCCATATGAAAATAGCACAGCCACACGTATAAATAACAACACATTTCGCTATTGAAAATTCTTGGTGATCGGTACTGGATGCCTCGAGAAATAGAGTATTTTAGTAGAGAATTTTAAGTAGTAGAATTTTAAGAATAAGAGCAGTAGAGAAGTTTAAGAATAAAAATTCTCAAGTGAATTGGAATTTTCATCCGAAACAGACCCCACCACTCATTATGCACTATTTGACATACGGTTT
Organism: Cryptocheilus praepositus; assembly: GCA_033815515.1. Classification (NCBI taxonomy): domain Eukaryota; kingdom Metazoa; phylum Arthropoda; class Insecta; order Hymenoptera; family Pompilidae; genus Cryptocheilus; species Cryptocheilus praepositus. Next base: position 4,369,812 of record JAWWQZ010000227.1, read on the forward strand.
AAAACAACGCACTTTCAGATGCGCTTGGCAAAAGTTCCATAGTTTCGACCTGTCCTACTCTTCTTCATCTTCGCCGAAAACTGACGTGTATCCAACCGAGAATACGAAAGAGGAGCGCACGTACGCGGTCACCGCTAATTATCGGTCGCCTAAGTGACATCCGCGGACGATAAATTAGACAACGGAATTGACGTCCAATCGAACTTCGATATTGGTCCTCTTTATGCGGCCGACTCTGTCCGCCGAACGGGACTGATCAGGATTCTCGGGCGATTCCGGCATTCCGATAGTCATTAATTTCCCTCGCTATCGATCGAACATCGCCGCGGAACGCCGTGTCGTAATTGACGGTTATCGGCTGGCGGTTTAATTAATGTCCCATTGTATTTTCCGAGTGTTCGCGGGAATGAGGTTAAACGGCGAGACGACGGTTGCGTCGGAGGAAAGTTTGCGATACGCTGGCGGACAATATCGTTTTACGGATGATCAAGGAAGACCGAAGTATCATGTCGACTGACTGCGTCAACGCGAATGTGGGGACGGAAAGCAAACTGCAAAGGACTGCCGATGATAGTCAGTTCTTAACACGTTGACTGCCATCCGTATTTTGCTATATTAGAACGGCGATGCTATGAAATATTGTAGCGTTTTACTGAATTATGCAAAATGTAAATAATGTGCAGGTACTGGAGACCAAAGGATCGCATCACTATTCTAATAATAACTGCATTTATAAAATAATTATTGCTACCCATTGCGAATATTTTGGATCTTCAGTAAAATCTCTTGTGCCGGTCACCGGTGACCATCATGACAGTTAAAGTGTTAATTCTTTTGCTGTTAACTATGACTATGGTCACCCTATAGAGCACTTGCTGTAAACTATCGGTGACTAATATCACCCGTAAAAGTGCCACAGTATCTCTAGAATAACTGACCTTATTCTTTCCTGCTGTTTTAATAAGTGCCTACATTGATAATATGGGAATTGGTAACAGAAACTGTGAAAAAGGATTAAGTGTTACTCTTTGTTCGTCTCTAAAACAGAAGCGTTCAACATTGGGTTATCATCCGTCATCCGATAACTACCATCTCAAACTCGCACAACAATTTTAATTGGCCAATGAAGGAACATACAAAACCCTCTATGTTTGAAAAATTTTTAATTAAAATATTATTGCCCAGTATTCCGAGATTCGATAAATTCAACAATAAAAGTCAAAAATGGATGTGTTTAATTTCAACCTCATTATGAATTTAATTAATGACGGAACATATAAAGCCCTACTACTATGATTGCATATTTTTGGCCTCACAATTTTATTGTTCAAGAATTTAAAGAATCGGAAAAATGTCGACGATAAAACGGCTTTTATATATTTCCCCACTATCCAATTAAAATCGCAGTAATGTTCAAACTAGGCACGTTGCACAATGATCTTCGCGATCTCTCCGATCTACAAAAAAAACTGTAATCGCGCTCGCAATGACAGTTCGTCCAGAAACTGCAGATACGCACAGCATACTTTGTTCCATCGACCTTGGTCAATCCACGTCAGAGGCATTAATCGCCGGTAATCACGCCAGTCGTTGTCCATTATGGATACTGTGGGATACAATTAACTTCTTACGCAAACCGCAAACAAGCCAAAGGTGCTGATGCACTCGGTATATCATCGTATTGAGTAACAGCGGTTGAGTAATTTCCAGCGGCCGTTATCGTTGCGGATAGTCACCCGAGTGTCAAGTTCAGGTTAATCGTTCCGATGATCTCTGTTGGCAGGGTCACGACCTCGCGTGAGGCGCATTCAGTCGGTTCAAATGTCGGAATGTCAGGATGTAGATGTATCTTAGTCTTGCGCACATTAACATAAGAGTGGTTATGCGCTCGTCGCTTTTACTACGTCACTTAGGTTGCATTGCTGGTGTTCTTATAATTTTACCCGGATTGGACCGGTCCGAAAAAAATGTATTTAGTCAAACGATGATTTTGCATCAGCAGCATTCAGTCAGTTCGAATGCCGGAATCCGATCTATCTCATTTGGGTATTCGTGTTTTGCATGCACCAACATAAGACTGGTTATGGGTTTATAGTTTTTGCTACGTCATTTTAGATTGCATTGGTTATGAAGGTGTGCTCTTGTAATTTTACACGGATTGCGTTGCTCCGAAAAAAATGTATTTAGTCAAACCATGATTTTGCATCAACAGCATTCAGTCAGTTCGAATCCCGGAATCTGATTTATCTCACTTGCGTATTCGATAGTTTTGCGTGCACTAACATAAGAGTTGTTATGGGTTTGTCGCTTTTGCTGCGTCACTCAGGTTGCATCGCTAGTGTAGGTGTGCTCTTGTAATTTTACAGGGATCGCGTTGATACGAAAAAAAATTGATTTAGTCAAAAAACGATTTTTCAAAGGTCGTATTCAGTCAGTTCGAATATCAGAATGTAGAAGTATCTTATTTACGTACTCGATATTTTAAAACGCATTAACATAAAACTCTCACACGGTTGTCGCGTTTGTTTGCAGCAGACTGTCAACGTTTCACCGACGTTACAGTCTGCGTCAGGCCAGAGGCAACCCTTCCCTGAAGAAACAACGGCCGCATGTACGATAGTTTCATGTTTGGTGACAAAATATTCCGTTTCGAACGCCAATTTTGCCCGCCCGCAAATCACCTACAGAATACTCATTCGTGATCTCTTGATCTTAGGTTCGGAGTGCAAAGGGTTAAGTCCTTTTGTATGATCCATTGCTCTTAAGTTTGTTACTTCGTCGTTTTAACGCATACACCTCGAATGAATATACTTTGTTATACTAACTATGTGCTGCCTCCTCATTTAACAATTCTATTATTATAAACGACTCCCTATACACTCTTTAATAAAATCAGTTTAATAGAAATTCGCGTATCTCTGAACCCAGCACACAAGACCCGCCGAATATAACTATCCTACAATATGTTACCCCGATAGGCCGACACGACACTGGCAGCCTCTCGATAACCGCGCACACTTTGTCCGCGTCTGGCCTCGTGCGGCTGGATGCAAGTGCCGCGTAAATAATGGCAGTAAATAACGGCGGGTCGTAATGGACCGACGGCGGCCGTATAATATGAATGATACGGACGATTCCAAATGCCATAAAGCGGACGGTGAGCGAGCGTTCGCTGTCTTTATCGCCCGGCACTTTCGTGCGCTCCTCCGCTCTGCTTTCGTCTCTCCGCCGCAATCGGTTCTCGTGTCTGACGGCTGAGTCTTGGCGAGGGCAGGAGCTCGCGGGGAAGTTTTCGGGACGAAAGTAATCGGCCTCGTTATGCGAGACGTTAAGTATCGCTCATGGCGGAGGGCGCAGTCCTCTTCATCGCGAGCTCGAACGAGAGGAAGTGCTTCTCCTTTCCTTAACGGCGATCCCGGCCGTTCGCAGCCGCAATTTCCTTCGCGATCGGCCCAGAGAAAGAATGTGGCTTGGCGCAAGGACGTGCATGCGCGGAGGACGAAGCTTCAGAACTCGAGTGCGCTTTGTCACGGACCTGCCGCCAAGTGTTTCGGTCAACGAATCTTGCAACGCGTATTCGAGAAGTCTAGGTCATACGATTGATATTTTATTTCGTAAAGTATTCGAGGCGTTACATCGAGACGCGGGGGTTTGTTCGGCGAAACTCGCGATGCTTATTAGTAATTGCGAACATTAACACTTTGACTGCCGTGATGGTCACCGCTGACCGGTACAAGAGATTTTACAGAAGAGTAAAAATATTCGCAAAGGGTAGTAACAATTATTTTATAAATGCAGTTATTTTTAAAATTGTGATGCGATCCTTTCATGTCCAATATCTGCACATTATTTAGGTTTTGCATAATTCAATCAGACGCTGTAGTATTTTATAACTTCGCTGTTCTATTACAGCAAAACACGCACCCATGTGCCTGGGCTATAAAATTTCAATGGTATTTCGTCAAATATTGAATTCATGTATGCCGCAACAAGGGAAGAGGAAAGTATTTAAACAATTTCGATTCTCGCTTCATCAAACTCGGCGTCCATCCATATTCTATGCATTGAAGCCTCCGCGCGTAATCTCCTGCTTGCGACAGAGATAACTTCGACGCGTGGATACGGCAATTTGCAGCGGTTTAAGCGCACCATCCCCATCGTTCTCAGTATGTCCCAGGGCTGTGTGGCGCACGTCACTGTCGACGGAAAAAGCGAATCGAATTGTGCGCCGGAAAAATTCGCCTCACGGCGTATCCGCTCTATAAGTTGTCAGTGCGCCGAACGCGGACATGTCGCGCTGTCAATTTTCCGCAAAACGTCGGCGCCCGATCGCAGGTCATTGTACTCCGATGTCAGCAGGAAGCGCACTTGTGCGCGGACAAATTGAGCGAAACGGCGAACGGTGTTCGCGGGAAACACTGTCGATCCGAAATAAGCAACCGTCTTCCTGCATGAAACGAGCAAGGCGCTGTCTTTTTTTCTTTCATTGCGCCGGCAGAGTGAGACATCCGTGAGATTGGGAAGCCATATAGAATACATGTTTGTGGTAGAATGAAGAGTGACGTCGTTTGGAGGAAGAATGGAGTATGTGTCGTGAAGATTTCGTGAAGAAGTGAAAATAATAGAGTATGTATAATGAAAATAAATTAGAAGAAGAATAAAGTATATATAACAGAAATGTAAATTAAAAAAATAATAGAGTACACCTGATGAAGATGTAAATTAAAAGAAGACTAGAATATGTGTAATGAAGATGTAAATTAGAAGAAGATTAGAGTACGTATGTCTTCTCACACTAATATTAGCAATGCTGGTGTCTAATACGTCCTTACAGTTTTATGAGTATATTACGATACTACTAATATAATATACGGTAGGCTTCCATATAACGTGAATTTCTACAATACGTTAAAAATATTACGACTTTTTTATATAACGCGATTCTGGTACAATGCGCTATAATAAAATATGGAAATTCACCGTTTGCTCTGGTCCACCATGGCATCGCCAGTTATTTCAATGGTAACTGATCCCTTTGATTTGCAATTCCGTTTAATGCACAATGTATTAACCGCTTCATAAGATTCACAAATGTTTACGGTGGACTGAATTGTAACTGTTGCAACTAACAACACATTTAAGATCAAGACCAAGTAGAACAGTACACGTGATCCGTAATAAGCTACTAGCCCCTCGCACACGCGTTGCTACCTTCAGCAGCAAATCCACGTCTGACCCAAGCAAACGGCCGATTCAATGCGCGTTACTCATTCCGGAACAGAACCACACGCCTGACCCGTAATAAGCAACTGACCGGCGCACCGTGTTGCTTATTTTAATATAAAGCAGTAATTCGTACGTAAGCGTGTTTCGTCCCTCCTCGCGAATATCCCGAACGAAATTGCGCGTTTTATGTTCGCGACCGGCGAGCAAAGTCGGCGGAGGCAACTCATTTATCTTCCATAGGGGCAAAAAAGTTCGAATTCATACATGCACAATGGCCGGTCGTGCGGTGAAAAATGTTTTATGATTGTGCCGCTATGTCTGTGCGGCATGACGTTCAACGTGCTTACGAGTGCGTGTGTGAATAATGTATACGAATTTTCGCCGGCCCGCGTGGCGGGGCACGTAAATCATCGGGTCTGATGACTGTAATGGAGACGTATTATTTCGCGCATGGCCGGAGAATAACGAGGAAATTGGAGCAAGTGCGTGTGTTCTGGAAAAATTATGCGACGCCGCGGTCGTTGAATATGGTCGGCCAAATAGCGCACATTTCGGAACGACCTTTGCGAATGTCATGTGGCATTGTCCGCCTGATTAATCCGCTTCACGCGATGCAAGCCAAGAAGCGCCGGGAGATAAATTCGACGATTACAGGAAAAACGCATAAAATGGACTGTAATCGTTGAGCATGGGTCGCCGAGTGCTGCAAATTCGGAAACGGTGTCGCGTGACATTTTTACTCCACTCGCGTGCAATAAACCTAACACGCACACGTATGCGCATAATAATGCACAGCACGCGTACCGCACGCACGACATTTCTTGATTTTGCATTTCAGTCGTCTCATACGATGCATACACGATACTTCTCGGTTGCGCATTATGCACATCTCACGTACTACAAAACCAAGCGATACCTTCGAAAAACAACCTCTGCCGTTACAGCAACCAGACGCAGGAAAGCAGCTAAAATCGTCGAATACCGACGGCTGTGCAGGGGGAATGTTCGAACGTTCGTTTTTAAACGATCTCGTCCCGTTCAAAGCAAACTGCGGAATGTCGTCCAAAATGCAGTCGCAGCGCGACGGCAGAAAATCATTGTAAGCCGGAAGCGTCAAATGAAGCGACTATATTGCGTCGCTAACAGCGTTTAATAAAGTGCCCCGTCATACGTCAAACAAAGAGTCATTTCTCGACAGCCGCCCGTCGAAATTGCGCCCGATGAAATTCATGCACCGAAGTATGGAACGCGGCTGAACGCACTCGAACGCATCCGCGCGTGGCCCGATTTTTCCGCACCACGCCGCGAGCAACAAATCTCCTTGTCGAGGATACGCCATCGAACGAGCCTGGGATTCGCGTCATCGAGAGGCGACGTCACTTTCTGGACCCTCAGCTCCCACCCTTTCTCTGTTTTCTCTTTCTTTCCCATTTTCTCTCTACGAGTTTAAGACGCGTCCTACAAAAAGCCTTTGCGAACGAAAGGTGCATCGGTTATGTTTCTATTTTTCCAAGAATCCACTCCGATCATCCCTCGAAATGTAAAAGAGGGATGACCAGCCACACGCCTCAGTCTCAAGATAAATCTAACTGCGGAAAATCTGCCCGACAATTTGCAACTGGTCACCGCGTATTTTGCTATGTTAGAACTGCGATGCGGTGAAATACTGCAGAGTATGATTAAATCGTTCAAAATGATGGTAACGCAGAGTTGTTAGAAGTCAAAGTATTGAAGCACCATTCCAATATCAATTGCTTCTACAAGATTGCAAACAGGCTTCATTGCAAATTTTTTGCATTGTTAGCAAAATCTTTTGTGCCGGTCACAGGTGACCACCGTGGCAGTCAAAGTGTTGACAAGTTCTACCACTGTAATGTTATCTGTCAGAAATTCTTAAAGTTTTAATAAATACTTTGTTTACTCGATGTGTTTATAATTTATTCCGCGTATAAACGACAACTTTCCGCCGCGGCAAACTTTCGGCGTTTTTTTTTTGGTGCGTTTTTTGGCGAACGAAACGCCGGCGATGTTGGAATCGAAACGCAGTATGTCGCGAGTCACTGTTGGACCAACCGTAAAGCCTGCCCTTCAAATCCTCTCTTTTCCATTTGTATGCAGCTTTTTAGCCGCTTGGGTTTATTTCCGATTTTTCCTAAAACTCAATAGATGAGCCTTGCCGCTGTTGTCCGTCCCGACAGTATCCCATCAAAAACAAATTTCCCACTACTTGAATTTCCTCCTGTAGTACGAAGCAAATAAAGTAACTATTGTATGAATCGCGTCCTATATAGGAATCAGAATGAACGGAGTGGTAGGTAGAATGGTCAAAGGTCGACAACTTTACAACTGACCTCTAAGTTCAGCCTCTGTTAGCACAACTGTAATAACTGTAAACAGCAACTGTAACAAACAGCTCCCGTAACAGGAGAATAGATAGGCTTTTGCAAAAGTTGCATTCAAACTGCGGTAGAGAGGAAATAATTACGAACCTCGTGTTCTTTTGAAGTCGAAGTGGCTCGTTATCGTAGTGCTACATTACTTGTATTTTAACGATTTCTGACACTCACCTGCAACAAAACAAAACACATATTTTAGAGAAAATTGTGAGAAGAACACTCTGATTTTGTTATATTGGGAATTGTTGCGAAAAACGCCTCATTTATATATATATATATGTTCTATTGTTTGGTACTTCATTCTACATGTGTTAAGATTTTCAAATTCACATTAACTGGAATATCATACAAATAATAACTATGAAATTATTTGGTAAAGTAACGCCAAACTTGGACTAATAAAAATTATTTATCGGGCTGTCCGAAGAGTTTGTACTGATTTCCATGGAAAATTCAATCGCAGCACATTCAAATTGTGGCCTACATTTATATTAGATATCTCTAATTTCAACATTGATATAAGTTACTTAAATGAGCCGTTTATTTTGAAAGTGGCCTAACTCCGTTTTTCAATATTTTCCGATTACCATGGTTACATGTACAAATTCATGTTATTTATCAGTAAATGTTATTTATCTTGATTTGAAGATAAATGGAGTTAGACCACTTTCAAAATAAATGGCTCAAATAATCACTGAATATAAAGCCCTTTTCTGTTCGTAAGTAAAGTTTACTGATAGGAAAAGGGTTAACAATAATTTCCTTCCTCTGTCAATTTCCTTTCATACATATATATTGCTGCGTGCATCCTAAATGATCCAACAACATAAAGTCCCTTTCTTCGGCAATAAAGTTTTGTAGCCAAGCATTTTCAACCGAAAAAAGGAGAGACGACGCGACGTGGAAAGAAAAATTGGGACGACCGCCGCTCCCGGAAAATTCGTGTTTGCGCGATCGAAATTACCGGCCGACAATGATCGATCGGTCGATCACGGCCGGATGGAACCTCGTATTTATTGGCCGACGCGCGTCACCGAGAGCTTCTCGGCGCGATTATCGAGAGCCGAGTGGCTTCTCTCTGGCCCAATATCGGAGGCTCGAGGAAGGCGTGAATAGTCGAGAACGACGAGCCCTCTTCACACGTTTAACACCGGAGACGTTTTCGTGTCAACGGTCAGATCGGCCGCGGGGTGCAGACAATGAAGATGCGACAGAATCTTAACACTTTAACGACCGCTAGCCGATTAATCGACTTTTCGGTTCCAATGCAAAATGTAAATAATGGGCAGGTTTTGGAGCCCAAAGGACTGCATCACTATCCTAACAACAACTGCATTTATAAAATAATAATTGCTACCCATTGCAAATATTTTGGATTTTCAGTAAAATCTCTTGCGCCGGTCAGAGGTGACCATCACGGCAGTCAAAGTATTAACTGCAGACAGTATTTATATTTTCATGGTGTGTCAGGAATTGTTTGATTCGTTATGTGTGTCATAAACCGCTTCGATTCAACAACAATTTTTACATATATGAAACGGGGAATGCACGGTTCTTTTTGTGAGCGCCGCGAATTATTTGCGCTGATCTAATATTTAGACGCCAATATTATGTATGTTTTTTTTTATAAGCATATAACAATGTATAATTACAATTCGGATAATAAGATATTATTTGTATGATAATATGAGTATCTATTTTATTATAAAAGAATATGCACGGTACTTGCATCTAAATATAGGAAAGCGCGAATAACTCACATTTAATAAAAATCTCAGATATTCGCAAAACTGTGCACATAAAACATTGTAGAGATTCAATCAGGTATGTCGATCTTCTTATATAATAATTCAGTCACGTGGCAAGCACACTCGATACTTGAGGTTACGTAGAAGGGAAAGCGTTAACTTGCGAACTAATCCCGGACAAGCAGTCACAAAACATGTACAACAATATTATTCAATAAAGTTTCGTGTCAATAGTCCAGTGAATAAAACGGCTTACCGCCACCAGTTTTAGGCAACTCCCAATATAACAACGCCTTAACATTTTTGCGTTGCAATATTATGTTGCTCGCTGGATATAATTGACATAGTATTGGCAAAAGCATCTGGTTTCACGTTTGAGCGATGTTTCATGTTTTTTTCGTACCATTTGGCGTCGGTGGAAATATTAATGTCCGATGAAACGCGATTTAATTTCTTCCAATTATATGAGATTGCATGAGATTATAGCCTGATAGCAGGGCAGCGCTCGCAGCGCGTTAAATGACGCTCGTTGTTGATTTTTCCCGATATTTTTAAATGTTCGAGGTGCAATAATTATACGTTGCGATATTTTATAACCGTTCTCGATGACTCAATGTTTTCGAGCAGCGGCGAAATGACTATCGGATGCGATGTTTTATAACAGTAATTTGTAATTTATGTAAATGAGGTACAATGCATGCATATGTGGGGGTAAAAGTGAAATTTGTTTCCGTCTGCATTCCTCGGAATAAAGAACGACAGGGCAAGCAACGCTTCATATCAAATCGTTTGAAACCAGCAAAAAGTATTCATATAATAAGAATGAGTGTAGAAAATGTATATGTGATAAACATGAATAAAGACAATTTCCATGCGATAAATACTGACGGTTCCATTCCGAAAAATAAGAACACAGGTTCCATAGATAAATAATTACGCAACCGTCAATTCACCGTTTAATGCGATTTCGCAATTCCTCATCTTTCGACTACAAGTAAACGTCTACCGCATTAGAAGCCGACCCCTTTTTTACTCTTCATAAGTCATTGCACAAAAACCACGTATAAAATAAAAGAAACATTTACAGGATGCATTCCTTAGTTTAAAGCCCTACAAAACAGACACTACTTCGCATCAGCATATTTTAATCAAGTAAAAAGTTTTCATATAATATGAATACAGATAGTTCCATTCCGAAAAATAAGAATACACTTCCCATAAGATAAATAATTACGTAACTACCAATTCGCCATTTAAAGCGATTGCATAATTCCTCACCCCCTGACAATAAACAAACGCCCGCCGCGTTATGCCTGATACTGTCGGCCGACCCCTTTTCTATTCTTCGCGAAGCGTATCATCGCACAAAAGCCACGTAACGGCGCTTTCCTTCGCCGCTCTGCTTTCAAGAGTGGCGCGCCGCAAATTTCGCCGGCCTTATCGAGTTTGCACCGCGAAGAAGTAGACAAAGCCGCAGTATCGTTTCGCAAACGACTCGCGGGCAGATATCGATTCGGCGTGCAGACCGGCGGAGTGCATCGTTTTACGAGACTGAACGTTCGCATCCTCGATGTTGCTGGATCGTCGATGCACACAATTTCCACTCGGGAACGGATTATTTGCAGAAAATAGCCTAGGGTTCTAGGGAGATCTGGAGAGAACGCTGTTTTCTTATGAGACGAATGTAATTATGGATTTTTGGTATAGGCTAGGTGGTATAGTGCGTCGGTAGGGTGTGGCTACGAAATTTGTAGTTAACCGATTGGGGAGGGGTGTTACTAAAGAGGAGAGTATTTTAGGATGTCTCGCGGCAGCTCCGGAAGCGTAGAATTTGCAGCACTTTCGGGGATGCGACCAAAAATAGATGAGAAATTGTGAGAAATGGACCAAAAATAGGGGAGTAAAAATAGGCGAATAAATCCAATCATTTGAATTCATCTCTCCTATATAAAATTGAGAAGAATCGAAAGTAGCAAAGAAAAAAATACGAACCGTAACCAAAAACTTGAAATGGTGCCTGAGTTAGCAAGAGAAATAAATGGGAAAACTACGAAAAATAAGCCGAAAATGCGTGAAAATAGGCGAAAAATGTCAATTTTTTTTTTTTGTTTCGGACCGATATCATTCGATAGAGGGTAATTTGCCCTGAAGATAGACCACTTTCCGCGCGCTGAACTCCTGACAGTTTCCGAGATATGACGATTTTAAGAAAGAGCAAACAAATTTTTTTCAAAATTTGAGATCGCGATTAATCCCACGCGAAAGTACGTCTAAAGAGCTTTAAGAAAACCTCTATTACTTATAGGTTTCGACCGCTAGTTTAGACGGGACAGGGCCTTGAAGAAATCGAGAAAATCTTAAGGTATACCCCTTGCCATTTTTGCCAAAACATGATGGATCACCGATTTTATTGCCCTTTTAACATATCAAAGGGGGTCCAAAATGAAGCGGAAAAATGCAAGGCGCAGCCCGAAATTCGCAATAGTTCCGGAGATATCGCCAAAAATGTGTGGAAAAATCGTGAAAAACGAGTCAGAAAACCGGGTCAAAAATGAAAACTCTTGCGATCAACTTGTAATTGTGCCGGATGAAAGGAGGTACAAAGAAACTTCGAAAAATTGCAACCGCGCTAAAAAATTCCAAATATTTTCCGAGATATGACAAAAAATAGATGAGAAAATCGGGAAAAATATGCTTTCATCCTGCTGTATGAACTGAAAAAGGATCGACGGAGGTTCAGAAAAGCGCAAACCGCACTCTAAAGAATAAGAAATAGAATAATAATAAGAATGATACGGCCGAAAAAACGTGAACAAACCATGAAAAACACATGTGAAGTAATTACAAATAACGAACTAATACAGTATGCGTTAAATCATAAATGAAATAAGATTCCATTATACTATTCCTTTAAAAACATTCTATTATCGATGAATTTAACATAAAATCTTAGCACGATCAACATTGTGGCTTCCAGCGCTTCTATATAATACATAAAAAAAAATTAAAAAAATCCATCGATAGTCTACCCTCTACTACATTTGTGGCGAAACGCCGGTTGTTACGTTACCTACGATCATTACCGGCACGTAACGTTGCTCTAGAGAGAAAAATTGTATTCAGAGAAAAACGTGACAAGAGAACGTGCGAGATCGGTAGCGTTCGAATTGTTTCTTGCCCGATAATGATGTCAGCGGAGTACACGCGTTCTTCACTTTATCGTCAGATACGCTTTACACTTTCCAAGCCCCTGCAGCGCAGTCGTTTTCTATGCGTTTTCCATTTATGAAGCCGCAACTTGTTCCGGATTGTTTGAAATAAGAGCGCGGTGTTTAATGGTCGCATACATTTGTTTTGCAGATAATAATGCTGTAGGCTTGTCACATTTTCCTGGCAGCCTATGTCAGTCATTATGTATTCTTATTCGATGCACGCGGTATATATTTGCATACGTCATCTTCGTAATTGTTTACGTTCGCATGCAGTCTGTACAGAAAAATCATTTCTCCGGATTTTATAGGTGTAACGAAAGGTTTGAGAATTTGATCGCGGTATCATAAGAAAAAAAAGAAGACTAAATCGTCAACATTTTTCGTATTTTACGTTCAAAATAATTCAATACGTCAGATTACTTTTTTACGGGATCGCAGTTACGTTTAACTTGTTTCGAAGATACCATAAAGAATATCTGTAGCATACCTACAAGTCCACTTATAAGTACTTACATAGCTGCGTGTATTGCTAATATTGCGATTTGTTTATAAACTCCCGACAATCAGATGAAAACTTTTTGAAATGGTACGTGGTGTACGATTTCTTGTGCAATCAAATATTATTTAGAGTTTGATGATAATTACTTGTTACGTTTCTTTCGATGTTTTACAGCTGAAGAATAATGTTGAAACGCATCTACGCCCACTAGAACATCGTTTCGTCAAACGCTCGACGTTTAGACGCTACAGAACGCGACACAAAAAAAAATCACCATCGAACATCGCCCAAAGCGCCAGCAAGAGCATCGGTCAAAATACATTACACGAAAATACGTAAAAAGACCAGTGAATTTTGTGACATCGTTCAATGGAGACTCAGCGTTCCGACGAGTAACTCGCACATCATCAGTTTTGTAACATTTTGCACCCGGCAGAAGTTATTTGTGTTGTAACACTGTACGTACACCTCGCGTTGGAACGTGACAAGCGACACGTGTTCGCGTAAGTGGAAAGGTGTAATTTCGTCGGGGTCACGGTGTGCTGACCCCGGCAGGAAAAACGCATTTAATCCTGACAAATGGACCGCCAGCGATCAACTCGCGAGTGCTCACGTGTCAACGGTTCTGATGATCAGAAAACCGTACGTGAGCTGCAGTACGAAAGACGCTTTTGGCGAATTGATCTTCGGCGAAATATATTGTCGAGGAGGAAATTGAAAAATACGGAAACAGAGTGTCAGCCTGTCAGGGTACGTGGACAAGCGGACAAGTGATGAGTAACGAATTGATAGATATGCGTGATGGTCTTCAGCATTTTATAAGGCAGGGCACGAGCACATCATTGTATTAACGCGACTAATAATGTCAGGCTGCTACAATCGTAATGAGGGACCACTTGGCCTGCGTTATATGCTGGAATAGTATACAGTTGGCATGTAACCTGAACCTTTCGATGGTCTTGCAATAAAGTGCTAGAAATTATTTTCCATGTCATGGTAATGCGATGATATTATAATTATATAGGTATAATTATTGACATGTCATGATCTCAAAATATTCCAGAGTTTTCTCTCTTTCCACGGTACCTTTGCAACTTAAAGATCTTATAAATATGCGAAAATGGGGACATGCGTGAACTTCGCATAAATCCATTCTTTTTACAAAAGCCGAAAATACAATGATATTACCAGAATTCAGTCTTTTACCTGTGTACTACCAGTACTCTACAAGTATTATACCTAAATACGGCCATACCGATATAACATCACTTTGACAGCTCATCCCATTATTCTGAGAATTTGCTATTTCCCAGGCTAACAGTACTACCTAAAAATCCCCGTATCCGTAATACCGCTTCGAGCACCGTTTCAAACTCAGTACCTCGCGTCCGTAAATTTCTCACAGAACAGACGCGTTACGCGAATTCGCCAGCGACGCGAGCCGTCGCAAATCGTTAATTTCGCAAAATCTCGTTAATCCCGTTAGCGTCGATGTAAATCAGCCGAACTGTTGAAGCGCGAAAAGTCCATCGAACCGCAGGTCGGATGTCGTCATCCTCCGACGACCGCGACGACAAGACAATGCGAGGCGTGTACATCCGGTCTATGTTGTATATTTTTGCTGCTCCCTATTACGGCTTCGTGCCGGCATTTTAATTAACTCCGAGCTATTTCGGGCCCGTCCACCGCGATAAATTCGGACGGACGAGCCAGAAGAGCCGGGGGTGCGATTGTTCGGGACGATCGCGATTATTGCGCGGAGATAAATGTTTACGCAGGCCGGCCGTGTCATATTATAACAACGGCTAGCCGAGCGCAATGCGTTCTGCGAATTATATCATACGCGGCGGTGCTTGATGCGTTCACGATATTTCGCGTGTTCCGGCGTACGAACGTGCGGACATGTTATTCGGTGGCAGAGCTACCAGATCGGAGGAAACGACGGACTTTTGAGAGGAATTTCTTATTTCATGGCAGAGCAAGTTAGTGCGTTGAGTCGTAGAAGCGTAAAGAAAAGATGCGACGCTTATTTAGGTGGACAAGGCAGTGAAATAAAATAAGGAAGTCAATGAGGCAGTAGATCAATTATACTTTCATATAAATTAAAT